>JAWWTY010000106.1:111428143-111564867 GCA_035222235.1 Margarornis squamiger
CAGAGAAGCTGTGGCTGCCCCATCCCTGGAAGTGTCCAAGGCCAGGTTGGACGGGGCTTGGAGCAACCTGGGATAGTCGGAGCTGTCCCTGCCCATGGCAGTGGGTAGAACTGGATGATCTTTAAAGTCCCAACCAAACCATTCTGTGTAGCCCAAATAGACACTGAGGCAGCAGCACATAATAACATAAAGCAAAGTCCAAACTGTCCAATTTCCTTTGGTTGTAGATAAATCTGGCTGGTGGTTAACTATACGTCTTTTTATTGCAGTATTTCCCAAACTTTATCCACACCCAGCTGCTTTTAGATGTTCATCCACACCTTTCCAGTCATTCCAGTTACACTGAGCCCATTTGTCTGAGAAATGAGGACTTGGACTTATTCAATGCTTTTGTAAGTAGCCAGGGATTTCACTTGCCATCCTGTCACCTACACCAGTTTGTCACAAAGGAGTGTTTTAGGTCACTCAGAGAATCACTGGCAAAGGCATCAGCAGTGTCAGGTTTAATATAAAAGGGGAAGAGCAACAAAGTTTGCTGGCAAGGTTCACACTGCTACTTATTGGGTGGTTAAAGCACACAGAGAAAAATATGAACAATAAAATTATCAACGTGGATGCTGGGGACAAAAAAAAAGGGTAAGGATGGGAAGGGGAAAAGATGAAAAGGAGTAAGGGAGCCCTTCCTGTTGAATCACAAGGTTCAGAGGGGACTCTGTTGCCAAACTTTGCCACAGGTTTGACCAATAATTGAGGCCCAAAGGTTTAACACCACTTAATCAGTAACTGAAAGAATTTAACAAAGATGCATACAGAATTTACTAAAGGCACAAAGTAACTCACAGGCCTAACTTTTTTGCAAGTGTAAAAAGTCAAGAATCTCAGAGAGCAACATTCATAGCACATTTGCTATGCCAAAATATTTACTCTCACACACAGACCTAAAGGAGGGTGTAAAAGGTATACTTGTGAAAATTTCCCCTCAAATTCAGGGAAGTATTCATATTGGATGCCTTTGCATTTTCTCAGCAGGTGAAGGGTTGAGCCTTGAGTGGGGGTATCAGCCCAGGATCCATTGTCACTGTTTGGCATTTGTCCTCCAAGTACAGCAAACTCTACAGTTCACTGGCTCTGAGAGGTAACCTGCTCAGAGGGAGGTGCTGGTCACAGCCTGTTGTGGGCCAGGAGAGCTCCAAGGCTCTCTCTTAGGACCACTGCTTGTAGAGTTACAGGAGAGTTGGCTTTAGTCAAAGTGTTATCTTCCATCCTGGCTCTGCAATTTGGGTTGGTAACTTTCTTTGCAAGTTTAGTAACAAAAAATGTTCCACTTCCATTGTTATTCAGGCATGAAAAATAGGTTTCCAAGGCAGTTAAAAACCAGGAGATCCTTGGACAGCACTAGTCCCTGGGAACAAATGGTTTCTGATGAGCTGAAGAGGAGCTGAGCCCAGGTGCTGTTCAAGGCAAAGACCAAAGGAGCACTTCGGAAAGCAGTGTGGCCCAAGGGGGAGGATGCACCACCACACCACAGAGGTCTCTGAGTCCTATATTCATTGACTTCACCCTCTCTTTAACTTTTATTCACTTACGTACCAGATGCACAGCAGCTAAAATGACAACCTTTTTCCTCAAGTTGTTTGTCTCTAGATACATTTCACTGGTTTGTCCAAATTCAAGATATGGTCAAAGAGAAAATAAAGTTTTTCTGTTGAAATAGGAAACTTCTTAGTGATCTAAGAATAGTCTTTGATTTTTGTTTAAAGTATGCAGGAATAAAAAATACTACACTTTTAGCTCACAAAAAAAAATACCAAGAACAGCCCATGTCTTATTTGAAACTGAGTGTGCCTCTACCTTTAAATCTCACTGTCTTGGCAGACTGAGAATACCTTTGAATCCCCAAAATGCAGTGCAGTGTATAAGGAAGAGAGGGAAATGTCAGGAATCATGAAACTGTTTATTTTTATCAGAAGTTACAACTCAGCATAATTTTTACAAAATCATCAAGCTCCATCTGAAAATATCTTCGTTCTTATTTACAACTTGAAGAAACTTATGTTTACAAGTGTGTAAATATTTACTGAGATACATTCATTCCCATAAATTGGGCTCCTTTCATCACTGTACACCATTCTTTTAAACTCTATCACATTCAGCTTTCCTAGTCTCATCTGATACAAAGGCTTACAATTTATTTTTACTTCCTCTTTGTACCTGTTCTTCTGAATTTTTCTTCATATAAATGATCAGTTGTACAGTAATGCAGGTGGAAACTCTTCCAAACCTGCATAGCTATTTCCCAGAAATGCTTTTCTTTCCTCATACAGGATAACATTCTTCCTTCTCACAACAGTATCAGGTGGTTACCTCAATCATTCCAAGATCTGAATGGCTCATTCTTAAATGGTGACTGTCCAGATTTGAAGTGCTGAGGCCTGAACAGGCCCTGAGCCAGAGCTGATGTCTAGATGAACCTTCCAACCTAATATTTACCCGTGTGTCTGCTTATTAGCCAAAATTTCACTTAATTCGTGCATTTGTTATGAATGTATCTACCTTTCTGTATTTAGAGACTAGTCAAGGCCATGTCTGGCCTTATTAGATACAAGTGTATCTATATTTATTTGACAGTCCAAATTGACTACTCGGTTTTCCTCTGAAGCCCTGGCCAGGCTTTGGGTGAAAACCCAGTAGAGAAGAAAGCCAGGTATTTTCTGCAGTAAACAAGTGATGCAAGCTTGTTTCTTTAACAGTATAAAAGCTGGACCCTTTCACAGCAAAGAGAGAGACCTCACTTAGGAGTGGATGCACTGCATATATATTTCCCAGTTCCCAGGTGTGGTTCTCTGACCCTTCCCTGTGATCCAGGCTTCCCAGATGACGTGTGGGTCTGGATAATGGGAATGTGTTAATGGGGTAACTGGTGATGGATCTTTCTTAATCACTACAGACACTCTTTGTAGTAATAATTAGGTGCATTGCTAAGCTTATCCTTATATAAGTTTTTGCTTCTTTTGTAATTTTTTGCTGTTCTGCATTATAGTAAATTTATACACTTACTGTTTAAAGTCGGTGTCCATGTATTTTGTACTGGCATGTGGCCCCTGGCAAAACAAGCCTGTACTACAAACACCTGTAACCACCATGATTCAGGCACTTGTCTGACTTTACTGCAACTGCAAAGAACTGGATCACCTGAAGATCCTTGCTGATCTGGCTTTAAATATGTGCATCTATTGATGTGTTTCAATTCAGTCTTGGAAAATTGTGTTCCAAATCACTGAATGGCTGCAGGAATTCGGGAGGATTATCTGGTCCAAGTGCCTCTTCAAGTAGGGCCACCCAGACCTCATTGTCCAGGATCATATAATAGCGGCTTTTAAATATCCAGCCTCTCTCTTACATCACCAGAAAGCCTCTGCAAGACATTATCTGTATTTCCGACGAAAAGCATACATTTAGGAGCAGTAAAAAAGCAGTGCGAGTTCCATGTTTATATTCTCTAAATTAAGCTACAGGTTTACTCTGCTGCTTCATGGACTTAGCTGCAACACCAGGGGACAGTTCACAGCATCCTTTTGCTGTTGTCTTTCCTCACACAAGAGGGTAACACTGTCATCAAAACCACTTATCACAGTCAGTGATGTTCACTCAGAGTTTCTAGCACTGGGTAACTCTAAAACAATCAAAGATTTGTCTGGATTTGAAGAAGCATCTACCTGCTTTCACCCTGTACCACCTGCTGGTTGATATAAGTGGCTTTTACACATATTTTAGATGAACAGTGAAGTTCTTAAAGTTAAGCACTTCAAGACATTGCTAAGGTTTTCAATGTAAGGTTTTCGATAGCATTCACAATTAGCAGCAGGTGCTCAAAATAAGAGAAATTATCTGAAAATTACATCATCTCTTGCAACAAACAACACAGTAACTACCAACCTGAGAAAAGGTAAGGCATTTTGTAGGAGAATGGAATTACACCAAATGGAAGAGATCAGGAGACTCCTTGATGAGACTGGGTGTCCAGGAGAACTGCAAGCAAGAATTGTTTCCCACAAGAGAGAGTTTATTATCGCATATCGGGTTGTTACGGGTTCCCTGTTTTATGAGTTTATAGTTGTAAAGTTAAATATTCTTATTTGTATGTTGTACAAAAGGGAGTTTCGTCTTCTCCCTCGCTATCCCTGCTCCCTCATTGGCTAAATTTTGCCACAGTGGAGTCTTCCCCTATATGGTTATCTCCACCCTCTTTTACCTTTTATGGTTGTGATCCTCCCCTGTTCTTCCTTTTATGTAATGCTCCTCCCAAGTTCTGCCTCTCTTCTAGAAAGTTCCATGCTCTACTGCATGTAAACCAGCGCCGTTTCAATAAACGTGCCATTCCACCTTACCCACAACTCGGAGTGCTCCTCTCCTTCTCGTGCCCAGAAGGGTTTCATCAGCATTTTGTACCAGATTCCTTAACATTAGACATTCACATAAAACTGAACATTTTCAGTATGATAAAATATATAATTCAGGACACTACATTTCTGTCAGTCTACTCAAAAAATTATCAAAACTACAATCAAGGTAAATGTCTAAGAAACATTTTATATATACAGACACAGAAAACATCTTCATATCACAATTATCCAGTATTTTGGTTCTGTAATCTTGTGAGACACTAAATTTTTTCTCTTGCAAAAGAACCTAGGAGGCAACTTGCAGCAGATGAGAGGTAGCATTAAGCCTCCAGATGCACTGATAAATATAACATACATTCCTGCCCTTTAAACATTCACTTAGAAAATAGATTTTTTACAAGAAAATAAAGTACCACAGAACAACTGTTTAAACTGATCAACACTGGCCAAGTAAGTCCCAACTGACCTCATGGTACTAAGCAGTTACTCAGGCATGAAAAAGTGTCTCCAAGATCTTTAGCACAGCCTGTGCTAGACCTGAACCTCTCAGAAAAACCTGGAGCAAACCAGTATTCCAGGTTTCACTCTCTGGACCAGAATGCTGGATGCATCCCTCACCAACAACCCCTGTTCTGGGGCACAGCAGAGGAACACAAAGCCCTGAACAAATCCAGAACACACAAATCACTCCAGAATCAACTTCCCATTCCCAGCCTCATATTCCAAGCTTATGCTGCCGCTTGTGCTTTTCCAGCAGTTTTCTGGTAGGCAGCACCACATTACACTTCCAACAGGTGTACTTTTTTCTGTGTTTCTTTCTGTGCTTTTGGAAGGCACATTTATCCATCGTGGAATATTTGCACTTCCTGCAGCGCAGCCTCAAGTGGGTCAGCAGGTGGCGCTTGAGGTGGCTGGACGTGCGGAAGGCCATAGCACACTGACCACACTTGAAGGGCTTCTCCCCAGTGTGGATCCGCAGGTGGAGCTTCAGGTTGCTGTTGTAGGCTGTGCAATAGCCACACTCCTCACACCTGTACATCTTCACAGGATGCTCCTTGTGCTCGTAGAGACAGCCCAGGGATGAGCTTCCCTCCCCAGAGTGCAAAGCCAGGTGACGTTTCAGGGACAGCCACTTGTTTGTGGAGTAGTCACAACTCCTGCACTTGAAATGCTCCGTGTTAAAATGCGTGACTCTGTGTCTTCTCAGGTGGCTGGAAGTACGAAACTTCATCTGGCAAACAGTGCAGCTGTAAGGTTTCTCACCTGTGTGCGTTCTTATGTGGATTTCAAGGTTGCTTAAGATGCAAGTAGTGTACTCGCATTCTGCACACTGGTAGAATGATGGCTGACTTTGTGCTAGCAAATCATTTTCTCTGCCCCTCTGAACATCTCGCTGTACTCCAAAGACTTTTGAATCAGGCAAGAAGCTGCCTGAGCCTTCTGAGGAACCAAAATCCCTTTCTGGAAACATGTCTCTGTGCATTTCATGATGCAATTCAAGATTCTCTAAACACCTCTCTACATAAAGGCAACTGCCCAACTGCTGTCCATTCTTTATGTGAAGGAGGCTGTGTTTCTGCAAATGGTTTGATGTTTTAAATGTCTTATTGCAATCTTTACACACAAATGGTTTTTCATTTGTATGTATCTTTAGGTGCAGCCTGAAGTTGTTATCAACATCAGTAGCATAACTGCAGTGTTGGCACCTGTATGTTTTGAATGTATCTAAATTGGAAGGACATGGATCTTTTGAGTTTTCCACAATGTCATGATATGCATCATCATCTTGTACTTCTGAATGAGAGGCCTTTGATTTGAAGAGAGGTTCCTCTGTGTACGTGACAGTGTCCATTTGGTTTGAAGTCTGAGGAACTCCTGATCTACTCCCAAAAATGGCCAGGCTGTTGCTTCCATGGCTGTTTTCAGGAAGTTTCTTCCCAGAGCACACTTTTTTATTGTCCTGCAAATCACCTACTTGCTCACAGTCTGCTTCTGAAGGCATTATTCCCCTACTGAGACAACCATTTTCTCTACCAAAGAGAGAAACGTGGCCCTGAGAATCACCCTTAGCTTTGCGTATTTTGTTGTATTTATTGCTCTGACCTGTATAACCATCAGCCTGTAACCGTTCGTGAAATTTCTTGTGAGAGCTGAGATGTCCTTTAGTGTAAAACACCAGGTTACAGTCATCACATGCATAATTCTTTAAAGGCCTTCGAGTTCTCTTTCTTCCACTTACACGGTCGAGTTGCTGCCCTTGGCATGTCTCTGTCCCCGCATGGAGCCTCCTGTGTCTCTTTAACTCCAAGGTGCTGGTGAAAGCTGACTGGCAGAACTCGCAGGAATACGGTTCAGCCCTTGTGTGGATGCAGCTGTGCCTCACCATGCCTGCAAAATACAATGAAAAAAAGGTGCAGAACCTGCACTGGTACAGGTTATAGCCAGCATGCCAGTACATGTGAGTTAACAGGCAGGAGAAGGTACTGCAAGAGTACTCGCATTGAGGGCACTGGTATGGTGGTGTCTCTTCATGTCCCTTCATGTGATGAATAAAACTCCTTGGATTTGATGAAGCAGAGGAACAAATTCTGCAGGAAAAACTAACTGGCACACCCAGAGGTGTAATGTCCCTCTCAATTTTAACGAAAAATTTCTCATATTTACGTACTCTTTTCTTGGTCTCAGATTTTCCTTCTTCAGATCCTCTCTGCCTCCCTTTTCTTGCATTTATTCTGTTTTTTCTTGCCTTTTGCAACATAGTCATTTTCTTATGAAATTTAAGGTGATTCTTAAGGTTGAAAGAAAAGAAAAAGGTTCTTTTACAAAAGCAGCATTTATGTATTTTCTTACCTTTGTGAGCTGAATAAATATGTTTCTTTAGGTGTGTACTGCGTTTATACACAGAATCGCAAAACCTGCATTCGAAATTCAATCTTTCATGCTTATTTGTAGAACAAGATGTTTCAGGAAGAGGTGAGAGGGTCACACTATTATTCAGCCACACTAAACCTTCTTGCTGGCTTTGGGATTCTTTCTGGTTTGCACGAGAAGAAACAACTTTTCGTTGCCGGTATCTTTTTCTAGGAAATGGTGTTAATGTCTTAAAAATATGCTCTCCAGTAGTATCTGATTGAGTAGAAGTGGAAACATTCACCTCAGGTTTCTCTGTGTCTTTCAGAAGTCCTTCAGAAGTAGAACATCCACTGAGAAATGGCTCTGAACAATTAAAGGTAAATTTCTGTTCTTCCTTTGCACCATGACCTGGAAGAAGACTCAGAGTTTCATCTTCAAATTTGCTTATTTTTGTGCTGTCAGCTTCAGTATCTCCACTCTTTGAAGAATCAGGTTCTACAGGGAGATACAAAAAGTCACATGTATGACATTTCATACAATCACAAATATTCATGGTTAATTGGTAGTAACAATCTCAAATTGCCTAATGACTTGCTTGCTTGTTACTCTTCTGCTTCCTTAATATTTCTCTATCTCCATTTTTTTTTTCCTAATGCCTCTCTGCATGTTCCCCTTCACCCCCAACATTTAGATGTTGCTCAGTTAGAAGCCTCCTTCTTTCCACCTTCTCTTTTCACTCAAAACTCTGAATTTCACAGGACACTACCTTCCATAAAGTTTTTAACAAAACAGCTTTATGCCAGAATTCCTATCAAAGTACTATCATCAAACTCTGCCAGGGCTCCATTCTCACAAATATGATGCTTTTTCTGCTTTTTTTTTTATTTTCAGAACCTTTTCTCTCATGCAAGGCTGACCTTTTGCTCACTGCAGTAGAATGAAACAGTACCAGCTTCTTACCCTTTCACTACTTTTCACGAGTCTGTGAAAGAACTAAGCCTACTCCAGCCAATATTCTCCTTCTGCTATATATAATATTATCTATGTTGAAATGCTTACTCTAAAGTAAACGGGTTTCATATTGTCCTGCACACTGTCTTATTTCAAAAACTTGAGACTGACAATATTTCTTACACTCCCAAACTAATCTTATTAACACCTTACCTTCCATTTCAGCGACTGCCTCCATGTCCTTGTGGATTTCAGGTTGTTCCTCTGGAATGCCATCACAAAGACTACTTGAGCCACTGGCAAGTTCTTCCTTTTTGGGTACCACCACCAAAGTCACTGGTCTGGTATCATCTCTGACCTCGCTGCCAGCAGAGGAGAGGAGAGGAGGAATCTCCTGAAAGCCACCATCACATTCTTCTCCACCACTGCCTTTGTCTATCTCTGCAAGCTCTATTTCGCAAGACGACGCAGGTAACACGCAATTCTGGCCACTTTTATCCGAGCCCGCATCACACCCATCACTTAAAGATGATTTTGGTGTGTTACACACACCCTCAGCCAGCCCCTTCTCTTCCGAGCATTTCCCACTATCCTCCATACTTGAAGCGGCCTTGTTTTCATCCCGGCTGCTCACACCGCTGCTGTCTCCTGCAGGTGCCACGGCACTTTCAGGGGAAACCACGTTGTTTAATTTCAACTCCTGCTCCTCCTCGCCAGCCGACACCTCCCGCTGCTCAGCGTCCCCCTGGAGGCAATCCTCATCGCTCAGCACGAACACAGTGATCGGCAGCAGAACCTCAAACACCTCCGGCTCTGCGGGAACACAATTACTGCAATTCCCAAACAAAAAACCCCGCAGCCGCCCCCCCCACCCCCTCGCAGCGCGCCCGGCCTGCATGCGCGGCCCACGCAGGCCTGCGCACACGCACCCGCACTCCCACAGCCTTCCCCGCCGTTCCCCGGGCACTCGGGCGCCTCACCTGCCTCGGGAGCCGCGCCGGGTCCCTGCCAGGGCTCGGGGCAGCTCCTGCCGTGCCCCGCCATTCCCGCCCCGGCCGGGATTTCCCCCTCCATGTCCCGCTCCTTCTGCGCGCCAGCCCGCGGCACTGCGCGCATGCGCGGGGGGAGGGGGGGCGAGGCTCTGGGAGGAGCCTTCTGATTGGACGGAGCACAGAGAGGGGGCGTGGCCAGGCGGGAGGCCCCGCCCACCGCTCCGTGAGGGCGGCGAGCTGCGGGGTCCGAATAGGGTCAAAAGTGGTGTTTAAATTGGGATTTAAACGCGCCCGCACGGAGTGTAAAGCTCGGTTCAGCTTCCCCCTGGGCTGGGGTGGGGGCTTTAGAAAGCTCTGCGGATCTTATTCCCGCTTATGGAGGTTTGGGTGGGCTCCCTGCCAAACCCAGCTGGCAGCCACACAGATTCCCCTCCCGAAAGAGAAGGGAAAAAAGTACCCAAAGGCAATTGTATATTCACATATATGACAATTATATACAATCAAACACTGTGAATCTACAGCATAAGAACCCCAAACAACTCCAAAAGGGGAAAGGGAAGAAAGGACAAAAATGGGTCAAACCAAACAAAGCAGATAAACACCCTCATAAACCCAGGGAAAAGCTCAATAAGTAATACATTAAATTCTCACCAAATTCCCCTCAAAAGAAGCAGTAGAAATCTCCACCTCCAGGCAGCTGCCTCAGACAGGCCTCAGCTCATCTAGATGATGCCTAAAGGTTGGGTGTGTATTTTGTAGATTTTTAGAGTTTTAGAAGTGTAGGTTTTCTTGCTCACATATTAAGTGGTATTAGAAGTTACTAAAGTGATTTTCTCACATATTCTCAGGCTTTCTGAAGGTCACGATGTTTTTCAGAGACACCTGCAAGATAACTTGAAGTCAAAACAATAGAAGAGCCCAGAAACCCTTGGAGGTGACCCAGGGGACATAGCCTGGGACCCTCATGGGTGGGCCACCGAGGGAATTGGAAATGATGATTGGTTATAGATCTCTAATATGTTAATT
Organism: Margarornis squamiger; assembly: GCA_035222235.1. Classification (NCBI taxonomy): domain Eukaryota; kingdom Metazoa; phylum Chordata; class Aves; order Passeriformes; family Furnariidae; genus Margarornis; species Margarornis squamiger. The sequence continues at coordinate 111,438,369 of JAWWTY010000106.1, forward strand.
GTTAGGAAGAGTGTAAAAGCTGTAACATTACTGAGGGCGGGGTTCTTTGGGGATTTTTGGACGCAGAGATCCTTGTTGAAACAACACGTGTTTTGTAAGCCCAGCGGAGGCCCAAAGCCTCCAAACTCACAATAAAGGTACTGTCTATCTTTCTCCATTAACGTCTCTCTGAGTGCCTATTTTCCAGAATTGTAGGCATCATAGATAAGAGCTGAGCCGACACAGAGACCTGATGTCCTCCAAGCACATGAAAGGAAGAGAGAGAGAAACCTTCCTCCTTGGTCTCATATACCCCTGATTATGTGAGGGAATGGTGTGGAATACTTCCTTAGTTATCACCCTGTTACCAGGGAAGGCCTTGACCAAACCCAAGAAAAATAAACCACCACACTGCTTTAAGTGATTTTAATTGAGTGTATCCTCTCCTTCTGGCAATTTAGATCTGAGCTAGTGATCATTGGAGTCCTAGGATCAAACTGTGCTCGCAGTAAGATTCCCCCTGCACTGGGGTGAACAGAATCACAGAACAGTCGTAGGAAGAAGTCACAGAATTCAGGGAAACACAAACAGTGCCGTGGACTTCATCCTGCTCCCCCCTTGACCCACCAGGGTGGAAAGTCTATAAATCTGTGTCCATACACATGTACATATGCAGAGAGGTGGGTATTTATATGCATGTATACATTTTATGTGCATGTATGGTGTCGCTGCCCATGGGAGGGGGGTTGGAATAAGATGATTTTTAAGGTCCTTTCCAACACCAGCCATTCTCTGGTTCTGTGAGTTGTGGTTGGAAGGCACCTCTGGAGACCATCCAGTCCAACACCCTGCCAGGGCAGGGTCACCTGGAGCAGGTGACATGGGAATGCATCCAGGTGGGTTTGGAAAGCCTCCAGAGAAGGAAAATCCACAAAATCCCTGGGCAGCTGTTTCAGTGCTCTACTACCCTCAATGTAAATAAGTTCTTCCTCTCGTGGAGGTGGAACTTCTTGTATTTTAGTTTATGGCCACTGCTCCTTGTCCTGTCACTGGGTACCATCAAAAAGAGACTGGCACCATCCTCTTGTCACCCACCACTGAGATACTTACATGTATTGATCAGATCCCCTCTTAGTCTTCTCCAGAGTAACCTGGCCCAGCTCCTGCAGTTTCTCCTCATAAGAAAGATGCTCCAGACACCTCATCATCTTCGTGGTCTCTGCTGGACCCTCTGCAGTAGCTCCTTGTCTTCCTTGAATTGTAGAGACCAGAGTTGAACACAACAGACAGCAGACCCTGCCTGGCAAGGTCCTTGTCCTGCCAGCTCAGGGATCCCCCGTGCTGCCAGCAGCCTGCTCCCAGCAGTATTTTATAACCACCCTCTGCTGTGATCCCAAGTCCTGTACTGCTGTAGGATTCCCTGCTCTCCTTTTCCAGGTTCTGGACTCCGCAGTGGTACCCCCAGAAGAGGGTGGCATGTTTAGCCATTCCAATGAGAGGAAGATCCCCTATTCCCTGTCTTCTTCCTCCAATAAAAAGCATGTAAGGAACTAATTTTGTGCCTTGATTTCAGAGCCTTGCACCTGACGTGCATGGAACTGCACCCATTTGTAGCACATTTGTTCAGTTTGTGAAATTCAGATGGCATCCTTATATTTTCAAATAGAAGTGGCAAAACCTCAAGACAGGAGCATTGTCAAAATCTTCCAAGCTGGGAGTGTTAAATTAAGAAAAGATGAGAGGAATATTGACTTTTGCGTTTCATCTCTCAGGGAATTTGGGAATCTCTCTAGAGTTAGAAGACTTGTTGATACGCAAGGTGTATGAAGAAGATGCTGGGGTGAGCAGGATGTCTTGACTAGTGTTTTTCCTGCCAAATCAAGCCATAACATGTTAAAAAAAATAAAAGCAATAAGTTTCCTCCTGGCAGAACTGAGTGTTCTCCACAAGATGGCTCTGCAGCCACAGGCTCTGCAGTGGAAGAACCTAGAAATACAGGAGGGATCTCAATAATCCTGCCCGTTTGACTGGTCCTGAGGATTTCTTGTGGGAAGGGGAGGTAGAGAAGATCTGAGTTTCAAGTAGAAATTAAGGAGAGAAAGTATATAATCTCAATTTCAATTGTCAAAGCTAGCTGAAAGATGATATTCCACACATTTGTTGTTGCCATTCCATAGGTGACTTTCAAAATGCAAAAAAAATCATCCCAGCTGTTGTAAAGAGGCTAAATTGCAAGAAACCCATTGTGAATCTTAAAATCATAGAATCATTCAGGTTGGAAAAGACCTCTGAGTCCAGTCACTAACGTAATACTGTCAGGCCCAACACTAGACCATGTCTCTGAGCAACACATCTACATAGTTTTCAACCATTCAGGGATGGCGACTCCATCATTTCCCTGCGCAGCATGTTCCAATGTTTCACAAGCCTTTCTGTGAAGGAATATTTCCTATTTTCCAACCTAAACCTCCCCTGAGGCTGTTTCCTCTTGTCCTATACTTTATTACTTGGGAGAATAGACTGGAACCCCACCTGGCTACAACCACCTGTCAGGTTGTTGTAGAGAGTGAGAAGGTCTCTCCTGAGCCTCCTCCAGAATAAACACCCTCAGATCATTTTAGTTTTTCACATATTCTCACTGAAAGAGCATGAATATGTTTCCATTCTTTCATTTTTTTAAAGCATTAACTTTAAAACAATTTTCTTTGAAAAATAGCTCTTTCACTAGGAAACCTGCAAAACTGTGCAAACTTTACAAAGCTGTAAATGTTAAGCCTTTTCCCTTGAAAATGAGTATTTCTTCTTTTTGTCTTAAAGGGACAAACTATAACTCTCGCCCTAGTTCTTCATGATGCCATCATCCAGTGAATAAAGTGATCATGCAATGGCTAAGGAATAAATCTGGCCTAAGAAAAGTGAGAGTGGGGAGAGTCACAGCTGCTTTTACAAGTTCCTTACACAAAAATACCTTATGCAAATTCAGATTCCATTGGAGTGATCAGAATGTGTCTGCAAGAGTGCTTGTGCCCACACTGCAGCACGAAAAAAGAGTTGGGAAAAGAATCTTGTACAGAATAGGACAAGGGGGAATGGCTTTAAGCTGGAGGAGGGTAGATCCAGATTGGGTATTAGGAAGAAATTCTTCCCTGTGAGGGTGCCAAGGCCCTGGCACAGGTTGCCTAGAGATGTTGTGAATGCCCTGGAAGTGTTCAAGGCCAGGTTGGATGGGACTCTGAGCAACCTGGTCTAGTGGAAGGTGTCCCTGCCCATGGCAGGGGGTTGGAACTGGATGATCTTTAAGGTCCCTTCCACCCCAAACCATTCTGTGATTCTGTGAAATATTGGACACTACAGGAAAATGAAGCAATCCTAATAAAATGTAATTATTTGAAGTGTGGATTTTTGACATCTTTGTGGCCAGAATGATAACACAGATTTACCTCAACTAACATAAGGTATTGACCTAAAAATGTGTGACTTGAGGGTGCAGTCACCTTAGACATCTGCTAGAGCAGTGGTTTTTATCCTCATGCATCTAATGCTGTGGGTTGGAAGGCCTTGTGAGAGTAATTTCATAAGATCTTATATCAATATCATCCAGTTTGCCAGTCAGGGCATGTAACAAAAAATCAAGTTGGAAATATCTTAGCTGTGCAAAAAGCCTGTAAGTCCAGGGATAAAACATAATGTCATTTTTAGACCAGGCAGAGTCCTGGGAAAATAATGTAAGAGCAGTAATGGTCTGGCAGTAAGCAGAAGTGGTAGATGAATACAAATTCAGCTGGTAAAGCATAGAAAAAAGGCTGGATAAGTTGGAAATGAAGTCATTAATTGATCAGCTAATGCAAAGAGGGAAATATCTCCAGAAGGGTGGCCAGCACAGTTTCAGCTCTATTAGGACTGTGAGGAACTACAGCCACTGAGAGGTTTTTAAAAGCCAGTATGTTGCAGTAACAAGGCAAGACTTACTAACTAAATGGCTCCTTTTACTGTAAAACCTGCTGGGTTGTTGTTTTTCTCTTTTTGACACAGCCATTGACCTTTTTTTTTTTGCAAACAACTCCACTAAAATCTGTTCTGGAGGGAAGAGGAGAAAACCCATCAGTGAGGACAAAGAGCTGAGCGCCACTTAGGGGCAGAGCCTTCTAACACCAACGCCCACTGAGAGGTGTTGCTGGGGATTGAGAGAGTCACACCAAGTCCCAGCACACTCTGCTTTCCAATACTTTCTGCTCCAAGCACAACTCCTCATCACTAAGTTCACCTTGAACTTGTTGAAACTGTAAGGCTAGGGAAGAAATGCAGTCTTATGGTTAGTGCACAGAAATCAGGAAGTTTGATTTCTCTTCCTGTGTTTTTCTGCAGGTTTGCAAAAATCCCTCCTGTTTGCAAAGTGTTTGTTTCAGTGTCTTTACATTGCTTTAAGAGAATAGAGAGTGCTCCTGTGCATTTTCAGCTCTCAGTATTTGAATCAGTTTGATTTATTGACATACACAGCATTTCCCTAAATCAGGAGACAAATATATCCAAGGGAAAACTCAGGAAAACCAGGAAATACGGAGCGTTTTCTCTGGTAAATTGACCATGTTCCATTCTACTGAATTTGCTCTTTTTGTCTTCATAGTATCATGGAACAGTTCAAGATGGAAGGGACCTTTTAAAGGTCATTGATTTCCAACCCCCTGCTACAGACAGGGACAGGTTCCACTACACCAGGTTGCTCCAAGCCCCATCCAAACTGGCCTTCAGCACTTCCAGGGACGGGGCAGTTCTCTCATGGGATTCTGATGTGAAAGACAGAGAATCTCTGCCACCAAAAATAGAGAACTTCTGAATAAAAAATGACTGCTTTTTATAAAGCCACACTGATCTGAACCATTAGCCAAAAATTCTGAATTATGAGGTTTGTTTTAGTTTGAGAGAGGAACAGGAAATGATACCAAATATTTCTGTCAGGCAGTCCTGGTCACAGCTGTTTCCCTAGAAGAGAGTGAGTCGTGGAAATCCTCTGTCTTAGATAAATACTAAAATGCACAAGCCATTCACTTCCCCTCATCTCTGGTCCACATTCTGCAAGCAACATTGTAGACTCTGCTCTTTCCTCTGTTCTTATTTCTATCCTTTAACAGTTCTTGGTCCCTTTTTCCTACCTGCCAGGGGTTTTGGGATTTTTTGCATTCTGCAGATTCTCATCTGTCTTTCTGCTCTTTTTCCCTGTTCTTCCTCTTCTAAACCATTTTGCTCCCAGTCTTATCCTCATTTTTCAGAAATCTTCATTTGGCTGAGTTTTCCCCTTTCTTTGCAAGTGGCTCCAGCAATTCCTTCTGCTCTCCATATCACTGGACAGCCCTTTGGTGACCTGCTTCTTCTTGGAGAAATCTCTACAGGGAAAAGCCTTGCTCAGCCCCAGTAACCATGAAGTGGGTGTACCTAATGATCCAAGGGATTGTGGGAGAAGAAGCTGTGCCAACACAATGGACAATACAGATGTCAAACTAAGCTCTCCTGAGCATCTATAAACTGATTTTTCCAGGGGCTCAGAGCTGTGTCACATCTGGAAGAACATAATGAAAGCAGCCAAAGACATAACATCGTCCCCAGGTCAATTCTATGACTTGATTTCCAATTGCTGCTTCAAAGGACAGAAATGCTAATGCTTTTCAGCAGCAGTGTATGTCCAATTGTATTTTTTATTTGACATACACAAAGTATTTCTTAACATTGGTCTTCGAAATGACTGGGTTTTTTAATTGAACCTTTCTGAAAAAATACCAGTGTGAAACTGATGTGGCAAAGGAAATTTCAGCGTGAAAGTTCTAGCACAGCAAGACTTTATTGTGGAAAGTGTGAGGAAATCTTAATATAGGGTGTTGATGCCTCCACCTTCAATAATAATTTGAAAACTGAACATTAAAATACTGCCAGTAACAGAGAGTAATGAGCCATCGATTGTCAAGAATAATATTGTAGGAAAAGGTCAGCTGTTTGGGAAAGTAAGTGCCTGTGGATTGACAAGGTTAATCATAAAAATAAGTGTATTGCTGCCCAGTTGTCAGTTGCTGGGTAACCCACAGCTGAAGGAAAGTATTTGCTTAGTGTCAGGAATTGAATGACTTACCATCTGTGTGAAGTAGAGCGTGTAAGACTGAAACACCTGTGGTAGAGACAGGAAGCAACTGGCTGTGTTGGTGGAGTTCAGGTTATGATTAAGACAGAAAGTTCAGTTCAATTACCTGCACACAGCTGGGTGCCTTGGGCTGGCTGAGAGCCCCTTGGCTGCCCTGATGGATCTTCTGCTGCTGGTCCTGAAGGACCAGGTATTCTAATGACCCTGAGACCAGCTCAGCTGGTTAGAGCATGATGCTGATAACACCAAGGCTGTGGGTTCAATCACTTAAGAGTTGGACTCGATCCTTGTGGGTCCCTTCCAACTCCAAATATTCGGTGAAATATAATGGTGGCATCTTGGCCAGCCCTGTGAGGATATCCCCCATATCACAGAGCATTTGGAACAGTGATCTGGTCATGGCCTGTGGTGAATTTCTCTTACCCTCCAAACCTGAGTGGCTGGATCTTTGTGACCATTTGGTTATTATTCATCCATCTCTCAGTCTCTGCCAGGCTACACCAACAAATTAAACAGTGGCAGACACCTGCGCAAGGCAGGAGAACTCAATCCATCTGTAATCAACAAGGTACTGGCCTGACTTATCCATAGAATCATGAAATCATAGAATCACAGAATGGTTTGGGTTGGAAGGGACCTTAAAGATCATCCCCTTTCAACCCCCCTGCCACAGGCAGGGACACCTTGCACTAGACCAGGTTACTCTGGCTTGAATCCAGGCAAACTAAAACTCTCCTAAGCAATTTCCAGGTGCAGTTTAGGAGTCAGCATGAGCCAGGGATGATTTTCCAGAGAAACAAACACAAGGAATGACCAGAGAAGATTTGTTTCCTTACTAAATCAAGTGACAACCTCTGGCACTAATGACATCATCTAGAAACGGGATTGATATAACATGTAAGTAATTTTTTTTTATTGTTTAAAAATATTTTTTACAAAATCCCCTCAAAACCTGGACTATACTCTGATCAGACGTGTTCTATGGAATTTTAGTCAGCTTCGTTACTTGTCTGCAGTTTGGAGGAGTGTTTCAATTGAAAGCAAAATAGATAAATGGTTTTTCAACTGTTTTTCAACTTTATTTTGTATTCTGCAGTCATAGCAAAAATCAACTGTGTTATTCATGCCGACAAGATTGAAAATGCTGAAAAATTACGGGAAAGGAGTAGCCAAAGCCCTTCATGTTTGCAGCCTTTTCCCTGGCTAAACAAGTCATGTTCCAGCTAGCTTATTTTCGTATTTTCCTTCCAGCTTAGATTATTTCATCCTAAAATACTTTAGGTTATACTTTTAATAATGGGAAAAACACAAGTGGCACTTTGCGTGATACAAAAGTTCTCTCCAGAATTGATTTTCCTCTGCACGTTGCAGAGTACCGAGTCTGGCTTCCAATTAATTAATGCAAGGGCAAAATACTCTTTCTTTTCATCACTTTGCCTTGCATAAGTGACAATTGCACAGCACATTGGAAGTGATGGAGTAATTCACCAAATGGTATGGACTGCACATTAGAGTAAGATAACTACTAGGGTGACTTAGCAATCAAAAGGCTTTATATTTAGATTTTGACAGTGAGGGTGGTGAGGCCCTGGCACAGGTTGCTCAGAGAAGCTGTGGCTGCCCCATCCCTGGAAGTGTTGAAGGCCAGGTTGGATGGGACTTTGAGAAACCTGGTGTAGTGGAAGGTGTCCCTGCCTTCATAAATCTTTCTTCATGCATATCTGTATTTCTCTATCTAATTTTTGATAAGTCCAGTTCTAGTCCCAAACAGAGCTGCATTCCCTAATAGTTCATGTGAGTCTGTACATCTCAGATAAATTTGTTAAGGTCACAAAGTGCACTGAGATTTCAAAATACAGCTTTTATAGAAATAGCCATTGTTATTCTTGTTTTTAATAGCTGCTGACAGTGAGGAATATTTTGAAGGTAAGTGCCAAGTTAGAAGCTGTGTTTCTGAATAGAGCTTTTCAAATATGCAAGGGCTCTATTATGTTTGGGGTAATTTCATTAGAAGCTTTATGTGGGTTTGTCTGGACTATCATCCAAGAAACATCTGGTGGAAGGGGACCAGACTGACACAACAAAGACTGGCAGTTGTACTCACATGTCCTCTTGTGGAGCCAGTTTATGAGTTTGGTTGTGCTAAAGATGTTGCACAGTTCATCTTTACGGGGCTTTACTGAATTTACTTGAGCAGCCTGAAACTCAGCATTTCCATTTCATGGTAAAAGGCAAAGTTTCACAGTATATTTTCATTCTCAGGAGCAAACCACAAGTATGAATCCTTTTCTCCCCATTTAGAAAAGTGGTGCTTTAAACAACAAATAAGTATATATAGAGAAACTTCAAAATGACATTATCAGTTCAAAGCTTATCTTGTTGTTTGATTGTTTTTTAATCTTAATATGAGGTGCTGGAGTGAGTCCAAATGAGGGCAAAGGAGCTGGGAAAGGGTCTGGAGCACAATTCTGATGAGGAGCAGCTGAGGGAGCTGGGGGGCTCAGCCTGGAGAAAAGGAGGCTCAGGGGGGATCATCTGGCTCTCTACAACTGCCTGACAGGAGGGGGGAGCCAGGTGGGGTTCGGCCTCTTCTTCCAATTAACAAGTGACAGGACAAGAAGAAATGCCCTCAAGTTGCACCAGGGGAGGTTTAGTTTGGATATTAGGGGAAATTTCTTTATTAAATGGGTTATTAATTATTGGAACAGGTTGCCCAGGGCAGTGGTGGAGTCACCATCCCTGGAAGGATTTAAAAGATGTGTAAATGTGGCACCTGGGGACATGGTTGAGTGGTGGGCTTGGCAGTGCTGGGTTAAAGTGTTCTGTGATTCTATTGTTAACTTCTCACATAACAGTTCTAGTGGTCCAGGACATGGCACATCTCATCCCACTGTGTCCTGTCAGGATATGGAGCAGGTAAGGATGTTATTACCAGGCAACCAAGTGGGCAGTTTCCAGTGCATGAGATTCAACAGCAATTACCTCATTTTAGGTGGCTTCTTTGTGTCATGATTACACTGGAGCTGGTGTGGTGCCCAAATTCCTGATTTGGAGAGGGATTTTCTACAGCAAACAGACCTTAGATTGTAGTTCAAGTCACTCTAAATTAGATACCTATATTTAGGCAAGTGATTTCCAGTCTCTGTTGACTGTATTGACTCCTCCACTGAGCATAATGGGAGCCTGGACTCTCTTGTAGACATGTCCATTTAGGTTTGAATTTGGTGCTGACTTTCCCCATGTATTGTTCACCAGTGGGATGAGAGCTTTCTGAGAACTAAGTAGTGTCAATAATTTGAAGCCTCCTGTCCATTTATTATTATTATCTTTGGAATATGCCTGAGACCATTTTAAACCTTAGATCCAGAACATGCAACCAGAACAAAGTATGTGAAAGGCTATCTTGTCACTAGAATATTTTAAAGTTTTTAATAAAAAACCCTACAGAGGCAAAGCTCTGTGGTTCATGCAGAACAACTCAAAGTCAACTGGGTTTACCTGAAACTGTTTCCTTTAGGATCTTGTGTTGATTTGGCTGTTTGATTTAGCAATCAGCTATAAAAGACAACATTTTAGAAGCTAGACTAATGAAGATACTCAGAGTGATATTCTTCTGACCACGTTTGAATCTGAGAAAATTACCTCAGGCTCCCTTTATTGTCAATGGGAAGAAACAAGAATTTAGTGTGTGAGTCATCTGACCTATTTTAGATGTCCATTTTGGAGCAATGAGTTGCAGCTGAAATGCTGACTTCTCTCCATTGAGTACCAGAGGGGGTTTAACTTAGATGTAGATGTCTAAGGGGAGCAGGTGAACTGATCCCATCCCCTGTTCAGGGTGAAATGAGGGTATATTTGGCTTTATCAGCACCAAATAGCTTTATCACTCAGCAAACACCGTGGCTGATATGGGATCTGTCCCAGGACTAGTCTGCATGGGGATGAGACCAGCCACTGGAGCTGGAGCTCTATTTCCACTTGAGAATGATTCACAGCCCACTGAGGTCAATGGGAATCTTTCCAGTGGCTTTGCAAACCCCAGGGTGTCAGCATACATTAATTTAGCAGCTGAGTGCCACAATTTAAGATAACATCATGCTTCTGGTTTTTATTATTAATGATTTGCCAAAGGTCAGCACTCTCACAGCAGAGCTGGCAGAACAAAGTGAGTCACAGACTCATACAGGGGCTCACTGCATCATAAAGGCTGCCCATGTGCTGTCCTGTACTGACAGCATATGCCTTCCCTTAGGACCTGAGTATCCTCTGACTTCAGGGATTTAGCCCATAGCCTTCATTATCACAGCAATCCACACTGAAATCTTTTTGTTCATCTACTCCAAGGCTGCCAGTGGTCTGGGGTTTACAAAGAACACGTTCCTCATGCAATCCCTATTCCCTGACATACAATCTCTGTCCTTTTAGCCTTTGACCGTCTAAAAGCCTACATTTCAGTAGCAAGTCTGGTGGATTAAACAAATCACCTCTGTTGATGAGGGGACTGAAAGTACCCTTGGTAAGAATATAAGGTAGACAAAAAGTTTGTGATAAAACTGCATGTTCTTCCTCTTTGTCAGACAGGCAGAGATGATTCTTATATAAAGGAAAACTATTAAGAGGAAATTCATTATTGAAATGAAGCTTGAAACTTCATTAATTAACAATTAAATAGCTTGAAAGGATATTGAAGCTTTTGGGGCAAGTGAAGGCTTTGGAGAGAAAATAGGAGGGTTTAAGGATTTGTCTTATTTTTTTCTGGCATTTTATATGCTTTTGCAATAATTTTACTCACTCCACTGCTCCAAACATCCTTTTTTAGTGTCTGGGAAAGGTTATTCTTTTAGAACCAAGAGAATGCTGCAGAGATCATGCTACTGCCTTACTGGAAGAGCCTTACAGGTACCAACAATTTTCTGCATCAAGAAAGTGTCAGGTTGATGTTCCCTGTGTTGTCCAGGTCAGTGCAAGTAGGACTTTCACAGTCGAACCAGAATCATTCAAATACTAATAACATCATTGCCTTGGCCGTGTTTCTACAGGAAGAAATTGGCAGTTAAAAGCCTCTGGAAAAAAATATTAAACTTACACAGCTAAAATACATTTATTTTTTTTAAATGGGCAACTGTTTCAATGCCTCACCACCCTCACAATGAATAATAGCAATAATAACAACTATTATTATTAAATAATTTAATGTCAATAGACACTTGCAAAAAACAACTGACCTCATCCAGATATGGTGCATATTTCTCCACCAAGAATGCCTTTCACTCCAATGATCCTTCACCACTGACTTCAGGAGAAATCTGGATGACCAGTTTCAACTAGATCTGGAATTTTTAAATGGTTTTATTTAGCTGAAAAAAATTCTGTGCTAATGTTAGGGCTATGAAATCTATTTAAGTACATGTCACAGATTTTACTATATTTAGTTACAAGTCAATAAATAAGATTTCTTCAAATGTTCTGGTTATAAAAACCATTTCAGTAGATGTGACAGACAAATATTTTAATATATTCAGTTACAAGTGAAAAGAGATTGATATCACCCTGTCAACTCTGTGCATAAAAGTGGTCACAAGTCAGTATCACAAAAATGATGAGTGAAAAAAGGGTTATAATTATGGTTCTTTATTTACCTCATGGGTTTTGTGCCTGTTGTATTCATGCTGTCAGTTTTTTTCTAAATAACCATCATGGATAAAGATGGCCTCAAGTCTTCCCTTCTGAATGAATGAAGAGATTCTCTCCTGATGAGGACATGGAGTAACAAACAAATAAACATGTTTGCAATACAGACTGAATAGAAAATGCTCCTGGGGAGGGATTCTCCAAGTGACAAGCACCTCCTCTTCCAAATAAGTCAAAGTGTGCCCTTTGTCTCCATGTCCTGATGTGAGTTCAACAAGCCCCCAACACCAAGCCTCTTTTCCCCCAAGCTCTGTGTTGATGTGAGCAGAGCAAGCCATCACCTGTGCTCTGAGCAGCAGGGCAGGTGGGGTGGCACAGCTCAGATCCAGGGGCCTGAACCTGCTTCCCTCCCAGCACAGCAGGAATGGTCCCTGGCACACAGGTGGGATCCTTTGGATCCTGTGCAGCCCTGAGGGAACGTGCTGTGCACAGCCAGAACCGGGACACCAGCTGTGTGGTGAGGTCAATGTGCCAGAGAGGGATGGGAGGCCATCTCAAGAGACATGGACAGGCTGGAGAGGGTGGTCTGTGTGAACCTTGTGGTATCAACACAGCCTGGGTGGAGAATGGATTGAGAGCAGCCCTGTCAGGAAAGATTTGGGGGTGCTGGGGAATGAAAAGCTGGACATGACTTGGCAATGACTGGTCATTTCTTGCACTTGCAGCCCAAAAAGCTGACTGTGTCCTGGGCTGCATCAAAACCAGCCTGGGCAGCAGGTTCAGGGAGGTGATTCTCCCCTTCTACTTTTCTCTTGTGATACCTTGAGTGCTGCATCCACCTCTGGGGCTCCCAACACAAGCAAGATACTGACTTTTTGGAGTGAGCCACAAGGAGAGGCTCACAAGAGGAGGCCACAAAGATGTTCTGAGGGTTGGAGCACCTCTCCTATAGAGACAGGTTGGGAGAGTTGGGGGTGTTCAGCATGGAGAAGAGAAGGCTCCAGGGAGACCTGAGAGCCCCTTCCAGTGCCTAAAGGGGGCTTACAAGAAAGCCAAAAAGGGTCTTGGCTACAAGGATATGTAGTGACAGGACAGGGAGCAATGGCTTCAAACAGACAGAGCGTACATATTAGGAAGAAATTCTTCCCTGTGAGAGTGGTGAGACCGTGGCACAGGTTGGCCAGAGAAGCTGTGGCTGCCCCATCCCTGGAAGTGTTCAAGGTCAGGTTGGACGGGGCTTGGAGCAACCTGGGATAGTGAAAGGTGTCCCTGCTTTTGGCAGAAGGCTGGAATGAGATGATCTTTAAGGTCCTTTTCAACCCAAATCATTCTGCATTTCTTGGAAAGTGTGACTGTGATTTAAAGAATATAAAGAAAAAAGCTTTTATTTGCATGCATAGTTTAATCCTGGGGCATTAAGGCAGAGAAATATTTAACCACTGGCCAAAAAGCAGACAGGAAGACTGTGGAAAAGCAAGGATCGGAACCCAGCTCGCCTCAGGGACCTTGCCACAAGACTTGGGTTTTATTCTGAGGGTAGGTTTATTTCTGTTTTTGCTGTGTAATTGACTGCAGAAAGTATTCACAGTTGCTGGTTTTGAGCATGATCTATTACAGAGTAATCTGAACCAGTGCCTTAAAAGCCAGACAATCGTTTTTTGATGCACAGAATCCTTGAGCAGCAGAGGAATTGCTGTCATGCCCACCTGAGGTAGGGAGGCCACAGTGATGCTTTTCCGAGGCCCTTTCTCATCTTACTAGTTTTTCACTGTAAAGTGGCCCTTGGAAGGTAAGCAGAGGGAAAACTCAAAATTACCAAATGTAGCTTAGCACTGTTTAAACATGGGGGAAGTAGCTGAAAGTTTCTCTGTGCAAATACAGGGAATATCCACTAAATATTTAACTTACGCCCTGATCCCACTTTTTTTCCTGTCAAGTATCAGGAGCACTGAGCATACAACCTGGCTGCAAGTCAGTAACACTTGTGGGATTATGTTTTTGAAACTTTGACAATCTCTTATATCCCTTCAAAGGGCATTTCCCACCACTGCAAAGGAGTGACATTTCAGGAAGTAAATCCTAAAGCACCTCCCAAAGTGTAGGAAATGCTCTCTGAAAGCACCATGTTGCTGCACCTCAGTTAATCTAGAAAACTCAAGCAAATAAAATACTGGTGACTAACATATAACAATATTAAGAAAGTAGTTTCTCTTTCCCTCACACTCTGTGCCAGATTTGCAGCCTTCTTGAAGCTTGGCAGTTCTGTATAGGGAGAATTAACCACTGCTTGGCTCCAAGGGTCAAAAGGCCTCAGAAAGGAAGTCAAGACAGAATAGCTGTGGCTTCTCTCACTCATAAAATTATAATCTGAAGCCCGAAAAAGAGACATGAGCATGATTTTGAAAATTGGATAAAGACCTGAAAAGCAACAGAGGGTCTTGACGTGAGGCTTCTGGAGCCCTCCCTGCTGCTTGGGACCCTTACACTCCAGGCAATGTCTTTCACTGGAAGTTACAATCCAGGGAAGTTGCCTCAGCAGTGGGTTGCTGCATTAGTTTCAGAGCAGACAGCTCTGCTGAATGCTGTCCTTAACAGGGTCATCATAAAAGGGCTGTTGGTGCCACCACAGCTCATTGTAGAGCACAAGTTTTGTCTTCCCTGTTCTACCCAATAAGAGGTTTGTTATCATTAAGTCTCTGTTCTGCTTTTGTTTCCCAATCTTTCTGTCTTCTTCCTCCATTAAACATTGTGTTCCAGGTTGAACAAGGAAACCTGTTCTTTTCCATCCAAGAGAAGCATCTCCATGAATTTCCACTCTTACCTACCACTACATTTTTGCAGGATTCAGTCTCTCAGCATTTTTTCTTTTCTCTAAATAATAAATTGTAATTCTGGCATTTCTGAATTCCCAGTGTGGGTCCATTTAGAAATTAGTAAGAGCAAAATTAGCCAAATTCTAATATGAAAGAAAATTGGCCTCTTTCATCAAACTATTGTTGTATGACAATGGTGCTGAGAGGCACAGGCCAATAATGGCACTGCATTGTTACCAGGCACTGGGCAGGAACAGCAGGACATTGGGCAGGCCTTGACAAATGTGCAGTCTCAGTGGGTAAATCAGGGGCAGCAGGAGGAAGGAAGTGCCTTGGTGAGTGGCACACAGTAGGCAGCAGCAGGGCCAGGGCACTGCCATCGAGTTCATCTGCAGTGCCATGGGACTGCGCCTATGAACCCTGCCTTGCTGTCTGTCTGTCTGTCTGTCTATGTGGGATACACAGCCGTATTTGCTCTGGAATCACATCCTTGGGATACAGGGATACACATCATGCTGTATCCCTGCCTTTTTGGAGAAACTGGAACAGGGAATAGAGGTGGGTCAACCCAAGCAGTGTTCAGAGACTCCGTAGTGTTAACACAACTAGCTTACACCACTTGGGTCAAGATTAACAGTATATAATCAGCTCTGTCCCCAGAAATAGTATAAATGCCCTGATCTCTCGTCTCCCACTCTGGGAACCTTTCCTCTGACTACCTTTCAGTAAATGTAACAATGTTCCCTCAAAACAAATCCCCCTTTTCCTCCTTCCATGAAGCATGCAGCCCCATCAGCAGCAGGAATGCAATCAGTGAACTCTTTTAGAGGCAGCACTGGGTGAATTTCACTGTCCTCCTGCCAATGTCCCACAGGGCCTTCCAGTGTTTGCCATTCCATGTGACCCTCTACGCCAAAATTCCCCTTCATGGCCACCACCACCACAGTCTGTTTTTCCTGTCTCAATTCTGTCAGATCCTAGTCCTGCTATCAAATTTAAAGAGCAAAGAGAAGGATCAATTTCCCCTGTGCTGTTGAAGGGATGCTCCCCCGCAGCATGGTTCTGGATTTCCCAGCAAAGGGGAGAGGGTTGAGTTCTGTCATTCATCAGAGGAAAGAGTCCAAATCAGTTCTAGGTCATAGGAAAAAGAGACAAAGGAGCAGAGCTGGGACTAGTCCTGAAGCTGGGCAGATTCCTGCAGAGCTGCCCTTCCTGCTCCTAGTGCTGCTGGAGGGGTCCGGGTGGGCATGATCCCAACCCTACACACTGTGATCCCTTGTCTGCTAGTGCTATTTGCTGTTTTGAGGCTTCCAGATCATTTCTGAGCTCAGGATCACAGTCAGTCAAGTCTTTGTTGTCATCATGTCGCAGTCACACAGAACCATAGAATCTAAAAGGATTCAATCTGTTGAATCTGGATTTTTGGAATGTGCAGAGGCTGGAATGTATCACTTCCCTGTTCATCTTCTCTTCAGTCAGGCTCCTGCATGCTCAGGGGTGTGCACACCCTAGAGGTGTGCACGGATGGATGAGACAGAGCAATGCAATATTCTTGTGGTGGGAGAGTTCTGGGGTGACCCATTCTGTGAATTGCATGAGTTTTTCCCATGGTCTGAGTGATACAAAGGAACGGTGAATAAATGGGGTGCAGGACCAAATGCAAAGGAAAAGGCAGTGGAGCTGCCAAAAACTACATGTCAATAAATGGCTGCAAAAGTACTCAAACTGCAAGCAAGTGTCCCCATAGGATTATTTGTGTAATATCCAGCATGACAGGGCATGATTTTGTCATTGAACCCTGGAAAATGAAAGGATTAATGCTGTTCGTACAACTGTTAAACTGAGGTCTGTCACCATTTTGAATCTGAGCAGGTTTGCATAGTCAAATCCCACCATGGGCTCACTATAGGCAATATATTTTTATTCTTCTTTTTTCCTTGCATAACAGTAGTTTTCATTTTATGTTAGCACCTTTAGTGCCATTTCCTTTCCACTCGTGGTGTATTACAGTCTGTTTCTCACACCTTTGAAAGAAATAGCTGCAATATGCTTCACACTTGCATGTTGAATTCACCTTTTCATAGCTCATTACCATATTTCCCTTCCCACCTCATGCTTTGTTTGATCTTTGTCCTGTTTTCATATTGCTTCTCAAAAAAATTAAAACATCGTCCCTGAGAGGGCAGCCCTGTTGGAAAGATCAGCTCCATATGCAACTTTATATAATGGTTTAGGTTGGAATGGACATTAAAGCTCATCTCATTCCAACTTCCCTGCCATGGGCAGGGACACCTTCCACTAGACCAGGTTGCTGGCAGCTGTACATCTTGTCCTCTCCTTTCCACCAGGGCAGAATGAGTATCAATGGCTCCCAGCTGCAAACAAATGATGACACTGTTGTTTAATAAATCACAGAATCACAGAATACGCTGAGTTGGAAGTCCAACCCTTAGCCCTGCACAAGGACCATCCCCAAGAGTCACACCACGTGCCTGAGTGTATCATCCAAACACTTCCCAAGCTCTGTCAGCCTTAGTGCTGTGACCACTGCCCTGGGGACCCTATGCCAAAAAATGTTTTCTTGATATCTGAACTAAAAATCCCCTGGATCATCTTTGTGCCATTCCTTTGGCTCCTGTCCCTGGTCACCAGAGAAGAGATCAGTGCCTGCCCCTCCACTTCCCATGACGAATTATCTTTCAGTTCTCTGCATAGAAGATGGTCTTGGGTTTGGAGCCCATTTTCTGCTCTGGAATAACAGCTCGACACAGGTCTTGCTGGTGAGTCTCTATGTGCTGTGTTGGAGATCTGTCCTCACTTGGACTGGGTTAACCAACAGCCAACTATTATATGTAAAAATGGTTTTAGCAAAAGAGCAAAATATATTGATCCCAAAGTGGATTCTTCAAGGGGGCAGCTACCTTCAATTCCTGCTGGGGGAAGTTGGGGGGTTGGTGTCCCTCCACTGAATTTAGACTTTGTAAATAAGTAACCCCTCAGGCAATAACATGCAAGTCAGTGCAGACATCCAGAAGAAAACAATTTAAAAATTACTATGCTTGAAATTCCAAATACCAGCTTAAACAAGATTTGGTTGTTGAAAACATACAACTTCATGAGCAGACTCTGAGAATACCACTTAAAATGCTGGTTCTGGTTTTCATAAGTGGAGGTGAAAGCTAGACACTCAGCTAGAGGTCTCAGCTCAAAGATGAGCTTCCAAAAGTAAGACTGCACATATAGATGAATATTTAGATGGAAGGAAGTTGTAGGAATTCTTGGAGAATATGATGAAGTAATCTCCTCCCATGAGTTTGAAAAAGTTGGCATTTGTTAACGAAGAAGCTTGAGTGTGTGTCACGGCAGGCTTTTGTCAGAGAAAGGGATGTCCACATGAACTGTTTGCAGGACTTTGCTCGGCCTGAAATCTCAGTCTTCACAAAGTGAGGATCTGGACACAGCAGCCAGAGGTAAACAGGAATAACAAAGTCATGTCCTCTTCTAAATGATACTCAACTACTTCTGATAGACATAAATTCTGTGCAGATAAGGACACTGAGTCATAGCCCTTCCCAGATATCAGGAGATATCAATGATTTTGATATATGGCACCAAATCCAACCTGATGCCCAGTATTCTTGGTCCAAACAACTACCAACACTGAGGCATTTTATCTCTGCAAAATGAGCCACTACATAGTGGCAAATTGGCAATTCAGAACCATTCCCTTGTTCCTACAGAATCAGAATATTTTTTTGGGTTTTTTCCCCTGTGGAAAGTAAAAATAAAGTTGTAGGACATTCTCACTTGGTAGCATCAAGTAATTCCTCAACTCATACCCTGTTTTATGTCAACAATGGGAACCTGTTTTATATATACATATATATGTACATCAAATATGTATATATAGTTTGATGGTGAGTTCATTTTTTGTTGAAGTTTCACGTAACCTTTCAGAAATGAGTAGGTAGCAACTTTATTCTTCCATCTGCCTTGTTTCAAGAATACTTTCTTAAATTGAAAATAAATTTCACAGAACAATTCTGAAATATGACACCTCCCACCCCAATCTGGGTCTGTCAAGGTGTATAAACCTTGACTGTGCTTTAGTTGTAAATAGATCATCTGGATTGATCTGATGTGCAGGAAGATAACGATGGGTACAACTTGCTATTGTTAAACAACACATGAATAATGCACTGGATTTGGGATCAGCCAACTCTTCTGGTTTCAATAATTTATTTTCTTTTCTTCCATTTCGTAACTGAACTGTTGATGTAATCCTGCCCCATGTGAATGCTAAGCTGAGGGTTTCATAATAAACGAAATGCCATCTAAACCAGCATGAAATAGCCACACAGTGTAATCTAAGGTGCCCACAAGAGCTGGCAGAGGACCAGGCTCCTGATGTAGCCAGTGGAGTCACCAGGGAGTCATTAAATTCTCAGCACAATGTTTTAATCTCACCTCTGGTTTCTCTTTGCTTGCCTGAAGAAATGCAGGGTCTTGTTTCAGCAGTGAGAGGACAGACAGTGCAACAAGTGGGAAAACAGGAGAAGGGAATGTTATCAGAAAGAATTTTATCAGAATTGTAATTTCTATTTGAGCACTGATAATTCTTTGAAACTTCTCATCTAATGGCTGTGCCTTGAGAATTTATTTATTTCTCACCTAAATGTTTGCCTCCAGGGTAAGAGCAAATCCCATGGGCAACATTGTACCAGGGAACTAAACATTATCACTTTGTCTTCAAAACCAATGAGCTTCCTGCCTCCTGGGAACACCCCAGGCTCATTTCAGCTAACCTGTGCCTGGGAATGACTTAGGACAGTGCGAGCTGGCCTAGCCCAAAAGAGTGTCAGCAACTTCTCTGTGAATTTAACAGGTGAACTGTCAGAATCCAGCATCTTTGTGGTGACCTGGCATTGTTTAGTTCACCCATACCATGGGTTTGTGTGCCCTATCCTGGATTAACTGTCACAATGCAGCAAACTTTTACTTTCAGTCACAGGATTTACTGTGTCTTTTGCCACTGTAGCAGACATTTCTTCCCCAAATTGGGATAAAATGGTAACCTCTCTTTCTTGAACAGCCTACACTGAATCCATCAAGTTATTTAAAGCTCTCAATACTAGGCATATTTTTGAAGCATCATATCTGCTCTGTTTTAGCCTTTTCTTATAGAAGAAATTCCTTTTATAATTAATATTGTATATAGTCTACATTCCCAGACTAAACTGATGCTTTCTTATACACCCTTGAGAGCATTGGAACAACCACCCACATTAAGCTGAATATCTGCTGCCAAAGAACATTTGGTGAAGGACATCTTCACTGAACAATAAATGAGCAGGTGCTTGATTTCATGACTTAGGTGGTATCTTTATTCAAAAGCTGTATGAGGCTTTGAATGAGACCACAGAGGCACTGGAACAAGTGTTGAGTCTCTCTGCTTGGAGATATATAAATCCCTGCTGAAACTCAAGGTTTTTGAAGTCTCCCAGGTTCCTAAGTTTTTCCCAATTTAGGCTGTTACTGCTATACTTGAGCACCTAAATTCCACCTCAATTGCACATGTGCTGCCTGTGTGCTCTTGTGAAGTTTACAGTTCCCTATCATAGAATCACAGAACAGTGTGGGTTGGAGGGGACCTTAAAGACCATCCAGTTCCAATCCCCCTGCCATGGACAGGGACACCTTCCACTAGACGAGGTTCCTCATAATGATGATTTGATTATTTTGACTGTGATGATTTTAGGCTCAGATATCTTAAGGCAAAGGCAAACATGGGGATGGGGCCCTGCTGTGGCTGTTTGCCAGGGCAAAACACCGGAGTGTCACAGGAGCGACCTCAGAGGTTGTTTCTCCTCTGGTGCTCTGCAGCTGTTCACACAGGACTGAGGATCCTCTAGTTCTGCCCTGGAGCAGCTCTGACAGTCCTGCCCTCAGCAGTGTGACTGACCCTGCTGAGCCCTTGCAGCAAACAGCTTTCCTCTAACACCTCAACACCCCCCAATATTCAGCCATAAACCTGGAAAACAAAACTCCCAACCTTCCTCCCCTTGCTTGATCCCTCAGCATGGATTTATTTCCTGGGGCTTCTGATGGTTGAAAATTGAATTGTTTTTCACAATTGCATTGTGAATTTTCTTCACAAGCCGAGGAGCCAGAGGGGTGGGAGAGGAGGGGTGGGTGGGGAGATGCTCTGCCAGGCAGGCGGGATTGCTCTGGCAGTGGTTCTGCCTGGCTTTCACTCTGTCCCCCAGGGACAGAGCCTTCCTCTCACTCCAGGCTTCTCCCCTGCCACAGCAGAGGGAGGAAGAAGGACAGAGTAGGAGGGTCCCTGCACTGACAGCTCCCACTGTCCCGCTCATGCCTGCAGCAGGCAAACCATGAGGACGAGCCTCTTCGCTCCTTTGGCCACTTTACCTTCAGTCTGAACCCTTCACCCACCTCCACCTGGGACAATGGAGGAGCAGTACATTTCCAAACTCCACCCGGTAGTGGACTATGGAGCTGGGGTCTTTCTTCTGGTCATAGGTGAGTTCACAGCCTGCTCGTTTGCTTGGAGTTTGGGAATAGGCACAGTCTGTGCCGTGGTCAGACAGGGGAAGTTGGAGGGAAATGGGAGAGAATCCGTTTCCACACAGGTTCCCCTGCTTAGTGCCTTCGACTCGGTTGGATGCCAGGATTAATCTCCACTCTCAGATTTGCAGTGTTTTGTTTTGATGCTGAAGAATTGCCGGCATGAATTCTCCTCTGCGGCATCACAAGTATTCAAAATAAGTTGTTTGTCTCTTACCTTGGCATCTCAGCCATGTGAGCTGAGTCGAGGCAGCTCATTTCATCGGACTGATCAGGGGAAAGCTGCTGTGGTCTTACCTGGGTGGGGGGAGAGTCATTCTGCTGTGTCTCTGTAGGATGAACTCCTATGGAACAGCAAAGTGTTTCCAAATAACAGTTCTGGTTTTTGTAGTAGCCTGTTTGCCCTGCTGCAGGCAGACTGCAAATGAAAGTGGGGGTATCTATCTGGCTTCAGCTAAGTGCTTTCTTCCTTGCCTGCTTGTTGCATGTGCACAGGCATCTGTTTTCTACCTCTGTGGATTTGGGGAGGAGTGGCATGCTTTCCACCTGAATTTTGCCAAGATGCAAGTACCTTCCTCCCTTAAACTGACTTGAAAATCCTGGTTGAGACAAGAAAGACAAGCCTATATTTTGATGTGTTTCAATACAGTGGGTTTGGGCAGCAGTGCTGGGCTTCAGCATTTCACATCTCCCCCTGCTCTGCACGCTCCTCCCTGCACTCAGCTGTGCTGTGCTGACAGAGTACAACTCAGGGTGAGGAAAATCCCTGTCTGCAAAACAACCAAGGGTTTTTCTTTCAATACAAGTCAGCACGTCAGCTCCCTTCTGTCAAAAATATAAAAATATAGATGCAATTAAAGTAATGGGAAGGGGCAGCAACAAAGGGCTGGAGGCTGGAGGTCCCCTTGCTGATGTTGTGCCACCACACAACAGTCTTACAGAGCTCCTAAAGAACTTTTAGGCACTGAAACTTCAGACACAGCTTCCAGCATTGGATCAGGAGCCCTGTGTGGCAACCAGGCTCACTCATCATGTGGGGAGAAAAGGAGGCTCAGGGAGGACCTTCTCACTCTCTACAACTCCCTGACAGGAGGGTGTAGCCAGGTGGGGGTCAGTTTGTTCTCCTAAGTAACAAGTGAGATGATGAGAAGAAACAGCCTCAAGTTGTGCCAGGGGTGGTTGTTTGAATATTAGGAAAAATTTGTTCCCCAGAAGGGTTGTCAAGCGTTGGAACAGAGTGCCCAGGGAAGTGATGGAATGACCATCCCTGCAGGGATTTAAAAGACGTGTGGATGTGGCACTTGGTGACATGGGTTAGTGTTGCGCTTGGCAGTGCTGGGGGAATGGTTGGACTCCATGATCTTAGAGGTCTTTTCCAACTCAAAGGATTCTGTTTCCATGATTCCGTGTCCCCACGTGTGGCTGTCATTTTTCATGAGAGTGCTCTTCCCACTGAGCTGCAGGTTGCTTTCTGTCAGCACATGGCCCCGTGCTGAGCACCGTGGGCACCATCCTGTGTGTGCAGACACACAGCTCTGGAGAGCTCCAGGAACTCTTCAGAGGTATCCAGAGGTGCCAAGTGAATGTGTCTTGTCAGATGGTGAATGAATGAGGGACGTGAGGTCTCAGATTTGTATCTCTAATTTGTTTAAGCCTTTCTCTCAACATCTCTGCAATATTTGTACTTATGCCGATATATTTATTCCATTTTGTTTCATGTGCCCCTATTAATTCCCCTGTGGGCACTCTGCTAAGTGGTATCTGTGAGCAAATGCAGCCTCCCTGCAGCCACACCCACAGGGGAACTTGAGAGTCTTTTTCTGTCTCGCTCTCTCACATCTGACTTTAGAGGACACCTTCTCAGGAAAACCTTTGATCCAAATGCCTCTTCAGCATCATGTTCACTTGAAAAAAAAGAGAAAATTAGTTGTTTGGTACATGTACTTCTGACACTGCTGTCACTTTGAAGCCCTATGGCACACCTGAATAATGTATGTCTGACAGGTCCTTTAGCAAAGCAAGCTCTGGGTCTGTTTTCTGCCCCTGGCTAAACAATTCCCATGGTCCCACTGTGCTCAGAGACCACCAGAACAGTGGGGGTATCTGAACTGCTGCACATGGTGATTCTCAGGGAGCAGTGAGGACCCTGAGCCAGCACACATACACACCATTGAGGCAGCTCAGAGCCCAGCAGGCTTGTGCTGCGGTTCCAGTGGGAGATGTGATGCAAAGAGGGAAGGCTTTGGGAAGTGGAGGGCACAGAGATGAGAAAGGACAGGCAGGACAGCTGGAATACTTCAGCAGGAAGGAGAAGTAAGTGAGGATATTCTTTCTCAGCACAAGAAAGACATGGACCTGCTGGAGTGGGTCCAGAAGAAGCCACAAAGATCCTCAGAGGGCTGAAGACAGGCTGGGAGAGGTGGGGGTGTTCAGCCTAGAGAAGAGAAGGCTCTCAGACCTCACTGCGGCCTTTCAGTACCTACAGGGGGCTTATAAAAAGAGGGAGAGTGACTTTTTATAAGGGCAGACAGTGATAGGATAAGGGGAATATTCCAGCCCCCCTGCCATGGGCAGGGACACCTTCCACTAGACCAGGTTGCTCCAAGCCCCATCCAACCTGGCCTTGGACACTTCCAGGCATGGGACAGCCACAGCTTTTCTGGGCAGTCTGTGCCAGGGCCTCCCCACCCTCACAGGGAAGAATTTCTTCCCAATAACCAAGCCAAATCTGTTGTCTTTCAGTTGGAAGCCATTCCTCCTTGTCCTATCACTACATACCCTTGTAAAAAGTCCCTCCTCAGCTTCACATACTTTCAAGGGATTTCACAGGTGTTTTATATCTATGATATCCTTGCATGTGCTGATTCCTCTGTTTCAGCCATCCTGACAATCCTTGGGAATTCAGCTGTCCTCGCTACAGCTGTGAAACGCTCTTCCCTCCTGAAGTCACCGGAGCTGCTTACAGTCAACTTGGCAGTGGCAGACATTGGAATGGCCATCAGCATGTACCCGCTGGCCATCGCCTCCGCCTGGAACCATGCCTGGCTGGGAGGAGATGCCTCCTGCATTTACTATGCCCTGATGGGGTTCCTCTTTGGAGTCTGCAGCATGATGACCCTCTGTGCCATGGCCGTGATCCGGTTCCTTGTCACCAATTCATCCAAATCCAACAGTGAGTCATCACCTGCCCGGTAACCTCATAGTGCTGTGTTTGGGCTGGATTGTTCAGGGAGGTACTTTGTGGAATATGGCACGGACTATCAGGGGAGTAACAGTAGAATAAGCCTCAACTTTTAGTCCAGCATCAAATCCTGATGTTCCCAGAAGGATCTGATTAAATTCTTTATTATACAGGGAGGTTTTTCACTTCTCAGCTTTACCAAGTAAAGCCACCTGAGAGTGGAGAGCCCAAATGTTTTGCTGGACCAGACTGTCCCCTCTTCCTATTTATATCCAAGCAGACATGCTGGAATTTGAGAAAGGTGTATTCTCCTGGCATTCTGGGGCTGGGACCACAGTACATTTGGGGTCAGCTTGATCATGTAAATCTCCCTGACTTACTAAGCTTTAGATGAGCACTGAGGGCTGTGTTCAGGTCTCACCCGATCTATGGACACTGTTTCTCAAGAAGACCAAAAGTTAGGGAATTGCAGCAGCAACCCAGGTGTATCTGTAGCCACCATCCTTCTCTTTCAGGAGAAGTTATGGCACAAACCACATGGCTGAGGTGAGATCCATATGTACTTGCTCTTCCTCTTTCTTGCAGGTAACAAAATCACCAAGAACACTGTCTTCATCTTGATTGTTTTCATCTGGCTCTACTCCTTGCTCTGGGCCATCCTGCCCTTGGTAGGCTGGGGCTACTATGGCCCTGAGCCCTTTGGCATCTCTTGTACAATAGCCTGGAGCAAGTTCCACAACTCCTCCAATGGCTTTTCCTTCATCCTGAGCATGTTCCTCCTGTGCACAGTCCTGCCTGCGCTGACCATCGTTGCCTGTTACTTGGGAATTGCCTGGAAGGTTCATAAAGCGTACCAAGAGATCCAGAATATTGACAGGATCCCTAATGCAGCCAAACTGGAGAAGAAGCTGACACTGGTGAGTTATCCCAGGGATGGGAAGAGTCTGCAGTAATCAGGAGGTTGCAGAGAGCTGGCTCTGGTCATGCATGGATCATAGAATCATGGAATTATAGGATAGTTTTGGTTGGAAAGGACCTTTAAAGGTCATCTAGTCCAACCCCATGATGACCTTTGCCCTCACAATGATCCTTCACTGTTTTTGTCTGGTACTGACCAAAGCTGGAGATGTGGTTTCAGTCTCATCCATACTCTCACTCCTTAGAGGACCACAGAGCTCCTGAAAACCTTGTGATTTCAGCAGCTTGGTAAGGATGATTTATCACAAGTTAAAACTCTGTTAACAATGCAGCTTGTTAAATCTTTTGGAAGTTTCATCCAAGATTTTCATGGACATACAGATTTCTAGTTATGCTGGAATAGCTGTTGAATCCTTTCCTGTTGTAGTTGGGATGGAGATCTTGTTCTGTCATCCCAGGTATTTTTAGTTGACAGAGTGGCTATGCTGAGCGAGAGCTACAGAGAAATTCTGTATGGAAACAGGATTCTTTAATGTAACATTTTTTCAAATATGCACTTCAGTTGTGCATTTCTTGTGGAAAAGCAGAATTGATCCAAGCTCTCTAGAGGCCAGTCATAGAATCACTGAATCATTAAGGTTGGAAAAGGCCTCTAAGACCAAGTCCAGCCATTAACCCAGCACTGCCAAGTGCACTCTTGAACCATGACCCTTAAGCACCACATGTACATGTTTGTTAAATAGTTCCACGGATGGTGACACCATTTCCCTGGGCAGCCTGTTCCAGTGCTTCACAACAATTTAGTGAAGACTTTTTTCACAATATCCAATCTAAACCTCCCCTGGAAACTTGAGGACATTTCCTCTTGCCCTATCATTTCTTACCCGAGAGATCGACCCCCACCTGGCTTTAAGGGAGTTGTAAAGAGTGATGAGGTCCTCCTTTTCTCCAGGCTGAGCCCCCAAAGCTGCTCCTCATCAGACTTGTGCTCCAGACCCTTCCCCAGCCCTTCTCTGGACTCACTCCAACACCTCAATGTCTTCCTTGTCATGAGGGGCCAAAAACTGACCCCAGGATTCGAGGTGCAGCCTCACCAGTGCCCAGCACAGGGGGACAGTCTATTCCCAGGCTGTATGGTCTGATTGGGCTGCACCTCCCAGGACAGGTCAGGGATGGAGATGAAAACAACCACTGCCTCATAAGAAACACTGTGTAGATCTGCAGGGTGGGGATAAAAGCCTCCCTGCACTGCCCAGTGCTCATGGCACAGCACAGCAAGCACAGCCTCAGCCAGTTCAGCTGGTTCAGCTGTGGCTTCACCCACACACCGTGTGCTGCGGTGTTAGACCCTGTCGGTGCCAGCTGTGAACTGAAGCCCTGTGTTCCCTTCCAGATGGCTGTGCTCATCTCTGTGGGGTTCCTGAGCTCGTGGACCCCGTACGCAGCCGCCAGCTTCTGGTCCATATTCAACTCCAGCGCCTCCCTGCAGCCCATCCTGACGCTGCTGCCCTGCCTGTTCGCCAAGTCCTCCACGGCCTACAACCCTTTCATCTACTACATCTTCAGCAGAACTTTCCGGTGTGAAATTAAAAAGCTGCAGTGCTGCTGTGGCTGGCGAGTCCATTACTTCAGCTCCGACAACTCCGTGGAGAATCCCGTGTCCATGATGTGGAGCGGGAGGGACAACGTCCGTCTCTCCTCGGCAGCCAAAGGGGACAACCCGGGAGCTGCAGCTCGTTGAAATGCAGTCCTGGGTCTGAATAAGTAGGGATGCAGCACATGGCGTTGTCACTCCACATCTCATGCCAAATACAGAGGTTTAAGTATATATTTTCAAGTAACATTCAAATATTGGCTTTAGGCTACACACACACACACACAAATCTATTTTTTTTTCAAGAACTTCCACTTTAGAGGAAATAGATTTATGTACTAAACATAAAATCATGTAAACTAAACTTATTTTCAGGGAAACAGCTATAATTAAAGGAGAATTTATTATTTTTGTGAGGGTTTTTTTCTTACACTTCTGTTTTTTTAATGCAGTCTATCTGCCAGCTCTTGGCTCCAGCAGTAAAACAGCCATCAGAGAAAACCGTAGGGTGCACACAAAGTGTTACCAAATAAATACAGCTGAGAGTGTAACTTTCAAGCAATACAGACTGAAAACCATATGGGGAGGAGGAAATATTCCCTGCCAGGGAAAAGATGGCAACGTGGCTGCTCTCGGAGTGTCTTGTAGAGATCTGTGGTTCCTTGCTCCATCAGAGGTGCGGCTCCAACTCCTCAAAACACAAGTTCAAGGAGTCGAGCAGCCTGAGTTGGAAGGGGTTAGGTGGGAATGTGGCAGCCAGTGAAGAATGCCTTCTGTGTATCCCAAATGGCAGAGTGGGAAGGGAGGGAAGCTCTCAGCAGAAGGAACTGTGCACTCAGGCAGTTTCTGGATGAGGCACAGCAGCTCTTCTGCCACGAAAGCTGTCGGAGCATTTGTTTGGAATTGTGATCGTTAAGGCTGGAAAAGACCTTTAAAACCATCAGCCCAGCACCACCAGCATGTTCACCATCAATCCATGTCCTCAAGTGGCAATCCACAGGTTTTTTGAACATTTCCAGGGATGGTGAATCCACCACTTCCCTGGGCATCCTGTTCCAGTGCTTTACTACCCTTCCTCTGGAGGTGTACAGGGTGACACAAGGCATCCTCCAGACAGCCTGCCTGGCAGGAAGTTGTCCTGCAGTGCAGTCCTGGCTCTCCTGGCTTCCATGGATGCTCCTGAGATCCCGAGTTCCCCACTGGCTGGGGGCACTGATAGGATTGCAATGGAGAACAGAGTTTGCTGATTCAGTTTAAACAAAAGGTACAACCACACCACCAGGTTCAACCAAAGAGATTCTGAGGTGGAAATGATGAGTTCCTACAGCTTAAATCTTTCTCCAGCTTACTGTTTGTGATTTTAAAGGACACAAACACCTATCCTTAGGGTTTGAAACGTCAGACAAAGTATGGGATGGTAGCTCCAGCAGCTCTTGCTTCCCTTGACCACACAGAATCACAGAACAGTTTTGGTTGGAAGAGGCCAAATGTGGGATTACAAATAGGCTTATGGCTTCTAGGGCTCTGAAAATGCCTGTTACAGCAAAGTCTGTAACATACACTAAGGCACAAATTAATTCCTAAGTTGGGAGTTAGAAGAGGATAAGGAAATCCCCTGAAATCCTGCATTGGAAGTGTTTGAGCTATCTTAAATATTCCACTAAAGTAGCTTTATTTGTAAAAATTTGTGAAAAATCCCTAAATTCAGTTGGCTTCCAGGACATTAAGTTGTCCTGGGCTGTCACTCACAGATGCTCCATATGGAATGAGGCTGCATTGAGCCTTCTCTCCAAAAACAACGAGGTGAAGCATCCTCTGGGAAACAGTCACCTCTGACAGCCCAAGGAACAGGAAAACGGGAAAAGGGGAGAGGAGTGTGAGAAGCAGGAGAAAACACCAGTAACTGAGAGGGGAGTGTGTGAAAACTGAAGGAAAATCTATGGGAAAAAGAGGCAGCAGAGCTTTATGCAAGTGTGAAATGGGACTTCTCATGGCAAATGTCAACTATCAGTACTTTTTCAGCTTTAAAAAATAACCTGATAGGAAAATGAAACTGTATTTCAATAGCCACCTCCTCAGAGTTTCTGGTTTTAGTTGCTCAATTGCTTCATGTTTGAAATAAAGAGTAAAGTAAATATTTCCATCTGCTGATTGCAGCTCAGTGACTGGAACAGGGACATCCACATTAATAAATTAACATAACGGGAGCTTCCCCTGAGAAAAGCTTAGGAGCAGAACAGCTCCACATCCATTTGTAAATGCTTTTAAAGTGTATGTAACATGAAAAATATGCCACTCTATAGCAGAAAAAAAACTCTGTAAACCCCAAAGATCTGTATACTCTTCATGTTTAAATACAACACTTTAATAGCCCAATTTATTATTGTGTATGTACTTAATTTTTAAAAATCAAATCCAGGTGTTTGTGTATCAAATATGGCTCAAATTTATTTTTCAGACTCAGCAAGAAGCAAACTTAGAAACTCTGAATTTTAGGTGATTTTATCTTATATATGGAAAATATAAGTGCTTTACTTTGAAAAAGCTTCTAGGCAGCCTGTCTATCAAGGCATAGGAATAACTTAGAGAACTAGATAATTTCTCTTAATGGTCAATTTTCCCACCTGTACAATTCAACATGACTCACTTCAGAACAAAGATCAAGTATTTGAGGGAGGTCATTATTCCAGCAGTTAAGAGCACAAGGATAACACTGCCAAGGCTGGGATTCCACCCCATTACTTTGCCAGTAATGCTGGGCAACTGGGGAAATCACCTAAACTTTGTCTTGGGTTCCTCTCTCATCCACACAACAGAGACAGTTTTGCTGCTCATCCCCGTAAAACACAACTTCATACAATCAGAGAATGGTTTGGGTAGGAAGGGACCTTAAAGATTATCTAATTCCAACTTCCTGCCATTAGACCAGGTGCCCAAAGCCCCCTCCAGCCTGGCCTTGAACACTTCCAGGGATGGGGCAGTCACAGTTTAACTCTCTTTAGAAACCTACAGGCAGAGAAACCATGATTTTTGAATTTCATTATGTAATAAGATCCAAACCCTGTAAGTGGCAGTAGCCCCTATAGAAGCAGCTGAGCACTCTGTCTCTAGCACTGACCTTCCCTGAGATGTCACCATTTCCCAAATCAAAGTGCAGCTGAGTTCAACCACATCTCTGCTGAACTTCACTGATTTTACTTGAAGACTTCTAGGTCTACAGTGACTGCCAAAAAAAATGCAAAACAAGTTCTCTGCATGCAAAAGAGGTCAACCGAAGAGCTGCAATGATTAGTTTATTTATCAGTATATCTGGAAAAAAACCCCAAACACACTTAGTGAATTCCCTTCATTTCCTGAAGTCACAGTTCTAGTGATAAAATTTTCTGGTGGGTACATATATAAATAATCCTCTAATAGAACAAAGCAGAGAGTTTACAACTTTCTTAGAAAGCACAGAACACCAGGCCAGGGGGCAGTGAAGCAGAGTTTGTGGCTGGCCATCCCTCGTGATGATCCCATTCCGTAGGCAATCAGTGTAAGGCTGCTGTGTTGTGACATTCCAGTGTTACATGGATTGCTGCCTCTTCTCCAGGCACCTCTCAATATCATCCAACACCTCCACAGCTGCCTTTGGAATACGAGTGCCTGGACCAAACACGTTGGTAACACCAGCTTCGTACAGGAAGTCATAGTCCTGTTCAAAACCAAAGGTAAGATCTACAGTTAACAGTGCAACAGAAAACTGCTAATTGATTTATAGCTGGTGCCTGCTCTATCCTGTATGCTGGGCCTGAGAAAGCAACAAGTCCCAGAGAAAGGCAGCACAGCTTCAAGGTGGGAAAGGTATGTTAGTTAGGAGGTAAGAAAGAAACATAAATAGAATACCCATAGGAAAGATTTTATTTCTTTAGAAACAGACTAATGTCAATCCTTGGCAAGTTTTCAAAAGGCAACTGGATGTGACCCTGAATAACCTGATCTAACTTCTAATTTTGAAAATACTGCTGTAAACAAGGGTTTGGAGTAGATTACTGCCAGTGGTCTCTTGCGATCTAAGTTAATCTAATTTTCTGATTGTCCTGAAATATCAAAAAGACCTGGGAAGCAGTTCTGCATTCTTTCTTATTTTTATATAAGATGTACTGTACCTTTGTCAACCACAGGTTAGTAGCACCCCTTTGAGAGACACTGGACAGAACACAATTTGTCTGCTAGAAAAATTCTATGAGTTTTGCTTGTTCAGTTGAAAAGTCTGTGATTCCTGAATGCTTTCCTAACTAGCTAACAAAGGGAGAAATGTGGGAAAAGGGAGTAACAGATTTATGTGCAAAATCAATTTGAAGCACTCTAGACAGAGGAAGCCCCTAAAGGTGATACAGCCAGGCAAACTGTGGATGAGGTAAGGAAAAATGTAAGAGAAAAGCACGGATATGACTGCAAGGGAATCCAACAAACTGTTCAACGGTTTAGGAGAAAGCAGAGGGAATGAGACACAACAGAGACATAATGACTGTGAATGTGAGAGGCTGAACAGTGAATGAAATATGCAGCCTACAGGTGATGGGACTTGCCAGGTGTCTTAATGACTGGCTCTGTCTCTTCCCAACTCTATGGTTGGAAGCCATAAAATCTCTTAGGACAGCAGTCAGCCTGTACCAGTGATATGCAAAGTACTGGTGATGGGAAACAACAGAGCATAAAGAACATCTCCTCGAGGTTCATATTTTCATAACACAGCTTAATATTCTGTCCCACAAACACTGTAAGTTAAGCCAGGACATGGTGTAGAGAAAATCAGATCAGTGACACCTGGCAGTGCTCTGTGCCCACCTCGTACCTGCAAACCCCCTCTGACATTACAGGATAGAGGAAACAGCTGGAACAGCACAGACAGAAATAACCCAGGCTCTGGGCCTGGATGGAGATGGTGCTGCCCCGTACCTGAGGTGGGATGACACCTCCACAGATGACCAGGATGTCCGGCCTGCTGAGGGTGTGCAGCTCCTTGATGAGTTCAGGCACCAGGGTTTTGTGTCCCGCAGCCAGTGTGCTCACCCCCACACAGTGCACGTCGGCATCCACCGCCTGCTGCGCCACCTCCCGAGGGGTCTGTGTGGGGACAGGACATGTGACAGGGAGCAGCCCCAGCCTGGCTGCTGCACCAGCATCACAGGGAAACTGGATGTGTTTGGAACACACTGGACTCGATCAGTCCTACCTGGAAGAGGGGACCGATGTCCACGTCGAAGCCGATGTCCGCGAATCCTGTGGCGATGACTTTGGCCCCTCTGTCGTGGCCATCCTGGCCCATCTTTGCCACAAGAATACGAGGCCTGCGCCCCTCACGGTCCATGAACTTGTTAACTCTGGTGGAAAACGCGTATTGTGTCAGTGCAAGCCACTGAGGATCATTAGTACTATTTCCACTCATAAAAAAAAGCACTGGCTGCAAGCACAGCATAATTTCTGTGCATCAGATAAAAAGATCTTCTAAGCCATGGCCTGGCTATGCAGTCTGTCAAACCACTACATTAATATTCATGTGATAGAATTACTAACTCACTTCTTGTATTTACCAGCCTCAACAGTAAAATGTCCTTTTTTTAAAAAAAAAAACCACTCCACTACTCTACTGCTTTCTAATAGACAAAATACTGAATTCTCTGGGGGTTTAATGAGCTGAATTACAATGAACTCAAACACAATTTTTAGGGTTTAAGAATAATTATGTCTGATTATTTCAAAAGTACTTTCATGGCACACAGGTCATAGAGACAGGTCCTGGACATCACACTTTGCAGCATCATTCCAGTGGGGACAAGTCTGTCCAGAGAAGGATTACTGCATCCCCCATTCTGTGCACTTGTTCCACTGCCCCTCTTTTTCTGGATATGAACAGCATAATAACTGTTCCTATTTCTCCTGTATTGAAGAGCCTCAGATATTATTCTTTCATCTTATTGCTCATTATTCATGTGCCACAAGGATCTGTCTGTGAGTGGGACACTAAGAGTACCCCTTTTCAGAAATAAAAGCTTTTGTGGGTTTTTTAAGTGTGGGGAGGTTTTTTTTGTGGTTTTTTTTTGGTTGTAGTTTTGTTTTGGGGGTTTTTTGTAGGTTTGTTTTTTTGTTTTTGTGGGTTGTTTTTTTTTTACTATTGTACTGGACAGCTTAAAAAGACTTTCTGTGTCAGGACAGCCTGAGGAAGCAGACTGGAAAGCTTCTGCTTGAAGGGTGTACAAGAGTCAGGCCTGCCTAAGGACTGCTGAGAATATGAGTGAATTAATTTGTGGCATCTCTAAATTCTTTTCTCTGTATTGTTTTCTGCTTCCATATTCTTGTTCTCTTACTTCTCCACCCGCAGGCTCCTTCCCAACAAGAACAGCTGCAGGTGCTCCAAGCCTGCCAAGGCTAAGACCACGTGAACCTCTGCAGCTCTGGGCTTGGTGTATGTGCTGGGCAGTGTGAAATCACACTTCTGAAGGGCTGGGCAAGGTAACACACAGCAAAAACAATTTTGTTACCATGTTTACTAACTGGTCCTATGACCTTGGACATAAATGCAGGATGGTGGTGGAGTCCCCATCCCTGGAAGTGTTCAAGAAATGACTGGACATGGCACTCAGTGCTCTGGTCTAGTTAACCAGGTGGTGACTGGTCAAAGGCTGGACTTGATGGGTCTTGTAGGTCTTTTCCAACCTAAATGATTCTGTGATTCTCTGCAAAAAAGGGAACTACACCTTGATTTTCAAGGAATTATTTCAGTTTGGTTTCACATAAAAACATAATTACAAATACTTATATTTAAATATTTAAAATAAAAACCCAATGGTGAATGCATAATTATAAATACTTAAATTTAAATATTTAAAATAAAAAAGGCATTTCCAGCACAATTACTTTCATGTCAATCTAAACATCACCACTGTGAAGCCATAAAGTAATTCCCTTCTGAGACAGCTGGAACTCTTTAACGTGTAGGGTCCAACAGGGCAGGGACTGATGAGCATTGATTTGTATTACATCACCTCCCACTACAGCAATTCAGGCTCTTTACCCCTGAGGGCAGAAGCTGAGAAAAGGCACAAATAGGCAGCTGTTTTCACACATACCATCATTTTCAGATACTTTCTCCATCGGGAAATGAGTAAGTAACAGCGTGAGACTGGAAGCTGTATGTGGATATCTTGGCAGATTTTTAGCCTGGCAGTTTTAGCAACAGAAACAGTGAAATTGCAGGAACAATTTATAGGTAGATCAAATCGAGATTTTGTAATATGACTTGCTGGAAATATTTTAGAGATTACTATTACACAGCCCCCAAAGGAAGCAACCCAGTGTACAGGATTTCAGGCAGTGTTTCTCAGCTTCTTAATCCCATGGCTGCATAGGCTATTTGAACAAAATCCTCAAATCATAACATTACCTCAGTGGATTCTGTTTGCAAGCAAATACAAGTCCAATTAAGTTTTCACTATTGTCTTATTGTACTTAATTCTTGTCATTCTACTTTCTTGCTTACAGGCAGGAGAGTGCTTATGCAGGCCATTGTGTTGCTCCAGGGATGTCACTGAGGTTTGGGAAATGCTTTTTTAGGGCACAGTGAGAAGCACATGTACCTCCTGGATGAAATGTGAGGTTATTAAATGTCTGGCTCCCTGGGCAGTAATTCTCACCTCTTGATGGCATGAAGGATTTCATCACTCTCCCCAAACTCCTGGCGATAGGCTCCGCTCACCATTCGGTCACTGGCTTTGTGCTCCCCAAACACCTTCTTCATGGCATCTGTAATTTCTCCCACGGTGCACCTGAGGTACACACACAAAGCAGGAATATTATCAGGAGGGTGAAAGGAAAACAGGACACAGACACCGCTGGCACTGGCCCAGCTATTTCCTTTGCTGCAGGACAAATTCATACACATTCCTTTCCCTTTTGGTGCTGCAAATCTGAACACCCGACTGACACTCACTAACAGAACATGCAAAAGTAATTTTAATAAAAGCTTTATTGCTGCTGTGAGAATTGATTTACAAGTGCCAAGGCAATGAGGACAATGGCATGGCAAAATGTTGCAGAAAATTAAATCAGAATTTCTGAACTGGGAATTTTTTGGGGCTCAGACTGCAGGATCTTGCATTTACTCATATTAAAAAAACAAAATATAAATCAAGGGGCGACAAAAAAGGAAGAGCACACAGAAGAGACTGAAACCTAACATTTTAACTGGAATTTGTTTGCCTTTCCCTTGATGTTTTTATTTTAGTGTTTCTTCCTCTACTCCTGACCCAGCTCCTTTATCCACTGAGATGCAAAAGAATCTGGGAAATTTATTTACATGCCAGTTACAAGTTTTGTTTGTTACTGGACACACTGTGCATGTTTGAAATAATACACACTTTACTGGTGCAGCACAAGAGAGAGAAGCAAACCAGGCTCTGCTGTCTTCTTGCACAAATACCAGAAACAACAGCCCCTGTCCCAAAGCAATTAAAAATGTTGTGCTGAATGCAACTTACTGCAACCTTTGTCAAAGGAAAGAAATAAAAATACTACTCTTATAAAACACGTATGCTTAGAAATGGAGACCAAACTAATCAACCAATTGCTAAGCACATTTCAAACCTCTGGAATTCATATTTTCTCCTTCATTTGTTCCCTCCAACTACCTGAAAGGAGGCTGCAGCCAGGTGGAGGTTGGTCTTTTTTTTAGAAGAGAGGTAAAAAGTGACAGGTTAAAAGGAAATGGCCTCATGTTGCACCAGGGGAAGTTTAGTTTGGATTTTAGGAAACATTTCTTCCTGAAAGGGCTGTCAAACATTGAACAGGCTGGCCAGGGCAGTGGGGGAGTCACTAACTCTGGAGGGATTCAGAAGACATGTAGATGTGGCACCTGAGGACATGATTTACTGGTGGGCTGGGCAGTGCTGGGTTAATGGTTGGACTCAGTGAGCTCAGAGATATTTTCCAACCTAAATGGTTCTATGATTTAACTATAAGTTACTCTGTGGCAGAATTAGCTTAAGCATTCTCTAAAGCTTTTATATAAAATGCTCAGAGAAAGACTGGACAAGGTGCAACTTGCTGTCCACATACCTTTAGAAGGAGGTGCCCAAACGAGCTGTACTGTTTTCCTTCTGCTCTTTGCAGTTTCAGCAGCTACTGATTCCTGCCCTGTGCAATCTGCCACTCACCCAAAGTGACAGAAAATGGATTTCTGCTGCATTCAGTGAATCCTTCAGTAAATTTCAGAGATATTTTACTTCCTGTGGACCACCCCCCCCAACTAATTTTCTCTTTTGCTGGTTCAGGGTTTTTATATTCAGTTCTAAACTTTAACTACACTAATGTAAAATGTCAGAAATCCAATCCTGAGCACATAGGCAAGATCTGTATAATGTATAAACCTAAAGTTGGCCTCTTATCTCTAGGTATGATATGGCCTTCACAGATGGCCTGCCTTGCCTAGAAGACAGTGTCATGCCGGAAGACACATTTTTAACTCATGTTATTGACAAAGTCTTGGCCATTTGTCGTTTCCCCTTCCCTGGTTTTCTGGAATTCTATTTTTGAAGATCTCTTTTATCCATTTCCTTCCTCAGCTCACGAAGGAGTTCGTATCTGGATTTATGAGGATCATAGTTTAGAAAAGCACCTAAGGTAAAGTAATACTAAATTCACAGTATCTGCACAAATACTATGTGAATGTGACTAAGTCTGATATTCTCTTTGATTGTATTAACAATGATTCAAAAAGCATTAATTATAAAGCAACCTGCCCACAACTGCATCAGAACCCACTATGCAATGCACTGTACTTTTTGCAGCACCTGTAGGATCTTAGGAAGCTCAGCCACCACTACCTGAGTTACAACAGCTCTCAGGCCTTACTGGTATCATCAGGCTTTGATTTTCAGGACACCTAAATAGTCTTATTAATATTATTGCTCTTTGTCAATACTCACCAAGAATGAAAAGTAAACTGCATAAGTGCGTTAGGTAAAGTGACTTCCCCAAGGGTAAAAAGCAAGTTTGAGCATCCTTAAAAAGTGTCTATAAATACTGAGCCCTTCTCAGAATGCCAGACATCACAGATTGCAGCCCAAAATAAATACACCCCGTGCACAAACAATGAGGACTTACTCCTGGCAGTTTGGTGAACGCCTAGAGAGGCATAACATATATCTTTTCTTCTAGGGAAAACTGTAAGCTTAGATAAATCTTTCTCCTCCTTCTCTTTTGCAGAAGCAGCATCTGAGTATAACTGCAGTACTCAATAAAGCCCAGCATGTGTTGATAGAGTTGTGGTGTGCTTTTCTGTTCTTACTATGTAAGACATGAATGAAATTTTCATGTTACAAATGAAAAATAAATGGTTTGGACTATCAGTTTTGTTGTGGTATAATCTGGTGGTTGGGATGAAGTTGTTTTTGTGTATTGCACAAAAAACTAAAACAATTTCATTCTTCTGCTTCTGAAACCCCTGCATTTTGAAAATTCTGTCTCATAAATGTTCCCAGACCTCACAATCCTCCTTCAGACCCCCTGTGTCAGATGCCATGACAGTTTCTTTCTGTGGTCATATCCCATATATATTTTTGGGGCAGAATTAAGTTTTGTGTTTGCAGCTTACAAAGTGGATCTGCAATCCATTAATGCTTTTACAATTAATAAAGATAAGGTCATCAATGAGAGAAACTGGGAATTTTTGGTACAGAAGATATGAATCCCTTGTAAATCCAACACAACCCTCCTGTAAACTTCATGGTTCAAAGACAATGTAGACATGCTGTTGGAGATTCCTGACAAGCTCTCTGTGGGAGGAAGAGTATTTAAAATACAGCTGTTAAGTGTTCAGTGAAAGAATTTGAGACATCACAGTAAAAACAGGTCAGCACTCCAATTAGGAGTGAATTTGGTTTGCTCATTTTTGGGGCATTTAGTTAATTAGGGAACACAGACAGGATCTATTCTAGAGACTGATGCTGACCTTGAAATAGGAAAGAAAACAGCCTAAAAAGCACCTTGGGTGAAAAAAGCAACTGTTTCACTGGACTCTGAGGATGCCTCACTGCACTACTCAAGAGCATCTGTGACATCTTTGCCTGACTAAACAAACTGATTTCTCCTTCAGTCAAAAAATGTTTTCACACCCATCTGTGGTGCAGGGAAAGATGAAGCAACAGAGCATGATAAGATTGTGAATACCCATTTTCACATCTCAGACACTTTTTAAGCCACTTGACCCGTGAAAGAACAGAGAAACCCAGTTACATCCTGAAACTGGTAAGAATATGAGTTGTAAACAGCACAATGTGTATGAACAACCTCCGTTCATATGAGATTCTGTACATCTGCATTGTTCCTTGTGAGAAATTAAAGCATTGCCTTAACAGGCTGTAAAATGTAATAATGGTCTATTTGACAGTCTGAAACTGCAGCCAACTTTTACTTCCACCTCTGAAGAAAAGTCCCAGGACATCTCAAGACACCAACCTCGACGATACCATCCCCAAGAACAGTGAAAAGGGGAAAATGAGCCACTGATTTTCAGACAGCAGTTGGCTGTTCACCCCCAATACCTGGCACGTGCCGCTTCCACTGCAAGAGCCAGCAGGTTTCCTTCCCCAGTGGCAGCACATCTTGTCAGAGCATCCAGGCACTGCTGAGCTGCTGCTTTATCTCTGCTGGCCTTCACCTACAGTGCAGGGGAAAGATACTGAAATAAGACAAGCTACTATGAGAAATGGGAAATCAAGTGTGTAAGACTGTCTGATTTCATCCTGGAGGCATGGAATTGTCAATACACACAATGTATTTCAATTAAAAGATTACAAGTAAAATGGCATCTCAGACCTTACAATGTGTACAAGTCCATAACATAACTCTAAACCAGTTTTATCTACATTTTTACTGATTATGAAAGTGGATGTTGATTTCTGGTTCCATAATCCTACCTCTCAATAGCACTTGACAAGCTGCACCAAACAATCTGTGTGATTAAGCAATGTTATATGTTTTTAGAGCAAAACATTGCACAGATGTTTTCTATCTTATTTCCAGAACATGTAAAGCTCCCAGTTTTTAAGGATTAGACATATACTCATGAGACTATCTGAAATACAACGAGGAAAACCAAATGAATGTAACAAAAACATTTTTGTTTGGATTCTAATACTGTGTTTCTTGGGATTCTCCATCAGCAAGACATCTTTACTCAAGCTCTATCTGCAATTACAAGAAGCTTCCCTTTAAAGAAGGTTGTTCCCACCTTGTCGATCTTCTCAATCTGCTTGGCACGGACTGCAGTGTTATCAATGGCCAGAACTTCCACTGTCTCCTCTTTCTCCAGCTGATGCTTGTTTACTCCAACAATCACTTCAGACCCTATTTCCAGTGGAAACACCAGAAACTCAGAATATATTTCCAAACTACTGTGAAAAGACTCAGTATTAACAGGACAAGAAGTTTTTGAGCATTACAAAGCAGTGCTTTGCTTTATGACATATACATTTCAAATATGTAAAATTTGCTCTTATAGGAAGGATTTAAGTCTGTATTTTCTATATTTTATGGTGAGAGAGGATTAGATGCATGAACAGTCAAGTCAGTGCATACTGGGCCAGAAAAAAGATATGAAATAGAACAACATTTATCTTACAAACTGATTTAGTAATGAGCCCCTAATATACATTGACCATCTTTCTGTTTTTAAGCTTACCTAAGTGAATCTTACAGAACTAAGCAGAAGTGCTGCCCTCTTGCACTGCTCTGCATTTACTTTTCTGATGTATCAAATAAAGTGAAATTCCTACCTAAAAATATTCCATGTGAATAAAAATGGAATACTGTATCTTAGCTTTCAGCCAGTATGGACTTATCAATTATTTTTATTTGCAGTGCCTGATAACATTAATATACACTTTGAAGCAACATGAATTTACTTCAATTTATCTTGGGAGATAAAACACAGAACTTTACTGATTATTCTTTATTGGTCTTAATTAAGACCTGCTTCAAATTTATCCTCCAAACAAAGACGTTTATGTAACTTTTTTCAAGTATGAGTTATCCCTTTTTTCTTTTACTGGAATGCTACTGGAATGCAGATTACAAAAAACGGAATAGAGTTATAAGCACATGTAAAAAAATCTCTACCTATATATACTATATGTGTACACATTCAGATACATGCATATAAATCACAAACAAAGAGCTGTATCATCCTATGATCTGACTGCACTTTTTCTGGTCTTCAGGAAAAACGAGTTCTCCAGCAAGCCCAGGAATTTGGCCAGCTGCATTCCATATCGCCACCTGGTGGCACTCCTGCTTTTAAACTCAGGAATCACAGATGAAAGCTCCTATCAGAAATTAATCGAATAACTACTGAAGGCTCAAAATACTCCTTTGACATGGTCTTCCTAGTGCCTTGTCTAGAGTAATCTTAAATATGGCAAGCAAGAATTTTCACACTGGTTCGACATTTCAAAAATCTGCCTCTTTCCTGAAGCTTTCACTGACATAAAACTATCATCTCTCATTTTATCACTCACAGTCTGTTACTCTTAAACTAAGAAGACAAAAACCAACGAAAATATGTGTAAAAACCGCTTTATCCAAAGGTATTCTAATGGTCAGCTTTCCCTCCTTTCACCTCCCTGCTCCTACCAGAGTCAATCCTCGCTTGTCTCCGGGCTGCGCACTCTTCAATACGAAGTTTGGGAATCCCCTCAGCAACGGCTTTGGCCATTCCACCCATGTCTTCTATCTCCTCAATAAGCTGACAAATGAAGAGGATGGAGAAACTGAGTAGTATCAAGGTCTTAAAAAAATGAGCTTTGTACTTGGTACTACCATCCAAATTTTTATCAGAACTATCTGTACAGTCCTGTGCTCTAAATTGTATTTTGTAATGTTCATTTACAAAGAAATCACTGAAGCATAAGTGTAAAATAATTGTTTAGAAGTTACCAACTTATAAAACAGTCCCTTAAAATATACTTGTCAAAACTCTTAACCCTAAAATTTTCCCAGGAAAGGTTTTACAAACTGACCTTTAAAGCAGCTTCATAGACATCATCGGTGAGGCACTCCATGAGGTAAGACCCTCCCCAGGGATCTGCCACTTTAGGAATTCCTGATTCCTCCTGGATTATGATCTGTGTGTTCCGAGCAATGCGAGCACTTTTCACTGTGGGCAAGCCCAGGGCTTCATCAAAGGAATTGGTGTGCAAAGACTGTGTTCCCCCAAACACCGCGGCCATGGCCTCGATCGTGGTGCGGATAACGTTGTTGAAGGGGTCCTGGAAGGGAAAGGACAGCTCTGGAGCTCAGTGGTTCTGCCACGGGGCTGAGGCAGGCAGGTCACATACACTACTGCAAGGGAATGCACACAAGGTTCCCCACTGAAGCACTGTGATCAGAACAAAGGCTGAAAAAACCCCGGTCAATAACAGGCATCAAATCAAACTGATTTATCACTTGCCAATGTCTTAACACAGAGATTAATCCATAAAGTAAGACCAGTAAACTGGTCATGTTAACAAATCAAAGCCTAACTTATATTTAGTGGTGCTTCAAAGGCCTTAAGGAATCCAAGCTGGAGAGGATGGACAGGTAGCCCTGATATCCTCCATCCCCAGAATCCAGAATTCCTGGAGCAGTGAAGAGCACATGTGTCAGACAGGTTACTAGTAAAGATCTGTTTTGGAACTGAATGTGCTAAAGCATTTTCATTAATGACAACATTACATAGAGGTAGAAATTACAGCTGCAACTTGCTGGTGCTATAAAAATGCAATGTATCTATGGAAGAACTGGGATATCAACCAAAACAAATGGATAATCTGGAGTACAAGGTGTAGAAATGGAGTATTACAGAATATTATCTCAGTCTTTAGGTCAAAATTTTCATCTACTCTTCTCAGACACCTAAGTGGTTGAGTTGTATATACGTGTCCTCATAGTCAAAGAAGAGTTCTGGTGATCTCCTTGTTCTGAGATGGACTGAAGGATCACACACTGCAGCTGCCTGTTCTGTTTAACGGGATTATTAAGGGAATTCTGTGACAGGTCAAGACTGCTTACCTCATTCTTGAAGTGCTTAGGTGAGATGAATGTATACAAAATGATTAAGAGCCACCAATGTGGCCTTGAAGAAGGGAAACTGAACCATGAGATCAGTGAGTTACATTATCTTCCATAAAGAAATGGAATTAATATCACTACTTTACAAAGACATGGTAATTCTAACCACTGGAGTCTATTTCTGGTTCAAGTATTCCATTAAAGAATTAGAGAAGAATGGGACTTGGATAATCAAGAATGTAAAACCTAATTTATGCATAGATATATATCTAAAGGCAGGCCAAAGGGAAGTATTTTTGCCCTCTGAAATCTACAGCAGTAAACACTGGGCACTGAGAAGCTCCACTAAGATAACACCAATGGTTAGACATGAAAAAAAGGATTATGATCCAGGCAGAAAATTATTTACACTGGAGACTTGAAGACAGCTGGATATAGTTTTGGTACTATTAATATTCTTGTACTCACATGATACTTTTAATTGGAGGACCCACAAAGGGCACTGCTCAGAAAAATCCATTGTTTTAGTTTTACTGTGTTGTACTGTGAGTAAAAATTACATTTACTTTGACCAAAACCAAGAATAAAACCAAGGCACAGAAGTCAAATAACAATGGTTGCAATCACAACCTCAAAATAATTCCTATTGCCTGACTTTGACTGAGAAGCAGGCCTTGGAATCAAAGCTGGGACGCAGCTCTGACCTCAGATGGGAAACTACATGCACTCCAGTGATTTATTTTCTTGCTGTTATGTAACTGAACAGGAAGAACAGAGAGTGCACCCAGTTTGTAAAGAACAGATGAGCTGTAACCATTACCTCCCTCTCCAGCAGTCATCATCAGGGGCATGAGTGACTTCCTTGGCTCCTCAAATGAATTTTCAAGCCACTGCTCCTGAAAAAAAGTGCCTCTACTTCCTCACTCAGCTGCATTTTGAAATAATAACTTACAGGACAAATACAAGAGGGAGCTTGATTCTGATTCCTGAATTAATATAAAGATGTATCCAATGCTCACGTGTGCATTTGTCAGAGTGGGTCAGGTGTCCTCCTTCAGGAAGCTGCACCTTGGTGAGCAACACCAGCAGCCCAAGCTTAGATCCACACCATGAGAACATATTTAAATGAGGAAGTTGATGACAGTCCCGTTTCTAACCTGCTCAGTGAGTGACCAGCCCGAAGTCTGACAATGAGCTCTCAGCAGAAGAGATTTGGGATCCTTGGGCTTAAACATTTTTTCAATCAAGTGAGCCCACAGCCTCCTCCCAGCTCTCAGCTTCGCTATTTCCATGTAGAAGTTCATGCCAATTCCCCAGAAGAAGGAGAGCCTGTAATAAGAGCACATGGACAGGATAAAATATTAAACCATTCTAATAATTTTGTTTCAGTAAAGGAGAAATCCTACAGCAAAGTCTCTGATTAATTTACTGTTGCAGATGATGGCAGTGTTCCTGGACACTGATGCATGTTGCTACACAATGATACACATTTAGGCCAGTAAACTGCTTTAGTCTCCAAACAGGGTGACCGCAAGCCAAATGCCAGTGAGAATGGTCCCTGGAACTGCTACACTGTCCCCAGGGACTGTTTTGGGGGAGCTCTTTGTCAAGCAGTGTTCCAGCAAGTCACTGATACAATCAGTGACACTGTAGTGCCAGGGAATGCTCCTGGATACCATCTACTAACGTAGTTACACTCACAAACTACTTATAATGAGAAAACATTATGTATTACAAGCATGCTTTCATGCTTTTCCTGAGGATTTTAATCAAAATTCAAACCAGTTTAATACTGGACAGTATATGAGGGAACAGACTGGTTAATCTACTTATAGCCTACTTATGCCTACTTATAGCTTTTATTTTTTATAAATGTAAACATGCAGAGATCACACCAGTAAAACCCATCATACTAAAGATGCACCTTTTTAACAGTGAATTTGCTGTGGAAACCGTTTGCCAAAAACTCTTACAGAATGCCCATCACTTGAAAGTCTGGAAACAAGGTTGTACCTTATTCTACATGATCCACTTGGATTTTGCCACAGATCTCATCAGGGATGGGTTAATTAATTTCATTCCTACAGTTTGAATGTGCAGCAGGCTACATGCACCACAATTTTTGTTTTTTAAACTCACTGTATAGTTAGGGAATCTGTAAATAAGCAAAACCACTGAAACTATGATTCTTGCCTAGTCTGGCAGTACCTATAGAAAAATACAGTATTCTGCTTAAAATTAAATTAAAATTGATCTTGACAATGCTTGTGCATGAGCTTTATTCAGTTTATTAGCCTAGGTGTTGTCTAAGTGTTCGTTGGACCAAATATATTTTCCTACAACTGAAATAATGTAACAAAACCAAAACCAAACCAATCTGCAATGGAGCATTGCCAATATTGCTTGTATGGCTACAAATACGGAATTTTGTATTAAACTCCATAGAGGTTTACCCAAAAGTGAGCTTTATACTTGCAAATTTCTTGAGCTCACCTTGGTGCAAATTCATCAATAGTGAGGCCAGCTTTAAGTCCAGTTCTGCAGTACTCCAAGCCATCTGCTACGGTATAAGCTAATTCCAGAATGGTGTCAGCTCCTGCCTCTTGCATGTGGTACCCACTAATGGAAATGGAATTAAATTTTGGCATATACTGCAAAAAAAACAGACAACAGGGTATTACAGCAGAAGGGGGGAAATTGAATAATTGTTTTATCAACATCCACAAATAAACTGTTCATAGAATTTCAGAATGGGTTGGGTTGGAAGGGACCTTAAAGCACATCTCGTTCCAC
Organism: Margarornis squamiger; assembly: GCA_035222235.1. Taxonomy (NCBI): domain Eukaryota; kingdom Metazoa; phylum Chordata; class Aves; order Passeriformes; family Furnariidae; genus Margarornis; species Margarornis squamiger. The sequence continues at coordinate 111,483,080 of JAWWTY010000106.1, forward strand.
CCCCCTGCCGTGGGCAGGGACACCTTCCACTAGCCCAGGTTTCTCCAAGCCCCATCCAACCCGGCCTTGGACACTTTCAGGGATGGAGCAGCCACAGATTCTCTGGGCAATCTGTGCCAGGGCCTCACCACCCCCACAGGGAAGAATTTCTTCCTAATACCTAACCTGAATCTCTCATGTTTTAGTTTAAAACTGTTCCCCCTTGTCCTATCACTATCTGCCTGTAAAAAAAGTGCCTCAATCTTTTTTATAAGCCTCCCTTAGGCACTGAAAGGCTGAATGAGGGCTCTACCTGGAGCCTTCTCTGCTCCAGGCTGAACAACCCCAGCTCTCTCAGCTTGTTTCCAGAGCAGAGGTATTTCAGCCCATTTCCTGCAGACTGTAAATACAACCCATCCATATGAAGTGGTTTGCAGATCTTTACTTCATGTGGTTTCTCCTTTTTACACTATTCATTGTGCCTAAACAATCACCCACCATGGTAAGTATTGCTCTCCATTACAGGCTGGGTGCCACCTCTCCCATGAAAATGCAGCTAAGAAAACAACTGGTAGTACTGAATTTCCAGTCATGAGTTCCAGATTTCAATCTTTGCATTGCCTTCTTCTCATGCTTAATTTCGCAGCAGAAGCCTTTCAGGATTTCTTATGCCTTTGCTCCTGCAAATAATTCTTAACTATGTGGCTTCTTACTTTCCCTGCAAAGAACAGCCTGAACATTCCTCATCTCTAAGCTTCCTGCCATCCTTTCAGGCATAGGCTCACCTTAATCTGACTTGGATTTAGACTGACTTAAAAAAATCCTGCAAATTTATGTTGTAAATGATTTGGGATCTTAAATTCTCCTGCCGGCCCTTTCCATGACCACATTATTCTTCACTATGACAGATCCTCCTATCTTCTGCTTTGTTCTCCAAAGTGCCTCATAAATAGTTAACTCAACCTAGTAACAGAAGTAAATCCATTTAAACAAGGAATACCTTTGAGGTGTACTGGAATATGTCAGCAATAATCCTCATCGATGGCTCTGGGGGGAAAATGTACGTATTTCGGACCATGAACTCCTTCAAGATGTCATTTTGGATTGTCCCTGTCAGTTTGGCCTGAGGCACTCCCTGCTCTTCTCCAGTCACAATGAATGTTGCCAACACAGGAATCACTGCCCCGTTCATTGTCATAGAGACAGACATTTTCTCCAAGGGAATTCCATCAAAAAGGATTTTGGTGTCTTCCACTGTATCGATGGCAACTCCAGCCATTCCAACGTCTCCTCGAACTCGTGGATTGTCTGAATCATAGCCACGGTGGGTGGCTAAATCAAAAGCAACAGATAATCCCTGCTGGCCAGCTACAGGAAAAAGAAACAAAAAAGTATTGTACCAAAAGATGCAAAAATCTCCAAACAACTCCTCAACAATCACAGAATCACAGAATGGTTTGGGTTGAAAGGGACCTTCAAGACCACTTAGTTCCAAACCCCTGCCATGGGCACCTGCAATGGACAGTACTCTGCAGAAATATTGGGAAAACTGTTCTCAAATAAGGAAAATACCAATATTTTGTACCTAGCAACAGGCCATGAATGACCCTATTTACAGGTATTTATGAGTTCTTTTGGAATATGGGATGGAAACCCAAAATGTCAGAATGCACATGCACCAGAAGTTGTTATATAGTTCAACATTTTTTTCCACTACAATCAAAACAAGTGTGAAGTGCTCCATGATCTCTGCTGGTTAGCCCCTGGGATGGAGCCAAATTATGTCTCTCTCTCTGTTAAGGTGCAATAACTAAAAATAGCGATTAACACATTCTTTTTCCATAGTAAAATGAAGCAAAGACAGTTCCAGAAATGATCCAATTTCCCAGTAATAAAGAAATACAGCACCACTGGGAAGATCCTATCAGAAACCCAAACTCACAAGACAGGATAATCACTTTTGCCATGTAATTCACCAAGTCAATGCTCCCCATTGCTTCACAAGGCAATGCTGTTCCCCAAACCAGCTGCCCTACCTTTAATGTTGTCCTTGTAGAACTTATTGCTCTCCTCCACTGTGCTGAATCCAGCATACTGTCGGATGGTCCAGGGCCTGTACGTGTACATGGTTGGGTAGGGCCCCCGGGTGAAAGGTTTCACCCCTGGCAGCTCCTCGGGGAGGTCCTTGGTGTCCCTTTTGGAGTACAACGGCTTGATGTCGATCCCCTCTGGGGTGTGCCAGATTAAATCCTTTGGGTTCTTGCCTTTCAGCTGCTTTTCAGCCAGGGCAGCCCACTCGGGGTGCAGGGGCTGCCTGTGTAGGGAACGCCATGTGCTCCGGCTGGCAGGATTCTGTGCCGGGGGCGCGCGGCAGCACGGCCGCAGCCACAGGACGGCGTCCCTGGCCCTCAGCATGGCTCAGCTCTCAGCCTGGGGCAAGCTGAACAAAGCAAAAACACACACTCTGCATTATCATGTACATCTGACATAGGAGGAGTGAGGAGGGAGAGGTCAAGCAGCTTGCTGAAGCCAAAACAATTAGGAAAAGAACTCAGTGTGTTTATTCACTTACTCATTTGACAGACACCCCTTCCTCTTGCCTTTCAACCAGACAATGCACAAAACACAGGACAGGAAAAATACATTTTCCCCCAGCCAAGGAAAACATTCCCACAACCCATCTCCATCTGAAATGTGTAACTTATTTCAGTCCCTCAGCAGCACCAGCATTAATCAGTCACTGAAAAGCCAGTGTGAGGCATGAAGATGCCATGCCCACCTCCATTCCACCTTCCCATCTGTCGCATCTATGGATTCCTTAATGTGAAAGGGGGACCCTCTTTCAAGGATGGGACAGCCACAGCATCTCTGCACAACCTGTGCCAGTGCCTCAACACCCTGACATCTTACATCTTCCTGAGATCTTACATCAAGGAGCCAGTCTGCAGGAAGTGGGCTGTCAGAAAATTGCTGACATATCACACACTTTGGAGAAGGTGGCTTGGGTTGGATGGAAACCAGAGATATACTGAGAAAGAAAGGAGAAAAAGATTGTGGTTTGTGAGAACACAGGGATAACACAAGAACTGAAGAGCTCATTCCACCACATATGAGACTGTTATTGATGTTAACTTTAACGTTCCCTGTGAGGGTGGGCAGGCCCTGGCACAGGTTGCCCAGAGAAGCTGTGGCTGCTCCATTCCTGGAATTATCCAAGGCCAGGTTGGACGGGGCTTGGAGCAACCTGGGCTAGTGGAAGTGTCCCTGTCCATGGCAGTGGGGTTTGAAGGAGATGATCTTTAAGGTCCCTTCCAACCCAAAGCAGTCTATGATTCTGTAAGCTCAGTAACTCCCGAAAGCCGTAAGCATCTTTGCTTCTGCTCTCCATACCTTACCTCTGCATTTGTTCTGAAGCCAGAACGTCTAGAGCTTGGCTCCAATGGCCAGGCACCTCCTCTCTGCCTAACCCCCTTCACAACTCCTGGAAACATGTACTTCCCTGACCTCTTTATGAGAAATCCCACATAAAACTGGAAAACATCTCTATCACCATTATGGTGTTGCAGCAACACTCCAAACACGTGCTTTAATAATATATATGCTAAGTGTGGTATGCATATAACCTGGTGGGCACAGAGAAGCACCTGAGGAGTGCTCACTCCCTGGGGGCGTGTGATGCTGCAGCCAGGATGGAAGGTAACCTGTGCCCCCACTGCTGCAGGGTCACAGAATCCCAGAACAGGTCAGGTTGGAAGGGATCACAGTGGATCATCTGGTCCAATCTCCCTGCTCAAGCAGGGCCATCCCAGAGCACATGGCACAGCATTGTGTCCAGACAGTTCCGGAATATCCTCAGTGAGGGAGACTCCACACCCTCTCTGGACAATTTGTCCCAGTGCTTGGTCACTGCACAGCAAAGAAGTTCTTCCTCATGTTTAGGTGGAACTTCCTGGGCATCAGTTCCTGCCTGTTTCTCCTGTCCCATTGCTGGGCCCCCCGAGCAGAGCCTGGTCCATGCTCTGCCCCCTCCCTGCAGGCACTGACAGACATGGGTGAGGTCCCCTCTCAGTGTCTCTTCTCGAGGCTGAGCAGCCTCAGCTCCCTCAGCCTTTCCTTGTAAAAGAGATTCTTCAGTCCCTTCATCATCTTTGTCACCCTCCACTGGACCCATGTGGGAGACTTAAAAATCATAATTGCCTTAAACACTGTTAAGAGCATTGAAGGACTTTGCCCACTATGGCAAACTGTATAAAGAAGCTGAGATCATTGAAGTCTACCTCAGCCCAAATATGCCTCCTGAATTTGGGAAACTGGACTGTGAATAAAGCCACCTGAATTTGAGATAAGAGTGGTAATATTGTCTGATTAACTACGGTCTAAGGAGAAGTAAACAAGGCTGGAGGAGAGGAATGTATCCACATGGAAAGCCAACTCAGCAGCTGTGCTGAAAATCAGCTCTGGTTTGGTCTGGGATAACCCCCAGACTCATTTATGAGGCCTTCTACCACATGATCTGGTGTTGTAACAGCTCCAGAGTGTTGCAAAAGACAGTGTAAAACTTCCCCATACAGGGGAGATGTTTAGGGATTCCCATATATATATGAAAGTATATTAATCCATTGAACTCTATGTTTCATGGGACCCCCACTACGGAGAAGCCAGGGGGAAAAGGACTAAAGGGGTGCCACTTGGATCTGTTAAGTGGTGATAGTTTTCCACTCTGTGTCACTTTCTTTCTCTCCCCCACGCTGTTTTGTATTTCTTTCTCTCTCTCTCTACCTCACATTTACTGTCAAATAAAACCCATCCTCCTGACTTCAGCACATGGTCTCATTTGCACCTTAACTCGGGAAGAGGCATCTCTCAAAGAATCCTAATGATCTGATCCCAGCAATCCACGCCAGGAGCTCCATGTCTCTCTTGTCCCCAGGAGCCCAGAACTGGATAAGCACTCCAGAAGTGCCCACCCCTCCTGCATTTTCACATTTCAGGATATTCCCCATTCCCTGCTCATCATGTATACATGGGATCCACAGGTCTGCTTTCCATGTCCTTTGACTTTCCCATGTCAAAGCTTCTTACACTTAATAGGAGGATCCAGGACTCCCACAAAATGGTTTTTTCACAGAGGGAACTTTACACAACTCCTTGAATCTAAGCTTTCTAACATCCCTCTAACGGTGAAATACTGGTCTGACATCAGAGCAGAAAAGTAGGAGAACCAGAGGCCTCATTTTTCCCAGAAAAAAATTTCTCCACAGTGTGTTTGAAATCTAGAGAGAATCTATCAGTCTTGGAGAATGAGAGACTGGAAGTTAAATCCTTTCCCCTCCCTTGTGCCACCTTATCTGTCATTCACTAAGACTCCTTGCCTTCCTTAAGATATTCTGCATTCTTCCTGAAAGGAATAAGACACCTCTGGAGTGTGTTGAATGGATTCAGGAGCTTATAGAAAACAAACCCCAAAACTGGAAGTGTGCTGCCTTCTATAATTATCCCCCCCTGCCCTGCTGGCAACGCTGTTCCTGAGGCACCCCCGGACTGTCCCCCGCAGGACTGTCCCTCGCTGAGCCTCCCACAGCTCTCCCCACGGCCTCCCTGTGCCTCTGTCCCCCCGAGCAGCCTCACCGGGGCCGAGGGCACACCAAGGCCCGGCGCCCATCGCCCCTCCGCCCGCCCCTCACACGCCCCCCGCGCGGCCAATGAGGACGCGGGGGCTGGCACGGCGGATCGGGGCACGGCTGGGGGCTCCGGGCACGAGCAGGGACACGGACAGGGATAAGGGATAAGGAATAAGGGATAAAGAGCGGGATGAAGGATAAGGAATATGGACAAACCCCCTCTCCCACCGGTACCTGCCGCCGGCCCCTCCGTCAGCGCGCGGCCCCCGCGCATGCGCGGCGAGCGGGAGCGTCAGTGCGCATGCGCGCGGGGAGCGCGGGTTCGGCTGGTAGCGGTCCCGCGCGCTCAGGAGGAAGCGCCGAGGAAAAAAGAGAAGATAAAGAACAACAACAACAACAACAACAAGAGGAGGCAGCGCCGGGGCGGTGAGGGGAAGTCTTTTGTGGGGGTGTTACCCGGCAGCGGCGGGGGAGCGGGCGTTTGAGGGTACGAGGGGTGTTTGGCAGGGAGGACTACAGCTCCCAGCATGCGCCGCTCCCCGGCGCCGCTCAGCGCGCTCACCCGCCGGGCGCAGAGCATGCCGGGAATTGCAGTCCCCGCTCGGCTCTGAGGTGCCCTGCCAAGGCTGTCCCACCGTTTTGGAGGAGGGGGAAGACAGGGCTTGTTTGCCCGGTTTAGGGCTTATATACCTCTTATGCGCCTTGTTTGCCCGGTTTAGGGCTTATATACCTTTTAAGTGGCTTGTTTGCCCGGTTTAGGGCTTATATACCTCTTATGTGGCTTGTTTACCGGGTTTAGCGTTTATTTACCTCTTATAGGGCTTATTAACCTGGCTTGTTTGCCTGGTGTAGGCCTTGTTTACCTGGTGTCAATCGCAACAGGCACCTGGTGAGCTGTGACCGGGCCTCTGAGTGAGGGGGGAAAGTGGATTTGGGGGGGTGAGACAAAAACTGCATGTATGTTGGCTTGTGGTGCTCAGGGGAGAGAAGGGCTGTGGGGTGCTGTGGCTGCTCCCCCCTGTGTCCCTTGGTGGTAAGTAAGAAAAGAAATGATGGATTTAAGCTGCAGCAAGGGCTGTGGTGGTGGTCGGGGGTTACGGTAGAAAGTTTTGGTAGCTGGATGACTGCAGTGAACTGCTTTAGAAAGATAAGCCACGGAATCACAGAGTGGTTTGGGTTGGAAGGGACCTTAAAGATCATTGTGTTCCACCCCCCTGCCCTGGGCAGGGACACCTTCCACTATCCCAGGTTGCTCCTGTCCAACCTGGCCTTGGACACTTCCAGGGATGGGGCTTCTCTAGTCAACCTGTACCAGGGCCTCACCACTCTCACAGCCAAGAATTTCTTTGTAATATCTAATCTAAACCCACCCTCTGTCAGTTTAAAGCCATTCCCCCTTGTGCTGTCATTTTGTTCCCTCATCCAAGTCCCTCTCCAGCTCTCCTGGAGCCCCTCTAGGCTCTGGAAGGGGCTCTCAGGTCTCCCTGGATCTTCCTCTTCTCCAGGTGAGGCCTCCCCAGCTCTCCCAGGGGGTCTCCAGAGCAGAAGGGCTCCAGCCCTGGAGCATCATCGTGGCCTCCTCTGGGCTCGCTCCAACAGCTACATGTCCTTCTTATTTTGGGAGTCCCAGAGCTGGACACGGTGTTGCAGGTTGGGTCTTATGAAAACAGAGAATTTTCTGTTACACCTTTAAGAACAAATTAGGCTTCTTCAGATCTGTTCTGTTGCATTGCCACTGCTGCTCTTTGACATACAGTCCTGCTTCCTTCTGACTTCAGAAACAAATGTGAAACACATAAGAGCTTGTCTAAAAGGCAAATGGGGATGCTTTTTAGTGGTCCTACACTTAGGTGAATATAGAAGATCTAGGGTAACAAAATCCAAATACTTGGGCTCACTTAGGCTCATTTTGGGCTCACTGAATTGAGCTCAATTTTCATCAGTTTTTTAATTTGTGATTTATACTGTATGGACTATAATTGCTGGATTTTAATTTTGTCTTTTCCTCCTGTTTCCATTGATTTGCAGATAATGAAACCGCACCACACACCTACCACCAAAAAGGGGAAGACCACTGGTGGGAGATGGGCAAAAAACCCTTTTAAGTCTCAAAATCAACAAAGGCCTTCAAGCAAAAAAAAGGGAACAGATGGAGAAGGAAGAAAACAAGGTCAAAAAAGACAGGTGCTCATTATTTTGGATGAAACAAAGTAGAAAATTAACCAAAGGGGGAAAAAAATAGATGTATTTTTGCCCATTTTTTAAACTGGAATTTGTAGAAAATAGTTAAGTAACTAAATGTAACTTGAGTAAATGTCCAGTGTGAACTCCTTTGAGCAGCCTTCTGGTTTCCAGAATTCCTAGCTGGGTGCTACTGTGCCTGTCACAAGTAGAGGGAAGCATTGCCTGTTCATGAATAAAAAGGCAAGCTGGCTGTGCAGCTGTGAAGAGCTGCTGAATAGCATCAAGTCAGAGTTTATTCAGCTCAGTTTATTCACTTCTGGAAAATATTCCCTGCGTGCCTCAGGACAGCATTCTCCAACAGGCTTTCTTGCCCAGCCACTGAACTTAGGAATGAACAGCACGATCTCAAGATGTGGCTGAACAGCCAACCATCTTTTGCATTTGTTTCATTACCTCATTCTTGGAGTGGGAGGAATTAGGAAGAGTTTTCCTTAGCCTGCTTGATGTGAGTTGCTGTTGCACAGTTTTAAAAAGCTTTTTCTTTTGTGGTCAGTGTCAAGGACTTCTGCCAGACAGTAACATAGTGGGTCCGTAGTAGTAGGTGGATGATTGCACAGCAGAGGATGTTTCAAAATTGCCACATTTGCTGTAAATTTTTCTCCTCAACAGGTCCCTCAGACAGTGAAAAGGAAAGTTAAAGAACAGAGGGACTATTCCCCTGTAGGTAGGATCCTGTTCTTTCCTGTTAAATCTGAACTGTTTCACCTTTGACTCTGATCTGACTGAACTGAGTCACAAAACTGTCTATCCAGGTTTGACGAAACATTTCTTTTCCTTTTTTTCCTTTATGTTAACAGGAGAAAATGGTTCTTCAAAAAAGGTGAAGCTATCCAGTGCAGCAATAGAATCTTGGCAGACTCTCTCTGAGAGCAGTAGGCAGTTTCTGGAAACTGTAGTGGATTCAGTAGTACTGTAAGTGCCAAATATCCTGGTGTTCCTTTTTGTTTCCACAAGGAATAAAGTAAAAATCATAGTAATGCTTGAACTGGGAATGCTTTGGAGCTTTTTCCAGCAGTATGGCTTGCTGTGTATAATTTTTTCCAGTATAATGTAACACTTTCTATCTGAAATGTGTAATTTTTACCTAGAGAAGTTCTGACTGTGTTCACTTCATTTGATGTGTTCTCTGTGCTTTCAGGCTTTGTGATGGGAATTCTGCCTCTGTTTTCTTTCCAGATCTGTTTTGTGCCAACAGAGGAAGGAAAAAGATGATGTTCAGAAGCACCTCAATGTACTGAAGAAAAGGTATGAAATTATAAAGTCAAAAAAAAAAAAAAAGAGAGATTGCTTTTACCCAGTTGCTTTGTACCATGTTTTGAGGGCAAGGTAAAGCTCTCCCTCTGACATAAAGCTGTACATCATGTTTCATCAAAACATTTCCAGGTTTTACTAAAATGATCATTGTTTGGAAGCAGTTAAAGATGCTGCTTTTAGAACCTACTTTGAAAAGCAAAATGTTGAGAACTGGGGAAATACTAGGAAAATATGAGTCAGTTTACAGTCTGGGAGTGTACTGACCAATGGGATAGAAACCACACAAGGCCAGTGCAGTAGCAAAGGTGAGAATGGTGGGATTTCTTGTTCCTAGTTCCTTCCTTAGATTTCTATTCCACATGAGTTTGGAAAGCAATTCAAGAGAGCTTTTCTTCCTGTCTGGAGCTTTTTACTTCACTGGCAGCAATTGGGAAAAACTGAGTTTAGTTTTTCCCCAGAGAAGTCATTAATCACTTTTCTTTTAGGTTTGCAAAGTACTCCAAACAAATAATGCTTTCATTTTCTGTATTTAAGGGTGCTGAGAGTTTTGAAGACTTTAAAGGTGCCTCCAGGGAAGCTGGGCAGCCTGAAGAATATCCTGAGCCTTCAAATGGCAGAGAGACAAATGCTTGAGGCAAATGAGGAATCTTTGGCACAACTGGAGGTATGAAAGGCAAGGAGAAGGGAGGGAAGAAATTACCTGACCCAGCTGCTGCTGCACTGTGTGTTGTAAGAGACTGCTGGCTGTGCTTGTGCTGTTGTGGAGGAGTGTCCTCTGCTTGTCATCACCTACCTTTGCTGCAAAGCAGTGTCTCTTTCTGCATGGTTCTATGCAAAAGACTCACCATCTTTAAAGTAAATATTGTTCTGGTTTTGTGTCTATTTTGTTTTAGGAAGAAATAACTGAAGCTGAGCGATCACTAGAGCGCAATGAGGAAACTGTCCAGCAGCTGCAGTACAAAATCCGGGTGCTCAAGAATGAGTTAGAGAGGGATGAAAAAGAGGCCAGGAAGGTATTTCCCATAAATACTTCTGTACTCTAACCTAAAGGAATGGTCTAACTTCCAGAGCTGTCCTAAACAAGCTGTTTCGAAGGGAATGTCCTTTAAGGAAGGCCTCATTTGCCTTTGGGAATAGATCTTTTCAATCCTGCCCGCTTTAGTTGCAAAATTAAGAAGTTTAGTTTTCAGAAGTTGGATAATGACAGGTTATTTTCCTACTTGTGTGGCTGATGTTTGGAGTTTTTTGATTATTTTTTTTTCTTGCTCTTCTTTTCTTTCTAGGTATTCCAGGAAAATGGCAGTGGAGCACTCCACCTCCCAGAACTCCCCAAGCACAGTTTCCAGGCACCCATTTTGCACGTGAGTGTGGATTATATAATGTCTTTTCAGAGACATTTTGGTTATGAGTAGTAAGCAACAGAATGTGCTTTTATCACTTCTGTCAGAGGGGGCAATTCTGAAAATTCAGAAAAATTGTATAGGTGTTCTTTTTCCTTTTTTTCTTTCTTTTCATTGGAAACTATATGCACTTATGTTTCAAAAACAGAACAAAACCCTGGAAACCCTCCCTATCCCTGGAAATGTTCAAGGCCAGGTTAGATGAGACCTGAGCAACCTGATCTAGTGGAAGGTGTCACTGTCTGTGACAGGGGGCTTGGAACCTGGATGAGCTTCAAGGTCCATTCCAAACTAAATCATTCTATGATTTAAAGGATCCCTTCCTAGAAAAACCTGTGGTCCTGGGGAACCTGTGATCATACGTGAAATATATCTCTATAACAGGTGGAAGAAAGACTTACTCTCTGTCTTTGAATCTTTTTTTTTTATTTTTATTTTGGCTGTAGTTGGGCTGCATGAAAGTGAAATTCCTGTTGCACTCGACAAAAGCTGCTTTTCATTGGTTGTCTATCATTCTTTCCTTCAGGAAGAAATTTTGAAGACAAAGAATCAGGAAGGTCTTTTAAAGGATATGAATACTATTCAGCAGTCAGCTGACTTGAAGAACTTGCTAACCCTCATTGAGAAGACCTATGAGAAGGTGGACTTGCTTTGAGAAGCAGCAACATATGGGATCTCCTTTGAGGGATATAATGTCGGCCAGCACTCTGTCAATGTAGAGCAGCAAGAGGCTGAGCATGGAAACTTCTTTCTAATGGCTTAGCTGTTGTGACTGCTGAATTTCTGTTAAAACATTTTCTATGAATGCTGTTAGATAAATCTGTAGATACATTCTGGGACTCAAGTGATTTATGTCATCTATCAAGGGTTTTTTTGGGGTTTGACTTGTGATGACTTTTAATGATGATATATATGGTCTTAGGAGAAGGGAGGGAAATGGATCCTGGGTTATTTGGGCATTTTCATAGAATTGGGCAATTATTCCATTATATTTGCACTTTTATATCACTTCTGTATCTATACCTGTAAATCACTGAAGGCAGAATCTCTTAGCAAAGTAAGATTTTAATCCTCTTTAAACCTGGAACACATTGTAAAAATATGCTTATCTGATATGCAGTTGTAAATCCCTTGTTCAATTTTCTTACTTTTTTAATAAAAAAAACCTCCATGACAGAGAATTGAATATTTTTTATCAAATGTACAGGATTTGTTTTACACTTTCATGTTCACTGCTTAAAAGTAGCCCCTACCCAGTTTATCCAGGTGCTTGGGGAAAGCAGATGGGAACATTATAGAGCAAAGCTCTGATCTCTGAGTTGTGGATTCACCTTTTATTTCATTAACTGTCAGATACTCTTCAGCACCAGAGGATGAAAAATGAAGTAAAAAATCTATTTTCCCATTCATAAGTATTTAGAAATATTTCTCAAATTTTTGATCACTTGACAAGGGGAGCCTTTATTGCCTTTACCCAAAAGTACCTTAATCCAGACTATGGGTTAATGATTTTCCTGCATGCCAACTATCTTAATTTTTGCAGAGTAGAGGTATACTGCTTTATTTTCATTAAGGGTGATTTACTTGTGAGCAATTTACTATGTGGATTTTGAAGTGCTTGAACCACATAGATACCCTTTTTCTTTGAATTTTTGGCTTTCAAAATAAAGTGTGGAGAAGGGCAGTAAGTAGGAGTCAGATGCAGCTTCCCCAGAAGGAAAGTCAGAATAACAGTAAATGAAGAATGAGCTTCTGCATTACAGGAATAGATAAGTACAAGTAAAATAATTAATTAAAAAAATTATGATAGGCTGGCTGTTTTTAGGATGTTGTTACCGTGGGGGTGTCATGCACACATAAACAGAAAAACATAAACCAGAAACCTAAATCCAGACGGTTAGGAGGTGATCTTAGCTTAACTTTCTTGATATTGGATACACTTTGTCAGAGCTGCAGAATGATTGTGGTTTTGATGAAATTGAAAGACTCCTCTTAGGAGCAGGTTCACTGTTGATCAATCTGTGTGGATCTGTGAACTTGTGTGATTTGACCTTGGCTTCAAGCACATAAATTGTAAGCTACAGATTTCTTAAGATATATCAGTAGTATTAATCTGTATCCCTCATCAACCCTTTCTCATGTTCAAACAAAGTATCTGCATGTCCTCTCATGTAACACTTGCACATTCCTTCTGTATTGACTCTTCTGCCTTGTCCTGTAGGTTATCCAGTCCAAATCCAAAGGCCAGCATGGGTTAACATCAAACTGGACTGACAGGGACTATTGAAAACTCAATCAAAAGGAGAACAGGGCTGCCACCTCAGAGTGGTGGTTGGGGCTGCTGAGCTGGTTTGGGTTTTCTGGTCTTGGTTTATGTCAGGGCAAGAACCATGGCACTGAGAATGAAAATTGACTAATTTCCCTCCCACTGAGAAGAAAAGAGATTGTTTTGAGTATGTGCAAAGCATATCATTCACTGGTATGAATGCAAATGAAAAAATTAAAGGCCCTTTCCAGAGCCTTATATTCTTGAATAAGCCTTGTTACACTTTCTTACAGTGTCCCTCCTCCTCTGAAGGTGTGGCTGGCTCTGGCTTTTATTACCATGCTCCCCCAAAAAAGAACAAAGCCTGTAAGAGCAGTATACCAATTTAGAACAGTCTGGATCAATGAAATTACAAATGTAAGATTCTGAACAAGGACTGATCATTCTCTGTGGAGAAGCAGCCACGAAGTGGATGCATTTTATAGTCTCCTCACTTCAAGTTGTTGTTGCACTTTGGAAGGACGACCTCCAAGACTGAAAGCAGGTAACTGATTAGGTTATATATATATAATATATATTGAACTTGTTTCCAATCTGAAAATATTTCCAGGCATAAAGGTCTAAGAACTGTCCTTGAGTAAAAGCAGCTGTGTATTCAAGCGTGTACTGATGCTGCCTTTAGGTATAGTTGCATGTACATTGATGCTCTGTGACACAGAGGCAATTCTTCCACTGAAAGTGCTGAGAAAATAGAGTATAAGCTTCGAGGGAGGTAAATACCTACATATAGAATCATAGGAGGCTTTGGGTTGCAAAGGACATTAAAGCTCATCTTGTTCCAACCTCCTGCCACAGGCAGGGACACCTTCCACTAGAGCAGGTTGCTGATCTGTGATCCCGAGAGGTGGCTGTTCATAAGATGTTGCTTAGTAGGAAGGTGGATGCTTAATGACTGCAATAATTCTTAAGGTATGCTAATATTTATAGCAAATGCTTTTAAGATGAAATGGTGCACATTTAAGAGGTAAAAGAAAGAATGAAGGTTGTGGTACTTTTTAAGTGAAGTTACACTTTCTTTTTGGTTTGGGAGATCCTTTTGTTTGTTTTACAAGGGAAAATTCTGAGGCAGGGCACTATTGGGAGATACTGTATTTTATAAAATGAACAATTATGCCACTCAGTTCCTCCACATTATATTTTTTTTTTCTTTTGAGTGAATCTTTATACCTCGTGTGTGTTCCCAGGAAGAGAGATGCTGGTACTTAACTGCTCCAGGAAGCTGTAGAAGCTGGAGAAAATGCCAAGGAGGAGTTTCCCTGAGTCCCTCAAGGTAACACAGCACTGACCTTAATTTTCTGTGGTATTTCCATCAGTGATTTTTGATGTTTGCCAGGGAATCAAAGCTGTAGGGAAAGGGTTGTGCTTCCTCTGGACTGACTGATAGTTGCTGTTTAGATGACTACATCTGAGATATCCTAGAATCAAGGAATGGTTTGCCTTGGAAGGGATCTTAAAGCTCATCTATCCACCCTCCTGCCATGGGCAGGGACACCTCCTATGGGACACTATCCCAGGTTGCTCCAAGCCCCATCCAGTCTGGCCTTGAACACTTTCAGGGATGGGGCATTCGCAGCTTCTCTGGGCAACCTGTGCCAGGGCCTCATCACCCTCACAGGCAAGAATTTCTTCCTAATCTAATCTAAACTTCATCTCTTTCAGTTTAAAGCCATTTCCCCTTGTCCTGTCATCCAAACCCTTGGAAAATGCTCCTCTCCAGCTTTCTTGGAGCCCCTTTACATACTGAAAGGTGCTCTAAGGTCTTCCCAGAGCTTTCCCTTCTCCAGGCTGAACAACCCCAGCTCTCTCAGCCTGTCTTATCCTTTGGTCCTGATTACTAATCCAAGTCCACATATTAAAGAAAGAAGCACACTCATCTTCTCTCCATAGTCTCTCCATAGTTATTAGAATTGGCATGATCAGACAATGGTTTATTTTCATGGTGTTATGCCTTACATGGTGGGTATCAACCCACACCATGTGTGTGTGTATGAAGCTTTCAGCTCTGTGTCACTGATTCAGTCTCTGGTTTGTAACACAGGTGCCATTCTAGCATGTCTCAAACTGTCTCCCTTCTCTTGACTTTTCATCCTTCAGGTTTATGGAGCTGTGATGAACATCAACCGAGGGAACCCCTTCAAGACAGAAGTGGTGGTGGACTCATGGCCAGATTTCAAAGCTGTTATCACCTGGCCACAGAGGGAGGTAGATGGATGTGGGTTTTGTTTCTGAGAGGTGGATCCAGTGTGATTGGAGCTTTCTTCCCAGCTTTCTGAGAGCTTTGTGGATGGAGCCAGCTGTATCTGGGAAGTGTGTAACAGGGAGGTGGGAACCACAAAGTGCCATAGGACATCCCAGTGGGTGCCAGCACAAAGCCCACTATAGGGAATGCTGCTTTTTCCTGAAACATTCTGCCTAGGAATTATGGTATAAACAAACTTAGTCATGAAGTACACGCTCCCATTGACGGCAATTATCCTGATTACACTGACTGAAGATTAACTTGCAGAGTTTATGCAGAGACACATTTTAGCTCCACTCATGCCCTTGACCAAACTTCCCAAGGATTCTTTGGTCTTTCCAGCCTTTGTACAGATACAAAAAAAAAAAAAAGAAGGAGAATGTTAGTGACCTTATGGTGGGGCAGCTGCAGCTACAAGGTGAAAGAAGGGTCCTTCTGCACTCCTTTAGTCCATAGCAGGCTGTGCCAAAGAGGGTCTCAGAGGGGGCATTGCCATAATCCCCTCTGTCCATTGTGATAAGGCAGTCTCTGAGCTGCATGAATTTGTGGATGCTTCCTCATCTCCAGGCTCAGATAACAATCCCTTGTTGTAGGTTCATATGGGGTACAACTAAATCCTTGTCATGGTCTCTGGGACAACCAGCAAGGAAAGAGTGAGCACAGGACATGGACAGTCCCCAGCTGGCAGTTTGAGTGTTTCCAACCTGTTTTGGAGCGTGAGAGGGTGTGATAGCATTGATGAGGCAAGGCAGTGCTATTTCAGCTCAGGGGCAGAGAACAGATTTTGTTGCCAGAAGAGGTGTGGTCTTTAGACTTTGACCGTGGCAACCTGCGTTTTTGGGACAGCAGTAACAGAGGTGAACTTTGAACAATGAATTAGGTAAATGTTTCAAGAAGCTGCCAGCAGGTTTGGGTTACTTGAGGTACGTGAGGACTTGATACCATTGCAGATTTCTGCTAATGTGGTGCTGTGACGATGAATAGATATTTCTACTCTTTTGCTTGAGAGTCGCTGGTGAAAATGTCTTGAAAGAAGCCACCCTCAAGTTCAAAGCATATTTTAGGTCTCTGGAATTGGTTTTCAGGGAGCTTTGATTTCAATGTGAAAAATTTGTGTGTGGGAAGGGGGAGAATTTTTAATTCTTACATATTTTTTCTCTCCAGAATGAGATGGATGACCTTGACCATTATACCAATGCTTATGCAGTTTTCTATAAGGAGATAGAGACTTACTGGGAGCTCCTGGAAAACAAAAATGCCATCAACTGGGGACAAATTTTTCAGATTCAAGGTATAGTCCTTATTTGATTTAGAGTAAGAAAAACAGATAAAGTCTTCATGGAGTGTAAACTGCCATTCTGCTCTGCAGAAAGTTTTTTTTTGTACTTAGGCAAAAATCAAGATCTAGGATATGGAATTTTTTTAGCTTTTTGAATTTCATCCATATCATATTCACTGCTACCATTTCAAGTTCTGCTTTGACATTGATGAAGTTATTTCTTGGTCAGGAAGGCATGTTTATTGATGTTTAATTTTGCTACTGGCCATAGGATTTCATAGACAACATACAGACTGAGCTGAGGAGTAATTAATGTGTAATTAGCGGTTTAGCGAGAGCCAGTGTTTGAAAGCTTAGCTCAGACAAGACCTAAAATCATTTTTTTCAAAAAACCCACTTTATTTGTGAAGTGCCTTAGTATTTATCTTTGTATACACAGGTCTCCAGGATGGAATATGTGAAATATCCAGAACTGTGGCTTTATCCAAGCAGGTAGATGTGAAAACATCCCCTTTCCAGATGGTTATCCTTTCAGACCCGGGCACTCTGCCAGATGTCAAACTTCAGTATGTCTAAGCACTCCATGTCATTTATTGAAGTCTTTACTATAGTAATGTATTTCCTAAAAGTACATTTACATCCAAAATCCCAGGAGGACTGTTAGGCTTTCTCTGTGACTGGCTCAAAAACCTGACTGAGGAATTACTTGGTAAGGAAGGAACCTTAAAGACTCACCAAGATTTTCTTTAATCAATCACTCTTGCATTTTCACATTTCAGGATATTCCCCACTTCTTCCTCATCATGTATAGATGGGATCCACAGGTCTGCTTTCCATGTCCTTTGACTTCCCCATGTCAAAGCTTCTTACACTTAATAGGAGGATCCGGGACTCCCACAAAATGGTTTTTTCACAGAGGGAACTTTACACAACTCCTTGAATCTAAGCTTTCTAACATCCCTCTAATGGTGAAATATTGGTCTGACATCAGAGCAGAAAAGTAGGGGAACCAGAGGCCTCGTTTTTCCTATAAAAAATTTCTCCACAGTGTGTTTGAAATCTAGAGAGAATCTGTCAGTCTTGGAGGATGAGAGACTGGAAGTTAAATCCTTTCCCCTCCCTTGTGCCACCTTATCTGTCATTCACTAAGGCTCCTTGCCTTCCTTAAGATGTTCTGCATTCTTCCTGAAAGGAATAAGACACCTCTGGAGTGTGTTGAATGGATTCAGGAGCTTATAGAAAACAAACCCCAAAACTGGAGGTGTGCTGCATTCTATAATTATTCCCAAATCTCCAGCCTAATGAACTCAGCTCACTTTTATTCCCCGTTCTGATACAGACCTGGAAATCTATTTGGCTGGAGGAGGCAGCTTTAAGTGTAGTGCAGTTGCTCAGAGAATGAGGGGCACAGCTTTCTGCCTCACACTCTTCCTGTGCTGTCTCTTAGGATGGACCCCAAACTGACCTTGGCTCACCTGGACATCTCCCATGCTGGCCTGCTCAGCAAAACCTGGTCACGGGAAGGCAACCCAAGGTGCCAGAAGTACCTTGCTGACCTCATTTGCTGCTTCCCCGGTGTCTGTGTCTTGGATGAACGTGGGAATCCCCTCTCCTGGAGCCTGACAGACCAAGTTGCCACCATGATTCATAATTACACTCTGCCAGAGCATCGGGGAAAGGGTTACAGCAGACTCGTGGCTACGACTTTAGCTAAGACATTGCATAGGTGTGGCTTTCCAGCTCAGGGTAACATCCTGGAGACAAACATACCATCAATAACATTGCTCAAAAACATGAATGCCCAGTTCCTTCCCTGCTCATTTTTCACAGTGACTCACACACCTTTTCATGTTTTATCCAAATCTCACTTGTAGCAAATCCTCACAAATCTACATTCAGGTCAGCTTCTGTGCACTGCAGGAGCACTTTGTTGGAACTTACTAACTTAGGTGAGATCAGAAATCAAAGGAGAGTTTCCTGTGAAATCCTAAAATCGAAAATATTAACTGTTCATGACTTCTCTGCTCAGGGAAAATTGCTCATGGCAAATCCAAATGACTGAGCCATGGTTGTAAGTGTAATAGTTTTCCTGTAATTAGTTGAAATTGTGCTGCTTCTGACTGAAGTATTATTTCTTATGTATGAAAATTTTCAAGGATGTCTACAGCAGAATCCTTGCACATTTCTAACCCCTTTTGTCTGTCATGGTATAAGTCCTCAAGCGTCTCCTTTCCCTAAATGTGCCCTAAAAGAGATTAGCCTGTGAAATTAAGCAGAGAAATCTGCAAGAAGCTGTCTGAATTAAATAAAAGCTTTATAAAGAAGGTTTCTAAGGTTTAATACAGCAACAAGTCTGTTTATTTACCAAGCCTTTATGCTCAAGATAAATCTATCCCTCTTCTACTAAAGTCAGAGCAAGACATGCCAATGCTGGATAAAATCTTGCATCACTGCTGATAAGGTTCCTCACAGTCCTGAATTAAATACTTAATGGGATCTATAAAGATTTGGCCAAAAGCTTGTGTTTATCTACTGGACTGAAAGGGGCCATGATTGCAGTGCCTTACAGGAATTCTCTTCAGGATAAAAGGAATCTCCTTTTGAAATAAAGCCTGAGTGAGAACCAGTTTTACCAGTCCTGACTGGCAAAGGAAGGAGAGTAGAATGTAAAGGATGGACAAAGGACAAAGAGTGCAGGTGGTGGAAGGGAACCTTGTTAAGCTCTGCAGGTTTATTCCTGAATTTATCTGTGAAACAGAGAAAAAGATGTAAACAGAGAGACAAGTCATGGGGAGAAGGGAAAGAATTGCAGGGTTAGTCTGTTGGGGAAACAAGGTTAGGTTGGTCTCTCTACCTGAGGCAATGAACCACGAGATTCAGGGAAAGGACCTTAGAGAACAAAGCCTACAGCAAGGCTCTGAAGGACAGCAAAAAGATGGATTGACACATTTAATTTCCCTAGTAGTCAAATATTCCATTAATACTTTAGCTTTCTGAGTTTCCTGGTACATTAAATATAAGAATGATGTTTGTATGTGCAGTGCCATTTGAAAGAGACTTCAGTGTGTACCTCAGTCACTCATACAGAGCTGACAGATTTGGTTTTGGAAAACCAAGCCATGATTCTACTTTATAAATTTTTAAAAACTGAATTTATTTTTAGAGTAAAGCAGGGAGTCCTGGCAGGAGGGAGCTATTGGCACACAATGGAGATTTTTTGAAAGCCCACAGAAAAGTGAGAATTTTGAGAAATGGGTCAAAGGCCAATTTGGGTTTAAGGCAGCCTAGTATTTCAGGATAACTGAATTCATCACATTATTGTCTTTTTCAAGTCCTGGTAATTGGATTTGGTAATTCTGCTATTGCCTTCAGTAGGGCCTGATGTCTACCTCTAGATTCTTATTCACCCTAATTAGACCATTTTTACAGAAGCTGTGAAGATTCTACATGTATTGGGAAGGAGAATAATTTCCAGGTAGCTAAATCCAGTGGTTTGCTTTGAAGACAGAAATTAACCATCTGATAAACAGAGACACCTCAGCAAAGAGCCTGAGGTGATCATGCAACACAGGACCCTGCCATGTGAAAGGCAGAATGTCAGGCTGCCTCAGCAAATGGTGGCTCAGGAGGGAAGAGCAGGGTCAGCTCAGACAAGACTGTCAACTTTTTGATTTTTGTCAGCCAAGGGAGATGGATCAAGGTGTTCTGCTGCTGAACCAACAACCATGTCAAACCCCCTTCTCAGGTGCCAAGCCATGACCACCCCACCCATTAGGTATGGTGAGAGAACTTTTTACACCACTCAGAAATAAGAGGTATTTGTGACTAAAGCAACTCAAGCTCCACCTAAACATAAAGAAATAGTATAAAAGTAAGTTGAGGATCTGGGGAAAATGGGAAGAAGAAGACTCCACCAAAACTTCTGGGATCAGCCAACAGGCTGAACCTGTCTCTGCCTGCCTTCACAAGGACACCTATTGGGAAAGAATTATACTTTACCCTTGCTAACTATTGCTTTTAGGACAAGAGCTTGTGCTTGCTTGATATATTGGGAATTTGCTTTAGAGCATATTTTTGCAGCCAGACACTAATGCTGACAACCACAAATGTTATTAAGCTTTCAGAATTTGTATTAATAAAGAATGGCATTCTGTGAATTGTTAGAGTGAGCCCTCTCGGGTGCCGGCAATGAACAACACTTGGGCAGGGCATGCAGAGGGGTCTTCACAGTGCTGGCTGAGGTCCCCCTGACAAGGGCAGTCAAAGTCCCCTCTGACCTTGGGAATTTTTTGGTGAAGGGTCTCATTACGAGACACCAACAGACTGGTCAGGCACAAGGGTCTCAAATTTCCTGGGGGGACCAACAGGCAAAAATCTAAACTCGCCCGTTTCACATGATACAGCCCTTCTGTTCTGAAGGCCTGAGGCTCTGAGCATCCCACGTGCACCACAGAGGCTCTGCAGTGCTTTTCCTTAGGCATGATAGTACAAGCTAGGCACGGCTTCCTGGTCTGTGAGTCCTTGGAGAAACCTGCACTTGGGAATGTTTTTGGAGCTATGCTTTCAACTAACATTCATTACCAAGTGAAAACTCAAATAAGAATAAGAAAGCTGAGGGTCTGTAGTATTTAACCCAGATCAGGTGATCCAACAGGCTAATCTGTGAGCCATAAATTAGTTCATATTTCTGGTTCATTTGTGTCCTTGCCCAATAAATAAAAGAACACCACGTTGGTTTAGAAGTACTGGAAACCTTCATTAAGTTATGATTTATTTTGATCAAAGGATTAAGAAGGCAGATGTCATGGAAAAGTAGTTTAAAATTTTTGAAACAAATAGATGCTGATTAGAGCTCTAGGAACGTGTCACAGCACACATTTTATAGGGTTTGGGGATGATATTAAATGAAACAGCAGGGCTGAGGTCCAGGTCTGAGGTGGAAACTCCAGGTGGAGGGTGGAAGGTGAACCTCTGCATGAGGCTGGTGAAGAAGAGGAACAGCTCCATTTTGGCAAGAGTCTCCCCAGCACAGATCCTGCGCCCTGGAACGAAGTGCAGAACAACCGTAAGAGAGTCAGTGGGAGCTGCTCTGCAATAACTGGAAGAGAAAAAACCCTCTAAGCAGCTCTTATTTGGAGAAAGGACAGTGGGAATCCAGAACACTTTTAAAAGTGTTGAGCACAAAAGTCATCAGAGAGAGGAAACTTGGTCTTCAGAGGTATGACAACAGCACCAACTGGTGATGGTTTCTTTCCCTTCATCTAAATACTTGCATTTTGGGGAGAAATGTATGGAAATGTACTGAATTCCTCAATTCTAATTTTCAACAAATCTGCTCTCTATTTTATCTATACTAATATTGCCGAGAAAGTTCCTCCATTTTAGGCATGAATTTATAATCTTTGAATAATGAGACACCAATAACATCCAGAGGCTGGAGGAATTAGCAGCCATTTGGGAGTACTTGCTGTTCTCAGAGGTGTCCCCTGAGGAATCTGTGAACCTTGGGGTGTGAAATAGTCCCATGAAAAGGATCCTGTGGAGATCAGGCTTCAGTCACAGAAAACACAAGTATCCCTTGTAGAAAGTAGTTACTTGTAATGAAGGCAAATGGAAAAGGGAAAGCACCTGCTGAAAAAGGCATAAAAGCATCTTTCTTCACGAATTTCCCGTTGGCATCAAGAAAGTGCTCAGGATAGAAGGTGTCTGGTTTCTCCCACTGCGATTTGTCGTGCAGGACTGAGGTCAGCAAGGGGATGATGAAGGTTCCCTGCAAAACAGAACAGTGGAAATAATCCCTGGACAAATATTGTGGTGGCAGTAATAAAGCTACAAGACTGCTGGCTTAGAGAAAGATTATTCTGATGCTGTTATATGACTCATTAGAGGATGATACCTATGACATTAATTAGGTTTGAGAACGAAGAAGTGATGAAAAAATCCAAGCCTGTAGGGATCTCACCTTGGGAATGAAATAGCCTTTGAGGGTGACATCTGCAGTAGTCTCGTGAGGCAGATCCAATGGCAGGATATTGGCAAACCTCTGGATTTCATGGATGACAGCATCTGTATATGGCATCTGAGTCCGGTGCTCGATCCGGGGGGGGTTTGACCCTATCACTTGATCTATCTCTTCGTGCACCTTTCCTGAGGAAAGAATCAAGTGTGAGGAAGATGCAAGGTCTCATTCATCCCTGAGATACACTGTACTTTATTGAGGTAAAGTGTAAAAATGAGTGCAAATCATTAATTCTCCCTAAATCTTTTTTCCTTTTGGAAATAATGGAAGGTGAAGAGGACTACAGTGCTTGTTTTATTCTTTACCAACAAGAAACCTAAAGATTATTTTTCTGCCCTCTCTTCTGCCTAAAGTTCTTGCTCTGCCCAGGAGATGTCTCAAAAACCCATTTTGACTCCGAACAGCCCTGTACCATCAACTGGAATGGAGATGTCAGACAAAGGGCAATTCCTTGAATCTTCTCAGGCATCTAATGCTCCAGTACATTCCATTTAACATCTGCACAGGCCTTTGGTTTATTAACAGCCCAATTTCATTGGCCAACACAGACCAGCTCTTGTCTTATAATAATTAATGAGATTTTCCTGGGCAAAGGGCCTGGCCTGTATGAACTCTGTTTATAATCTGCTGGTAGGTTGACTAGTGTGCCCCTCACTGGGTCTGAGCCACAGGACACAGCACTACCTAGACTATAATTAACTGGAAATCTTGGGTTTTTGTAGCTGTAGGTAGCAGACATGTTGACCCTCCAAGTTCACATTTGGTTCCTGAGTGTATCAGTGTGTGTCCTAAACCCACTTACTCTGAATGTCAGGGTACTTTAGCATGAGCAGAAAACCCCAGTATAGTGTAGTAGACGTCGTCTCAACACCAGCAGTAAATAAATTGCTCACCAAGGTTAGCAAATTTTCATTATGGAAGTACCCATTGGTAGTAGATTTCTCCTGAAAAAAAGTGATCAAGATAAAAGGATGAAAGTGTAAAGCTTTTGATGTGAGAATGCAATTTATGTAGATAAACATTTACTAAAGAAATAAAGAAGAGCTTTGGGCTTGTAGAATAATGCTGACCTAGGTTTTATATTCTTCATGATCTCTGCATTTGCTGGGGCCAGCTGCAAAGGGAGCTGGTTTCTGCATGGAGAAGGTAACCCAGATATATCAGAGACCCCAAGTAAGAGTCCCAGCAGAGCCCAGGCGGTGATTTTGTTCTGCAATGCATTATGTTTTAATTTAAAAGAGCCAGAAGGGCTGGGACAACAGAGCGAGCAGATGAAAAGATGCAGCCTCTGTAAATATATTGGCGCAGTGTGAAGAAAATAAATAAGGGTAAATGTTTGCTGGTTAAAAGGGATTGGAACTGCAACAGAATGAAATATCTGTTCAACTCTACCACTTTTTTATATGTGTTTTGTCAAAGGCAGATTCCCTAAAGAAATTTAGCTGTAATTATAGGGATTGGAAGGAAATTTTAAGGGTCTTCACAGAACAGTAAAAGTTGGAATGAATGAGAAAAGATTCAGTTACCTCCTGCTGTTTAACCAGGAAAGCATCAATAAAACTTCTTTGGTCATTTTTGTCCAGGTTTTTGAGATTTTCTACAAAAGTAACTTGTATATAATCCTGAAATTCAGCTCTGTTTTGGAGAATAGTCTTCTTAGCCCTTAGGAGGAATCCAAGGAAAGGGAAGATGTTGTACACCTACAGGAGTGGAAGATGTTAGAATTTACCAGCCAGAGGTCTGAAAACATTACAGAAACACATTAGAAGTATTGTGCCCATTTTACATATACAAAGACAAAACTTAACATTAATGTTTTGTTCTTTAGAATATGAAAAACTAACTCATGGTAGAAAATGCATCAGAGACCACTGAATACAAGGAAAATTCTCAGCCCCAAATTATTGTTTTGCAGAAGTAGTGTAGATGTCAGACTTAAACAGCTGCAAAATGCCACCATGGAGATGAAAATGTTGTCCAGCAACTTTTTTATTGTTTTAACCTGGTTTTCCACTAACTAATTTTTTTTTTTTAAAATCTTTTTCAAAGGCTAAAGGAACAGAAAAGAATCTGGTGTGTGGCAGCATTGCATGAAAGTATCAGGGACTATTTATTCCTCATTATCATTCTTCAAAGTATAGTTTAAGGATGTTTTTGAGAGACTGGGAGTTTGATTGTTGGGCATCAAGATTCCCAGCATGTCTCCCAAGGTTTGTTCTGCCCAAGCAAATGCTTTATAAACTTATTATCTCTCAAGGTCTCAGATTTTCCTGTTTAATAGAAGACACTGACTACCAGTATTGCGACTTTCCTCTGGCATCCAGGGGAACGACAACATAAACATGTTTACTGTTACCGTAATTGAAGGTTTCCCAGCAAGCCTCACGCTTTCATTGGTCAGATTTATAAGTCTCACAAATTTGGAGTCTTTGTAGTCAAATCGTTTTCCAAGCAGTATTGACACAATTATATTGGCAGCTGCTCCACTAATTAATTTACGGGCATCAAAAGGCTTTCCTATACAGTGAACAAAGGAATATATTACATTATGGCAAGGGATGTTATTTGTACATGTAAATTTAATTCTAATTATTGCTACGTATTGGCTGTGATTGATTGCTGTTATTGACTATTATTCAATATCAGAATACCACGCCGTGGCACAAAAATGCCAGAGGAGCCAAATTCATCAAACTGATTCAGTCTGAAGAATATTTCTTAAAAAAGTCTGAACTTAAAAAGGTTCAGAAGTTCTCTGGGCACTTGCACAAAACCTTAGAGGTGGCACAGGAAGGGATTGCCCGGAGAAGCTGTGGCTGCCCCATCCCTGGAAGTATCCAAGGCCAGGTTGGATGGGGCTTGGAGCAGCCTGGGCTAGTGAAAGGTGTCCCTGCCCATGGCAGGAGAGCTGGAACTGGATGATCTTTAAGGTCCCTTCCAACCCAAACCATTCCATGATTCCTTGATTTTATAGGTCTGAAGAAAGGATCATCCACCCACCTTCTTGTGAGGCGAAGGTGTCTGCCAGGTACCCATACTCCTCCACAATTCGATCCTCAATGGCCCTTTTGCCCATCCCAAAGTCTCGTAGCGTTGTGAGTGTAAATCTTCGCATCACCTTCCAGTTTTCACCATGGGCAAAAATAATCCCTGACACAAGGAGGACATTTCAAGCTGGCAGATTTGAAATAACTAATTTTTCCAAACATAGAACGATGCTGTTTAGTAGTAGTCAGTTCTAAAAGATAAACTACACCCAGTTGAGGGAAAACAACTCTGCCTTCAGTATTTTCAGTCCTCAACAATAGCTTTGCTGCACAAGAGAAAGGATGAACTATTTAAGATGGATATAATCAAATCTTAAGAGACACTTATCACTGAATGAAAAATAACCTTGGAAATTCAAGTTCAAACCACTGATCATCATAGTTTGGAAGTGGAATTGAACTGAGATCTCATATGTCTGATGATTTCTGGAGAAAACTGATTAGGCACAAATGTCTTCAAAATCCAGGTAAAATCTTAAAACCTCCACAATCAGGTTTTTCTTTCCAGTGAAATTTTTACACCACATAACTAATGATTTCAGCTCTCTTTTTTTTTTCAAAGAGAAAAGTAAAGTGAAAAGAAAGCTTACATGCAATATTATGGTAAAAAATTGCAGCTGTTAAAATGTGCACAGAATTATTCCTGACTTTGTCCAAGAGTGTAATCTTTGGAGAAGTAAATACGAAACTCTCATGCTAAATTAGAATGAAGTTTGGGTATGATATTCTCATTCTGAAACCCAACTTGGTATACAGTCTGTCCTCTTTTAAAACAGATCCCCGGTTCTGTGTTCCATTCTATTGCCATATTCAGAATTTAAAAGCACTATTCACCACCTGAAATGACAAGCAGTGGTATAATACTAATGGTCTGTCATACACCAAACAACCCCACAAGTCCAGAGCCATGTCATGAGAGCTAGAAATGCTTCTGTGGGATGGGTGTCCCTGATCCTGGCAGTGTCACACTATCCTTTAGCTGTTGTTGTGGTTATTTTGAGAGTTATGGCTGGTTTGTTGTCACTGTTAGTAGTTTCAAATTTGCATAAATGCACTGAAGCCAAGGGGATTGCTCCCTATTCCCAGTGCCTTCTACAGCCTCTGATCCAAAGTGAAATCCCAGCTCCTGCTTTGTCTACAGGATGAAAAAAATACTGAATAATCAAGTTGATTGAAAAAAAAAAATAAAACCACCTTACCAGATCCTTTGGTCAAATCTTCAAAGAGTGGGATTGTAGGTCTTTCTGCAAATGCATCTGCCTGGTTTACAAGAGCCTCCCTCACTGTCTCGTACCCAGAAATCACAACCTGTTTCAACTGCCCCAACTGAACACTGAAGACTGGGCCATATTCCTTTGACAGCTGTCAGGAGAAAAGAGGGATTTACAGCCTTGTCAGCTTACGAAGACATTCACCAGCCTTTCAGTGCTGCTTCTTTTCCTGTCCTGCCTCTGAGTTCCTACCATGCTAAATATAATCCAAGTACAGGAAAAGAGAATTGATTTAAATGATGTGAATGTGTCAGACATTGAGATGGTTAATGACCAAATGTCACAGTTGGGAGTGAAGTCCCACTGTGCTAAACTGTGCCAACAGCTGAAACACCAGATCAGCCAAGGACTGTGCTGACAGCTCTGTCTTCCCTCAGAAACCCCTGTAAATTCAGTTTTTGACTCATGTTTTCATACTTACCTCTATGTTGCTGTGTTTCTTTTGGTGACAGGCTAAAGCTGCTTAAACTTTTGCTACCATTGTTGTATAAAAAAAACTCAAGGTTGTTTTTTGGGCCAGGATTTAGCATTAGATTAATTCAAAATTTTTATACATGACTGCATCCACCATGACTCTGTCTCTGAGACAATATGGTACTTTTTTGGTGGGTACAGGAGAAACTCTGTGACATCTTGGTCTGTGGGGCTCAGTGATATGTGCAGTTATGGGAGCAATAGAAAAGAAAATGACTACCTGTAGATAAGTCCTGTAGGGTCTCTTCAAATCAAACAAATGAAGGTTTCCAATGATAGGTAACGCTCTTGGTCCTGGAGGAAAGTTCTTTCTGTGCTTGTTGTCCCAGAAACCTCCTATTTTCAAAATGTAAAGAACAGTCAGGATGAAGACTAAAACAATGGAGATGCTGCTGCTCCACTCCATCTCTAATCAGCCAAGTTCAGCACAGAAGAGAAAAGAGAAAATGTGGACTCAGGATCTCTGTCTTCCTGCAAAAACTTCCTGTGACAGATTCTTGTGCTAGTCCATAAACGTGTTTCTCAGATGTTTTTCTTGCAGTTTGTGACTGGTTCTGTTCTGTCCCTCTGTGCTTGCTTATGAACCCTCAGTAGGGTATGGAGGCAGGTAAGTGTTTGCGAGCCAAGTGTGCACCTGGGTGAGAGTAGCTCCGTGTCCAAGTATGAAAGTCCAAGAACATGGAGAAGTGCAGGTCATTGACCTGGTGTTTGATGTAAAAGTTGTAAACTCCGCATGGTGTCCAGGTTACTGATTAATTAAGCTTTTTTCCTTAGTACAGGCACAGCTCAATACCCTAAATCCAATCAAAACACCACTGGCCAAGGGAGTTGTGCACAGAGCTTTGTTTTGTAAAATGCTTAGGAATTGGCATAGTTTGGCTTCCGTTGAATTAGCTGGGAATTTGAAATCACAGACTCACAGAATGGTTGAGGATGGAGGGGACTCTGGAATTCATCTTGTCCAACCCTCCTGCTCACGAAGGGCCACCAAGATCCGGTTGCCCTAAACTCTGTCCAGACAGGTTGTGAATATCTCCAAGGGACTAAACAATTCTGTGATTCTGGGGAAGGAGACTCCAGAATCTCCTGGACAATCCTGGGCAACGTGTGCCAGTGCTCAGTCACTCCCACAGTGAAAAAGTGTTTCCTGATGGTCAGAGGAACCTCCTGTGTTTCAGTGTGTGCCCATGGCCGCTGATCCTGGCACTGGGCATGCACTGGGAAGAGTCTTGCTCTGATTGATTTGATCCTTCCTCCAGGTGATTATACAGACTGGTAAGATCCCTCTGAGTGTCCTCTCCTCTAGGCTGGACAGTCCCATGTCACTGTGTTTCCTCATATGCTGCAGTTCCTTCAGCAACTTTGTGGCTCTTTGCTGGACTCTCTCCAATCTGTCTGTATTTTTTCATGCTGGGGACCCCAGAACTCGACACAGCAGTGAGAAAAGATGTCCTCTGCTGGGTGACGAAAGAGGGCTGAGGTACGAGCTGACTCGTGTCTTAGAGTCTGAGAGAAGGAGCAGCAGAGAAAGAGGTGTTAAAAGAAGCAGCCAAGGGGAAGAAACCATCGAGTGCTTTCCTTGAGAGTGGCCAGAGAAGCTGAGCCACAGCCTGAAGAACAGCATGTGGAGGATTTTAGCACTAAACTGTAGGTGGTCTTGAGGCAAGAAGGTGAAGGGTCTGGGAGGGTGCCCAGGCTGAGCCCCTTGTCCTTCTCTCCTAAAAACATGAGGATCCCTGCAGAGATGTGACCAAAGGCAGAGGGGTCGGTCCCCCAGAGCTGGGAGAGCAGAGACCCAGAGCGAACAGAGTCCTGGCACATGGCTGGGAGCCTGGAGGAGGAGCTCCAACCAACCTGCTGATGTACTGCCTTAGCCTGAGTGTGCTGCTGTGCCAGGGTCTCTGAAGGAAAGACCAGGACATTTCACCTACCTGGAATGTGTCCTGGAAAAAGTCCAAGGCCTGTGTCTTGCTGAGTGGTCTGATTTTCACTCCACCTTCCCGGAGTGGGTAAAAAGGCACAGAGAACGTCAGTCTTTCCATATACATCTGCAATTTAACTAATAGCAAGGAACTGAGGGGTGACTGAAGGGTGAACTCCTGCAGGAGGCTTGTGAAGGAGAGGAAGATCTCTCTTTTGGCAAGAGCCTCACCATACACACTTTATTAACAGGTTGATCTCAGTGAGAGAGAAAAAAAGACTGTACATCCCCAATAAATATCAAGCAAATACGATTGTTCCCCTGATCATTTAATTCATGTATTTAATCAGCAACAGATTTGAATACAAATGTTAAAAGACATTTTGTAAGCAAATATTCAGGCAATGGCTTTAAAATAGAATTGCCTTTCAGTAATGAAATACAAAGATACTGCTCTGACAGAGGTAGCACTAAAGAGCTGCAAGGCAGTCTTCAAAGTTATGACCATCCACTGGTGTATTGTAAAAGGGCTGTCAATGAGCTTGACCTTTGCTTAGTTTAAATAAGATATAATTACTCACTATAAAAAATAAACATCATTTCAGCTTTTTTTAACATAAAAACAAGTCAAGGTGAGAACAAAGGTAAGACAGGGTGTGAGTGGTTATTGGAAGGGATAAAACATTCTTTTGTGAGAAAGAACAGAAACTCTGATGATTGTGAGCCTCAAATTTAGAGTAGTTGTACTCCACCTTTAGTTTACTTTTCAGTCCCATCCTCTAAGCTTATCCTCCCCCCCATGTTTAACTCCTTCATTTCCTTTCCTGCCAGTGTAGAGCTCCATCATCGAATAGCAAAAGGGTTCTTGGTGAAATATTTTAGGTTTCTCTCTCTTAAGTGTCTAGTAACATATTACACAGAAGTTGTAACTAATTACTGAAGAAACTCTACTGACTCAGGGTATTTAAAGGTTTGGTTGATTGGGAAATAACCAATCTAAGGAAATACCCTAAGACAGAGAACCAAATGCCACTGGCACCTGAAGTATGAAGATGAGCAATTAGAGTGTTGAACCTTCAGAGGAACAAACCATACAATTCATGGGCACAGTGACATCAAAAAAGAAGGTAACATCTTAAGCTCTGATTAAACAGAAGGATTTATCTTGCTACTCTGTTCTTTTGAGAGAACCTGAGGGACTGAGCTCTCTGTGGCAGGAATCTCCTCAGAAGAAAAGGCAGAGGAAAATAATGAGTTCTTAGAGGATGAGGGCATGGATTACTATGGAAAGGTTATAAGGAGAACAAAACTGCATAGTTCATTTCTCCCATTTTTGTTTCAAAAACTACAGATAACTATTGAAAGCATCATTCACCAGGGCAGGTTCAGATTGGATATTAGGGAAAAAATTCTTCACTGAGAGAGGTGTTAAGCATTGAAACAGCTCCCCAGGGAAGTGCTGGAATCACTGTCCCTGGAAGGGTTCAAACAATGAGTAGACACAGCACTTCACAATATGGTTTAGTAGGAGAGGTGATATTCCATCCAAGGTTGGACTCAATGATCTTGGAGGTCTTTTCAAACCACAGTACTTCTATAATTCTGAAAGATTTACTGACAGTGAGTGGTACTTCCTCACTCAGGTGTTCCTGTGTGGTCAACACTCAGAATCAGTGAAATTACCTCACCAGTGTAGGGTGAATGAATCCCCAAGTAGGATTTTGAGGGGTGAGATTCATGTAGTGAAGATAAGACATTTACAGGGTGTCCACATATGGAATCTTTCCCAAGCACTTCAATACTTTGCAAATTATGCAAAAAACACTTCTAAAATCTTTACATATGCAATATTTACATTGTTAAATACCTTCTCCATTTTTACAAAAAAGATTGTGCAAAAGCTTTGAAAGGATAAAGAATGTCTTACAGCCAAAAAGGGAGAAGAGAGTCAGTCATTGCACATCTGCAAAAGAGCATATCTGAACTAAAGTGTAGTACAACAAATGTGTTTTCACTTGCAGGTAGAAATGTGGCATAGATAGCAATATACAGCTGATATAACATGGGACAGTCCTGTCCAGTATCTTTCTAGAGTTTTTCAGGGAAAAATACATCAGCAGAACTGCAAAGAGGAGTTTTCCCCTGAAGTCTGATAAGTAACACTTGAAATAAAATTAGTTATATATAAATATAACCAAAGTCTTGAAAGTTCACCCACTTTATCTTGTTCTTCCGAGCCATCAGTGTCCAAAGGATGCCCTGAGGCACCGGGTTCCTTCTGTTGGCTTTCCCATCCATTGCCTCTCCATGGATTTCTCCATGCACATGGGCACAGCTGTGTGATGTGACTGCTCCCAGCTACTCTCATCCCATAGATTCCTTCGGCTCCCTCAATTTCTGTCTCTCGTGACTGAGCAGCCACTGCCATCACTTCTTGGGTGGAGTTAATTTACTCTAATTCAGCTACAATTTTCTTCTTTCTGCTTTCCCTTGTTTTAGGACACAGTGACTTCAAAGTCAGCAACTCACCACATGGATGTTCTCTGCTGAGTCTTCTGTTCCTTTCCAACTAGTTCCTAAAACTCATGCTTTTTTGGAGCTAGCTTTAGTTCAGTTTATATTCACTAACATTAACAGTGCCACAATCTGCTTATTACTGTTGAAAAGAATAAGACATATTATGCAATTACCTAGTTTTCATGGCCTCTACTTAATTCCCTTATTGTGTCCTTGAAACAGTCCAAATAAACTTATGACAATAATGATTTTTTTCCACAATTTCCTTTCAATAAACATATTAGCAATGAATCTGGATACTCATAATGCCACTTAGAATACCTCATCAGTCACCATATTCTGTGCTTTGCCATGAGAATGACTTTAACCTTTTGTTTCCTGTCATAACTGACCTTCAAAACACAGCACGTTTTCCCCCATCCAAAAATAGGACAACACACTTTCTTAAAAAGTTAATCTGGGATGCTCTGGTTTGTTAGAATCCAAAAAAAAAAATAAATTATCAATAAATTTCTTCTTGATTACCCCTCCACAGATGAAGGATGTGATTGTAACTGAGAAATCTTGCAGTTAAATGTGTTATGCTGTAATAGTCTTGAAATCCAAAGTTTGTTATAAGAGTTATATTGACTAAGTGACAATAAAAGGTAAAATAGAGATAATTTTGTAGAGTGCTTTGTGGTGCTTCTTTCTGATGAACAAATATATTACAAAGACCTAATTAACTCTCCTGAGCTTGGCATAACGACTGTGCACTCTAAAAATCAAGCTTGTTTTATATTACAGAAATATAGCTATCTACAGCTCCTTCTTTAAAAGCTGGTGTGGTCAGGGCAATACTTGGATGTTGTTTCTTAGCATCAGAAAGAGGACAAATATTACAGATTAGTTATTTTTCTACATGGCGGCTTCAAATCTGCTGTTCTCATCACGGCTGCTGGAGTGAATCTCATGTCCTTTCTCCTCTTCTGGAACCTGCCATGAAGAACAGAGAAGAGTTCAGTTAATGAGATACAGACTTGCTTTTGCCATAAAAGAAGACTAAAACGTGCTGAGAATGTAAATCTATTTGTACATATTATATATCTGTTTGTCAACACTGACACAGGCTGACAGGAACCAGCTGGGGATTCTGAGGGACGAATTGAGGGTTTTCTTCAAAGAATTCCTTAACACTGATGTCAACTGTGAGTGCAGAATGAATATCTGTGATTTTCAAGGAGCTCTAAAGAAACAGGGTGACCATCTCTAAGGAAATGTGAATTATGTTGTATGCCAGACATCAGTGTCCCTTCCCATTACCTGATAAAGCCCACTCAGAACTGAGTATTTCTGATCAGTGTTAGTGACACTATAGGCCCTCCAGGTGAGCAGGGTCAATTATTGTCACAGGTCAACACAGACTGTAAATTCTTCAGCCACCCTTTAAAACTTTCCTTTTCCTAACATTTTGTAACATTTACATATGACAGCATATTTCAGGTCTTGCCAAAACAGTGCTTTGACTTTCCCAAGGTCAAAGAGTGAATGACTTGGAGAGTTGTCATTAAAATGTTTTGGGTTTGTTTCTTGTTGGCTTTTTGTTTTGTTGTTTTTTTTTTTTTTTTTGTTTGTTTGTTTGTTTTTTTTTGTTTTGTTTCATTTTTGTTTTTTTTTCTGATTGTCATTGTTACAGCTGATCTTTTGGCTCAAAACTTCCCCTTAGACTGCAAACCTTCTCTCACCAAAAGCGAGATTGTGTGTTCGGCTCATACTGGAATTTAATTCATTAAAAAAAATGTAATAAGACCTCCTTTTGGCCTCACAACATTTTATTTCTAAGGGATGTATATCATGTATTAACTCTTGCCTTGCCTTTTTGGGTTTGTCCTGGCATAAAGGATAAAATTGCCTAAATTAGGAATATGTCATCAGTCTCTAATAAGGAAGAGGATACCTGACAGAGGGAGCACTTAAAACTGAGATGAAGAGCTCCACTGAGATATCAAATTGTTCTCTATTTCTGCTTTTTCATACAAGTTGAGTCCAATGTAAAGGGCACGACTAGCTAAGAAGTCCAGAAAAGATCCTGAAGGTGGGCTTGATAAATTCACAGCCTGAGGCAGGGCAGCAGTTTTGAAAGCTGACTCAAGTGTGCAAACCAACAACCCTAGGAGAGCAGGGCTGTTGTGTGCTGTACATCTTCCAACATCATGAAAATAAAGGAGGTTATATCTTACCTCCCAATAAACAGAGTCATCAAAGCAGTTCTGGTCAGGGAGCTGTCCCAAGAAGGGCAGCTTTAGAATAGCACCTGCAGGAAAAACAGCATCAGAGGTTAAAAAATTGAGCAAATGACCAAGTAATGTCCCTCAGATGTGCCCTGGGGAGCCAGCTAAGTTTTTTAACTCATTTCCCTTCTTACAGATATGACCAACCATCCTGGAACTTCAAGTCACTCATTCTGAGAGGTGATGCAGATTTCTTCATATAGACACAAATAAGACCTTGTTTTTATTTGCTCAAACCTTTCCCAGACTTCAGATTGATTTTTTTTTTAGTTTTTGTTTGGAAGCATTCACAAACGGAAACATAAGACACCTCACTGAATATGTATTAATCTCAAACTGGCTTCTGTTCAGAATTTTAAATCTGGAGAAGAATTTCATCCAGAACAACATCTTATTATATATATATCTATAACTCAGTATCTTTGAAGCATGTAGGATATCTAGAATCACAGAATCATAAAAACATTAAGGTTGGAAGAGACCCCTCAAGATCATCAAGTCCAGCCCCTGACCAAACACCACCTTGTCAACCAGACCAGAGCACTGAGTGCCACATCCAGTCATTTCTTGAACACCTCCAGGGATGGGAACTCCACTATCTGGGCAGAGCCCCTTCCAATGCCTGACAACCTTTTCAGTGAAGAAATTCTTCATGATGTCCAACCTGAACTTGATTTGCAGACAAAAATATTGCAAAACTGCCTTCCCACGTATAAGTTTCTGCCAGTGTGCCATGGTTGGGTTATTTCTATTTTGTATTATTCATGTGAAAATGCTGAAACATTGAAGGTCTCCATGGAAGAAACCCTCTAAATTCACACCTAGTTCAGTTGCTACATGCATCGTACTGACCTGTCAATGCTCCTCCCACCAGTGCAATTCCAAGTGAACTGCCCAGGGCAGCAGCCTGCTTGCCAGGAGTTAGCACGTGACCATTCCTGAAAGGGGGAGAAAATCAAATCACCAACTATTAAAAACCTATTATACTTTGAGGTTGATAATTGGTCTTACAACATTGTACTTGCTTCCTGCTGGACAAGGTGGCTCACAGGAATATATCCTAGTATCGTTAAGTTTGGAAAAGATCTCCAAGATCCAATTCCAGAAAATCCTGCTGTTGTTCTGTACAATTCAAAAATCAGGTCTTTAATTTGGTTTTGGCTTAGGGTACAGATGAAAACAAGTTCTTTGAAAAGGTTATTAGTGTCCTGCAAGCCTTCAGAGAAAGCTTCCTGTTGCCAAAAAGACCAGCATTTCATCTTCTTGGAGTCTTATAAGATAGTGGAAATAGCCCACTTTGTCAATTTCTTTTTTTTGACATATTACAGTTACCAGCAGTGAAATTCTCGAATCATAATAAAGATTTTTCTGTGTTTGAATGGTTCTCTGTGCTGGTTTTTTTATGATGATTTTATTTTTTTTATTTTTATTTGACCTTTTAATCCGGAACAATCTTGGCATTTAAACGGTACATTAAAGGCAGGAGATCAAGAAGAATCCCATTTAAACCAGAACATGATGCCTGCCATCAAATCAAAGATGCATTTCTGATAAAACCCCACATAATTAGATCCAAAGAAGGTAGAAATTTAGGATAGACCTTCAAAAATAATAATAAAAAATCCCCTCTCTCATCTGTCTATAACTCACTTTTCACTTTTTATTGCAGCGACTACAATGCCAGTGATACCTCCCAGAATTCCAGGCAAACCATGTAAATTATGAACTCCACAAGTGTCTTGAATGTTCAGTTTGGATTCCAAGAGAGGCTGAAATGAATTAGAAGTTTATGGTGAGTTTATAGAATTCCATGGTGTGTAGAATGGCATGAAAAAGAATGTAGTGCAGAATTACAAGAATCAAAGATTTATTAAAAAGTGACCATTATCTGGAGTTTGGTTCATCAGCTAGTTTCTGTCCTCCCTCCCCAGCAAACCGAGGGAGCTCCAGGAAAACCAAAGGGCAACAAGTAAGTGAGAGCAGAGGTGCATCCCCAGTACTTACACTCAGGAATTGGAAGCCAAGGACAGAGACAGTTCCAGCAAGGACCCCAATGCACATGGCAGCAAAAGGGTGGATGTTCAGGTCAGCACAGGTACCCACTGCTACTCCTCCAGCCAGGGTGGCATTTTGAATGAGAACCTGCAAAGGGGACACAAAAGGGGAAGAACAGAGGAACAGAGGCTTCTTTTAGGGCTGAGTGCCTCTGAAGGCTCTCTTGCACACAGGAGTTTTCCTTTTCTTCAGGTGAGATTTTTCCAGTGAAGAATGAACAGGAATTTAAAGCAGAGTTCCCTGTTATATGTTCTTGCTGTTGGTTCAAAGTTGCTCTAAGCCAGTTTGTTGAAGTCCAGCCTTTGCAAAGTTACCAAAACTCGTTTGATCTCTTGAGAATCTGGGCTGAGTGAGAATCTCCAGTGAGAGCTGCCTGCTGCAACAGCAGCAAATCCTGTGGCTGTGCCTGCTCTTGCTGGGCTCAGACAGGGCTGCAGTTTTGGGTCAAAACACAGGGCTGAATTTGAGGGCAAGGAGATGAAGGGTTGCCAGCCTGGCAGCCCCCGGCTAGTTTGGTTTTGCCTGCTGTGCAGCTGCACTGTGAGATTATCAGGGAACAGGTTATTGCCTTGAGAGACCTATTTTGGCTCCTGCAATAAGGTAACTCAAATAGGACTGTCTTTGGACTAAGACCCAAAAGTCCACCTGAACTTTGGACTAACGTCACTACGGTGCAGTAGGTTCTGTGGACAAGAGAGAATCATCATAGGTTCTTAGGATCATTATGGCTGGAAAAGACCTTTAAGACTAACAGGTCCAATTATCAGCCCAGCACCACATCCTTGTTCCCTGGATGGTCTGTTCCAGTGCTTTCCTACCCTTTCTGTGAAGAAACTCTTCCTAACTTCAAATCTAAATCTCCCCTGGTACATTTTGAGGCTGTTTTCTCTCATCCTGTCACTTGTCACCTGGGAGAAGAGGTCGACCCCCACCTGGCTCCATCCTCTTGTCAGGGAGTTGTAGAAAGCAACAGGTGACTCCTGAGCCTCCTTCTCTCCAGGTGGAGCCCCCTCAGCTCTCTCAGCTGCTCCTCATCAGACTTGTGCTCCAGACCCTGACCCAGCTCTGCTGACCTTCTCTGGACTCGCTCCAGCACCTCAATGTCTTTCTTGCCATGAGGAGCCCAAAATTAAACCCAGGATTTGAGGTGAGGTTTCACCAGTGCCCAGGACAGGGGGACAGTCACTGCCCTGATCCTGCTGGTCACACTATTGCTGACACAGGCCAGGTGCCACATTGTCCTTCTTGGCCACCTGGGCACACCTGGCTCATGTTCAGCAGCTGTCAACCAACACCTCCACGTTCTTTTCCACCCAAAACCTTTCCAGTCATTCTACCCCCAGGCTGTAGTGCTGCAGGGGGCTGTTGTGACCCAAGTGCAGGATCTGGCACTCAGCCTTGTTGCACCTCATACAACACGTCTTGACCCACTGATCCAGCCTGTCCAGATCCCTCTGTAGAGCCTTCCTGGCCTCCAGCAGATTAACACTCCCACCCAACTTGGTGTCCTCTGCAGACTTGCTGAGGGTGAACTCAATCCCCTCAGTCAGGTCATCACAGAATCACAGAATATGCTGAGTTGGAAGGGACCCACAAGGATCATTGAGTCCAAGTTCTGGTCCTGCACTGGACCACCCCCAAGGGTCACACCTTGTGCTTGAGAGGATCATCCAAACACATCTTGAGCTCTGGCAGCCTTGGTGCTGTGCCCAGTGCCCTGGGGAGCCTGTTCAGTGCCCGACCACCCTCTGGGGGAAGAACCTTCATCTAGTATCCAACTCAAACCCCCCCTGACACAACTTCAGGCCATTCCCTGGGTCCTGTCCCTGGTCCCCACGGAGCAGAGATCAGTGCCTGCCTCTTCTCTTCCCCTCACAAGGAAGTTGTAACTGCAATGAGGTCTCCCCTCAGTCTCCTCTTCTCCAGGCTTGACAGACCAAGTGCCCTCAGCAGTTCCTCACATGCTTCTCCTCAAGGCCCTTCATCATCCTTGTCCTCCTTTGGACACTCTCTAATGGCTGGTCCCGGGAGCAGGATTATCACTATAATTTCTGAGAGCTTTGCACTTCCCAGACACAGTGATCCCAGTGAAGAATCATCAAATACCTAATGCAGGGTGGGTTGCCTGAGGGCCCAATCTTACTTTGTAGCTTTTACAAGTGCAATAGCTCTTAATTCTGGTCACAGTACAAGCAAAGGCTCCAAAGAGCCTGAACAGACAGACAAACATTGGGAATCTGCTTCATTACCCTTATTACAGAAGTTTCACTCGATTTAACAGAGGTTATGATGTGGTTCTTACCATACTGAATTTGCCTCTTTTGTCCACCAAGCTGGAGAGGGCAAATGTTACGATGGTACAAGCAGCCAAGGAATAGTAAGTGTTGATAATTGCTGTTGTCCGGCCATTGTCTGCAATGGCAGAGTTAAAACTGGGCCAAAAAAGCCAAAGGAACAGGGTACCTGGATGAAATAGAAGTCAAAACAAAACAAAGGCTGTTCAGTCACAAAGGGTATTTTAATGTGAAAGACCCAACACAAGAGAGCTAGCTACAAGAAATGAGGGAGGTGATTCGTAAGAAACATGGGCTAGCCAAAATGCTGGAAGAAATAATAGAATAAGCAGAAGGTTTTGACACTGGCAGCTGGGATTTTGGCACATGGTCTCTGGCAGATCTCACTAACCTCTTGGGACCCCTTGCCAAGCATCACTCATTCCCAGAGCTGACCACCACTGTGAAAACCCAACCAGAACTGGAGGCATCAGCAAGACAGTGCACATTTATAGTTATAACACATAGTTCTAGCTGTTAAATTAGTCTATGAATAGATCTCATGAACAGATACATATATCTGTTTCTAACATTCATTACCATGACAGGCACAGTTAAATCCTTTTAATTACTGCCAATTTCTAAGAAAATACTGCTTAAAAGCAGAATATTTAACACTAAAGAAGTCACCACTAATGCACAGTGAAAACATATCTTTAATTTGATCTCTCCTTTCTTTTAACCAAGGAAAAAGTGAAAAGATTGTGTGTGTCACTGAAGTCATGGTGCATGCATCAGGCTCAAAAGAATTTGCCTCTAGGATGTACTTAGAAAAATGAATGCAGTGCAATAATAGGTAGTCAGTTAAAAAGGGAGATGGAAGAGGGATGAAAAACAAACTGACCAGCACTCACTCTTCCTTCACTTACCAATCATGGCAAACATGTCCGAGTGATAGGTGGATTCATCATTTTCATGCTTGTTTTTCAGACCAGGACGATACAACACTAAGGCTACAGCCAAACCAAAATAAGCTCCAAAGGCGTGGATAGTCATTGAAGCTCCAATATCTGTGGCCTGTAAGAGGGATCCAAAATAAGGCCACAGATTTTATACAGCAAAAAGATTATGATTTGATAAAAGAGAAATCTGGATGACTAATGGTTTAACTTTTATGGTAGAAACTAGAACATGCAAACTGGAAGCATTACAAAGTGAAAGCATTTGTTATAAAGAGAAGACAATTATAGCTAAATAGTTGTACCTGAAGTACTTCGGTAACTAAATGTTCATTGCATGCAAAGATGGTGATCTCCAGAATTGTCAGGATCAGCATCTGAACAGGAGTTGTTTTCCCCAGGACTGCGCCAAATGAAATCAAAGCAGTTGCTGTACTGAAGTCTGCATTTATCATGCTGAACATAAGAAATGAATAAAAGCAAAACAAGGCAAAGCAAAAAAACCATGAAAAAAAGAAAATCAGTTTAAAGGCTGTAATATCAATCACATCATATCATTAAAATAATAAAGCTTTAACTCTTCAGGTATAAAATTATCAAGATCATCTTTGGGGCTAAAAATTAAATCAAACCTTTCCAGATGGATTCTGTAGGGATCTTACCAGCTACTGAGGAATAAGCGTGGGAAGTTTTCCTCCTGATTATACCATACATGTGCTTAACTGGTTAAAATTATAGTGAAAAAGCAGATGAGATGTGTATTGCAGGGAAATCACAGAATCATTTAAGTTCAAAAAGAACCTGTAAGACCACTGAGTCCAACTGTTAATGCACCCCTGCCAAGCCCACCCCTCAAGCATATCCCAAAGCACCACAGCTACAGGTTTTCTTAAACACTTTGAGGGATGGTGACTCCACCACTTTCCTGCACAGGCTCTTTCAATGCATGACAACCCTTTCTCTGAAGAGATTTTCCCCAATCTACAATCTAAACCACGCCTGGCAAAACTTGAGCCCATTTCCTCTTGTTCTGTCACTTGTCACCTGGGAGAAGAGGCCAATCCCCACCTGGCTCCATCCTCTTGTCAGGGAGCCGTAGAGAGCAAGAAGGTCCCCTCTGAGCCTCCTTTTCTCCAGGCTGAGTCCCCTCAGCTTCCTCAGCTGCTCCTCATCAGACTTGTGCTCCAGACCCTTCCCCAGCTCCACTGCCAGTCTCTGGACACCCTCCAGCCCCTCAGTTTCCAGTCTTGACTGCCACTTGGATTTCAAAGATGGCAGGGAGCTCTTAGCTTTGGTCTGATGATTTATATTCTGAAAGCCTTGAATGCCTTTCTGTCACTGAGCACCATGTTTGCATGAGCTGTCAGGCAGGTCCAGTGTTAACATGATTTGGGGAATGGCAAAGGTAAATAAAGCCACTAATCAGTCAAAAACTTGGAGCACAGAGAGGCACTAACTTATGGGTCCCTCTACAAATTCCTGCCTGTGAGCATTACGGAGCTACTTAGAGTATTCCTGCTTGTCCCTCCGTAATGTTTGAATGTTGTTCCTTTCAAAATTGTCTACAATTTGCCTCAGAAAACAGAAGTGCAGGTGTGGAAAACACCCTGAGACCTTGGCAGCAGCAGGATAGATGAATGGGAGGGGGATTAAAAGTTTCTAGAGACATTGCTCATGAGGTCTCTTATTCTGTGGTCGGAGTTCAGACCCTACTGCTGTGTGATGCTCATGAAAATCACTCCCTGGGAAGCAGAAGATGACCTTCTGAGTGGATAGGGATGCTGTTCCAGACTTGCTTCTGTGACCCTGTGTGTCATGGAAGGACAGATCCTTCCATGCCATGCTGTGCTACCGCTGGAAATTTTCCAGCTTCCACAACTTCAGAGATCCAAAGCAATCTCTCTACAGGACTTATGGCCAGCACCCAACGTAGCACCTCAAATTTCATTCCACCCTTTGATTCCTTTGGCCCAGACGCTGCCAAAGGATGGATGGATTTTGACAGGTGCACAGTAAGGCCTAATAAAATTTAGGTGAACTTAGAGTCTGATCCATAGATATTGTAGTTTATGGCTTCTCCTGATATCTTAAGGGATAGACATATCAATATTTTTAAATTCACATGTACCTTTTGTAATCAACGCGGATTTTCTTTTCATGCATGTGCCAAACCCCTTGCATCAGGGTTCCCCACTGGAGACCGAGGGCAGCAATGAGCATGTTGATGCCAACGCTGCTGAATCCGTATTTCTTCAGAAAGGTCATCAGGAAACCAAATCCAACAAATATCATCACATGGACATCCTGAAAGTCTGAAGGGAAAACATGTTTGTGCAGTAACAACGAAGAGTGACTGGGAAGGGTGGAAAGCTAGAGATAAAGGAGGATTTAAGAAAAGAGTCCCAAAGTCCTGTCGTGGATGTGATCCATTCTTGCCCAGTTCATGACCAGTCTACTAGCTGAAGACTGAGTGTCTGGGAATTGCAACACCTAGTTATGGATTATATTCCTTCCCACACCGTTACAGAAAGAGCACTAGATCTCTATACCAGCAAATTTACTGTGTCTGGCACTGTCCTTTGTTTGTTAAGGTGCCTGGAACATCATCACAGCTTCATGCTCTTACACAAAAGTCAAGTTCCCCTTCAAATAAAGGT
Source organism: Margarornis squamiger (assembly GCA_035222235.1). NCBI lineage: Eukaryota > Metazoa > Chordata > Aves > Passeriformes > Furnariidae > Margarornis > Margarornis squamiger. The sequence continues at coordinate 111,524,885 of JAWWTY010000106.1, forward strand.
TGTCAGAGCCAGCGTGCCCTTATTAACTCCAAACTGTACATGGGATTTGTTTGGGTGAGTCCCAGTGCAAAGGAATGCTTGAGATTCCTAAAAAATTACTGCACAAGACATTGATTTATTTACATGGATGAAAGAAAAAGCAATTTTAAGGTAAAGTTTAAATTTAAAAATTAATATCACACACTTACTCCTCCTTTAAGTGTTTGGATTTTTTCCAAATATGAATTTTGTTAAAATGTGGTTATTTTTCTATTTTTTAAATGATTTTTTAGGCTTTTGATACAAACTGGGTCTATCACTATGACATAAACTGGGTCTATCACTATAACATGGATATTGTATATTTTAAAATATTTTCTTACTCTTAAATTTTATGTGACCTAATTGACTCAACACCAAACAGGTTTGAGTACTGTAATAACAGCTTTTTTCTATGGTTTTATTGTTAATAAGAACCTCTATTATTTCTTTTAAATTCTATTTCACTGTTCTTCCATGTCAATATGGATGAAAAACTCGAGACATTGAGCTGGTTAGGATAATATTTGGCTTGATGTTACAATTCCAATTACTTCAGGCAATCCTTAATTTTGCTGTATGTGTTACCAGGTTCAGCCAAAAGAGGGCCCAGCAGTATAATAAGTTACTGGAGATTCCTCATAAACTCTTCTATACTTCCAATGTCATATTCCAGCCCTGACCTGGCACTGAAATACTTGCAAGAGTGTAGTAAAAGACTTTATGTTGCATCTGAGAAATGGCATTGTTGGTTGACTTGGAATTAGATGGTCTTTAATGTCCCTTCCAACCCAGGCCATTCTATAAGCCTGTGGAAGCACAAGTGGTTCACAAACATCTCCAACCCTTTTGCTTCCTCTTCAGGCTGGACATTTTGAAGTTGTCTGAACTTATTTACACAAATGATCAAAAGTCCTGGTTAAAACAAGGTTAATTCATGGGTATTGAGGACAAATTCCAACCAGTTTAGCCTATACCTTGGGCTTTAACAACCTTTATGCATTGTTTTAAAGAAGAGTAGGTCTGGAATAGTTTTAAATGATGAAGACAACAGCATGATTTGAACCTGTTTCAGTAACTAGTTGTGTTTAGCAAAGCATAGTAGATGTATTCTGTAAGACAGGAAAATAAAGATTGGGTAAAATGCTCCAGCAGATCCTGAGCAAAACCTCTGCACAGGACTCTGCAAGGCTGCCCAAGACAAACACATTAATTCCCCTGCAAGGTAGTCAGTCTCAACACAAAGATGCTTGTGGCATCTAATTTTATACTAAAACTGATTTTGTTTTACCTAAAGCAGTAAACCATAGAACCCTGAACCAGAGGGATGTGCAGGTTTTCCTAAGCCATGAGTCATGGATCAATCACAGGGCAATGCATACAGGATACCAGCACTAAAAAAATCCTCTTGGAGTGCTTGATGGACCATGTCCCCACCTTGTTCTCCTATTCCAGTGGCATAGCACACCTGAAGTTTTCCATCCAGTTTGCCATGCCTGTACTTGCATCCACCAGAAACAGATATAATGCAAGGCTATACCTTGGGAATGATCCCAGCTCAGGATTCCTTAGCTCAACGCAAAGCTATGGTGAGCCTCCATTACTATTTTCATTTTTCTTCTGTCCAAAACCACTGAAACAGCTTGAATTCATGGTTTATGGCATATAAAATAAGGCCATGAACTGCAGTTCTGAGAATATAAATTAACCCCAGGATGAAAAAACTAAATCTCTGAGGTTCAGACAGGTTAATGTCCCTGGGGATAGCCTGGGAAGCAGTTTGAACCCATCATTTTGTGGACTCAGGGGAAGTCCTGGCTTCAGGGGAAGTCCTGGCTCAAGGTGTGTCCTAATGCATCTATACAACCATAGCATTTCTGCCAGGTCCTCAGGCAAACTGTGCTTTTGTGTGCACTTTATAGACAGGCAAATTTGAGATGAAGGGGTCCTAAAAGTGAAAGAACAGGTATTAGGAAACCCTGCTTTTTACTCTCATTCTTCATTGGGAGTGAGCTCTGTCAGGTCAACATGGGAAAGTTCAACATGACACCCATGGAGTTTGCTTAGTTTGTGTCTCTGCTGGTAAACTGAGCAGCCTGGCCAAGAGGCACATGGGATAGGTGGACTCACATCTGTACAGCCACAAAACACTGTTCCCACCTGTACTACTTCTTAAGAGCAATCCCTAAAACCATACATAGGAGGAGGCCAAGGGGCTGGTTTGCATGAGTCAAAAGCATTCCAGAAGGTTGCTCACAGGTCTATAGGGTGGGCCAGCATGCAGGAATAACATAGCCATACTCTGTATGTGCAGTGGGGTATGGAAGGCAACAGCAGGAATTTCCTCCCACAGCTTTTAGACACAGATTTTAGGGAAGAAATAACTACAGGTGATCCTAACTGCATAGGTTACATTTAGAAACCTGTGTTGTAGTGCCAGCATCCAGAGTGAAGAATCCTTTTCTCTGTGATGTTGATGAGGCTTCTGCCCTCTCTCTGATGCCTTTTTAAAATGGAGATATCAAATTAAAAGAGCCTATCCCAGGAGCTCCCCAGGGAACACAGTGCTTATGGTGATGCATATGGCACAGGCAACCTCCATCCAGAAGACTTGAGGTTTACTCAGAAATGCCCAGTGAAGACTATTAAATTACTGTCATTAAGCAGAAGGATCCAATACACCTTCCTTCATTTTCCTTTGTAAAGGAGACTCCAAGAAAATGCAGCCAGTTTAGTACCAGAGCCAGCAGGTGGGATGCTGAGAATGGAGAGGGTAATTTTCTATGTTGTTGAGGGGCAAACAAACAGTAATCTGAATCTGAAGGTCCCGTGTCCTAGACATCATCCTTCTGGCTTACCAAATTATACAAAGATGCCCCAAATAATTTGCTGTGATTGTACCTGTTGTTGTCATGTTCTTTTGGGATAGAGCCAGAGAAGAGGTAGATGGACAGGTGTTCTAGGCAATAGCTATATTAAAAAAATAACAGTACATAGTACAATTATTCATGCTGCCAAATTAGTGCTGTGGTTTCTGGCACAGATTTTTCTAGGTGTCACCTCCTGGGTGACAGTGGATCAAGAGTCATTCTCAATATACTGGCTAGATAAGGCCACCTAATTTTGGAACTTGGATAGTTCAATGCAATCAGAATAGTTCAATACGACCCCAGCTAAGAGAGTTGGGGTTGTTCAGCCTGCAGGAGAAGGCTCTGGGGAGACCTTAGAGCACCTTCTAGTACTTATAGGGGGCTTATGAAAAAGAGAGAGAATGACTTTTGAAATAGGCAGAAAATGAAGGAAGAAATCCTTCCCTGTGAGGGTGGTGAGATCCTGGCACAGGTTGCCCAGAGAAGCTGTGGCTGCCCCATCCCTGGGAGTGTCCAAGGCCAGGTTGGACGGGGCTTGGAGCAACCTGGGATAGTGGGAGGTGTCCCTGCCCATGGCAGGGGGTTGGAAAGAGACGTTCTTTAAGGACCCTTCCAACCCAAACCATTCCTGACTCTATGAACATCATCAAGCTGTCTCACAGAAAGAGAAGAGCTCTGGCATAGCCTAAGTCCTTGTGTCTCAGGGATACTGCTGCCTCTCAGTGGAGTTAACCCAAATGAGAGTGATTAGCCCCTGATGTTCATCAGCTGACTTGCATCTGGAGCTCAATAATGCTGTGCATTCACTGTTCTGTCAGGCAGACAATGCTCTCTGTGAAAATACAGGACACAAGACTAGACGCTGAGATCACATTCCCCTGTAACATTCCATGAAAGGACAGTTAGAACGAGACAAAAAGAGGGATATATTAAAAACTATACGGGCACTACATCCAGGCAAAGGGTTCTGTACTGCTGTGATCCCCATTAAGAAGATTGCAATTAGGGCTACAAGTTACCGAGGCATCAGAGCGAAGAAAAAGAATAACAAACCTTCAATACTGCCAGGAAAACACAGTCTGCAGCTCTGCAAACACTGTCTTCTATTTATTCACAACAGTCTTATCTTTGTAAGAGGAGGAGGAGAAGGGTGAGAGAAGTCACAACTACTTCTTGGGCCAAAAGCTTTCTCCTTGATCTTCATCAAGCATTTGCGGATCAAAAATCAACAAACATTTGAAGGCTAAGCCATCATTGCCTAACAAAGCCACTGCTTTGGAAGGTAGCAGGGGATTATCCACGTTCTCACAAAAGCTATGGAGTCCAACTTCTGTTTGTAAGAATGATGCACATGCTGCCCAATTTCCACGTTCTCATATGACAACCTTTCAAAACCTGGATGATAAGTTCTATTAACTGTAATTATTTAATACAGTAATCAGGATAGAAAGTCTGACAAGAAACACTCCCATCCATCTCTGGAAAACACTGGAATCTTCCAAAGAAATACGTAGTACTCCAAATTTTAACCTGCTGTGCAAACACTAGAACTATTTTCAGGACTCTTCTCTCCCAGAACAGTGAAATTCTCAGCAGTTAGCTACTTTCAGAATTTTATATGTGCTCAGCTTGAACTTGTCTTTCAAGCCTGCTGTTTTCACACCTCATAAAACTTCATTTCCCCCAAAGCACCACTTTCCTTTCTATCTGTATCAGCCGGTCTTATAAGTTAGTCAGAAATCTTACATAGGATTAGTTTAAAGAAATTCTAACTCCGATAAGTTTCAGACGACAACAACTTACGTGGGTATAAGTGTGTGAATTCATCACTCAGATCGTATTCCACAAATATCCCAAACAAAACAATGATGATCACTTCCAAAAGAAGCGCCAGGATGGAGAACTTGAACCTCATGTTGCTGTCCCAGGCTGAAGGCATTGCTGCAGAGCAGGTGGCTGTGAGAGCTTGATAATGGGTGTTTGCGTTCAGCTGAGCTGCCCAATTCAGTGGATCTGGGTGATATAGCAAAAAAAAATAAAAAAATAAACAGAGAACACACCGTCACACCCACTATGGGAGGGAAATATTCTGGGTCAACATAGTGATTTCTATTTCCCAGGCTGTTTCTGTGTGTAAAATGCTGGCTTTTATGCTTGGGGGGGGGGGGGGGGGGGGGGGGGGGGGGGGGGGTTTTATTGTTCCCCCCCCCCCCCCCCCCCCCAATTTGTAATGAAAACCAGCTCATTCAGCCACAGTTGTACTTCTTGCTGGCTTAAAATGTATTTTAAGAGGGAAATAGCCTTCAAAAAAATCTCAGAACCTTGTTTGCTAGATGTAGTAAGGAACACAGCAACTGTCAACTGTGTTTCCTGTAGCCAATAGGATTTTCAAGTTGTAGCTTTTCTTTTAAAAGGTAAATAATTTCTCATCTGAAATGAAATATGGGAAATCTCCTACCTCTTCATACAAGATGTGGCAAACAAAGGGAATAATTTCTATAAGCCTGAAGATGTACTTGGTTTTACTTCACGGTGAAGTTCTTACTCTCAGAGCACAAGTTCTCATTGTAAATGCTTATTTAAAAAGAAAATGTTTATACTTCTTTATAAGTAAAAAGGGTATTCCTAGTTGTTAAAAAAGAAAGCTTAACACTATTTAAAAAGGAATTTTTTCAGTTGAATTATTGCCTTTTTTTTTTCCGTTTGCATTTCCCTTAGCTCAGATAATGAAAATAGGTTAGAGACTAAATGACTTACAAGGTTTTAAAAAGCTCAGCTTATAGACTTTCTCAAAAATGGAGGAGAAAATCAAATTTCACTTAGCTTATTGTTGGATGATCTCTTGCTCTCGAGAGCCACATTGCTTGTCAAAATTTGTCTTGACTCCTCAGAGTTTTGTGGATAAAATACTGTCTTGATGTGATAGCAAATAAATTGGCCTCTGTTCATCCAGTAGTCAGAAGATAGGTCAAAATTGTACAGTAGGAAACTTTCTTTTCATGGAAAATTGTATCTAACTAAAAAAAAAAAAAAAAAGAGAAAAGAAAAAAGAAAAAGAAAAAGGATGATATTGCAGTATCAGACTTATTGGTCTTTTAAAGAACTCCATTATTTTTAAGGTACCTCCATACTGGTGTATGAGGCAGTGCCATGGCTTTTTTTTCTGTTCCTAATGCCAATTCACAGTTTTCTAATATAAAGGTAGAATTAGACCATTATCCAAACGAAGTTTAAAGTTATCTCAGCTTTTTTTCCATGCAAATGAGTCTGTGGCTATGGAAGGGAAGCCAAATTATTCAGCAAGAGCACACCCGGCTGTCACAGAACCAAGGAAGCGGCAGAGCTAAAATAAGCACATGTGGGGTTTCTTTTTCTTCACAGAGAGAGACTTTATTTCATTCAAACAGCTCAAAGAGAGGAAGCAGAGCTTTGTTAAAAAGCTATTGCTCATATTTACTGTACCACAGGATAAGGCAGACAGGCAGGTTTGACTGTGAGGACCTGTGAGCTCCCACACTGGCACAGAAAGCAGTTAAAAAAGATGAACTCAAGAGCAAAGTTCATTGTTTTTTACCCACAGCCCAGACACGAATATCTTGTGTTATTCATTGCATAAAGTTTGCCCTGGTGAAGATCTCACACGGCATAGGTGCAATCCTTATTTGAAGTCCTTTCAGGGGTGCAGAAAAAGTTCTTTGTTAAAATCTTACTGGAGAAAGTGCCTTTTAATAGTGTTTAAAATTCAAAATTGGTCAAGTCCATGCAATCAGGATTTTCTCTGTGGTTATTACTTTATATCTTAAATTGCTTGCAGGGACATAAACACACAGAGACACCACTTATATTAAAAGAGTATTCATGCATGTATTTTTAATTTTTTTGTGGCCAGAAAGAGCAACTAAGCTGTTTTCCCAGTGAGGTGAACTAATGTCCAGAAGCCACAGGTCTTTGGTTCCTAGATCTGTACAGGTGAATTGTATGCAAATAGGTACTCTGAAGAAATTATATTCCAGTATTTATATACTCCAATATTTGTTCTTCTAAATAAATGAAACACTTCTCTCTCACCTTATCAATGTTGAATCTGCCAACACTTGCCTTCAGATAATGGCAACTTTAAGTAAAAATGGACTGAGAACACAAACTGCCAGGGAGAAATTAGATGCTCTGTCCAGTGGGCTACTTTGTTCACTGAATTTTTTTGGGAATATCCAGTTTGGCCTGACTCTCTGCCTCTCTTTTTGCCTGTCACAATAGGTTTTGACTCGTACCATGTTTGGGTCCGGGCACTGCTTCAGGAAATGGCAGGTCTTTTGGATATTCTTCTCAAGCCTCTCCAAGGGAAGGAGGATGAATAGCCATACCCTTGAGTGGCAAGGAAAACAGTCTTGGCTTTTCTCTGCAAAACCTTGGGTTGCTCTTTGTGACTGTGACAAGGTGCTGCTCTACCCTGACCACTGAAAAGGACAGTTTTAGACTCTTTGTAGCTCAACCCAACCTGATGAGAATTTCACGGAACAGGGGAAAGGCATGTTTGCAGCATGTGGACTCCCTTCTCTGCCAAATCTGCTGAACACTGGGAGTTATTTCTCCAAGAAAAGAGTAAAATGAAGTCTCAAGAAACATTTGACGCTGACAGAGATCTATAACCACTGTCCTCTGTACACACAGCTCAAACCAGGAACTGCTTCATTTCTCTAGAGGAAATTCTCTAGGGGAAATTCTGTAAAGGAAAGGAGATTATTCCTGCTTTTTAAGGTATTTTTTATATGAATGGAGGCCCCTGCTGAATAGATAAACTTCTACAGACACCTGTGGGCCCTCGATCATGCAATCTGTGAAGAATACAACATGTTTATGCTGTTAGATCATGAAAGCAAGGGCTGGATCGTGCAGTGCTACATCACAGTGGAAACTTTGTGCACAGAAAGAAATTAGTAGGTCCTGCATTTTAGTCTGATGTATTTCCAGGTGGAACAACTTCCATGTCGATGGCTGCTGGTCATTCCCATTTTTTTCCCTGACTGCCTTGTTTCTGATGCAGCTTTTCTGGGTGATGGGGAACAGCCACCTGCAACATCTCATTTCAAAGACCAGTCCTTTTTATGTGTCTATCCAGCTGCTGCACAGGGCAACCCAAATGCACACAGCTGGACCTGCTGATCTATAGGAAATTCCCTTGTGTCTCCTTATTAGCTTCATCCCAACCCTGATGGCTACAAGTGCAATGGAAGAAGTGAGGTTGCTCTTTTGTAAATGTTGTTGCACATGTGATCTACTAAGTAACTTTAGGTATTTGTCTTTTAAATGGTTGTAGGGTTTTTTATCCTCCTTTTCCACCTGATGGAAAAATAGGGTCTTAGTGGCATATAACAACCTTTACATAAATAAATGTGAATAGTTATGGCAGAGTTTCAAGCTTCCAGAAAGATAAAATCCCTTTTGGTCATGTTTGTTGGCTGACACAAGCTCAAATCAGGTTCAGGATGTCTCCTAGAAGAGGCTGATGTTATTTAAGACTCTGAGCTCAGTTCACTGAAGTCTGAGCTATGAGTATCCCTCAGTCACTGTGGATTTACGGAGCATGACTTGGGTGCACACCAATCTTCAAGCTGCTCCTTGGTGTGTGCTCTTATTGTAGCAACAGCTACAGAGATGTAGGATAAGGTGCAGCTCACCTTCACACAGTAGGAGAAATATTTCTTAAATCTCCTGAACTTTGGGCTGAGGAAGTCTTTTTGAGAACACTGACATTTATCCCACTTCTGTGGTGTCACGGTAGAAGTGTTTTTTCATTAAACACTAACTTTAATTCTTTGAGTCAGCAGACCCTTTACCTCTCTTCAAGTTGAAAGTTCAGCCAAGTAAATGCAGTTTGTCCATGCAGGCCTTAAAAAGTCTCCTTCACCTCAAAGAGGGAAGTAAGCAGTAAGGGGGTTTTGTGACTCCTTGGATATCAACAGTGGGATTGTCTGGAGTGGGTCCATATGACCCCACCAGACTCTTACCTGATTTCTTAAAAATGTGGGGAAAATAAGGTCCCTAATGTGCCACTGAAAACCTTTTCCAGGGAACACTAAGATATCCATCAGAAGAGGAAGGGGCAATGGACAAATAACAATCAGATTATAAGTGATGGTTTATTTTAGGTCAATATTACGGTGTTTCTTGCTGAAGAAGCTGTGTTTTATTTCTCTCTTTGAAAGCTCACAGACTTTGTTCTCTAAGTAAGACTTTACTTGATTACTATACAATACTTTTAATCTTTCCAGTGCAGAAAGAACTCACAGTGGTAAACACTAGAAAGAATTACTCAGCCTTTTTTTTTTTTTTTCTTTTTTTCTTCCCTCTAAATAAAATAGGCCAGAGAATTACATCTCGTAAAGCTGTGTGGGACTTGAAGAGGATCATGGTTGGCTCAAAAACTCGACTCTTTCATGTTCTCCTTTTGTTGCACGAGTGTTGCAAAGCAGGAATAAAATGCAGAAGCAGAAGCTTTTAGATGAGGTGTATCCCAAAGTTGCAGGAAAGCTGTTTACAAAAGATAACAGAGTTCATGCCCCTTTCACAAGGGCCAGTGAACCTGTTTGTTCTGCTGTGGTGATAAAAAGGGCCTCCATCAGCTAAGATGGATGATTTACATACAACTAAAAGCACTACCTATTATCCTTTGAAAGCAATAAGAAATAGCAAAAATTAGGTGCCTGTCTCAGATGGCACTTACAACAGTTTTTAGTGATAAATCATGTCTGTTTATTGACTTTTCTTATGTTACTGTGCTTCTCTTGCTCCCCACCAGTCCTCTGTGCTTACTTGTAACTGGGCAATGGAGGTGGCTTTTCCTGCAGGTGTGGAGTCCTGTACCAAACCTTGCTCGAAGGGCAAGCAGGTGTTAAGCTTCTGAGAAAGCACAAGCAGATGACTTCAGACATGGCAGCGTGTCATCTCAGCTGTCTTTCCTAGCAGAGGGCTGCCTCTAGGGTTCAAAATCCACTCCAGAGCTGAGAATACAGCTATGAATTTGCGTTCACTCTTTGCATCATGACAGAAGAACACTAGGAAAGGGCATTTCTAAAGGAATTTGAAGAGAATTGGGTTGAGTCTTGGATAGTAGGAAGGAAATCTTTACTGTGAGGGTGAGGAGGCCCTGGCACAGGTTGCCCAGAGAAGCTGTAGCTGCCCCATCCCTGGAAGTGTCCAAGATCAGGTTTGACAGGGCTTGGAGCAACCTGGGATAGTGGAAGGTATCCTGGCCCATGACACAGAATTGGAACTGGATGTTATTTAAGGTCCCTTCCATTCCACTTGCCTCTGTGATTCTGTGACTCCATGAGAAGTCATTTGTTCCTCACTGACCTTGATGCAGCATTCATTACTTGCACCAGCAAATGTACATGCAGGTCAGTCTGAGAAATCTCCAAGTTTCTCTTGGGTTGTGGACATTCTACAGCATCCCTTGATTTGGTTTTGGGTGCCTTCAGTGTTTTTTGGCTACATTCATGTTATTAAAAACAATATTTTCCCAAAATATAGGGCAGTTGCAAAGGGAAAGTTTCAGCTTGATAGAAGGGATGGTCTTAGAAAACATACCTAAAAATAGTTTTTTTAATATTGTTTTCAGGATTTCTTAGCTGTGTTTGCTGGAGAGTTATTGGAAGCATATTGGAGTTTGGAGGGGTTTTTTCCAGTGTCAAGGAAGTTATAAATTCTTCTGAACCACCTTTTACCTGAAGGTCACATTATGAACAAAAGAGTTTGTAGCAACCCCTTCTGTGTTCATACACCAGTTCAGGTAAAATTTAAGTGGACTTTCAGCTCTGGGTAAAAGTCCTGATCATCTGTGAGTCCGAGCAGAGACTGTAACCTGCTGATTTCCCTTATTAGTCTCATCCTTTCCAGCAAGTAATAAGAATTTTTTTTACTAATTCTTTTCTTCCAGAACTGTTTCATTTACACTGTGGGGTTTTTTTTCCCTCTTTTCTTCCCTTTCTTCTAAGGTAGCTCGTGAGTTCCTTTGTACAACAATCCATCCATAGCAGCCAGATTGGAGGGGGTGTCTCTACACAGAGACTGTTCGAAAAAAGGCTGCAAGGAGCTGATCCCAAAGACCTCCTGCTAAGTGTGGCTCTTCCATCATTTATATAACCAGCAGCCTCTCAGAGGCTGAGCTGTGATGCTCTAGTGGCACAGCATCAGGGTGCTCTTTAGTGGCAACAAATGAAATAATCGATGTGACTTACACAAAGACTTGTCAAGACAGAGAGAGAGTAAATGTCTAATTTCTATGATTCAGTCAGTGCTCTAAACTCTGAGCCACATCACAAGTTAAACCTCAACATCAACTCTGAGGTTTGTACTTCTGTTAACACTTACCCACAAGTTCTAATAATTCTGACCTTGGCACAAGTTGCAAATGTGGGTAGAACAATTAGTACATAACAAATTCCTACAAGAAATACCCATATTGTTTGTTTTTCCTGTGTACAATTCACATCTCCTGAAGTTGTTTGAATATTAGGAAAGCAGGGACTTTGTTTGCAGCTTGAGTGCTGACCAGATGGAAGACATAATTTGTGACCTTCATAATTAATTTACATGGCATTTTTTTAGTTATCAGGAACTAGGCACTAAATCACTGAGTAACCAGAAGTAGTTCTGTGCTATTGAACTGACAAGATGGATTTATTATTTCCTCACAATGAGCCAAGGACAAGTTCAATGAACAACTGCAACCCAGCTTACTATCTAAAATACAACACCCCTTCCTGGACAAGGCAACACTGGAGGTACTACAATGAATTGGGAGCAAATAAAAGTAAGTATACAAGGAAAAATAACTTCAGTGGAAAAATCCAGTCTCTGAAGTGTTCATTTCAAGCTGTGGAAGATACAGATTTTCATGCCATAGCTCATTAGGCACCGCATGCTTCTTGGATACTTCCCATTTACCTCTAAAACATGCATAAGATCCATAAATAACTCCCATAGGGCTGGATAAAAATATTTTATACTGGTTTGATCTGTCTAGATCTGCAGTGTCTCCTAGTGTGAAGCTGCTGGAATAATCTAAGCTCCAAAGGTTAAAGCTTGGCTTATGACATATTATGATCAAGATTATGTCAAAATGGTCTGGATTGGTTTTGTGTTTCAAATACACCCATCCTTATGTTTACTGGCTACATAAAGGATGGTCCAAGGCTTATCCAGGAGACAGGGCAAGAAACAAGTCTAGAGACAGGCACACTGAGAGAAGACAGGCTGAGCCAAAATGGGACTCCTGGGCCCATGGTGGTGGGAGGACCTTCAAGGGAGGCTGGTCAGGGACATTATCAAGAGTGCCCTCAGTGCACTAAAACCTCCTCAATGCTCATTATTAAATGCTAAGAGTGGATGATTGTTGGTGTTTCTGGGGATTTTTGCCTGTCCAGCAAGATTTTGAATGGCTTCTCCCTTACCACAAGGTTTGTCTCCCTGCCTTCACACTCTATAGCTTGCTTTCATTTCACTTTTCCCTCCTGGTTCTTTATACATTTCATTTCCATTGCCTCTTCTCTCCTTTTCCATTTGTAAGCAGATTTCCCCACAAACACAGCTCCAGTCTGTGGAAGAAGCAGGATTGTTGCTTCCAACATCTTATTTATTATGACTGGCATTTTTTTTCCTCTTCAATCCCTCAGCATTTGACTGTTTAGGAACATGGAATTTTTAGGTCATTGAGGACTTTTCCTGCAATTGTAGGAAGGCTAGTACATGCCACCTCAGATAAATGTTTTTCCCTCTATTTGTAAAGTTTTTGTGTCCTTCTTCAGTCAGTTGGAGGGCTGCTGATGACATTTCCAGTTTTAATGCTTAGAAAATGACTATTCTTCACTAAATTTGTTAACACAGTATATATATATCTTGGTTTTAAACATAAAGAAAAAAAATCAAGATGGTGAGAAACATCTTCTGTCATCAGAAATAGTGACAACTGAATGGGAGCCACTCCTAAATAAAGGTATCAATTTAAGAGTCTACTTAAAAAAACAAAAACCCAAACAAACAAAAAAACAAGAGACATATTATATTTTTTCTGATACATTGGTTGGTGAGACTGGAAAGCTCCAAATCTCCTCCAGTGTCCAGCCAGAGTCACAGTTGCACAAGAGGTGAATCCATTCTTGTTTTGAATTTACAGAAATCCCATAATTCCTGCCATAGAAGCAGTAATTGTTAGAAACTCTCCCTAAATAATCAGTGTTTCAGTCCTGTGAAAAAATCACAAGGGCTACATTTAAATTTTCACCAAAGTAAACATTTTTTGACCCTTTAGGAGTCACTTTGTGGGAAACTTGAGTTATCATATGTGCCTGCACAAAGAATGCTGTGTATTGCTAAATAAAACCAACATGTTTTAACACATATTTCCTTATTTTCTTCGGTATAGGTTTCTGGAATTTGTTTCTGTTGGGAAAAGACTTTTTGAAGAAGACAGGTGAATGCTTTTGTGCACCCTAAAATTAAAATTGGTGTTTTAAACTCAATGAATGAAATAAAAACTCTTGTGCTTCATTCATAATTTTCAGTGAAACAATTAAAAGCTTTAATTTGATTTTAGTGTGGCAACTTGGCCTTTCCTCCTTTACTTCCACCAATTTGTGCAGCAGTGGGAGCAGAGGAGAAAGCAGAGGAGTGTTGATGATGTAAAACAGAAAACGACAAATGTAATTTTATTTGAAATGGTCATTTCCATTACGGCAGAAAACCCCAAAGAATCTGATAATAACCATTTCAAGGAGTCACTACTCATGTGCTGAGCCTCAGGTCGCCCATCAATAACAGAATGAATGGTTAACGTGGGCCATTTCCCAAAGGTAACAGAGACTATTTCCATGCCAATCTGTTGACTCGGCCTTCCCTAAAATTTCCCCTTCTCCAAGACTTGTTATTGATGCTGATGCCAGAGTATCTCTGTAGTCCCATGGAACAGCCCAGGCCAGAGGACTGAGCCCAGTGACCAGCACATGAACCTCCCAATGTCACCGGGAGGGAGGGAGGGAGTGTCACTTCCTTCCTTGTATCTCCTGGTGCCCCGCGTCCCCCTGACTTGTGGTCTAACAGAGATATAATTATGCTGGAGGTGTGGCTATCAAATGTGATATTATATTTAACGGGTCTCAAGGCTTCATGGGCTCTTTCTCAGCATTCTCTAATTAATCTGCCTTGCCCTGACTCTGTTGGTTTATCTCTGCGTTGCAGTGAGTCTGAAGCTCAAGGTTAAATGTCTTAGTCTCAGCCCAGTGCAGAGACAGTAGCTGCCAAGAAACTTCTTAATGAGAAAATCCATCTCCTGTTTTTCACAGTTTAACTTTGGCCCTTACATTTAGAGGAAACCAAAGTTTTGGCAGCCTGGCCTAGAAAACCGGGAGCAGCCCAAGGGTGGGGAACATCCTTGTCCTGTCCCTGCTCTGATGGCTCTTTGCTCCTTGGTCTTCCTCAACCATCTTGCCAGAGAGTTGGAGTTTTTTGGGAATAAGTTAGATAGTCTGACAATACAAATTTCTAATGGCATGGGAAAATTTCCATTACTTTCTTTCCATTTAGTACAAGGTCTTGAGGGAGTGGTCTCAAGATGCACCAGGGGAGGTTTAGTTTGGGTATTAGGAAAAATTTCTTCACGGGAAGGGTTGTCAAACATTGGAACAGGCTGCCCAGGGGAGTGATGAAGTCATCATCCCAGCAAGTGCTTAAAAGGTATGTGGATGGGACACTTGAGGACATGGTTTAGTGGTGAACGTGGTGATGCCGGGTTTAGGGTTGGACTCGATGGTCTTAGAGGTCTTTTCCAACCTTAACGATTCTGTAATTCTGTGCTTAACCTGTTGCTATTGTAGGTGAGATATGTTAAGTACATGAGTGAGGCAATTTTATGGAAGATTCATTCTAACATACCAATAGGTAGAGAAAAACAGGTAAGATACAGGCCCATGACTCTCAGCAAGACTTTGAGGTACTGGAAGTGAAAGACTTTCCATTGGGCTTAGCCCAGACCCTCACACAGCCAGATTAGATAACGTGACTACTGTAGTTGGTGCATTTTAAACATCAAAAATGCTCTTTCTTCAGAAGCTGTCAGACTGTTGCTGCTTCATAACATTTGTTCCAAAGTGTTTAAAGCCCTCGTCATGTAAGTTAACTGCTGAAGGGCTCCTACACCACTCCCCACAGATAAGACTTACACTTGTACCATAGTAGTTCCTCTTATCATGTCTCAGCATATGTGCTTCTTGTGAGTACATCTGGAACCAGAAGAGAAATTGTAAGAAATTTCTGGTATTATTTGCTTCATACCTGGACTAACACCTAAAAAGTAGCACAATTCAGCACCCACCAAAGAGCATATGCTAGCAGCATAAAGGAAACAGCTCAGCTGAATTAAAACAGAGGTATAAAAGATAAATTTGTGAAAATACAAGGAATGGAGAAAAATGTAATTTGATGTGCTGGATCTCAGTGAATGTCATATTGCTTTTGCCTCATCTGTATGTGATAAACCTGTATTGAGCAGCATCTCAGCCTTGCCAGGGATATGAACAATTAAGTTACCCAAGCACTCCTTGTTGTCTGTGCTGAGAAACAGGAATATCTAGGGTGCATTTCAACTCTCCTGCTACAGGTTCCATTCCACACTGGTAGGGAATCAGAACCTTTTGAAATCCCCTATAGAAGCACAAAAGTTATGCCTGGATACCTTCCAGTAACCCAGCACAGTGTGTGGTGCTCCATGGTGGTACTTCAAGTTGAAGAGGATCCTTCCCAGCTCCTGCTCCTGCCATACTCAAACACCATAACCAGATGACCTGGCTCTTTGAGGGACAGCTCTCTCAGAAATCTCTAATAATAAAATTATTCCTTGTTAAATATTGATCAGCCCAGAGAGAGAAAGTGGGAAGAGGAAATGTGTGTGTGGAAGGAGTTTTAACACCCATCTCCTCGGTTCTAAGCAGAGAATAAGTCTTGGAAAATAACCCAGAGAACACCTGAGGGTTTTGTCCAAATTATGTATCCTCTTGTAAGAGAGTAGAAGTTTTATATAACAATGTTTTCTGGGGAAAACAGATTTCTCAGGAAATTTTCACGCAGCTTTGGTTTGAATTACATTTTCTACAAATCCAAGAATCACAGAACGGTTTGAGCTGGAAAGCACCTTAAAGATCATCCTGTTCCAACCCTGCTTCCATGGGCAGGGACACCTTCCACTAGCCCAGGTTGCTCCAAGCCCTGTCCAACCTGGCCTTGAACACTTCCAGGGATGGGGCAGCCACAGCTTCTCTGGGCAACCTGTTCCAGGGCCTCATCACCCTCACAGTCCAGAATATTTTCCTAATATCCCATCCAATCCTGCCCTCTGTCAGTGGGAAGCCATTTCCTCTTGTCCTGTCACTCCAGACCCTTGTTCAAAGTTCCTCTCCAGCTCTCTTGGAGCCTTGCATAATAGTCCACAGTCATAATGGTAAAACTGAGTTTCAGGCAGGTGGAAAGTCAAGCCTACCAGAATTAGTCATTGATATCCCGGAAACCATAAATAACCTTAATTTGGTGCTATCAATTGCCTTAATATGATAGTGACTGACCAACAGAGACAGGATGAAACAATGGAAGGGAAGAAGCCACTACCAAACTGTTTCTATATGTAGTGATTATTCATTCAGCCAGTATCAGCTTAGAAATTCTGTGCAAGCAAGTGTTAAAATCAAGTCAGGGTAGGGCCTGAAATTTAATATCTAATTGAAGAAGAAATCCTTTATAGAGGTAGCAAAATAAAGAAGTGATGCAGATTAATATCTGGGTATGGCTCACCCTCTTGTGTCTTGAACCAGAATTGCAGTCGGATGGAGAAAATGATTTTTCCTGGTCTAAAATAGGAAGGAAAGGTAGCAAGGAGGATCTGCCCTGCTCGGGGTTGGTGTATGTGACTCAAGAGCTGTGGGAGACCAGTACCAATTGTGAGGAGCAGCTGGAGGGTCTGTGGGACACCCTGAATGGCATGAGGATGTATCACTTTGGAAAAGTGTCAGGAGGAAAATTAGTAGGAAGGAGCCATTCACCACCTGCATGCACAGATTTATCAGAATTTTTGTGTTTAGGTCACAGAGTAAAACTTGGCAGATTCAACATGTGTCTCTTCTTTTGCCTATACAAAAATTACATTCCCTTTTGATTTGTATTTCTCTTCCTCTCTCATCCACAGTCACCTGAAGTATAAAAGAGCCTTGAAATATCCATAAAGAATTTTCCAAATTAAAAAACAAAACAAAACAAACCCCAAAAGAAACAGCCCTTAATTTATAAATAACTTCAATTAAAAGCTGTGTTTGTGAACTGGTGTTAAGTTGTGTTTATTTAACAGGAATACATTCCACTGACAATCAATGGAAAGGTAACAGAAGAAAGTTTAGTGGCACTTAACATATTATGCAAAAAATAATCCTGAAGTGTTTTAAAAGTGTGTTTCCCATTAAAAAGTAATTAATCAGTGGCAGATCCACTGCAAGGAAAACCACAAAACACTTTAGTAGCTTAAGCATTATTTCTTCAAAGCCTAAAATAACATCAGAGGTTTTTTTTGAGGTACTAGTCTAATTCAGTACTAAAGAAATGGTCAGATTTCAGATAAAATGGTTACCTATAGGTCAACCTGAGCAGATGCACTGAGAGTGAATGCACTTTACAGTGAGTTCTACTCTTTCCTTCTGAGTCTCACAGCAGTTGTAACAACACCCACTGGGGCATTATATGATTTGACTGGTGCATTTGCAGGTTGCAGGACACTTCTTCTTCACCAGGGAGTGGCTACATCCAAACAATGTTTTCAGATTTTTGCAGTTTCCAAGGAGGTCTTGATACTTGCAAGGGTTGGCTAAAATAAGAGAGAAACAAGCACATAGAATATTAATTGAAACCCAAGTCCTGGTTTGATACTTCTGCATTTTACAAAATAACCTGGTTTTGTTTGTTTGTTTGTTTGTTTTTTAATGTCTGTGCAGTCTTTATACTTTTGCTCTGCTGCTTAAAGGAATGTGAGCAGAAAAGCAGAAACCTGGTTGAGGTTGGAAGGGACCTCTGCAGATCACCTGGTTTGTGCCTGTTCTGGTGGGGTATTTAACCACTCTTATTGCAGGGGGTTAATGAAAGGGGAACTAGAATCATTTATCCAGATTAGCAGAAGTAACTATGCAAAAGTAAAATGCTACGAAGGATCAACTTCATTTTCTGGGGTAATGCAAGGTTTGTTTTAAGGAGGAGAACACAGTCACTTACTGCAAAGCCCTTTGTCACAGTGGTGAGGGCAGTCTGCACATTTTGGTCCACTCTTGTAAGGTGTAGCTATTTGCATTGGGTTATTTCCCCTAAAATTTGAAAGAAATACAAGACATGACAAAATCAACATGAAACTCTGGGCCATTAATAGGAGTTATTGCAATGGAAGGCATATACAAGTTTTGGATAAAAGTATTTTCATAGGCAGTCATGTTTTAGTTTCAGATATTCATGGAATACAATACATTTGATTTTAAAGAAGAGGAACAATGGGGTTTAGAGAAACAAAATTAATTGATTATTTGTTTTGGAAACATATCCATAATCACTGGGTGTTAAATGAGTAAGGAGGCAGTACGTACTCGGGGCAGTATTGGCAGACATAAAAGTACTTGTACGAGTTCATGGGGCAGTAGGAAACTGCACATCCCACCTGGTAACTGTTGTACCAGATTAGCTGTAGAATAAAAAAATAAGCACATTATTTCAGTGTCATCTTTATTGAATTCCCACCAAAAAGCTCAGAAAATAACAGAAGAGAATTTTTTTCTTTCATTTTGTCTATTCAGCTTATAAGTTTAAAGTTTAACTGTCATGAAGAATGTATACAAAAATTAGTTAGTCATCTTCAGGTTCCAAATGTTTTTAAACAAAGTTTCTGGCAGGACATTAAAGTTTAAATGAAAATATTTTCATCATAAATATTTTGTTTTGACTTTTCTTAACCAATTACTTCGATCCCTATACAGGAATTATGTATTTCTAAATTAAAGATATTAGGTATTTATACAGAATAGTATTTATCTGCCTGACAGCTCCTCCAAAATACTGGTTCCATTGCCTCAGAATTGGACAGAAAATGGTTTTAATTTATCATTCATCTTTGGATCGGAGTGCGTGTGAATGATACATAATAGTTTGATGACACTGATACATTTTTTAAATGATTACAAGTAACTCCCAGCTACCTTAAGTGCATTCCTCTAATTGCAGTGTATCATTATTTAAATGATTACAAGTAACTCCCAGCTGCCTTACGTGTGTTCCTCTAATTGCAGTGTATCACTGCTCTGTGTTTCAGCTCTCCTTACCTGAGTGTAGCTCTCGATGTTGACGTTTTTGGAGGTTGCTCCATATCCGTACTTGAAATTGAAGGACTGACTTTGCCATGTTTGGATTGTTTCAGCCCATGTTTTTGGGAAAGATGACAGTAACACATTCTCACCACAGGTGACACCTGGAGTGGAAGTAAGTCTGTTTTATTCCTCAGGAGAGAAGCAAGCTGTGGGGTGGGAGGTGGGACAGAGGGGTTGGAGCTCTAGTCTAAGAAAAATATAAATAAATGTTACACAAAAATGTCTGTGCTTAGTCACTCCAACAGTCATGGATGACACTGTCTTGTTTCCAGCAGGAGACAAAAGTGGACACTTAATAAAGGTATAAATACAGGGCAAATACCTACTCTCCAATTCCAACCAATTGTCTTTCAGGGTATTTATCTGACAAAGATGATGGTTTTCTGTTGAATAATCGTAGAGTCACAGAATGGTTTGGGTTGGAAGGGACCTAAAGATAATCTTGTTCCAGATCCCTGCCATGTACAGGGACACCTTTTACTACACCAGGTCCTAAAAAGGTATTCTAATACTAATAGATATTCCAATAAACCTCAAAAGCTGTTCTACAACAGATTAAAAGTTTTCCTTGTTTCTCTTTCACATTCCCAGGCATCATCTGCAAACTGACATTAACCCATCAGCTCAGGTTCCATCCTTGTCTGTACCATTAAGGACTCTCTGCTCTCTTGGACTGATTCTCATCAGACACTTATTTGCCCACTTCTGAGCATTTTTAGCAGCCTTCTCACTCCACACCTGAAAGACACAAAGGAAGAAGAATCCAGGTCATAAATAGGTTAGTGCTGTCCATGAGAATTAAAAAAATGGGGAATGACTTGGGTGTTGTGCACTGAGTGCTGCTGTGGTCCTCACCAGAAAGAGAAGTCGTGCCAGTTTACATTCCTGGAGTCAGGGAACCACACTTTTACTCTTAAAAGCTTCAGAGTAGGTAACTCTGCACTTATATTGGTCAGTTCTGATCTTCAAATTGTCCTGATTAATAGGATTTTTATAACATACTATTCCATTCTTTCAGCTTTGTGTCTGAGTGAACATTGCAGGGTGCAGTGCACTAAATAGTCTGACACCGACTTTCAGCCCAGGGGCAGCTGAGCTGTAGTAAGAGACACAAGCTGGGCCCTGAACCTGGGGAATGTTTGCAGGTCTCACTGTGCAGGCTTAACCACAAAGCACCAACCAGCTCATCTGCTCATGGCGTAGGGATAGCAAGGAATATCAGGAGTGAAAGGGACTGGAGAAGTGATGGGCAGAGCAAGCTCAGGTGAGGACAAATGGTTATGCAGACCAAGGTCTTTTATGTCCCACTTGACAGTGTATGATTCAGAAGCTGTTGCTTGGACTCCCCCTTTGCTTCACATGCTCTTTGCTTCACCCAGGCCACATGTTTCTCTTTTTAGAATTGCAGAATCATAGACAGTTTGGGTTGGAAGGGACCTTGAAAGGCTTATTTAGTCCAACCCCTCTGTAATGAGCAGGAACACATTTCACTACACCAGATTGCTTGTATCCAACCTGGCCTTGAACACTTCCAGGGGTGGGGCAGACACAGCTTCTCTGGGCAACATGTGCCAGTGTTTCACTACCCTCATCAGAAAAATCTTCTGCCTGTATCAAATCTAAATCAACCCTCTTTTATTTGAAAAAAACCCCAAAACATTACCCCTTGTGCTATTGCAAAAGGACCTGATAAAATGTTTTCCCTCATCTTTCTTATAGAGCCCCTTTAGGCACTGGAAAGGGCTCTCAGGTCTCCCTGGAGCCTTCTCTTCTCCAGGTGAACACCCCCAGCTCTCCCACCCTGGCTCCAGAACAAAGAGGCTTCATCCCTCTGATCGATTTTGTGGCCTCCTCTGGACTTGCTCCAGCAGCTCCATGTCCTCTTTATGTTATGGACCACAGAGCTGGAGGCAGCTCTGTATGGGGGGGTCTCACCAAAGAGGGAGAGAGGGGCAGAATCCCCTCCCTTTCCCTTCTGCCCACACTGCTGGGGATGAGCCCAGGACGCAATTTGCTTTCTGAGCTGCCCGTGGGCATTGCTGGTTCATGTTGAGTTTCTCACCCACCAACAGCCCCAAGTCCTTCTCATCAGAGCCGCTTTCAATCCCTTCATCTCCCAGCCTGCTTTACTTTCCCTTTACTAGGGAAACTGGGGTTTCCCTACCCTTTCTTTCAAGAGACAAGCAGGTTAGTTGTAATGCATGGCTTACCATCTTCAGCATGTTACTGGCTGGGGGAATTACAGACCTCCGTATTTCATTGTGTTGATCAAGAATCTCTTTTTGGTTTTTGGACTTAAAATGAGGAAAGGAGAAAGTGTTCGCTGGTTTATATGGAAAACCCTGGAAAACAATAACAATGAAGGTTCCAGTTAACAGAAGTTTAATAAACAAGATAAATGATGAGCTTCTCCTCAAAGTAAAGTTTCTTGGAAATTCCCAACTTTACTTTATTTGTTCATCTATTATTTTAGTATTTTTTATTTCCTTCCTTGATTTGAACTGCATTTTTCTTTAGGAGACGTGACCTTAAATGAAATTTGCAGATAGGAAGTCAAGTGATATTTGATTTCTCCATATCAAACATGAGGAAAGCTTAGCTGTGAAACCAAACCTCAAGGGTGGCTAAAACCTCTTGTGTATACTGAAAAAAGTCCCTGGGCTCTTGTGTGTTGTAAGCCTTGGAAGTATGTGAAGCTGCATGAGAACTTAGGACTGTTTGCAGACCTGAAGCACCTCAGGTTCAAGAAAGCAATGAATGGCTTGGATTGTCTTTTAAACAGTGATGTCAGGGCATCAATCCTCACACAGAAAAGGAGTTGCAATGCTTACACTGGAGTTTTCAGGCTAAAAAATTCCCTAAGGAAAAGATTCTTCCTACTTAATGTCTAAAACTGAGACATCTCAGTTTAATCTAGACATCTTCGTTGTCTTTGTCCTTACTGGAGAGGGCACAGACGGCTCAACCCGTAACATCTGAACTTGGTTTTAGGACTGGAAAAGTCATTGTCTAAAGTACCTCTTTCTCCTTCCTTTGTAGTGAGGCTTACAGAGATTTGAATAACTAATATTTTGCAGCCTAAGTCAGTGAGATGGGTTCTGCCATTGTTGCAAAAGTCTCTTTTCTAAGCACTGGTTCATCTTATTTAATTTCAGTTATTCATACAGTAGATGTAAATATCCAAAAGTCATCTCAGTTTACTTTTATGATCAATGAGAAAAACATAAAATAAGACTAAATTCTGAGATGTCCAAATAAATCCCACTTCTTTTACCTTCAGAGCTCAACTCTAGCTTTTAAAGAATGTAGTCAGTGGCTTAAAATGACATTTAATATCATTTGAAGTGTCCACAGAGCCTTAGATAGTCTCAGGCTGCTGCTCCAGAAAGGTGTAGCTGCCTGTGCAGGCACCTGTGAGCAGCTCAGGTACCCAGGAGAGGCTCAAGCTGCACTGAGACTCTTCTGCTTGGGCTACTGAACCTACCCCAAGAAGAAGTGCAATGCATCTTGTTTAATTTAACACATTTGCAGTGGCAGAAATAACACCTCAGCCTTAGGCCTCTACTATACTCAGGTAAAGGAAAGAAACAACCTAAGACATCGTTCACCCAAGATTTACTGAAGAAGGAGATATTTGCTTTCCTGAACTACTTATTTCTTTTCATTCATTAATAAGATCCTGATAAATAGCTGACATTCAAGTTCCTATGTAGTAGATACCTACAACTTACATGACTGGTCCTCTCTAAGAGATTTAAGAATCAGATTTATGGTTCTTAGCTAAGTTATTTATTTATTTGTGGCAAATGTGTTTTTACAATTAGTCTTATGAGGGGAAGAATCACAGAAAGCTTTGTCTTCGAAGGTGCCTTAAAGGTTAATTAGCTCCAAACCCCCTGTGACAGACAGGAACACCTTCCACTAGACCAGGTTGCTCAATTAATATACAAATAACAATAATAACTACACAAAAACCTGTGAAAAATAAGAGTTCATCTCCTATGTGTTATGTTAACGTGTTAACAATATTCTCCCCCCTGAACTGTAAGTATCTGGAGATGACTAGACCAGACTATACCAGGTTAGATATGCACAAAATGGGCTCAGATATGGCTGTTTTGCATAGATGAATATTCCTACCTGTCCATCAGATTGGTGTAGCAGAGCAGTCAGGAAAATTATTGCAGTTAGTAGGTCCATTCCTACAGGGGGAATAAAAAAGAGCACAGTCAAAACCCCCAAATCCATTAACCTCTGTTTAATAAAATTTAGGTCATAATGTAGTATGTGAGCAAGATACAAAACTGTTGGGAAGTCAAGTTTATTTTACTGGATCCTGAATATAGTTGGATGTGCTGAAACTGTGCAAACAGTGTCTGATGGTGCCTGGGCACTGCTGTCTCCAGCTGAGAGATTCCACCTTGCACTGAAGCAGGGACTGTAAGGAGCATAAAGTTCTGTGTTACTTGTAACAGGTGGATCAGCCCCTTTTGACTTCTTTATTCAAGATATCTTGAATTTGCAGCATTTTCTTCATCTTCACTTCCTTGTATTAAAAAAGTGTTAATTTTAATTAATGTGTTCAGTGCTGCCACATCAGTGTCCTTCTCCAGCATCATCCGTGGTGAGAACTGGTGTTTTGGCTGGAGCACTGAACACACCGACAGATGTCTTCATTTCTGTCCCTGTTTCCTCATTAAATCACCATCATAAGGGGTGATTTAATGGTGGTGATCATGTTACATCTGACACACAGACACAAAGAAAACTATATATGATAATATTAGCAAAAAATGTTGGTTACTGCCCTCTGGCTCATAAGACACCTTGTAGAATCAAATACTACAGAGGTACACAGACAGTCTGAAACCCACTGATATATATAGGATGTTTCTTCTACATGTCAGAAGAAGCAGAAATGTATACATCTTTGTATTGATGAGGATATATAGGACATAATGCAAAGATGTGGCAAAATCCCAAGGAAGACAAGCTTCAAATGCAACAGTTACCTTAAAACAGACTGAAGCAAGGGGAAAATAGATTAAAAAAAACCCAAAATAACTAATACAATAAACCTTAGATCTGGCCTCTGAGAAAAATCCTCAATGTAAGCAGTACAAGTCAGTGGTAGAGATCTAGGAAATCCTGCTTGATAGGGAAGCTATTATTGTAAAATTCCTTCTTATATCTCCCCAAAATTGTCCCTCCTTTAGTTTAGAACCATTACCCCTTGTCCTATCATGTCATTCAGATATTCAGACTTTAGCCTGTTTTCCCATGATTTCATAAGGAAATCACTTGCATGAGGTAGAGGCAGGGATCTCACTGATAATGATGAGTAAATTCTGAAACTGAAGGGATATCTTCAGCCACTGAGGAGTTGTTCTGCCCTTACATGTACAGACAAAATCTCTGTGAGACTCCCCACATGGGTGCTGCAACTGGAAACATAAATGATTTCTAGATCCAGAGTTAAACTTGATTAAAATGCTTCTGCACATCTTCGACTGTCAGACTGTACCTTCAAATCTGCCCCTTGGACTAAATGTATCGGGCTTTACTTTCAAAGGAGAAGGTGGTGGTTCCCAGAAAACAGTTGTCCTTCACTGTCAGGAGTGTTCAATGCACTAAATTGCTTCTATGCTATTGAAAAGACAAATGCCAGAAATGCACTTTTAGGTAGCTCTCCCTGAAAACCTCAAATTTGATTGAATGCAAAAAAAATATAAAAATTGATAGTTACAAAGCTAGAAACCATGTTCTAGTTGAAGAATACAGTCAGGACTTTTCATGTTCAGTCCTGGTGTTTCACTCCTCAGCAGAACGTTTCTCCTGCCAGCTGACACAGCTTTCAGGGCATAGCAGGTTTGAAAGTTTGGAAAAGTGGGAATATTCTTCTTTTCAGTTACTCTGATAATTTTTTTCTCTGACTTCTCTGAGTTTACATCTCTTTCATTAAAAAATAAATAAATTCACCCTGTATTAAGTAAAGGTAATCAGCATATTGCATATTATGATATATTTTAGTAGCATAAATACGTGAAAGGTTGGTCAGATAGTTAACATTTAGAGATGAAAAAAATTCTCAGTTCAGCTGTCCTGGTATATCCCAATATTCAAATGAAATAAATTCAACATAAAATTAATTCAAAAGACACTAGAAAAGCATTTCCCATTGTGGACCACACTCTGCAAAACAAACTAATTTATGTTCACATTTGCAGAGTGAAGCAAGTGGATCCAAGTGTTACATTTGATCTAAAGGGAATTAGACTCCACTGAAGCCATTTCTCACTCCTGCTGGTGGAAGATGTGCTTTTAGACCAGGAGATATAATTTATTTTACTCTATTTCCCTGAGCTATTATAAGCATTTTCTTTTAATTATCACATTTGACAGTACTTAGATATTAACTCCATTAAGCTTCGTAGCAGAGTGCCTGATCAATACTGACCAAGTGACTCTTTGAATAAAGCCCTAAGACTGAAGTTAAATTCTGCATACATTACCTTCATGCAGGCAGAACCCCTCCGTGTCTGAGGAAGTGGCAGGAGAGTGAGAGGCTCTCCTCACTCCAGAGCTCTATATATACACACATGTGCCCTTCTTTTTCCTTGTCAATATTTATAGATAAATGACATCAGCTTTGGGGCTGCCCATTGTGGAGGAAAGAACTCTTTTTCCAAAAGAGGTGCCTGAAAATGAACCAATCCTGGAGCAAAGTTCTGGATTTCTTTTGCTTGTCTCCAGGGCAAGGAAATGGAGAAGAAAAATACCTTTCACAGCATTTCACCTTTGACTGGTCCAAAATGCTTCTAGTCTGATCAGCAACCTACATTGCTAATGTGCTCACGCAGGAAAAGCCTGAGGTTAGGGCTGCTTGCTTTGCAGTTGTCTTTCCTGGCTCTGGCAAAAGAATGGGATAAATGTTTTGAAGCAGAGACCTAAGTCAGCATCTTCTTAGCCATGCACAGAATGACCTGCACAGTGGGCAACACAATGATATTTTCTTCCAAGTGGTTCCTAAACTTTCATTTGCTGAATAAAATTTATATTCCATTTAGCTCATTGAGGCTGTGGCACTAAGCATCACTTTTTACAAGGGCATGTAGTGACAGGACAAGGGGGAACAGCTTTAAACTGAAAGAGGGAAGGCTTAGATTAGATATTTGGAAGAAATTCTTAACTATGAGTGTGATGAGATACTGGAAAGGGTTGTCCAGAGAAGCTGTGGCTGCCCCATCCCAGGAAGTGTCCAAGGTCAGGTTGGATGGAGCTTGGAGCAACCTGGTCTAGTGTGTGGCATCCCTGCCCATGGCAGGGGGCTTGGAACTGGATGATCTTTAAGGTCCCTTCCAACTCAAACCATTCTGTGATTCTGTGATTATTGTACACACAATTCACTCCATGTGTTTCTCAAGAGTAACCTACTCACAGAATGTTGCAGGTGTTACATCTTCCCTCTTTGGAGGAAGATGGTGCGTGTGTTTTGCTCTAGTGCACCACAGAATGGCTTGGGCTGGAAAGGAACCAACAGATCTAGTTCCAGTGCCCTGCCATGGACAGGGACACCTTCCACCAGACCAGGTTGCTCCAAGTCCCATCCAACCTGGCAACAGTTAGCCCACCTTTCCTTTTTTGAGCTCTTTGCTTCTACTCACTTACAAGGTAACAACACAAAGGCAGTTTTGACAGGTCCTCATTGCTCAAACACAACCTGTCTTGCCTTCTTCCATGCTATTTGTCATCTTCCAGAAGGCATAAAGCATCAGCAGATCTCTTTCATTTCTGAAGATCTCTTCCTTGTCCTTGTCCTTGCCTTTGCTGTGGTGTGTTGCACTGACCCCCCTTTCCACCGTGCAGGGTTGAGGTTGCTGCCCACACCACATCTCAATATTGTTTCACTGTCTCCGGACTTCTGCAGAATTTCTGCAGCTAGGTTCTGTTGACAGCATTTTAATCTTGAATTATGATCCCTGTGCTGGAAAACACAGCTGCCTTTGTTCTTTATTTGTGTAGCAAGCAGCACTCATGGAAAGTAATTTGTGATAAGGTCTCCCATATCCTTCCATATTCTGAGATAAGGAACAAGGCGCTTTTCTATCTGAAGTTCTTGGGACAATTATGATGAGACGGGGGTTATCACCAGCAGAAAGCCTAAGAAACCATCCACCATGGTTATTAAGACTGCATTTTTATTGACTGTGAGGAGAGGGAGTCTAGGACCTCCAGTTTCTCAATGTCCTGGGAGATATTTCCATTGTTTTACCCCATCCACTGTACCCAGCAATTTTCATTAATTTACTACAGTCACCTGGGCTTTATTTGTACTGTTCAAATGAAATTATACTACTGCAAGTATTCCTTTGAAATGTGCCACACCTGTTTAAATACTTAAACCCATTTGTTTCATAAAGAATGACTGTCAGATATGCTACAATTCATGGTCTGTGAGTAAAATACTTGGGAAGTAAAAAAAGATTAACAAAACTGACCTCCGGAACCATGGCACAAAGGGCAATTTAGCACAGCAGTACCCACTTCCTCATGTGGATTACCTGAAGGGATGGAGCAATTTAATTAAAAAAAATAAAGTCAGAATTAATTCCACAGAGTTCTGGAAGTGCATGTATATTCTTACAGATAAATTTATAGAAAGTTCTTAAAAAAAAAAAATTCAACTTGAGAGATGTGACTGTTGAACTTCTTCCAAATCTTGTGTAAATCTGATTTGCTCACAAGCAATGAAGGCAAAAATCTTTATTTCCACTGAAGTTAATGACAGCTCAGGTATCTCTTCAGATTAAAAGCCATGCAGTTCTATGTGGTTCAGACTTTGTATAGATCTGTTTCTTAGCTATGCAGAACACCTTGCAGACCTAACCTTGTTTGGCAAAAAGGAACATTATTGATTCCTTCGAACTCACCTTCCACTCCAGATTATTATCATTGAGGAGACAACCAGCAGAGTAATCAATCAAACAGTTCCTATCAGAGGGGGGTAGATGCCTCACCAAAAGAGCAAACCCAGGCAAACGCAAGGCTTGTGAATGCCAAAAGTATCTTTGAAGGTTGGTGGACTACCAGGGTTGAGATGTTTGGCAGAGATGACACGCAAATTCAAAGCAGCGTATCTAATTTATTTCAAATATCAGATTAGTGTAAGAGAAACTGCCAGATACAGTTCAATGAGAGAGATAAGCAACATCCCTTCAGTCACATTTCTCCCATAAAATAAATAAACCAATGGTTTTTATAAGTGAATGTTAATGATAAGGAAGGATAAACCAAAAGTGAACACAGAAGAATTCTGCATGGAAACCTCATGTGAAACAACACTGTGAGAGTCAGGTGTAACCAAAGCAAACATAGTCATGCCCAGCTGATCTTTCAGACCAAATCTGCTAATTAAAATAAATCTGGCCAACAGGAAACAGAGAAAACAAACCAAAGTGACATTTCTTAGAATCCAAACTGACCTTTGATATAGGTGAGCTATTAATTTATTCTTTTTTCAAAGGAAGGGGAAAATACACCCGTTTTCCTCTAACTAATAGTGAGAGGCATAAAGAAATGCAGGCTCAAATTATCACAGATATCTCAAATGTAATGATGATCTGGAGATACTTGTTTTTTACTCGTAGATAAAAACAGTTTTATGGGCTCAACTTTAATTTACACTGTTAACAACTTCAGATATGGATGTCTCTGTGAAAAACAGGCTACACAAGTTGAAGGTTTTCACTAATACTTTTTGTTTTCTTCGTGTATTTGTTGGGAAAAGGTTTTCTCTAATTTAACAATAGTGACAACAATGTCGGGTCTTCTATTGTGAAATCTTTAAAAAAAATGTGGGGCCTACATTTATTCCTTAAATGCTTTAATATCAGCATTTTAGCCTTTTCATGCATTTGACATAAGAGTAAACCAGAGGCATTGTAGATGGCACAGAAAGGTTGGTCTTCTTGTGCCTTTGTCCAGTTGGTAAAAAGTATCTTGAACTTGTTGCCACAGAAAATTGTGTTAAAATGGAGAAGAAAACAGGAAAATCTGATTTACAAGTCAGTAATTCTTACATGGACCACTCAATTGGACTGATTTCAGCAATCAAATGATAAAGATTTGGAGAAGAAGTATTCATAGAATCTCCATTTAAAAGCACAGAATCCCAGCTTGAAGAGTCACTTGGGAATGATATTGCTGATTAATTGCAGTTTGATTCGTAATAATTCCTGAACTAACTGCATATGGCCACAGCCAAGGTTCTTTGTGGAGTGGCTTCTCACCTTTTTTCTGTAATGGCATAGATTTCTAACACTCTGAAATGGAAGATACTTGGTAAAGAATGAATCTAACCCACATGACCTGAGGACATTTTACACACCCTTTCACAGCACATCCTGACTGAGAGGGTTTTCCACATCCCTCACTGAAGCTGAGCCATTCCACAGCCTGATATGCAGGAACCACAAGGATAAATGGGAAAAAAGGCAGGAGGGAGTATTTAATTTCCTGAAAAACTCCATGAGAAAAAGTGCTGTAAAGAGGCATAAATTTTTGGTTTCTGCATCCTTCAATGTTTTCCCCTTTAGAGAGACACAATCTGATGGAAAATGCACACACATCCCAAATGGAACAAACTAGAGCACTCTGTTCTGTAATGGACTGCAGAAAAATAACTGGTGAGGAATTAATATTTCCTGATACACATCTTTTACAGCTTTCTGCTGTTGGAAAATATCCAGTTATTCACAGCAGTATCAATGATATCTCAGTACACGTGCTTACGTTAGTGCTTTTCTGTGGTAAAGGCAGGGAAAAGCAAATACATACAATTCTTCATAAATCACTCAATAGACTCTTTTGAGGGAAGTCATAAAATACAGTTGTGTCTAACTAAAAGAAGGTATCTGAAATGTACATCTGAGCTGGTTATCCCAACAGAAGGAAGGAGATCTTCTAGGTTAGTGGAGACCTAAGTCCAAATGCAGCAGCCTTTATGTAGACACATGGCACCACTGAATGTAAAACAAAATGTCCAAGTCACTCTTGCAGTGCTAAAGATGTTACAAAGTACATGTGGAAGACCTATGCCTTTCCAGATTGTATCTAGAGCCCTGGTAGGACACCCTGGGGCATCTAAGGAAGCTGCAGACTTAACTGAATTAAATGTTTAGATGAATATGAAAGGCTGAGAGAATTGGTTTTGTTCAGCCTGGGGAAGAGAAGGCTCCAGGGAGACTTTAGAGCACCTTTCATTACCTAAAGGGGCTACAAGACCAGGAGAGGGACTTTGGAGAAGGGTCTGGAGTGACAGGACAAGGGATGACGACTTCAAACTGATAGAGAGCAGAGTTAGATTAGGTGTTAGGAAGAAATTCTTTACTCACAGGTTGGTGAGGTCTTGGCACAGGTTGCCCAGAGAAGCTGTGGCTGCTCCGTCCCTGGAAGTGTCCAAGGCCAGGCTGGATGGGGCTTGGAGCAACCTGATCTACTGTGTGGCATTCCTGCCCATGGTGGGAGGTTTGGGACTTGATGGCCTTTGAGGTCCCTTCCAACCCAAGTTATTCTATGGATATTACTTGAGTGCTATAGAGCTATACAGGCACTTATGTGCCACTATGAAACTATTAATTGTAGCCTTTAAATTTAATTTAAGATATAGATCCACTATCAAATTACAGTTTTATAAATAAGGTGACCCAATCCTCTTCCCCCTGCCAAGAAATACACTAAGCTACTAGAGAATATCCAAAGGAGGACAATGAACGTGGTGAAGGGCCTGGAGGAGATGTGTGTGAGGAGCTGCTGAGGGCACTTGGTGTGTTCAGCTGGAGAAGAGGAGACTGAGGGGAGACCTCACTGCAGTTACAACTTCCTTGTGAGGTGCAAGGGAAGGGCAAGCACTGATCTCTGCTCTGTGGGAACCAGGGACAGCACCCAGAGAATGGCCTGGAGTTGTGTCAGGGCAGGGTTAGGTGGAAGATTAGAAAGAGATTCTTCCCCCAAAGGGTGGTGGGCACTGAACAGGCTCCCCAGGGCAGTGGGCAAAGCACAGAGCTCAGAGAGTGTTTGATGATCCTCTCAGGCACACTGAGTGACTCTTGAGGATGGTCCTGTGCAGGGCTAAGGGCTGGACTCGATGATCCTTGTGGATCCCTTATAACTCAGCATATTCTGTGATTCTATGTTGACATTGGGTTGTCCAAAGTGTGGGTTCCCCTCAGCTGTCCTGGTGGACTCATGTCCACAGGTTGGCATTACTGATGTCTTGCTCCCAAACCATTCCCTTCCTGCTATTCTTTGATTCTGTTCTTCATTTTCCATTTTTCTGAGTCTAAGCCCAGCTTTTCCCTTACCTTACACCCCATTATCTTCCCTCCATCTCCTTTTAAATAAACAGTCCTTTCCTAATTCCATTTTCTCCCTTGAGCCTCATTTTGCTTCTAGTGTATCTAACCCATGATATTTTTGAGCATTCCCCATGCAATCTTCTCCATATATGGTATTACTGGCACAGTGTGAGTGCCACAGCAGCCCAAACCAGCCCTGCCATTTTCCAGGTCATACTGATTGTATTTACCATATCCAGCCACTTAACATAATTATTCTACTTTAGCCTTGCTTTTCCCACTTGGACACAAGCAGGTTCTTATCTAATGTGCCACCACTTTGCATACCAGAGCAGCAGAGTAAATTGTTTCCCATTTCTGCTTTGGGTACGTAAATGGAAACGTGAAAGTTCCCCTTAAAGGACTTTGCTACCATGAGGCCTCTTCATCTCTCAAGCTTGTTTGATGGAAATTTGAAATGCTAGATGTTTTTTTTGCTATCAATACAGCACCCATGGATTTATGCATTGCTTTTTAAATAATTTGAATCAGAAATTTTCCCTGGATCAGATGGGGTCAATTATGGAATGCTCCTTTAGTTTCCTTTTTAGGCAGAAGTTCCATATCCATCTTCCCAAAGCTCTAATTTACTTCTTCTGTGTGACAAATGCCTTCATGTAGTTTGTTATTGGAATCATGGAATCACAGAATGGTTTGGGCTGGAAGAGACCTTAAAGATCATCTCCTTCCAATGGGCAGGGCTGTCACCCAGTACACCAAGCTGCTCAGACCCCATTCAACTTGTCCTTGAACCTTCTTCATGGTTCAAAGATTTGTTCAGTTAGTTCTTTAAGCATTGGAGGTGAATTCCATCAGCCTTGACTCCACCTCTGCCACCCCACTGCCATCTGTAACCTTGTGGGTGGATCTGCCCTGTGTTCCATTGTAATGAAAGCCATTTACATGGAGATTTATTGCATTTCACCTGGGTAAATTTCACTGCCTGGATTATCCCCACGTCTGAGCAGCTTTAGGAGAGAAATAGAAAAAAAGCTTTTACATCATGACATTCTCACATGACAGATCTGCAGGTTGCAGTCTCACAGACTTTTGTCTGGCTTGTCCTTTGCTCTGTGGAAAGCAAACACTTTGGGGCAGTGAGGTACCACTCCCACAGAGCCAGAGGGTGTTTACCAGGAAACTTGCTGTTTGCCAAAGTAATTTTTCTTTAATATCCCATATTGTACAAGCAGGGCATTTTTCATCTGCTCCCAGCAACAAATCACAAACTCTGTTCAAGTTATCAAATAAACAAGTTAATATATATTTACTTTAAAAGAAAAGAATGTCATCATCTGAAAAACTGAGTTCAAGACCAAATTACTACTCTTTTCCTTTTCACTTCAATTTGAAGTACCCTGCCTAGTGTTTTTTCCCCTATGGAAGATGCTTTTCACGGGTACAAATGCAAAGAGGGGAAATTTAGGTTAGATATTATAAGAAATTCTTTACTGTGCAGGTGGTGAGATGCTGGAACTGGTTGTCCAGGGAGGTTGTGGATGCTCCAACCCTGGCAGTGTTTGAGATCAGAGTTGGATAAGGCTGGGGGCAACCTGATCTAGTGGCAGGTGCCCCTACCCATGCCAAGGGTGTTGGGAGTAGATCATCTTTAAAGTCCCTTCCAACCCTTAACATTCTCTTGATTCTACGATATTTTCACCTAACTATTGTCCCTGGGTTAACAATTCTGAAGCCTCAGGGCTCTAAAGACTTCCTTGCAGATTGACAAAGCTCAGAACCAACCTGGCCTTGAAATATCCAGTGATGTAGCTAAGAACTGACTTGACCTTTTAGTTTACCAGCAACAAATTCATAGTAGCATTTGAGGAAAACCGATAATTTTTAGTCCCACTGAAACTTCATTTTCAGCTGTTCAGTTTTCCACCAGAGGGCACTCCTATATTTTCAATGAAGGCAAGTTTCTGATCAAGACTGAGCAGGGTTTCACAGCTTGGTGTGTGTGTGTTGCAATTCCAGCTGCAACGTGACAAGGGGGAAAATGCAGGAGCAGAATCACCTGGTCACACATCGGCCAGCACTGTGCATCATCTGGCACCCCCCTCTGCCAGCTGATGGGGCACAGCAAGGCCTCAGCATCCCACGTGTGTCAAATAAATGTGAAATAAATGATCAGTTCACACGCAGTGTGTGATGTGGCCAGGATATGACCCAGGTTAATGCACATTGAAGAGATCCGTGTCTTCCTCCTGAGGAGGAAAAAGGCCACCTGTGTCACCAGGGTTGGTACCAGACTCCATTCAGCATTTTCTATGGAATATTGCATCCCCTGCACAGTGCTGTGATTTTATTGTAGTTCATGAAAATACACACTGTTATAAAAGTTAAATCATGTTGGCAGTTGTTGCAGCTTGGGTTGATTATGTAGATTTGATACCCAATAATGTATATTAATATACAATAAAAACCCCACTACTATCTGCAGTCAAATCTGTGGAAAACGAAGAATCTGTTAGTTTAGCTGAACTCTGTCCCTCTCAGGGACATATACTATATGTTTATCCTTATATATGTGTATAGATCATATTATATATTATATGATATGATATATTACATATATATAATATATTGTAGGGCTTTTTGGAGCCTTTTAAAATGTGTTTTTAGAATGATATTTCAGTAGTTAAGGTAAATACTTGAATGAAGAAAGTCGAGGCAGTAAGTTTATTGATGACAGAAGAGAAATCATAGTGTTTGGGAAAAAAACCAAACCAACAACAACAACAACACCCCAAAAACCAAGGCTTTATGAAGAAAAATACTAGAGAAAATTAGAAGTTTCTTTTATCTAGGCATACAAGACTAAAGGACATTTCTTAACAGGGTCTGTCAAGACTGAATTGTTTCCTAAGGATTTATTAAAGTTAAGTTCATTCTTTAGTTACTGCAATAGTTGGCAAAAGCAGTTTTAGGAGGAAATAACCTCTTTTGAAAATTTGACCAAAATATATACGAACAGAGTCAGCAGAGATTGGAATTATCTCACACCAAACGATTTACATGTTCTGGCACCATGTCAAAAGTGACAGATTCTCACAGCAATTCATGAACCAAACAGGTGAATACTTTTCCTTTCCTCTAAAGACAGTGAGAAGGGACAGCCTGAAATCAGCTCTGCTCCAAGGAAACATCTCTGTTAACCTGCACACAGGTGAGACAACACAAGGGAGAGCCAGGCTGACCTAAGATGGGTGCGAGCACGTGTCCTTTTTTCAATTCTTTCTTCTCATTTATATTTTTCCTGTGGAAACTTTTGGCATGTTTTTCTTCTGTCACCTTTTTTTCCCCCAGCTCTGCAAGAGGCACTGACAGTCACTGGTCTTCCCTGGCCCTGCAGATGTCACACAGCTGTGACCTGCTGGTCCAGTCAGAAACAGAGAAAGCAGAGGAAAGCCAGGTAGCTTTTAGTTATAAATGCACTTTGTAATAAGGTCCTTAAGGTCCATTCCAACCCAAGCCCTTCTATGATTCTGAGGAGAAGGCTTCTTTGCCTGCATTCTTTTGTTCTGACACCTCTCCCACTTGCTACCTCTCTGTGCTCTAGCTGATACCTCAGCCACTGTCTGCTCTGACCAGACTCATCATCCATAATGTAATCTAAGGGAGATTGAGGATTTGGGGTGTCCTGTGAACTCTCTGTGCCTTCAGGATTTAAATATAGGGAAACTCTAGCTAGTTTTTCTAATGGAACAAGTCATTTCCCTTTTCTGGTGTGTTTTGTGACTACTTATCTCAAAGTGCTTCTTAAACCTCTTCTTTTGACCCACTGCAGAAAATCTCTCAGTGTTAACTACCTAACAGTATCTCTACTGTTCAGTCTCTGACTTTTCAGCCAGCACCCTTTTTCTCTGCAGATCTTCCACATCTCAGCTGTCAAGCCTGTTGTCATTAAAGTTAACCTCACTATAGATACAGGTGTCTTGGATTTGCATATGGTGAAGAAGACCTGTCCCTGCAAGAGCATGATCAAGACTGCTGGAGTGAGATTCATCTCATCCAGCTCTAGAAGCCAGGGTTCTACTTCAGAAATGTTCTCCTTATGCTGCCTTTAGAGGTAATAGAGGCACTTCAGGTCTGCATTTCACCTTCTCTTCTTACAGCAGATGCCTGAGATAGGCTGGATGAGCAGATGGGGTAAATCATTGCCTTGAAATAAAAAAAAAATAAAATCCTACAGGTCAAAGCCATTTACTATTCTGTATATTTTTCAGGGTAAGGTTTAGGAAAACAATTGTTTTAGAAAGAGAAGTAAGGGAGAGCTGGAAGGATATGAATGCTATCTCTACAGTACTGTGTGTCTAGGATAAGTTTTTGCGTCTCAAGGCCAGCTAGTTTGGCTCTGGACAGTGCAGCTGAACTCTACCTCTTCAACCATGTCTTCCAAGCTGCTGGTAATGAAGGGTCCTTGGCATTATTAACCACTCAGCTATGCCAAAGCTTTTCTGGGAGGCAATGCTGGTTGGTCTAAGACAAACTAACGTCAAGGACTAAGATTATAAAAGTGCAAAAAACCGTGTCAGTGCTCAAACCTGTGTTCTCTCTCTCTGTAACATGTAGGTACAGACAGAAATGGAAAAGAGAATGGATGGGAAGGTTTCAGAGGAAGAACTAGGAAAAAAAAAGTCTAAAGCTAAGAATAGATTCAGGTCATGCCATGGGAGAGAAAATCAGAAGGGTAAAAGTGCAAAATCTCATGTATTGAGATAAAGACGCTTTAATAGGTGAAGCAAAACATGCACACACAAATGAAACGAAATATGGAGTTCATTCACTATTGCCCGTGGGCAGGCAGCTGTTCGGTTATCTCCAGGAAAGTAGAGATCCATCCCATGTGATGGTGACTTGGGAAGACAAACACCATTACTTTTATTGCTTTTATTGCTGAGTGTGATGTTATATGTTATGGAATATCCCTTTGGTTAAGTGGGATCAGCTATCCCAACTGTTGCCCAATTTCAATTTCTTGTCCACCACCAGCTTCCTCACTGGTGGGGTAGTGAGAGACGTAGAGAAGACCTTGACTGTGTGTAAGTCCTGCTCAGCAGTGGCTAAAACACCAACACCGATTTGGTCACAAATCCAAAAGCTTCCATGAAGAAAATTAATTCTATTCCAGAGGAAACCGCTATAGTGGCAAAGAGTTTCACTGACTGCAAAGATGAAGACCCACAGCAATTGCTTTTAGCAGTCTAAAACTATCCTCTCTTTTTTCTGTAGATCCTGCAGTGCACCCACCAGCCCTGTGGGCAGATGTTTGCCAACCCAGAGTATCACATAATGCCTCTGCTTAAGAAAAAAAAAATTGAGTTTCCTATGAATTGTTCCACAAACTCACAAATTTCTCTCCCTTCTGCCTGTTAAATACTGTCAGTGGGACTACACTGGCTGTAGATGGTTAAAGCAATTCAAGATGGGCATGGAGTAATAGGACAAAGGGAAATGGCTTTAAGATGAAGGACTGTAGATTTAGATCAGATATTGAGAAGAAATTCTTCCCTGTGAGGTGGTGAGGCCCTGGCACAGGTTGCCCAGAGAAGCTGTGGCTGCCCCATCCCTGGAAGTGTTCACGACCAGGTTGGATGGGGCTTGGAGCAACCTGGGATAGTGGAAGGTGTCCCTGCCCATGGCAACCAGATTGAAACTAGATGAGCTTTAAGGTCCCTTCCAACCCAACCCAACGCAACCCAAACCATTCCATATTTCTATGATTCTATGGATCCTACCCCCCATATTGATATTCCTGAGGTTTTAATGGGTAAGCTTGTTTGTTTTAGTCGACCCAGGAGCTTTGTAGTCCCTCTTGGCTAACCAGTGTCTCTAGCGCTCACCTGTATAACCTTGTTTCATATTAACTGGTAATGGGTGGACTGGCTGGCAATTATGGCTCATTAGGTGAGGTGTTATCCTAAAAGGCCTTGCTACTTGTTATTTCCTTAAATGAAACGGAAGTTAACCTGTGTATTGTGCATCCCCTCCTGGCAGGATGAGTCTCCTGCAGCCACCCACTGACAGCAAAGCGGGTCCGACGCTGCAGTTCTCAGAGTGAACAAAGAGAGCTGGGGCTCAGGGGAGATGCTTTGTGCAGGAGATGAGATCAGCCTCAGACACCGAGCTGCTTGGGGCAATGTATTATTAAATGCTATCTACTGATACGCTGCTTCTGTAGGAGCTGATTAATGACATCCTACTTTATTATTCCCTATCTTTTATCTTCACCTTGTTTCACAGATGTAGCTGGCAGTACACGGCACAAACCACGGACCTGTGGCCCTCATTAGATGGTGGCTGCTCCTCACAAGTGCCATCAGGCATGCAGTTCCTGCTCCTGATTTTACTAACGATGTTGGTTAACATGTTGCTGTGTCGCTGCTCAAGCTACCTCGACAACATGGTCTTGTCAGTCTCCAACAAGCTTATCTTTTACTTATCATTTTCTTTGACACCATCCTCTGATAAGCTGAGTGATAAACACATAACAGACTCTGCAATGTATTCCCCTGGCACCAAAATCTTAGCGGTAACACTGTGGAGGGGTTTCAACTAACGAGTGCTTCTTTTGACCTGTTTTCTATTTTGTTCAAATGCTGCAGATACAGATCTTAAGGCACATTTAAACTAGAAACACATTTTTTTTCAGCCATCCCCCATACCTCAGGAAGGATTCTCCCTCTGAGGGAATGTGGGTGTTTAATTCCACCATCTCAGGTCAGGTAGAGGGTGCAGGCAACTGAAGCATATCCAGTTGTTTAAGATCCTGTTTTTAAGTTTGATGCCGTGATTAGAGGACAGAAGTGACACCCCCTCAGAGAAAACTAACTAGAGGAATATTTTTCTGGTGGTTGACATCAGCAAGAGTTAACCAGGGCACTTTTGTTGAAGACAACTAAAACTGCACTGGTTACTTCTTATGGCAACCAAATGTGGGTTTGGCGAGGAGGGAGAAGAAGGGGTGGATTTGGGAAATGCAACTCCTTGTTAGTGCTTGTAAGTTCTGGTGCTAAAGGTGGGAGTCTTGTGTGA
The DNA here is from genome assembly GCA_035222235.1 of Margarornis squamiger. NCBI lineage: Eukaryota > Metazoa > Chordata > Aves > Passeriformes > Furnariidae > Margarornis > Margarornis squamiger. The sequence continues at coordinate 111,563,642 of JAWWTY010000106.1, forward strand.
CCAAACAGTGGTTCTCTCCCTCATCCTGAGTCTGTGCCTGATCCTAAGGCGGTCATTTACCCTAAGCATGTCCTTAAGCACCACATCTACACATTTTTTTTGTGATCTCACTGTTTCCCTGAGCAATCTGTTCCAATGCCTGATCCCCCTTTTAGTGAAGAAATTTTTCCCAATATCTAATCTAAACCTCCCCTGGCACAACTTGAGAACATTTCCTCTTGTCCAGGATTGTCCTGAGTTATTCCTTTCTGTGACTGTACATCTCAGTATCAGCCAGGCTGTGGGTGGTTTTCTGCCAGGTTAGGAAATGAAATCAATGCAGTAAGGAGGAAACATAGTGGTGACACTGGGGATGACCTTCCTCTTCCATCAGTGGTAACTTGTGTAACCTATCCCGGGTAACTTCACTCCCACAGTGTTGTCAGAACAGCATGAATGGCAAAACCTATGAGCAAATTGATAGCCATTTTTTGACACAACTCTGCTACTAAATAATAATCCTAGCAAACTATGCCCAAATATATTATAGAAAGAGTAATAAATGGACAGTCTCTGCCACTTGAAGCTGAAAAAGTTTTTTTTATTAATCTATTACAGCACATGGGGTTTGTGGGCAGGCTGAGACTCAAATTAAAGGATTCTTACAGACAGCTCAGTGAAAAATACAGCTGTTTAAATCCAAATGTGTGGTCCTACCCACCTCTGACAGCTCTCTGCCCTGCCAAGGGAAATCTTTAACCCTTATGCATGGCCCAGCATACAGGGAATGGGAAGATTAGAACGTTGATTCCTGTTCAATTGAAATTGGTTACTTCTTGCTCTGTCTTTTGTTGCAGCTTACATCTACTTTGGAGACACTTCCCTCTTGTGTAAGTCACCATGTGGGCAGCCTGGGTGCCAAACAGAGGATTGTGGGTGCCATAGTTGGATTTCAGGGTGCAAAACATCAGGTTCTGGAGCATTTCTTCGATCAGCTGAGGGTACAAATGATCTCTGCCCCTTATATGATCCCAACGTGTGTCTCCTGAGTATACAACTGATAATCTACAAATATATAAAACTACCCATAGATTATTTCTGTTTTCTTTGAATTTTGTCTTGGAAGCTGCCATTAAAGGACATTATTTTTGCTATGGCAAAATATAGCTATGGCTATATCCTCTCCTCTCCTCTCCTCTCCTCTCCTCTCCTCTCCTCTCCTCTCCTCTCCTCTCCTCTCCTCTCCT
>JAWWTY010000106.1:111573801-111594030 GCA_035222235.1 Margarornis squamiger
TTCTGGAATGCCTTGTGTGCCTGTAGACTCTTAAATTTAGGCAACAGAATCAGACTTATTTACTATTATTATAATATATGAGGTTTTGAGGAAACGGCATCTAAAAAACAGCTGAAGACATGAATGTGGTTCGAATGTGATCCTCTTGTTCAGTATTCTAAACCATGCCTATCAATGTTTGGTTTTTTTATTGAGGGAACCTGTTGTTTAATCCCAGGGTCATCACAGACCTCTCGTGGTGCTTCATTAGCACATCCCACTGAACAGAAAATATCTATAGTTTTCATGATATAGATTTTCTTACAATTGTGCCATATCTGGTAGCATTTCTCAGACTTTTCATGTGTTCTCTAATTAAGAAACAGCCATGTGAAGAACTCAGCCTCTTCTTTACATCCATTCTCAAACAGTCTTCTAGACTGCAGCATGGAGAGCAGAAATTGAAGAATTAAAGGGGAAAGTAGTCAAGCCTTCAGTCACAATGATTCTGAAGCAGAAGAAGCAAACTGCAAACTTCAGTCTAAGCACGGGCTGGGAGGAACCACTCTGTGTGTTCATTCAGTATGTTAATTTAGTTGATTGAGGGAAATCAGGGATATATGTTGAGAGGATGAATCTATGAGCAAAGGGAGAAGCACATAGCTCAGGATCTGTAGGATGAGAAAGGGAGTACGTAAGTGCTGTCTGTAAACTTGTGGGAAATTAATGGGAAAAGGGCTAGGTTTTTGGGAGAACCAGATTCCTGTACCTGTGTGTGGAAAAGTCTGGAAAATATAGTTATCTCTGACCCAGCTGATAAGTAACACTGAATCTTTGGATGGTTTACTGTGCAAGTGTGGGTCCAGTTGAGTGCTTTGAAATGAAGCAGACTTCAAGGATAAACGCTTTCCAGATCCTAGATATGTAATCAGACCCTGTGCTATGATTGGAGTGCACAGGAAAAGCCATACTGAGCCAGAATACAATTGCTTCAGGGCCCACCCCAATTTTCTGAATGCATCTTACCTGTGCAGTGGATGGAGGCAGCACAGCTGGGAGACACAGCAGCATCACAGGCAGAATCATCTCTGGAAAGGGGAGAATGAAGAGTTAATTTAGGGTTTATGTAGCTTTCATTTCTCTGAATACATAATGCATCTTTTCCAATATATTTCCTGGCTTTTGCTCAAGCAGCAAGGTAATATGATTTTTTTTTTTCCTGCTCTCCTCCCCCCATTTTCAGAAGTAAAATAATAAAATAATTTCCCCTCTTCATTTCTAAATTTTTATGAATCAACTTCTTTGTCCATCTTATGTTTCCTGCTGTAATCCTGGCTGAATGCCTCCACCTGAATTCACAGGTATTTGCGCTTCCCTTTCTGCAAGAAGCCTTCTGCTCATTGCCAGACTCTGGAATGGGATGGGATGCTGCTTTTAGCTTGTTTCTTTGTCTATGTTAGCCTGAAAATTCTCCTACTCCCACTGCCTGCTTTAACTGGGGTGCATTTGTTGAAATGGGAGTTAGAACTGAGGCCATGTGAAGACCTTTGCACTCAGGTGTGCCAGTCAGGATTCAAAACTCTGACTTAATGACCAGCACTGAAGCCTTGCACTGAGCTGGGGGAGTGCTGGATGGACCAGAAATGGACCAGGGAAAGACCTGTTTCAGAAAGCTTTTTTTCTTTTTATCTGCTTTAAGACAACTCTTAAACTCTTGGTTATATTACGGGTCATGCAGAATGACAACAGAAATTAAAGCCTTCTCCAATGATGTGATTCTTGGGGCTGTTCTGTGCAGGGCCAGGAACTGGAGTTTGGAATTGCTGGATGACCCTTGTGGGTCCCTTTTAACTCAGAATGTTCTACAAAAATGTGATTCTAATTGAAGAAGCATCCACCAGAACACGGACTCCAAGACTTGACTTGCTTAGGAGGCTCAAAGCAGCTTCCCACCCCACTCCATGGACACAGGAGGTCACTGCATAGTTCAGGTATCTGCAATCAGTCATCCCAGTTATATTCAGCTTGTTTCTGCTGAGCTACCTTGGGTAAGTAGGCAGGTGGCTAGGGTGGAATTTACTTATTTTGGCTTTTTCCCCAGCCTCCCACCCAGGGGAATTTATGGGCATGTTATGATAGAGATATATTATCGGCCTAACTTGTTTGGTTTTGAGGGGCTGCTGGTTTTTAGTTTTGAATTATTCTTGTGGAAAAGCCAATAGGGTTTGCTGATATTTTCATGTTCAGCAAAGCCCCTTTCCCTTGAGGCAACCTATTTATACAAAACTCAGGGTGGCCTGGAGAACACTGGTATTTGTGGAGAACATGTGATTGAGGAAAACTACCCTTTTCCAACTGGTACAGCAAGGTCCTTGTTCCTCACCACCTTCCTTACCTTGCACTGGAGGTGACCCACAGCCCCCAGCCTGTAGGCAGAGATGCTGCTCCAGCTCTGCTAAGCAGCAAAGCCCTTTGAAATGGACTCTGACTATGGGCAGCTGCAGCTCAGAGGCCAAAAATCTGGCCAGACTGGCCATATCTGTTCAATTAAACCCTCACAGCCTCCAAAATAAAGTGATTTATTCCAAACACTTGTTTTTGAGAAAAAATCTAGTTGAACCAGGGGGAAATATCCTGATACTTAACAGTATTAATAATTGATTTCCTATTCTTGGTATTGCTTTATCTCACTTGTTTTTAATTCGGACATCACCTGTGCTTCCTTGAAGTGCTTTAGGATCACAGAATTGTTTTCTTATTAAATTTTTTAACACTTTTTTCCCAGAGCCATTCCAAAACTTCGCAATGTATCTGACCTAAGTGTTTAACAACAAAGGATTATACTCCCAGTATAATGAAAAAAATATTCTTTTAGCTTAATTTCTAACTAGAAATTAAATGGAAGTGGGGGTTATTTTTAGCTGTGCTCAAGTTACAAGCAAAAATATGTCTTTTGAGTGCAAAATATGAAGATATGCAAATAAGAAACAACCCTTTTTGCACGTAAAACACATTTTAAAGGAAAAATAGCTCTTCACTGAACTTTTGAAGCTTTTCATTTTGTGAAGGAGCTAACTTAGGGACATGGACAAAATATTGATTCACTGTAATATTTTCTATGAATTAACTTACAGTTAAATATAATTGGTAATTTAATACATGATACAAGTTTCAAAATGCCATTGGAAGGCTTTTTAAGACCCAGTGGGTTTCCCGCTCCAAGATATTAACATACTTTTGGCAATCCCACTGATTTCAACCAAATGCTTACAGTTTATGAGATGTAAATTTAATTGCTCTGCATTAATTTCTAGGCACCGGTCCTAAAATCAGTCTCTCTCTCCCCCTCCCCTGTTCCCCCTCAATCAAACATAAATCAGGACATGTGCCAAGTCTTACTGACTTTCCTGCAAATCCATCTGTATACCAGGATCTGCCACTGAAAGATGGTGCTTTAGCATCCCTAGTTTGTATCAATTTGGCAAACTTGTGCGAATATGTTTTTCCCATCTCTCCCTCTAAAAAAAAAAAAAGAAGGAAAAAAAAGGTGTATCCTAAATTATTCATTGAATTGAATATCCATTACAAATGAATGTCACCATTATTTGTTTATTATCCTTAAAGAAGACCTGAAATGGAATAATGTCTTTTGCATTCCACTTGTACAACGTTAGTGCACAAAATCCTACAGCAGACACCTTGCAGAAGAGAAGTAAATTAAACAGGGTGGTAATTTCCCCACTCTGAAAATAGGTGGTGATAGTAACATATACCAATAGAATATACTGGCCTGAATATATGTCCCATTCAATGTGTTTGATTGTCTCTGTCCCTTTCTCTGTGTTCATATCATCTGCTGAGGTGTTGCTTTCTTGCATACAGGTGTCTTCTCATCTATCATTTTTGATTGTTAATGAATTTTCTCCCTTTTTTTTCCCAGCTTGTGTTACACTATTGCCTATGTAATCCTTATTTTTCACAGAATAAAATCCTCTTTCTGTGACACTCCTAAATTGTTCAAGAAGTCTTCTGACAATAGGTTGTATTTTAATACACGAAAAAAATCACAATACTTTAAGCCAACAAATCAATGTAAATCCTACCTTTTGTTTCTAGGAAGATCAGAAATTTCTTCTGTCTTTCTTCAGGTAGTTGTGGAAGTGCCCAGACTTCTTCACTGGAGGGTGATTTATAGCTCTTCTGTTTCCTGATAGGACAAAGTGACTCAACGTCACAGGTATCACAAAATTCAAGTAGTGACCAGATAGAACAGTGTATTTGTCAAGTGCAAATTCATTCAAAAAGGAGGTTGTTTACTTTTGTTCCATTTCAATTTCCTCTTACTTCTTGTGCGGGAAGGGGTGGAATACTCTGAAATGAGTTTTGAATGTATTACTCCTTCTATGTGAAATTTGCAGTCAAAGGGAACACCGGGTACAAAACTCTCTGCTAATCATTGACACGTCCAGTTGTAGTAACACTTGATCCTAATCTCCAGCAGTGCCAGTAAACTCAGCTGGCTACTGAGGTGCCTCCAGATTGGCACTGTTGTAACCAAGATGGAATCCTGACTATTGATTTTTCCACGGGGGTTTAAAAAGACTTGGGCCAAGTTCCTGTTCATGCCGTGGCTTCTTTACATCCATCCTATAATGTAAAAGTGAAAAAAGGAGACAAAGATACTTCTGTAATTTATACTTTCATCCAACATTGGATAAAGGTTAAAAGATTACTGTGTGCACTAACATTAAAACACATATTTGTTTTGGCATGTCTGGGTACAAGGGGTGAGATGAGAATGGGTGGAAAACTTGTCAGGTCAGAAGGGATTTGTCTGCACATTGACTCTTTCTGTCCACATTCAGTCTCAAATAATTGCTGACCAGATCAGTTGCCATTAGCTTCTTTTATAATAAATGTTGTTAGTTTCCTATTTAAACTCAGGTCTTCCCTCTTTGTAGCCACTCAACTTCCACCCTAGTCCCTTGTGAAGCCTTCAGAATGGGCCTTTGCTTTTCAACACTTGGGAAACATGGGAACGTCTGCCAGATAAAATGGCAATGGTGTGATTTGTTGGTTTGTAATTACATGGAGAGGAACACACCTTCAACAAGTTTGGGGTTGACACCAAGCTGCAGGGAGCAGTCTGTATGCTGGATAGTAAGGCTGTCATTCAGATGAATCTCTAAAAGTTGAAGAAGTGATTTCATGGAAAAGATCTGAAAATAAACAGTTTGGAGAGACCAATTGTCCAGGGAGCAGCTCTAGTAAAAACACCTAGGGATTGGACTTGTTGATCATAGGATGGTTTGGGTTGTAAAGGATCTTAAAAACCATCTAGTTCAAAGCCCCTGCCATGAGCAGGGATTATTTTAGAGGTCTTTTCCAGCCTAAATGCTTCTGTGACTCCAGGGCAAGTTGCATATGAGTCATCTCCTTGCCACAGTGAGGGCTTAACCACATACTGCACTGCTTTATTCACCACGAAGTGCAAATACTGAAAATAGTGATTATGCCTGCCTTTTCAGCAATTCTGAAACTGTGTCAGGACTACTGTGTCAGGTTTGGAGTCCCCAGTGCAAGAAAGACCTTAATAAACTGGAGTAAACCCAGCAAACAGCCACTATGTTGGGAAAGTAAAAGGCAGAGTTTGACTCTTACCCCACAGACACAAGGTTGAACATGGGCCAGATGAGCTTCAGAAATCCTGCACAACCAAAACTATTCTAAGGTTGTGTGATTTTTATGTTGTTTAGGCTGAAAACGCACAAAATGAGGTTGGTCCTATTTTACTTGTTGACAGATATGACAGTTTAATTAATTACAGTGGGAAGCTCTAATTGCTATATGAGAAAAGTGTCAGTAGCACAATTGTTATAGCCATCACTAATGAATAGGTTGTACTCAGGTGATCAGTGAACAATGGATTGTAAGGTAAAGACTACATCCTACTATGCTTGTCATGCATCTCTCTGCCTAATAGACACTGAAACCTCGTGAATCAACTCCCCATTCAAGTGTAAGAGCTGTTTGTAAATCCAAGCGAATGAGTCAGAACAGCATCCTATCCCACAATAGCATTTCTGTGAATAGACATTGTGTCCTGACACATCATAGACTGTTCATACAGTTTGTTTTCATAGAATCACAAAAGGTTGGAAGGAACCTGAAAGACCACCTGGTCCAGCCTTACCTAGGAATGGGATCATTGTCTAGTTCAGTCTTCCTTTTCAAACACAGTCACTTCGGACAGGCTGCTCAGTGCTGAGTCCAGGTGGGTTTTGAATGTCTCCAAAATGGACACTCCAAAACCTCTCTGGGTAAGCTGTTCCAGTGTTTGATCATCCTCACCATACAGAAGTTTTTTGTCAAGTTCAGTCTTTAAGTGGTGAGTAACCTTCAGCTTCATCTTGCTTAGAGGCCAGCCTTGGGTGAAGGTGCTGTTCACTGAAAAAAGCAGACACATTAATTAGAGACGTCAAAACATTTGAGAGAGATATTTCACCTTTACAACCACACAATCCCTTTCTGTTCATCAGTCCTGCATTATAAATGGGGCGAGTTGTCTCATTTTCTGTCCACTGCAAACTGAAAGCCCAAAAGCTCAGCTGGAGTTTCGTGCCTGTTACACAAATGGAACAGTCAATAAACGTATTGTTCTTAAAGACCTTCTTGGCAGTTTTCCCACTGGTATTAGAGTTATAATCAGCCACATTGTCTTCTCATGTTCCATATGATGAAAATTTTCTCATTTATTCAACTATATAATTTTATTAACCTGAACAAAAGTGAGCTCTTTTCTATGTATCTGCATTTGTCTCAGGGAAATAATTGCTTTATGAACAGTGCCACCTCAGATCGCAAGCTTGATAAATACTTGGAGTCCATTACAGAAATTCCAAACTATATTAATAATCCCAAGAGAATCTTAATGCCTCGGCTTTCGTTTCTACTTCACTTCTGCGTTTCCCAGGGCTTTAATTTTACAAGTAAACTGATGGAAACATTGTGACATTAAGGAAAGCCTTTGGAAAACAGCAGCCTGGAGGCTCTACTGTGTGTCTCTAGGAACAGAATGATTGCAAAGTCAACCACTGAAGCACAGTGATTCCATCCTAAAGTTGATGCTGGGTCTTTCAAGAGTCAATGGTGGTTTCTTCTTTCTCCATCATCCCCACCTTCTACTGAGGGCACAAACCCCAGGCCCTTCTGTAGCTCTTCCCAGAGACAGTAACTCTAAGCAAGCATGACTTTGAAGATTAATTTTTCAGTAATTTCAGACTTCTGCCATAGCAAATGCATTTAGCAACAGTGCATTTATTTAGAAGGATTCTGTTTCAAGGATCTGCTTGACTAGGAAGTCACAAGAGAAATGCAGCTAAAAATGAAATTAAATTTGCATAATTTATCTGAAAGAAGTGTTTCTGTGTTTAGGGTGAGATGTTGTTTGCCACTATTTTAGCAGTATAGCAGGGTTGGATAACAACATCCTTATACCATAGCACGCTTTTCTATAAGGGCTCATTTAGATCTCTGGTGCAGTTCATTCCCAGCATGCCTGCTGTTATCAATTCTGATTTACAAAGGTCAAGAAGAAAATGTTAGATGTCATGGAAGGGAACGTTTGTGATAAGCATTTTGTGCCTGAAAGAAAATGATAGAACACAAGCGTTCTGTGGATTTTTATAAGTGTCTGATATATATTTCATACCCTTTGTTGAACAGGGATCATTGAAGGAAGGAGTACATCTATGGCAGCATTCCAAAATTCAGTTTCATCATCGATTGCTGCTCTGGACTAGTGGAGCACTCATTTCTCTTCTTCCCAATGGGATTTTTAAGGTACAGCTTAGTCTTTAGTCTCTGAGGAGGTCTAAATCAAGAGTCCCTTACAGAAACAGCAGTGTCTTGTGCTTAGACTACCAACGTGCTTTATAAAGAACGTAGACTTCTATTAAAAAATTTACTCCATTAAGGAAAATTGTGTTGCCAAACTGTATTTCTCTTTTTCTATATCCCTGTATCTGTTTATTTATCTGTGATTCAGAGTAGAGAATAAAATCTACTCAGCAAGTAGAGTTGTTTCACAGAGCATTTTGGTCCAGCATCTGTAGTTCCCCAGGCACTGCACATCAGAACAAACCTTCAGGTCTGAAGGCTGACACAGGACAATTTGGTAGGGCATTCAGTTATTTCACTGGCTGTGTGGGTGCACATTTGATCACATGAAAGGACCTGAGAACTGAAGTGTCACTGAAGTGTCCACTCAAACATGAATCCCAATATCTTATTTACTCTTTGCTATATCCTTCATGAATGTATTCGGGAAAGAAAGGTCTCCAAGAGCCAAAAGAGCTCCTGTGAACCTTTTTAACATCTCTATGAACACACTTATGTCCTCCTGCATGGCAGTGCAAAATTACACCTCATAGCCTGTCACAGAAAAGGAAAAACCCAAAACGTTTTTGAACTGCCTCCCACAAAAAGGCCTTTGCTTAATGCCATGCACAGAAAATTTTCTAGGACAAATTTCCCAGAGTCAGAGAGCTTAAAAATTATTTATTTCCACTTTTATTGAGAAACCTCAAAATATTTAGGAGTAATTTCCATTTCTTCCACAGTTTAAAATCATATCCTCCTATCAATACTAGGACATGATTCCAAATGGCTTCTGAAGTAAAATTGTCTCTATCGTCACACTAATCTATATGCATGTAAAGATAATAAAAGCTGAACATTTTTTGTCAGATATTCTATTAATAGATATAAAAGTACAAGAAACTTTATCAGCCTACACATCTATAGAACTGCTGTGTTAAAATGAAGTCCTGACTACAGTATAAAAAAGAAATATAGATAATTCTACCAAATTGTGCATTTTTATTCTTTTTAAGAAGTAGGTATTTGGAGTCTACACAACATTATAACTGTGGCCACCTCCTGCATTAGGAGCTTATATAGTCACATTCCCTTTGAATTCACTTAAAAGCAAAGTTTACCAGCAAAGATGATGAGAAGTTCTGAAGAAAAGAATATTTTGAAGACCATTCAGACCACATTCTACAAGTCATTCATGTACCTGAAATGGTATTAATTTAAATAACCACAACCATCAAGACTCCTTTATAGACTACAGAAATTAACAGGCATCTTTGGGACATTTTTCTTATGATTATTGAATGGCTCTATTAAAGTTTCACATATTTTTAGTTCTGCCTTTAATTATTTTTGTTTAACTAATTAATCAAAAACATACTAAAAGTTTGCCTTGTTAGGCTAAACATGTGTTGCAGAAACTGAGGGAATTTGGTGAAGGAAGGGAATACCATATTCAAAGCTGATGAACATCCCTGAAAATTAATTCTTTTTTTCTCTTCACAGAGAAATTCTGTAGCTTCTCTCTGGTTTATGTGCAATTTCCCTTGGTTTCTCATGCTGGGCAAAGACACACTTTTGAAGACAGACTGAGAAAAGGTAGAATTCAGAGTCTGAGCAAAGGGAAGAGAGTGCCAAAAGCTAAATTGTGGAAGAGAAAGTGAACTCTGGCTTTAGATGAAAGCTGGATTTGTGGAGATTAACAGCTTTTTGGTGCTTATCAGAAAGAAAATAAGAACAAGAAAAGTGGAAGGTAAGTGAAAAAGTTCAGTATCATCAGGAGGAAACTCTGATTGTTATCTCTCTGGCAAGACCCCCCCAAGGATTCTAAAAATTTCAGTAGTAAAGATATTTCTGGACATAGTTGATAACCATCAATGAATGTGTCCACCCAAGTTATCTCAGAAAAGGGGCACTCATGTTAATAACAGGATGAGATAGGAAGAAACAAGAGGAGAAGAGTGGTTTGTTAAATGCAGGCAGGTTGTGTCTCAGTCACAAATGGAACTCAACTCCTGTACACAAGGCCAGTCCTTCCTTTCACCGGCTCTTAAAACAAATGTCATTAGAGGGATGTGTGTGATGCAGATCTTAAGCCATATGCTGTACATCCACTGGAATGGTCTGAGCATCCTCTCTGGGTATGTCCTCGAAGTGTAATGAAAGATGAAGAAGCTTGGATTGTTTGCCAAAATCATAAAATCACAGAATTGTTAAGGTTGGACAAGACCTCTAAGATCATCAAGTCTAACCACTACCCCAGCACTGCCAAGCCTACCCCTAACCCATGTCCCTCAGTGCCACATCTACACATCTTTTAAATCCCTCCAGGGATGGGGACAACACCACTCTCCTGGGCAGCCTGTTCCTATGCCTGACAGCCCTTTCAGTGAAGGAGGCTTTTTTTCTATTATCCAATTTAATGTCCCTGAACACATCTTGAGGCCATGTGCTCCTGTCCTGTTGCTTGCAGCTTGGGATAAGAGACTACCCCCAGCTGGCTGGAAAGGAAGGAACAAATGTCTTCATTCCCAGAGCCATGTGCACTGCCTGGGAAAGAGGGTTATGTGCCTTGGATTACACACCATACTGCACTGTGCTGCTCTGTGCCATCACTGGCTGACACTTGCTGCTCTGTGATATTTGGGTGACAACTTGCAAGGTGGGTTCTCCAAATGCTCAGGAAAGTTGGAAGTGCAGACATGTAGGAGAGGATTTTGTTGCTGAAACAGGGACGTCTGGTGCCAATTTTGCTGTAGCATATTTGAGACATATGCACGGTACTAACAGGTATCACGCAGCCCTTGTCGGAGACTCCCCTTCTGGAGTGTCAGATGGAGCCTAGGTAGGACACCCTGCCACACTTAAAATAGCATTAAATGTCTATATTTAGGCAAATAAATCACATCCTTATCGCTTCACACATAATTAGTCAACTTGCCTGGCCTCAGCTATGCTTCCAAACTCTGGGGATTTACCAGAGATTGTCTGTCAGTGGCTTCCTTTTTGTATTTGAGTATGCCCAGGGACTCCTTGTCCTGGTATTTTTGCCTGACTTCCTCTTTGTTGGGATGCATGACACTAAATACCAATGTCTGGGCAGCAGAGTTTAGTTCATTGTCTGATTCAATCACTTTCCTTCAAATGCTGATTTCATTTACCTCAGCTTCAGAGCCTGACACTGCTACGAGTTTCTGTAAAATAGTGCCCCTTAATATCAGCTACTGGTTCAGAAAGTTTGAGCTTCCATGGATGTTCTGTCATATCTGGGTGACTGTCTCAGATATGTCAGGGTATCTTAGATGGCCTAAGCTCAGGGAGAGAAAAGGACAATCTGTTCTCTAAATGGTAGCCATTCAGTCCACCTCAGGACTCAATGAAGATAAATTGTAGAAACTTCTTTCAAATTTATATTTGACATGCCTTCTCCCAATCTTAGAGAAGGGTGAACCACCCACCTCAGGTGCCTATATCTCTCCAGTGACCAGGAGTGAGCCTATGGCCGGATTCAAGGTCACAGACATAATTGTAGGTGCCTACACTTGACCAGCATGTCCTGACTCTTGCAATGTCTGGCTGTGAAATTCAGTTGTCAATAGGCATCCAGGCTTTGAATATTAGAGATACTCATGTGGGCCGTGTTGTTTGTTTAGATTTAAAGGTTACACTAAAAGAGTCCTGCAGCCCAATGTGTTGAAAGTATCTCTCTCAGAGTCAAAAATAAGTCAAGGGGTTTCTTGTGTCATTTATGTATTCCAGCCCCGATGCTTAGTTTGGTGAGATGTTGAACAAAGAGGGCTTTTTAGGACCTAATCTCAGACTGGATCCAGATGGGATGCTTCCTTTGCTTTCCATGAATACTGCATTGTGTGTACAGGCAAGATTCAGATGGTGCTGCAGGAGAAGACAACATGCTTTTGTTATGGTACAGGATCCAGAGAGGATATTTCACTTGGAGCACACTGGATAAACACTGACTTCACTGCAATGATTCTTAAACTAATTTGGTAGGGTCACAGCACCCTGACAGCATGATCCAGGTTGGATGGGGCTCTGAGCAAGCTGGGAGAGTGGAAGGTGTCTCTGTTCAGGGGCTTGGAACTAATGGTCTTTAGAGTTCCTTCCATTCTATATTCTATATTCTATGACTAATGGAAATAACTTTCAAAGTGAAGATGTACTCCAGAAAATACTGCCACAGATGAGATCTGGGGATGGAATGAAGAAACAACAAACCCTGCACTTGGAGTTTAGATCTTATGTGCTTAATTTTAATAACAGAAAACAAACAAACAAAAAAAGGTGCTCTGGGATGACCCAGCTTGAGCAAGGAGGTTGGACCAGATGACACACTGTGGTCCTTTCCAACCTGACCCATTCTGTGATCCCGTGATCCTGTGAAAACCCTAAAACATGCCTTCTTTGTTTGTAAGATCTCAGACTTGTATAGAAGCACTTTCTCCCTTGTAATAGTTTTTGTTGATTTTCTTTCTTTTTTTTTTTTTGGGGGGGGGGCAGTGTGTGTGTTTTTTTGGTATGTTTTATTGTTGTTTTCGTGCTTGGACATGAGCAGTAGCCAGTGATGGTTGTTTGTCTGTGTGTGTGTGTGTGTGTGTGTGTGTGTGTGTGAGCACAATGCCATATTTGAAGTCTTTCACCTCGTGCCTGTCTGACAGCTGACCAAGTACTGAAAGTGTCTGTCACAGACAGATTTTCACTGCAGTTCACAGCTAACATAACAGAGGGAGAGGGGAGGGGAAAGACAGTTCACAAAATGTATGAGGAAACGTGTCGGGAAGATTCAGGGATCTCTGCACAGACAGAGTGTCTTTTGTCTCTCGGGCAGAATGACTCCCTGGCTCAAAGCCCACCGTGAAGCAAATAACAGAGCAGATTCATTATGCCCTAATGTTGCTACATAGCAGTATATCTGGGAATTAAATTATAGACAAAGGTGGGCTCTTTCTCTATTAATTTTTTTGTAATCTCAAGCAGTTGCTGTTGTCTTACCATTCAGTAGCTTCTTTGTATTCCCTGGATCTGCACATGCAGCCCAAAATTACCTTACTCAAAATTAGCTACAGATGCATTGAAAATGTTTCTTCATATTAGTTTTCACTCTATTTCTAAAAGAACAAGGGCTTATTATTGAACAGTTATGTAAAACAGGTGGTATTTTGCTTTTTTATATCAAAGAGCAGCATAACTATATTCAGGTATGAATGGTGAGACAATTATTTAACAAAGTTTTCATATGTTGAAGTCTGATGTCTGCTCTAAGATAATCATATAGATGTCATGTAGTGATTAGACTGAAAAAGACATCAGTGGAGCAGGATTTAAGCCAGTTGGACAACTAAAGACCATCCCTATTGCATCCTGGAAATGCTTTCACTGCTCCATTGATTGCAGAGATCTTGGGCAAAGATGTCTGTCTCAGAAAGCATTGAAGTAAAAGATCTTAATTTCTTCTGAACACTGAAATTTTTTGACTTTTCAATGAACATTTTTCTTTCTACTTAGGTTTTTTTGCCTTTTTTAATTTAGGGGTTTTTTTAAATGAAACCAGATGCAACTTTATTTTAAAGAAATAAAAATTTAGTTCCTGAGCAATTAATTAAAGCTGGAACATGTTTCTTTAAGAATATGTAAATAAGGAAATAAATCACCCCATCCCCATACTAAATAGCCACACAAACTATTTTTATAGTTATTTACAGGTAGAATGAAACACTCACCATTTTGCTAATCACTGTTTATATCTATTTCCATGCCAGTCCTGTCAGGACTGATAGACACCCTATTTTCTTCTGAGGTTCTTGACACTTTCCTCTTCACTTTAGGGGTTGCACAACCTTATGTCATTCAGCTGCAATGTAATAGTGACTTATTTTTGGAAGCAATGGCTCTGCTCAGAAACAGTTTACTGTTTCAATAGGATAAACCTCCATGAGCTTTGATATGTTAACAGGAGCTCACTTGGTGTTACAGCTCTTCCAGATGACTCATCCAGATGACTGATTGCTTAAATACCCAGCAAAATCTTAGCAATTTCCATTAATTCTGCATTGATTCCAACACCACCTGGGGCTCTTGCAGGTATCCAGGTTGCTCATAAAAGATCCCACTGGCACCACAAATGGAGCCTGGAAAGAAGAGTCTGGTGAAAGCATCAGTAATTCTTGGTAGACTTGTGAGGTATATGCTAACTCCATTTGTGGCATTTTTTGCTTTTCAGGCAGCTAGTTTGGGTTTAGAAGTACAGAGTTTTCCTAATGTGCAAAATGAACAGCAATTTTCGTCTTTTGAATTTGCACATTAAGCCCAGAAGAAAAGCACAACACATACAAAGAGTGAAAACAGAGATATGAACCTAAAGGCTGCCAAACAGTCCATGAAGATGTCTGGGGGCAGGAGTTAATGACAAAAGAGGAGATGCTGAGAGAGCTGCATTTGTTCATCTTGGAAAAGAGGACAGTGAGAAATACGTAATTTATATTTCAGCAGGGTCTGTAGGGAACACAAACACAGATTCTTCTCAGTGACATGCAGAAAAAAAAAACAAGGGAAAGGGTATGGCTAGTAAATTGAGGTGGGACAAAGAAGTGTGGTGCAAAAAAAGTCCCATATCATGGTTTATAAACTGTGTAAAGCTTATGAGAAAGGAAAATGAGACCTTCATCAGCACCAACCTTGTGGAAGACAGTAGTTTCCCACGCTGATAAAGGAAATACTCAGTAACAACACAAATATATTCCTCATGTGTCCTGAGGGAACCAGAACACAACCATCATAAAGATCTTGGGGGTTAATATGGATGATTTGAGTCATTCAGACTTTTTTCCTTCCCTCCCTCTCTCTCCTCACTGTCTTGAGGAGGGGTGGATTATTTTGATTCTCTTGCAGTCTAGAGATGTTCACAGAGGATGAGAGTACCTGCTTTCCTTTGTTGTTTGTTTGGGTTTTTTTTTGTTTGTTTATTTGTTTTGAACTTTATCTGCTTGAATAACTCCTGCATTTCTCCTCAACACTTTCTGCTCCTCATGTTTCTGACTTGATATTGCCAGTCTGAAACAGCCTTAGTTACCCAGGATAACCTATTTGGTGGTGCCTGTTGGGGGCACACATATGGTCCGTGATGGAAACCTCAGGTTTACGTCCCTGAAAATTTCCATACCCAGCTAGCTGCTCAAGCTGTCCCCACCCCTGTTCTGTGCAAATGTGTGCCCTAAATCTTGTCATTTCCAGATCGATGGAGCAACTGGCTTACTGAAAATCCCCTTCTGCCAGTTGTTAAACTGTGCAGCTGACTTAAAACAGGTTGATTTTCTGGGGACTACTCAAACTTTGATGTTAAATATTCCTTGCTGAGCAGGTTCACATCAACTCTGACTGTAGGCAATTAATATGAACTTCCCAAATGACAGTCATTTTCTCTTGGTAATTTCCTTTTTTTTTTTTTTTTCTTCTTTTTGTTTTAGGAATAATTTCACATGGGCAGACTATGACAGGTTGCTATTGTGAATCTGCTGCAATGCTTCCAGGTATCCATAATATTGTTTGGATTGCTAAATGCTGTGAGGGGAAAATATCAAAGCTCAGGGATTATGCTCTGCTGAAGCTGATTAAACAATTCCTTCAGTTTGCAAAGTTATGACAAATGAAAACCTCTGACTCACAAAACCAAGTTATCCAGGTTGCCTGTTAATGAAACAGATGCTACTTTGCTGAAATGCCAGGCTTCCTTTTTTCCCCCCTGTTCTTCTAATCCTTGAATTTCTGGCTGAGCAATAGTTGGGAATGTGCTCCTGCATAACATTTACCTATATGGTACAAAACTTCCTTAATTTGACTCTTCCTGAATTTAAATGTGTCTCATTTAGTGAGGAAATGGTGAATGGATGACACTGGACTTGCTAACAACCATTTGTGTTCAAAGGAGGTTGGGAAAAAGGGCAGTATAAGGGAACACTGAAGGGAAAAAGTAAAGAAGGGACTTTTCATCTCCAGCTCTGGCTAAACCACAGTCATCTCATCAACCATCCAAGGGCCTGGTTTCTGCCCTCTGCCTTCTTCAGGGTCTACCAACTCATTTAATTAATTTAATTAATTAAATCATTTAATTAATTAAGTTGTGACCTGCCAAGGTAACAGTAAAATTTCTGCACCCACTCCACTGGTATTGGCTCATTAGATGCTGTTTTGTAGCAGGGGTGTGAGTCCACAGGAGCTGTCACATTTGGGCATTGGGAGGCCATTGCACCCCCAGGAATGTCATTTCCCACTTAGCACTTTTTTTCTTTAAAGAGATACAAACTCACACGTCTTCTGAATTTAAAAGGCCATAACAGTTAATTCCCTCTCGGTTGACATGCCAGGTAGTTCATTATGTACCAGACATGAGCACATCTTGTAATACGAACATGTTGTTTAAGGAAAAGAGGCAAGTCAAACCCCCTTGCCTGGACCTGGAATGGATCAGCCAACTTAACATTACTAAAGCCACATCAAATCTCCACAAAAATTCCTGTCACCACTTACTGCTTTGTCTGGCCTTGAAAATATGAGGACAATTTCTACAGGGAATTATTTTGGGGGTAAGGCATGTAAGTAGAGCTCATTAGATACCCTCCAAAACTTTGAAGTGAGGTAGAATGAAACACGATCTTTTCTTCATGTTTCTTCCAAAGAAAACAAAGAACCTTGCTCCCTGGTGCTGCAGCTGCAACCCAAAGGGAGAAGCTAATGCCTAGTGTCTATCTAATTTCCAGACAGCTGAATTCCAACTCCCATAAGGTGCTAGGACTGGCAGAAGAATGCCGGTCTCACTCCTTTCCATAGCCTTCTCTGCTGTAGGGAGAACTTAACCCCAGCATAACTCACTGCCTTCTGAAACTGGGTGTGCTTAGCAGTACGTAGCTGTTGGAAAGTCATAAAAGTCTGGCACAGCAAAAGGTTTTTTCTCCCAGTGTAAGATTATTTTTGTAGTTCAAAGAATACCCGGGATTGATTTCCCATGACTGTCCTGGATGTTGTTGGTCCATTAAACACAAAGGTTGGGTGTCACCAAACTAGTCCTGGATTGAAGATGATCATCAGGTGTGTCAGATGGCACGTAGGGATTTGCAACCACAGGAAAAATATTAGTGATGAACAATATGAGATTTTGATTGCCTTTGTCAGGGAAAATTTATTAAACCATTCAGACATCCCTAGAATTAAAGAGCATGGCTTGAAAATGAGACAGAGCAAGTGCTTCAAAGTAGCATTTTGGACACATCTCGATTATTTTTATCAGCATTAAGCTGATCATTCTTGCATGCCTCTATGTCCCTTACACATTTGACCTCATTTTCCTTTATACCAAGGTTTCTTTGGTCTGCTATGACAACCCAATGGGAACTTCATATGTGAGCAATTGTATTGCTGCTATCCTCTCTTGACTATTTACAGGGCCAAAATAATGCTCATATACTTAAAGACTTTGTGTATATGAGGGTATGACTTCGTACTGACTTATATTTTGGTCTTTTAGTATGAAACATTTTAAACCTTGACCCTTCCTGAGTTCCCTTATCAATGCCCAGAATCTCACTGGGTAGAGCTGGTCTTTGAAGGGAGGCTTTTCCTTCATCCTTTTCTGATTCCTGTTTTGCCTTACTGTGCCTTTTCTGTCTTAGCTGAAGAGACTAAAATATATTTCTGGCAGCTTATACAGACTATTATCCTTCAGAACTAGCCAGAACCATCAGATTCAGATTTCCATTTTCCTAGTATAGATTTTACCACCTCAGTGAGTATCTGTTACTTTACATTCTCTGCTCCAGCACATCAGGTAACTCAGAGTTCTTGTGTTTTGGAAATTATGTTGTTTTACACTTCTGCTCCTCTTTGCCTTATATACAAAAGAGTGCCAAGAAATTGAGACTAATCAAGGGCATACTTGAGGAAAACAAATAGACAAACAAATGTACTTTTGTATTGTTTTGCATATTTAAAATTATAACATAAAGTGCAGTTCTCTGCCTAAGGTTCAGCATTCTTTGCAGCAGCACCATTTCACACATTAAGAATATAAGGGTTAACAAACACTATTAATTCAAGCAATAAAAGGAACTATTGAAGGGATTTTGTCTCATCTAGTGGCTTTACCTTAAGTTGAATATATAAGGTGTTGTTTTCAATACCTGGTACTGAGAACGGAGTCCAAATACCTAGAACCTGTTGAATTTCTTAGCCCAGTGTGCACAGGCAGTTCATCTGTCTGCAGAAAAAGTGCTTAAAATTATTTATATATCTCTCATAGAAACTCTGTTTCTTGAATCTATAAAAACTGGCCACATAAGTTTCTCCCTAAGGAATTAGATCCCCAAATATAGATATCTAATCTTTAAAAAGAAACATGTTCTCATTCACTTAGTGTACCAAATGTCTCATGAGATATAATGATAAACTTTTACCTTTAGCTAACTGATTGAATTTTTAGTTAATATATACTGACCTAAAGCCACATTCCTTGGTTCCTTGTCAAACTGGTTTTTGTTTTCAATTCAGTACTATTTGAGGAACTGCTTATTGAATAAAGAAAACTTCTATAGTAGCACAAATTTCCAGCATTATTGGCTAATTAAGGCTTTGTCTATGCTGGCAGCTGGGGACTTTAGGCAATCTCATGCCCATATGCACTAACCATTTACATTGTAAATCTCTTGGCTGGATCTTAAGTGACAGTCTTGCCTGATGCTGCAAAAAATGTTGGCATGAGGCTGATCTGACCCCTTCATACCATGTGCTTTGAAATTATCTGGGCATGCAATCTGTAAGCTCTATAAATCGATCTGCTGCAATCCCACAAGTCCTTGTTTTTGACTTCTTGCAGTTCCTGCAAATCGTTTCTTTTCTTTTTTTTTTTTTTCCACCCAATCTCAGAAAAAAAAACACAGAGAATTCACAATCAACTGTTATAAAAGCTCAATTTCATCGCATATAAGGGAAATTCTGATTCACTTTAGCATTTAGTCAGGTAATATGAAGCATCAGATACATGGTTTATAGTCCTTGGGAACAGGGGGAAGTAGTCAGGCTCACTGAATAATCCAAAATTGGTCACAAGCATCAGATCAGATTTCCTTTGTACATGATGAGGACAATGCTTAAAGTCAGCTCATGGCAGAGGCATAGTACTTAGCAGGAAAAAAATAAAATTTACCTTAGAAATTTGGTTTATACACAGGTTTTTCCAAGTCTTTTTGGAAGGATCTTGCTTTTGTTACAGGAGCACCCAAGATCAAATTGAGTCTTTACCTTATATGCATGTGCAATACATATGGAAGAAAAGTATTCTCAGGACCAATAGTCTTGTAAACACAAGGAGTGCCAGAAGTCCTCAGCCCACTCAGAAAGCAGCCTGGTTTTACTGAGTCAAAAAAAAGGCTTTTTTTTTTTTTTTAATTTTGCCATTCTTGACATTTTGTTCAGTGGTTAACAGTAGCTTAAGTGTTTATTCTCTGCAGTTCCTCTCCTTTTCTTTCTCCGTATTTTCTGCATTTCTCACATCATCAGTACTACTTATTCTTCTGGTTAAAAGGATGAATGATGATTTATAACATCTGCCTACTTGACCTCTTTCAGCTCCACAGCATAGCACATACATATGTAGCACTAGTCAGCCTATACCCTGCCCAAATTGGAATTATATCTTTGAATTTTTTTTCATGAAGTCTTCCTTCTCTTAGGCAGAAATAGAGGTGCTCACATTGGCAGAGGGAGATATTTACATTAAGAGAACAGCATTCCTTTGGTGAGGGGCTGAAGTTCCACCTGAGAGATGGAAGCAGAGATAGGATAAGCAGAGTGGATCTTCTCTGCTGAGACTGCAATATGAGCAGCCTTAAGGGTGGTCTGGTTAGAAAGGGGAAATTAATGAAAAGAAGAAAATGTCTGCTGAAAAATACTGGCAGAGATATTGCCTGCCAGCCTGGGAGCTGTGAGCCTGGGAACTAAGCTTTCAAACTAGAAACATCCCTGAAAACTGCAGCTGCTCTCCTAAAAGTATAGCTGGGGTACCCCAAAGCGAGAGAGATTCTGAGACACCATTGATAAGGACAAGAAACTGTAACAGTGATTTATCAGCTGAAAAAGTGGAAACATCTGGGAAAACAAAGCTGGCCTGAATGAACGAGGTCCATCATCAGCTATTGGTTCAGCTGAAAAACTGAAATTAAAATCATCCATTGGCTTCTCAAAATGGTGATGTCCTATGCTCTCTTATGTCTCTATGATATAAAAAGAACTTAATTTTTACCCCTTCCCTTCCCTTCCCTTCCCTTCCCTTCCCTTCCCTTCCCTTCCCTTCCCTTCCCTTCCCTTCCCTTC
>JAWWTY010000106.1:111594130-111647844 GCA_035222235.1 Margarornis squamiger
CTTCCCTTCCCTTCCCTTCCCTTCCCTTCCCTTCCCTTCCCTTCCCCTCCCCTCCCCTCCCCTCCCCTCCCCTCCCCATCTTCCCTTTGTCCACCCTGCTCAAGCAGAGCCATCCAAAGCCAGTTTCCCAGGACCAGGTGGCTTTGGAATATAACCATGTCATGGTTCTTGTAGTACCTGGTGACAAGGTTGAGGTGTCAAGATATTTCAACCAAAATGATTGAAATCCTTTTCTTGCCTCCACCAGAACAGCAATCAAAACTGAGTTTGTGGGCCATCTGGAATTAAAACAGTTGAGAACCTCCAGGAACAAGAACAACATCTTTACCAAAAAAACCACCCTCAGCATTTTGCTAGACATTGGAATTATTCATCACAGTAGGTCAATGATCTCATCTTTTGTCTCTGGAAGGTTAAGTAGACTTAGCATTTAAGGAAACATTTAAGGTTTAAGGAAAAACATTTATTTAAATAGGTATTTATTTGCATTTTCAGATCTTACACTGCATTACTTTAGATCCCTGTCTGGGAGAGATGTTTGCCAGCAATGCTTGAAATCTTCCACAGCTGCAAGAAGTGTTTCTGGTGGCCACATGTTGGGTCTTCCAACACAATTTCTAAGAAAGTATCTGTCTGGGAGGGAAACCCTCAAATTTCCAGTTCATACCTGCATGAGGTAAATGAGATCTTGCAACTGGATAGATGAGCACAGTTGGTAGACTCATGTCTGAAAAGGAAAAACATTTTTGAATTCCCTGAACTGTTGTAAGTTTAATCACCTGGAAAGTTCCCGTAAAAGCATCCCACACGGGCATTAATTAGTGCATCAAAGAGCATGACTTTATTGAATGACTAATAACAAAACATATGCAAATGCAGGAAGGGATTGCCTAAATCTTGGCAATGGTTGTTGACTATGGATGTTCATTCTGAAACAATGTGGTCAAATGCCATGGCTGGGCAGCAAGCACATGTTGTTGGCTCAAGTCCAGCCTGTCATCCACCAGCACCCCAAGACCTTCCCAGCAGGGCTGCTCTGAATCCCCTTCATTCCCCAGGCTCTACTGACAGTGGGGTTGCCCCAAGGTGCAGCACTTTGCTCTTGGCCTAGTTGAACGTCATGAGGTTTCCATGTGCCTACTCCTCCAGCCTTTCCAGGTCCCTCTGGGTGCCATCCAGTCCTTGAGGTGTGTCAACATTGTCTCTCAGCCTGGTGTCCTTGGCAAACTTGCTGAGGGTGCACTTGATCCACTGTCTGTGTCACTAATGAAGACATTAGCACTGGTTCCAGTATATACCTCTGAGGGACACCTCTTGTCACTGGTGTCTGTCAGGACACTGAGCCATTGACCACTATCTTATTGTTGCCACCATCCAGCCAATTCCACATCCAAGCTGGGAAGCCTTTTCTGTCTCTGTCACACAAGTTTCTGAGGGGTATAAGGAGAATTTAGGTTTTGACCTGCCTGTTACTGTAGACAGTGGTAGCATGTGATGTACGCAACGCAGTCAGTGTGAAGCTGTGTCTGGCTAATTCACCTGCTGATACTCCCATAAATTAGTATGGCACTCATGGTACTACAGGTTTCTGAACCTCTGGAATTTCATATATATTCTAAAGGTATTCTTTGTAACAGGCATTCTTTGACCATTTAATTGTATCACTCCTGTTGAAGTTTCAGTTAATCCCTGACATTTACTTAGGCATCGTCTATCATTTAAAATCCAATCCACTCTTACAATCATTTCACAATCACTTCAGCTTGGCTTAACACAGAATGACTCCCAGCAACTCCCAAGGGAGTGTCATACTTGAAGACTCCTGATATTAAATGTCTATTTTAATGGACAAATACTAATGGATCAAGTAGCTTTACCCTTATTTTTATAGGATTAAAAATAAATGAAATGCTATATTGCCCTTGCAAAACAAATTCCTCGTGTCAGAGTACTGACATGAGGGTTACAGGACAAAGAGAAATGACCCAGATCTCGATGCTGGAGTCCTTCTGTGCTGGTGCTTGGCTCAAATCATGCTGTATTTGCACAGCTTTGGTATGCAGGGAAGTGCAAAACATGACTTTTAACACTGAAAGCCACTCCCAGTGGGGGACCACAGTCATTATTCCAGCAGTTTAAAATCATCAGAAACCTCCTTTCACAGAGCCTGGGACATTCAGGTGAGCCCATTTCTGATCTCTTTCCTTACTCAACATATGCTGTGGGATTTCATGTTGTATTTCCCAGTCTGAGGAAATAAAGATTTGAGGAAAAATCCTCTATTGAAACTAAAACAATTGGATGTTGCACAGAATGTTCTAAATATTTACAGTAATTGTTCTATATATGTGATCTACACACATGTAGATTGAACTTGTCAGTTTGTTCACCTAAAAAAACCTCTCTTCCATGATATCTCAGTGATGATTTCCAACCAGTTCTCCGGGAAGTCAGTGGTGGTAACATCCTGTTTGCACTTCCTTCTGGATGAATATGGAGGTGGAGCAAGGATGACAAAGTCTGAACCTCAGCCACGTCAAATGAATATTCAGATATTTGACTTTTTTTTTTTTAATATAACATTGTCTCTGATGTAAATTAATATAAAATTCTGCTCCAAACTGGGTAGATAACCTTTTCCAACACAGGATATGGTAGTAGATCATCCCATAACCAAGGAATGTACTTCGTGTTGCTTAACTTCATTTTTAGAGACAATACAAGACAAGGGTATTTATAAAGCCATATCATCTCTGACAATATTTCAGGAAACTACTGACTACTTTCAGTATGAAAATATTACTCCAGTGATATCGTATGGTTAACAAAATCATTAATTTCCTTTAGTTGGCACTGAATGATGATCATACAATATGCGACCTTTCCAATGCTTATAAATATTATAGATGTTTTTACAGAAGTTTCAACACTGTGTCAAAATATTTACTTACTTATTGTGGATTTGGGCTTATAATGAGCTAAAGGATCCTGCCTCATTTGTCCAAAATAATTGAAGGCATAATTGAGTGAAAGCAATTTCTCCCAGCCACCTGCATGAGGAGCCTTTTTCCCTATAACCAATTATATAATATTTGTTGCTGACGGTATCACATTGAACTTCATTAACCAACAGAATATGCTTAATTATAATCCCAGTCTACTATGCTTATTATTGCAAATGATCCCAACTAGAATAATTAACCTTATTAATTGCAAAAGCACAGTGAGATTTTTGTAGTTTGTGTTTGCCATGGAGATTGTGTGGTTGGACAGGCAAACACTGTAATTGCTGACAAGTGAAGGGAGTTTTTGTCACCTTCGTAATATCTCTGAAAAGTGAGAGTGATGTTGTGCTAGTTGACAACTTTATCTTTTAGCACTTTCACTACTAAGCAGCAATTTTGGGAGCAGGGGAACTACTGAAGCTGCAGAAGGGGTTCAGCTGGCAGACTGACATCTACACTTAGGTGGCTACAGGAGGTGTGCGCTGGGTGTTCAAATCACTGTGCAGTCAACAGAGCTCCGGCAGTTCAGGGGATTCTCCAGCTGTTCAACTGATTAAGTGTCTGGATAACTGTAAGATTATCATCACCTCTCTGCTGTCAGGGGCACAGATTTCCATTTCTGTTCTCTGTCTAGTTATTAATTTCCATGTCATTTTAGAATAGTATCATAGAATCATAGGCTCAAACATAAAGGGCACCTTGTTCCAACCACCCTGCAATGATCATGGACACCTTCCACTATCCCAGGTTGCTTCAAACCCCATTCAGCCTGGCCTTGAACACTTCCAGGGATGTGGCATTCGTGAGTTCTCTGGGCAATCTGTGTCATTGCCTCATCACTCTCATAGGGAAGAATTTCTTCCTAATATCCAATCTAAATCTTCCCACTTTAGTTTAAAGCCATTCCCCCTTGTCCTATCACTCCAAAATTCCCTCTATATCCCTCTTGAATCCCTCTTAGGTAATGGAAGGTGCCTTAGGGTCTCTCTGGAGCTTTCTGTCCTCCAGGCTGAACAGCCCCAACTCTCTCAGCCTTCCTGTAGTACCTGGAATGAATTTGATGCCATGAAATCAAGCAACACTAGGAAATAATCCTGAGCACTGGCACCTGTGTTTGCACGGACCACTGGTTCCAATCCCCCAAATAATTTCTGGGCATGATCTGAGTTAACATGAACGAAAACCCACTAAGAGACTGGATGTGGCTGGTCTTGGAAGTTACAAAACTGCCATAGGACAGCACTGCTTCTCTGTGTGCTGGTGTCTGTGGGCACAGTGATGGGTTTAGTTACAGCAAGAGAAATATGGCTTTTTTGTCAGGCATAGTAGGTTGAAGAGTGGGTTCAATTGTTGTTAAGATAAATATGCCCGAAATGAGAAAAATAGACATAGAGCTGAAAGGTGACTAGAAATCGTGATAGCATTTAAACCAGTCTAACACTACAAGCTGAGATAAGCATGAATCAATTATACCAGCCTGAAATCATGCAAGTAAAATTCTTTATTACATGCTATTCCATGCTGTATAGAAAACCTTTCTTACTTTGCTTTGAAGATCATTCATTGAATTAAACAACCCTGTCTTTCAAAGCAACATGGTTTTGAAGAATCAGCCAAGAATTCTTCTCATAGTTGAGGTTTGACCTGATTTTTTTCCTTTAGCTACTAGTATAAAGAAAAAAAAATTAAAAAAAAAAAATATATATATATATCCATAGCTCTGGACAGGTTTATAAAGCAGAAAGAGATGAAGCCCCTTAAAGCAATGGTTGGTCTTAAATACATGGTAATCTCTGCTACCATGGAACAGGGCTTGATTCCGTGTTGCAAAGCCACTTGTTCCTCTCATGTTGCCTTTTTCTGTCTCATTATACAAATATTTGTTATCCCTGAACTTTTTATGACTCTGTTCTGAAATTATTGAAAAAACCTGATGGGAGCAGGCTATGGGTTTAGTATATTGTTTTTCAGAGAATCAGCTAGGGTGGAAAGGACCTCTGAGATCAAGTTCAACCTTTTTCTGGATCTTTCTCACTTTCTGTTCCCAAAACCCTGCTTAGGTCTTCATACCTATCAAGATAACTTTTTCAATCTTAGAAAAAGCAAACTAACAAACCAACAAATCCACATCAAATCCCCTTATGAAAACTGCTGCTGTGATCCATAGTAGACACAAAAAATAGCTTAATCCAAATATCTTTAGAAATATCTAGGAGTACTGCTCTGCCTACATTGCAAATATTGTTTTACTCTTCTCAGGTGTGGAATTGTTTGATAGAGGATCATCACAAAATTAAAGGCAAGGTCTTTAAGGCTATTTCATGAGCGTATATTTTCATTATTGATATACTTTTGTCACTATGTTAAGTCTGGCATAGAAAACAAACATTTTGCAAGAAATCTCTCTAACCTTTAAAACCTTTCCTTTCCTGTTGGATCAGCTGTTCCCCTTCCATTCACATATGAGTCAACTTTCAAATGTATTTGTTGAAATATGAGGCAAAGTACAATCAGAGGAAACATAGACACATTCCCAGCTCAACTGCCTCAGTATGTCCTTATTGGCACTTCTACATTCCTTTTTTGATAATCCTCTAGCAGTGCAGTTGAGAAAAAATGTATAGCCTGAAAGTGAATTTTCCCAAACATTGCAGATACTCTGAATAGGTTTTTGACTTGGGTGCATTTTTATTAGTTATGTTAATTACATTCGATAGGATCTATATTTAAGATAGACCAATATGAGTTTGCGTGTTTTGTTTTGTTTTGGGTTTGTTTTTTTTTTTTTTAAGGACATTTAGTTCTATCAGGAAAAAAATCTAGAAGTAGATGAAACTTTTGAATTGACTGTTTAAATTACCTGTTATTTAGAAGCAGCAAAGTACCTTGAAAGAATTCTTGGCTAAGACAACAAAAATGCAACAAATCTCTTTCTTTCCCTATTTGCTTATTGACTAAATAATTTTAAGGCACGATTTAGTTCTGTCTGGGTCTCCAAACTGTTTGTTTGTTTCTTTATTTGTTTAATTGAAGAAAGAATTAATGAAGAATCAAAAAATCAATAGTTAATTGATGTCATCTATCTTGACTCCTATAATGCCTTTGTCACAATCCCACACAATATTCCCACAGTGGCAGGACAAGGGGAAATGGCTCCAAACTGAATGAGGGTGGAGTTAGGCTAGATATTAAGAAGACTTTTTTTTACTGTGAGGGTAGTGAGGTTCTGGAACAGGTTGTCCAGAGAAACCTTTCCCTCCTAATTTCTTTGTCCTTGTCTTTAAAAAACTATAATAAGAAATTTTCAGTACCAAAAAAGCAATGTCAGCTGTTGGTCTTTAGCTGTAATCATAATTTTTTTTTTTTTTTGAGAATACTGATTAATTTCAGCCAGGGAAAATGAGAAAAAAGATTTAATACTTATTTAACTGTAATTAAGTAAAGCAAAGCTTATAAGTACACCCTGAATTTGTGGATTCTAATTCAACATTACTGTCAGCATTCCCTGGAGACATTATCTGTTCATTATAGCAAATTATATTGAAGATACAATTTAAGATGCAGGGAATTTTCAATGCAAGGCAATAAAAATGTCTTCCAGCAAAACCCATGAGTTTGATTACAAGGCAGTTAATAAGATTTACAATAAACGACCTGATTGTAAACTATCAGACTTATGAAAAGCTTCCAATAATTTTAAGAAGATTTTAATAAGTTTATAAATGGGAACTAGACCTTTGGTCAGATGATAATGAGCTCTTCTTGCCTTCTAAAAATATCAATGTACATGTAGAGAAGAAATAGTAATTGCCCTTTAGATGAATAAAAATTATTGCAATGTGTTTATTCTGCTTTGAACTCTGGTCTCACTCAACAACAGATCCATCTTCTCTCAGTGCTTAAACTTAAAATTAAATATATTTGCATAAAATAAATATAAATGATCAGGAAATTATATTTCTTGTTATGGTAACCAAAGTCATGATGCGCCTTATACTTTCACAAAAATCAAGAAGAAAGAGAAACTTGTTTGTCAATTATTTTTCAAATCAAGAGAGTTTCAAAGAATGATTATTATAATAAAAATAGTGTTTTCAATTTTTATTTTTCCTCAGGAGTGTTGATGCAAAGAAGATTTATAGAGAAAATTAACTGCTAAGGTGTTTTATAAGATCCATAAGAGAGAGTAATTTTTACTTTTCAAAATGCTGAAGATGATGAATGAAAAATCAATGAAGTTTTCAGTTTAATTTACTTGCAGGACACTCCATTTTTAAAGTATCTGAAACACATTTTATCTTTTTTTTATTTTTAATCTTTTTACTTATTGCATAAACAAAGAATTTCAGGTGTGTCATGCAGAAATAATAGCTCTTTACTTTACAATATCACCATGAAAGGAATGTGAAATCACCTTAATATCTTCTCTTGTCAAAAATGTGACTTAAATGGACATGATAATATGTGTATATATATATATATATTAGTATGTATATATATACTAGTATACAATAGACTTAAATATGACATGACCTTCATGATTTTTTGCGTTGTCATATCTGTCTAATATGTTTATGGTTTTGATTTTGATATTACAGACTCAGATGAAGCAACAGTGGAAGAACTTCATTATTGTGAGGGTAACTGAGCACCGCAAAAAGTGCCCAGAGAGGTTGTGGGGTCTCCAACTCTGGAAATACTCAAAAATTGTCTGGGCACAACATTGAGCAACCTGCCCTGAGAAGCTGTCTGAGCAGAGAGGGTGGACCCAGTGGTCCCTTCCAACCTGACCCCTTCTGCAGTGCTGTGCTTTATCTGGGTAAATACTGCAGACCTCACGAAAAGCATCCACATCATCACAAATAAAAGGAGTGGGTAAAGTCACCTGGATGGGAGCAGGACACAGCAGCAGAACTTATGATTTAAGCATTACTGTTTAAGCAATTTAAGCAATCCTCTAAATACAGGTGTTTGATGCCAAAGTAGCTGCTTGATTTCTCTTAGAAGTGAATGGGAAAAAAGGTGGCATTTTAATGATGTGATTCCTACTGGAGATTTTAGTATTTCCTGCAGGATGAGATGAACTGGAAACTGGAAATATTGAGTTTCTCTTCTGACCACAACAGGGAGACTACTGGGCTTCCAAAGGGATTTTGACTTTGTTGTTTGCTAGAACTGCAAGTACTGGCCCTTCAGGGCTTGTTTCAATGGGCTACCGTGCAAACAAATTACCTGAAGAGAAGTATCTGAGTAGAGAACAATTATTTTCTTGTGCTTGCATCTGAATGACCTAGGGAAAGGACAAACATATAAAGGACATGATGTTCTTTTTACCTGTGAGAAAAATTTCACTGAACATCTGTCTGCTAACTATAAATTAAATACAGTCACAAGCATGTTTGTATATATATATCCTTAGTAGATACACATATATGGAATTTATTCTTTCCTCTTTATTGACATTTTAAAGTGGAATTTTTGTCTTTTTAATCTCAAAATTTTTATTTCAAGCATTGCTTTTCTTGCAAAATTTAACCGCAAAAGTTGACAAGCCCCCCCAAAAAACCCCTCCCAAAACCAAGCCAAACTTCATTTTCAAAAGCATTATTGGTAGAAACCTTCTTTCCTTCCAGGTTTACCAACATCCTTCATTGCATTAATATGGAGAGTAGTTTCTTCTCAAACATATATTTTTTTTGGAATTGGCAACAGCTCACTGCAATGGTGCATGCAGCAAAAACACATTCACCCTCACATCAAGAAACTTTCCCGGTGTGGGAAATTTCTGAATGAGCAAGTTCCATGTTTTACTTGATTTTGATTTTTTTAATGTTTTTTTTTTTTATCTGCTACTAGAAATAATTAAAAAAAATCATTAAAAAAAAAACCAAACAAAAAAAACCCCAAAAAACAAAAAAAAAACCCCCAAAACGAAAAAACCCACTAAACATTCCATGAATACCGGTGCTACTCCTTACAAGAAAGTGCAGAAACACAATTTAAAAGGAGATGCCATCATCAGTTTCAGCAATGAGGTGCTCCTAAGATGTAGGAATAGGTATCAAGTAGGAACAGGGACTAAAATTAGCAGCATAATCACTGAGGTGGAAAAGGAACATCAAATATCCTGGCTGACGTCTGGCTTGTTTGGATGAATGAGCTGTGGAACTATTGACTCAAAGGAGGAATTCTCGAGTCACGTAGTCACAACCTTCTATTCCTTGTGGAATTGAGCAGGAATTTTCTCAATGAGAAAAATTAGTCTCTGACCCATCTTTTGGAGTTCTTGACTCTAATAGGGTTTTAAAAAGACATTATTAATGGATGAATTCTCTTTAAAAAGTAATTTATTTAGTAAGATATTATTACTCTTTTCCTATTTCTATATACATAGAAACATCTTCAACATATTTGATATCTAAAGATCTTTTATGATCTTTACATCATTTTATGTAAGAAATTAGATATGATGGAAATCAAGATCTGATAACCAGAACAGTAACATTGGGGGCTGGACTAGATGACTTTCAAAGGTTCCTTTCCAACCCAAACCATCCTATTATTCAGTGTTTTAAACTAACAGCCTCTATTACCTGGATAAGAATGTTCAAAAACTCAAGGAATTAATAAAAATGCCACAACTCTTCTCATTTTGTTCATTGATTTTAGCTGAACTCAGCGCTGAGCCTGCTTTCAACTTTGATCATTCAATGACTTGAGACAGGAATACATAAATTGTGCCTATTTTTAAGTACCACCTTGATTTCTACAAAGTCAGTGCAAGGAGAATGGTCTGTCCTTGCTTAATGACCTAAGAAAACTGTTTGGATAAACCTCTCCAGTTGCTGACTCTTATATAATTCCTTTACATTAAGAAAAATTTCTTCCCTGAAAGAGTGGTTGAGGATTGGAAGTGCCCAGGGAAGTGGTGGAGTCACCATCCCTAGAAGTGCTCAGAAAATGAAGAGATGCAGAACTTCATGATCTGGTTCATGGCAATACTCAGTCAAAGGTTGGCCTTGATGAACTTGGATGCCTTTTCCAACCTTACTAATTCTATGATTCTCTTCCATAAAAATTAGAGGTGTTGTAATGGATTGATCCATTAAAACTGGTCCACATATAGCAAAGTCCCACCTGTCTTTTAAACAAAGTGAATAGGTCTTGGCACACACTTTGTTTAACTGTGAAAGTATTTTGCAAATATTGAATGGAACCTACATAGAATAAGGTGCTATATTTTAAAAATTCGGTTCTCCAGCTCCTCTAGTTCAGTCTATAACCATCTCAGAGCTGTAGCTGTCTCTGTTTCACAACAATAAAATCCCCCAGAGGTTGGTGCACCATACATTTTTACAAATAGGCACATAAGTGTCCATTTCATAGAATCATAGAATAGTTAGTGTTGAAATTTCTGACTGGGTTCAGGTTTGACTCACAAGGATGACATTCCCTTGCCCTGTCATTTGAGGAAGCAGACCTTGTCATCCTCTGAACACAGAGACAGGCCAGGGCCACTCTTTTAATGTAATAAATTGCAACATCAGCAGCAGAATCTCCTGGATGCAGCTGGCAATGTCCCATTTCCCAGCAATTCAGTGGCTAAAATACATGGAAAAAAAGCATGCGAGGAAAGGGCTGAGTTTCTTTGCTTCTGAAATGGAAGTTCAAATGTTTTCAACCTCAGCACACTTCCTGCTTGCGACTCCTGATTTCATTTCCATCTTGGTGTCCCTTTAGAAACCTGTCCCCTTTGTTCCTTGCTCGGTGCCTGACTCATGTGAAAGGGGTTCAGCATTGCAGTGGGGATGAATAAATTAACATCAGCAAAGTGCTCAGCAAAGGGGTGGTAGATGTCAGGAAGGAAACAGAAATATGGATCATTGACCAGGGCTTCCCGTTTAATTGTGATTTGGTTAATCTTTAACAATTTTCTTTTTGGAAGAACTGGGGTTTTTTCATGTCATTTAACTTCTACCTCCATGTAACCATATTAGATTCTGTACCTATATATTGGAAGTATATTGCTCTGTATAGCAACAAACTACTGTGTATGCATACGTGTATCTATACAGAGGAAGGAGAGCAAGAGAGAGATACTTTTTGAAAACTACTAGAATTAAATATTTTTTCACCCCAGTGAAGTCTGGTTGAATGGTTCTTTAGTGTCAGATCCTTCTAGAGCACATAAGCCTCTGAAAAAAATGTAAGCAGTAAGTTTTATCCTAATAAACAGTGAACATAAATAGTTCAATTATAATTAAATTTAAGATAAAAGAGTTGATGAAAATCCTCATATTCTGTCACTTTGGTGATCACTTCCCCATATAATTTCCTCCCATTTTAGCAT
This sequence comes from Margarornis squamiger, assembly GCA_035222235.1. Taxonomy (NCBI): domain Eukaryota; kingdom Metazoa; phylum Chordata; class Aves; order Passeriformes; family Furnariidae; genus Margarornis; species Margarornis squamiger. Next base: position 111,605,486 of record JAWWTY010000106.1, read on the forward strand.
ATCTATGCTATAGTCTAATTTTGACTCATATTTTTTGAGCATAACATGGCTACATCCCTGCTACAGGGGCTGAGAACTGAACAACTGGAGAGTCACTTAGGGGAGGATCCATTTCCCCTACTTTCAGACATGGCCTTTATAACTCTTAAATTGTTCATTTAGACTCTTTACAGTCAGGGAGAGAAGCTCCTGATTACAATTAAGCTCATCCTGACTGAATGGCTAATAAAGTTTACACACATCAATTTAAATTTTTCTCAGTTTAATCATTGTTCAGAAAAGAGCTAATGTAGACTGGCTGCAGCATCACTGCAAAATAAATAATTCCTTGAGCACAACTCATTTTGCTTTCTGTATTTATCTGTTCTGATGCAGAAAATACATCTAGAAGACTGAAAACAAAGGGTTCCTGCTGAAGGGGACTGAGAAAACTCTGATTCTACCAACTACATTTTCTTCCAAACTGAGATTAGTCCCTTTTTCCGTGAACCCACATACATTAATCTGGGTTTTGTCATAGAGAGGAATGTCAAACAGCTGTAGAAACGACTGAAAGTTAATTCTTTTACTACTCAACACTTAATTAGGAAAGAGAGACAAGTCTTCAAGCAGTGTCAGTCTCTACCACAAAGGCTGCATCATGCACCCCACTGGGCATGCACACATACAAATACAGCTGTTCAGGAACACTTGTACTCACTCAAAATAGCACGTTTGCAACTGTTAGTGATTTCTCTGAGGCTGTTGTGGCATCTTAAATCTCCTCCTATGCCTTGCACAGAGCTGGTTTGACACGTCAGGCAAAAATTGCATTTTGTGGCTGTGACAGAAGTGTGAAGGCTTTTATGGAGATAGATGTGCTGATGAGTGGCAAGAAGGATCAGTAGGGGTCCTAAAGGAGATGTGGGTTTGGAGTAAGTTTCAGGGATGTGAAGGGGGGCTTGGGGGTGAGACCAAGAAGATATGATGATGATTTGAAGAGCAGTGAATGATTTTGGGAAGTTATTCCAAGGAGAAAACCACCTTTCCCCCTTCCAAACCTTTCATTAATCTCCCCTTGGTAACTGAACAGACTGGGAAATTACAGTGGAACCATAGCATGACCAAGAGACTACCAGACTCCTTCTCCCCAGGAGGCACTTTCTATCTCAAACTTTTCTTTATAGGATTTTAGAATCGTAGTATGATTTAGACTGAAAAGGACCTTAAAGCTCATTTAGTTCCAACCCCCTGCCATGGGCAGGGACACCTTCCACTATCCCAGGTTGCTCTAAGCCCCATCCAGCCTGGCCTTGGACACTTCCAGGGATGGGGCAGCCACAGCTTCTCTGGGCAACCTGTCCCAGGGCCTGCCCACCCCCATTTTTATAAAAAATCTTTTTCATGTTTAACCTAATGCTATCCTCTTTCAGTTTAAAATCATTGCTCCTTGTCCACTGCTCCTTGTTCTGTCACTACAGGCCCTGATGAAAAACTCTCTCTCTGCCTTTCTTGTAGATTGTCCCACATAAAAGGACCTCTAGACCCTCTTCAGCAGGTCCATGTCTTTCCTGTAGCAGGGAACCCAGATCTGGACACAGTATTCCAGGTGTGAGGTGGAGTAGAGGGGGGCCATCACCTCCTTTGACCCTCTGGCCACCCTTCCTGTGATGTAGTCCAGAAGGCAATTGGCCAGGATTGACTCCTTGGGACTCTTGGCCTTCCATCACCCCAGGGAAGACGGGGAGAGGATCTGTCCAGTCCTGCCTTAGACCAATGGAATGGGAGAGAGGGGTTGTAGGCAAAGCCTGGAACCGCCCTGGGAAACTGGGCTCGGGGAAGGAGAAGGCATGGAAAAGACAATGGCAGTGCTGAGACGGACATAGAAATGTGTCTCCAGTCACTTGTTCTACTGTAATGCAGCAGAGAGGGAAAGAGTCATTTGTCTCAGGTTCAAATTCTACTTTTTTCTCCATAATCTCTACCTCCAAACAGTTCAGGAGGCTGAAAACCTGCTTGGACCTGATGAACTTGAAAATCTACTACAGCTTGGCTGTTATTCCCTGGGATTTGATCTATTGCATAATAAGAAAATAATTACCCCAGAAAGTTTCATTTCATTCAGGGTCACAGGCTGGAACTGAACTGACAGCAAACACTGCTCCAGGCTCCTGGTCTGACCTAGTGAAACAGGTGAGCTCAGCCCTGTAACTGCCTTATAAGGTGAATTTTGCCAATAATAAAAATCTGGACAAAGGGTTATGTTAAACTTTTCCCATTGTGCCTCCAAGTGAAAGACATGGAATAGGAGGAAGGTTAGGCCAGAATTTCACTCCTGTAGCTCAGACAAAGTTAAAACCAAACAAACCAAAAATCAACATCTGAAACTATTTCATGTCTGATTTGTTTAAATAGAGAAAGCCATGCTCCAAGGCCCAGTAAATCACATAGCAAAATATTCATCCATCCATCTTTACATCATGGGATCAGAGTATGGATATGTAGCTGGATACTTGGACAGTTTGGTAGTGGTAACTTCAGCAGCCCCTACTAAGTTGCTTTCACAAGAGCCAGGTTCCCCAGCAGCAGCTCACCCAGCACAGATTCATGGCTGATTATGTGATGCCTTCATTATTTAGTGCTGCTGAGGAACCACAGGATGACAACTCAGACAGCTGATGGGTTTCTCTAAAAAAGGTCTCAAAAGATGTGTTATAACACCCATGTTTCAAACTCCATCTGCTCACTGATATCTTTGAACCTCAGTCCACCTTCTTGCCTGACTGGCCTTCCTTGGCCAGTGGGAACCAGGACACAGCAATCTGACACTGAAAACCCAAGTCGTGGAAGCAGTGTTGAAATGAACAGCTTAAATAAGAAACAGCCCCAAAAAAGGCAGAGGATCTGGTGTGGAATCATGGAATCACAGAGCGGGTAAGGGTGGAAGGGACCACCAGTGGGGTCATCTGGTCCAACCTCCTTGCTCAAGCAGGATCCTCCCAGAGCACGATACCCTGTTCATTCCTAATTCACGTTAAAGGTTTCAGTTTCTTTTTTTAATCACATTTTGATTCAAATTCTGCCAAAGCTGCCAACGAAGACTCATTTCTGCATCCATTAAAAGTGCAGAGACCAGGAATCTGGTACACAGAGACCCTGGATGATGGACATGAAAAATACACGAGTTTTTTAAACTCTTTCAAGTCACTTTTGTGACACTAAAAATAATGTCCAAGAAACTCTGAGATTAACTTGTTCTTAGTTATCCATTACTCAAGGAATGCTGGGCTAAGTGCAATGGTGTGGAATAAGAAAATGTGTATTCAAAGCCTACACATAGGTGGTTTTTTGCCACACCATTGTGCTTAATCCTCTGTTCAGTAAACCACACTGCACAAATAAATTGGCATAAAATAAAATATATTCTGAAAAGAAGTAGGAAGTTCCTCCTGACTGACAGCGGCTTGCACTGCCAGGGCTTGTTCTATATTCATACTTACAAAATGCAGATTATATTTCTCTCATGCTGGCAAGCCAATAACTAAGCTTCACTGCTTTTGGCATCCACTAGATTTTTGTCATACCTCCCTAATATGCCTTAAGGGTACTTGTTGATACCAAGAATTGAAACAAAGCTTATGCTTTCGGTTGCCAAGTCACTTCAGCCAGATGGAAACATAAATCTGGAGCCAGAAAATATTATTACTGTTATTTGAATTTGGAATGTAAATGGTGGCTTTGTCTTTTACCATGTAAATGTTTCTTCTTGTTGAGGAAAAGTCTAACATAAGAAAATATCTATCTTGTTCAGGCTTCCTTTGTTGCTGTCCTAACAGGCTGGCTGTAATATGTTGGGAGGTATATAACCCAGTTATATAATATATAAATAATAAATAATAAATGCATGTAGCATTTTCCTCTATGGAATTTACTCCCTCTTCGGCTGAGGAAGGAATAACAATTAATAATGGGTGTAAGATAAAGCCAAACAAATCGCAGCAGAGAACTACACGTATTTTACACAAAAGGTTGAACATTCCTGGTAGTTCATCTTGGTGTCTTTACATTAAGAATAGATGTCTTTATGGAATATTTGTTCTCATGCAACTTTGGGGGTGTTTAGTATAATACAGTTATATCTGGACAGGATATTATTGCTGTATTGCATAAAGGATGTTAGAAGTTGTAACCATCCCTTTATAAATCTATGAAATTCCAAAGTCAGGTGTAAAAGTCTTAATTTGTTGGGGTTGTGCTCAGGACATCTTTAAAATAGCAGTACATTCTGGTTGGTTGTGGGTTGTTTTTTTTTTTGTATAAATGCTATTTTCCTCCATAATTTGTTTGAGAAGATTTAATGAAAGGGGAAAAGTGACATGAAATAGAGAACAAAGCATCACTGTAACACTGAATAACTTCAATAAAAGGAGGTGTTTCCTTGTGTGAAATAAAACAGACACTGAGGTGCTCTGCTGAACATCAATAATTTTTTTTTTGTATTTACTCCTGAGATTGGAATTGAAAACCATCTTCAAAAGATAATGACCAAATTAGTGTACACCAATGTGTATTACCATAGAATCATAGAATCACAGAATCCTGGAAAGGTTTGGTTGGAAGGGACATTAAGGATCATTTATTTCCAATTCCTCAAATGGACAGGGGCATCTTCCACTACATCGCTCCACCTGTTGCTCCAAGCCCCACCCATCCGGGCTTGAACACTTCAGGGATGGGGCTTCCAGGGCCATTATGTGTATTTATCTTATGGAAACTACCTGGATTTAAGAGAGGTCATCTGAAACCACACAGTGTCAGCTGAGGATGGTGAAGCCTTCAGCAGCTGTTCTTTCATTGCTGTAGTCAATGTAGCCCCATCCTGTTGTAGCAGAAACTCCTTATTCTCCCCAGGGGACACTAATTCAATTAAGTTGACACTTTCATTGTCCCAACTGCAGTATTTCCTTCAGCTGCTCTACAATAAGCAGCAGAGAAATAGTCAGGTTCATTAAACTTTCCTCAGTGCTGGACCAGGCCACACTTCTGCACTGCAGAGCTATGATTTAAAGAAAGGTGTACTATTTGCTTCAAATACAAAACTGCCCGTGGAAGCAAAAACTGATAGGCCCTCACTGTGGGAAACATCACCCTCCTGAATCAGACTTTGCAATTTTATCTTCTGTCCAGCCCAGAGAGACTGCAGACGAGCAACATCAGTCAGACAGGACAAAACCTAAGAGAAAAAGTGAGAGTCGAGAAGAAATCAATGATGCTTTTATGTATTCCTTGCCTCCTAGCAAATAAATGACAGGAGCACTGAGTCTTTCCCCGATGCCCGTGCGGCCCGAGGGATGGCTGTGCTGCAGGGGATGCGTGGGGAGCCGGTCCAGGGATGTGCTGCATCCCCAGACCTGCCTGACTCGGGGACCAGCCCTCTCCCAGGGCTGCCCGGGCTCCTGCATCCCACCGGCTGCTGTCCGAGCCAGCAGCCAGATGGCCGGGGAGTCTGGAAAAAAACCACGAGGACCGACGCTTCCAGGGCAATCTGCACACAGCCAGCCTTTCCAGGGCTGCTCCGGAGCCGCGAGCCTTGCAGCCTGAGCAGCCCCGATGGAGCCTGGCCAGTGCCACGTTAAAAGGCACTGCTGTGACAGACCAGATTGTCCCTCGCTGCCAGCAGCTGTCGGGGTACCCAGGGGCTGCGTGCTGCTTCGGGATCGCACGTCTACCAATATCGATGAAAGGAGACAGTGCAGAGTTTCTTTTATCTTTTTTTTTTTTTTTTCCGCCTATATCTGCGTTTCTGGCTGTTGCTCCTTATGCAGGAGAAGTTTTCTCTTCTGTAAAATTCCCCGTTCCCCAAAACTGCGGCGTTGCTGCGATGGAAAGAGCCGCGCCTGCGAGCACCTCACTGCGGATTTTAGCAGTGGTTAAAAGCACCATCTAGTGGCACTGGGGGGACTTCACGGGGAACGGAGAAACCCCGGCCCTTCCAGAGTCATAGAATCATCAAAGCTGGAAAAGACCTCTAAGATCATCGAGTAGACCACTAACACAGCACTGCCAGGGCCACCACTAAACCTTGTCCCTGAGCACCACATCTACACGTATTTTAAACACTTCCAGGGATGTAAACTCCACTACTTCCCTGGGAAGCTTCTTCCAATGTTTTACCACTCTTTCAGTAAAGAAATTGTTCCCAATATCCAGTTTAAACCTTCCCTGGTGCAATTTGAAGCCTTTCCATCTTTGTTACTTGGGAGAAGAGCCTGACCCCCACCTGGCTCCCCCTCCTGTCAGGGAGTTGTAGAGAGCAAGAAGGTCCCCCCTGAGCCTCCTTCTCTCCAGGCTGAGCCCCCCCAGCTGCTCCTCATCAGACTTGTGCTCCAGACCCTGACCCAGCTCCTCTGCCCTTCTCTGGACTCACTCCAGCATCTCAATGTCCTTCTTGTATTGAGGGACCCAAAACTGACCCCAGAATTTGAGGTGAGGCCTCACCAGTGCCCAGCACAGGGGGACAGTCACTGCCCTGGTCCTGCTGCCACGCTATTGCTGACACAGCCCAGGTGCCACATTGTCTTTCTTGGCCAACTCAGCACACTCTGGCTCATGTTCAGCTGCTCTCACCAGAACCTTCAGGGCCTTTTCCAGTGAGCAGCTTTCCTGCCACTCTGCCCCCAGCCTGTAGTGCTGCAGGGGGTTGTTGTGACCCAAGTGCAGGACCTGGCACTTCTCCTTGTTGAACCTGATGCAATTTGCAGTCGATAAATTGAAGCCAAAGACAGCAGACTTGTCAGCACCTTCCACTTGTGTGTCTCTCTGTGACAGCTGTTGAAAGATGCCTCATGAAAGACAAGCTTGCAGGATGCCCAGAAGAGCAAACCCTTCTTTGCTGTAGTTTCACATCTTGCTGTCCCCCATGGCACTTGTTTGCCTACTCACAAACAAGACAGGAACAGTTTCATCCTGTTCTCCCAGAAACTGACAGCAAATCCATCAGAGTAGGACTTGGGTACTGTAGAGAGCAGAGATTTCAAGCCAAAGTAAGTGTTCTGCTTTTTCTTCCCACTCACCACTGACCCCACCCACATCCCCTCCATCTGACAAGACAATCAGTCACAGAATCATAGAAACATTCAGGTTGAAAAAGACCTCCAAGATCATCAAGTCCAACCTTCCTGGTTGGTTTCAGAACAGGATATGTTATCATTGGTGGCAATGAAACATGCCTTTGGGCACAGCACTCAGCTTTCTGTCTGCACCTTTCCCCAGCTGGCAGCCTGAGCAGCCAAACTCTTTTATTTGTACCTCAAATGACATATGAAGTCACCTGTTTTAATGAAGATTCGTTTTCTAGAAACACATATAGAGTGGTTTGGGTTGGAAGGGACCTTAAATAGAGCTGCTCATCTTGTTCCACTCCTCTGCCTTGGGCAGGGACACCTTCCACTATCCTGCATTTCTCCAGGCCCTTTCCAACCTGTCCTTGAACACTTCCAGGGATGGGGCAGCCACAGCTTCTCTGGGCAACCTGTGCCAGGGCCTCAGCACCCTCGCAGTGAAGAATTTCTTCCTCATGCCTAATTTAAATCTATCCTCTTTCAGCTTAAATCCATCTCCCCTTATCCTATTACTATATAACTATATCCATCCTCTCAAAATGTCCCACTGTTCTACTGTGTAGGATTTCCAACCCCATCCCTACATCTAAAATGACGCAGGCCTAAATCGCTTAGAGATTAATATTGGTGGGTTATGTGGGAACTAAACACCTGGGTAGTAGACAAAGGATGGAGAAGAAGGGCAAGAACCAGAGACCAAGCCTTTAACACCTGATTTCATGCACACTGGTTTGCCATGCTTCAAGGCATGAGTATAAAAATTTCTCTTGTCCATCAAGCAGGCATCCCTATCCACAGAACTGATCTGCCTCCCTGCCTTTATCCACTTCCTTATGTATTGTGTCATCCATTGTCCTTGTCACCTTGTATCACCAGCCTTCCTTCCTGCTGATTTGAAACAGCAATGGTCAGCTTCAAATGTTGAGATCATTAACAAATTTGCAATTGGGATTCATTAATAAACTTGTGAGGTCTCAGAAGCTGCAACCCTTGTTCTCTGATTCAAGTACTGTATGTTGTACCAGAGAAACACAAAAGGATGTCTGTTCAGTGCTGGAATGCTGAGAACATTTGTGAAGTCTTTCTAACAAAAATATTTGCTATGGGGTAATTCCATTTTTGTCATGTCGTGTTCAGACTCAGTGAGAGCTCCAGCACATCCCTCACTGGATAACACAGAACAGCTTGGAATCAGCCTCATTCAGTGCCTTGGGCTTCAGTTCTTCAGCAAGAGATGTCAAAATCTCATGGAAATCACTGGTTCCACCAGTTCAGGAAACTTTTGCTGGGAAAACTGCTTCTTTTCTGTAATCCATGTCCAGGTACTGGACTAAGAGGAATGAGCAAGGGTAGTGATGCGCCTCAGGCCTGGCAATCCATGAAGTTTGGCTCTTGCCTGTTGGCTTCCCCAGTGGCAGGTCAGTGCAGTGCCCTCGTGGAGACGGGATTTGAAATTGTGATGATGAAATCAGTTGTAATAAATGACATATGTTAAGGACATAAAGAGTCTTTTCTTTTTCGTATGAAATGCAAGAGAAATATATTTTGCTCACCTGCTAAATACAAAAGCAATATGTAGCCTTGTCTTAAATTTAAAATATTCAAAAAAAATAAAAATCTGTCCCTATGACTGTTATATAATTAAACCAGGACATAGATAACACTTTGAAATATTAAGTTATTTAAACAACTACTTGCTATATGTTTCTGAAAGGTTGCTTGTGCCCTAACTTAGTAAAAAATCCATTCTTTCTCTGTACTACTCTATATCTGGTAGATGGGTTAGGTTTTTGGCCACCTAAATCTAAGCAGCAATCTAAAAATCAGTAGAAAAGCAGATATCCTTTAATGTACTCAGACACACACACTCTTTGCTGAAACGAGCTTGGCCAAATGGCATCTCTTAAGTTTCTTGTAACTTTTTTTGGGGTGAAAAAGCAGGTCTTGGAGCATAAACAACAACATGAGTAACAATAATTAATGATCGTGGTCTCTAAGCCCAGCTGGAAGTGTGAACTGTGGTGACATGTGTGTGAAGCAGCAGCTCCTGCCTTCTGCTGAGTTACAGAGTCAGCTTGAGCCAGGGAATAAAAGGGGGTTGAAGGCATAAGGATGGAATGATGAAAGAGGAGGAAGGGAAGGGACACGGGAAAGCATTTTGGTGGGAGGAGAAGGGCGTTCCAGAATCAGTAAGGTCAGTAATGTTCCTGAGACAATGCATTTTCCTGGCTTTTCATCTAGGAAAGATTGGGTATGTCCAGGCTGAATTGCTTTCACTTGTACAGGAGAGCAGTGCCCTGGATCCCAAACCTGCTAATATAATTCAGGGGTGGGTACAAGAATCAAACACATTATGCAGGAAAACAACCTGTTCTGAATCTGTGTTTATCTCTAAGCTGCTGAAGAGGAGAGCAGTTAAGCTCATACTTAAACAGAAAGGTACACACATGCACAGAAGCATACACAGATTTAAGATCTTGCTTGAAATTTTCCTGAATCCAAGTTTTTGTTTTTATTAGCACTGGTGCAACATCACATATGTTTGTAGCTTTACAAAGCAAGGATGAACCCAGCACAGAGAGAAGAGAGAGACAGAGAAATCAGAGAACTCAGTTCTTGCTGATTTCATCTGCACACTTTTATTGTCTACTTAAATGAAATTCAATTAATCCTTATTCTGTGGTATCTTTATTCTTGGGATCTTTGCCTTAGCAATGCTTTATTTCCTTTTTCTTTCTGCTTTCCCATTGTAGTGAAACACATGCAAGTTCTGATATAGAACAAACTGATTTCTTATGTTTTTGAAAGCCTAACTGTGCTGGCAAGACAGGTTATTGTTGATTTGTCAATATTCCATATCTGATGCATGGAGAAAATGCAGATATAAGATAAAAATGTGATGGCTTTAGAGAGAGGTTGAACTTACTCTGTTCTGTCTGGACGTACAGACATTAGAAGTGTCAAAGTGCTCTCTTGAAAACCTTTATCCAGACAACACACAATCTTTGGGGGGATTAAAATAAAGGGAAGTACTGGAAACTAAAAAGGAGGATGGTCTTAAAATATCCTAATCACAGGCCATGAAATAGTGTGAAGCAAAGAGGGATCCTTTCAGAAGGAACATCACTTCAGGTGTGTGTGGGTCCTCTCTTGACTGTACTATATCAGGGATATTTAAAGCATGGACAAAAAACCTTTTATTACAGACAGACTGGTTAACCATGTGGTTTGGAGTAGAAAAGATCCTTTGCATCCTGAAAATGAAAAATGCAGAATTTAGAGGCAGAGAAAGAGCCTTTAACCTCTCCTCCCATCATCAATACCCAGCACCATGTGCATTCCTACGTCACATCAGATCACATCACATACTGGCCATGAAAACACAGAAGCCTCCCCGGTGCCACCCCTCTTCCATGTGGCCTGGAGCTGTGTCTGTCCTGGTGAAGAACATGAGTAACCTATACATTTACTCTTTATATAAAAATTTTAAACCACAACCACAGGGTTCCTTCAGGTTTTGCTGTCTTCGGTCACTTTGATTTGATATCTGGTCATGTTGATTTGATCTCTGGACATGTCATATCTTTCCAACACCTGCAGAGAGGTCCCATGTGCTCAGCAGTCCAGGATAACTACCTGTAATGAACTGGCCTCGACAGCACATTCACTTTAGCAAATTAAACAAGACCGTGGCCTCGTGCAGTTGTGGGTTAGCAATGACCAGAGAGCATTTCCAACAGGTAACTTGCATGCAGCCTCTTTTTTTTTTTCCTTTTTTTTTTTTTTTTTCCTGAGAATAAGAGAATATCACAGAATGAACATGTTGTCTACCCATGGGATAAAGAATGGGCCCACCAATTTTAGTTTAGTATTGTAATTGCAACCACAAAATCAAATTTTCCTTTGGGAAGGTGCAGAGTAGGTACACACAGAACTGTGCCAGGTTTCACAACAAAAGGCCATGGCCCAGGGAGTTCTCCCTCAAAAAGATCTCTTGAAAGCCCATGGTCTGACTGATTGGTCAATTATTCATTTTATGTGCAGCTTCATTAAGACAAGAACAGCAAACACTTTGTCCTATCATCAGTCAATATAAGATACAGACTCTCAGGGGGTTTAGGCACTTGACTCCTCTACAGGTGTTGGAAAACAGGAGTTGAAAACAGAAACCTGAGTGCTAAATACCTGCTGAGTATTTGGTACTTGCATAGTTTAGGGGAGGAATCTGGGCAGAAAAGCCCAGTTTCAAAAAGGAGCCACCACAGAAGTTGAATACTATTTCATCGGGAAGGAGCTATCTGACTTGGCTTCATTACAGATTCACACATTCAATCACACCAACATCACTTTTCAAATACCATCTCTTACAAATGGATGTTGTTAACTTTCCCCGACAGTAAAGGCACAGCATGTGATTTTCATCCATCAGAGGAAGCTTAATAAATCAACCAGTACATTACAGCTTCACGCCAAGTTAGCACCTTCATCATGGAATGAAATTAGCAAAGCAAATACACTGGCTAATTGTGAAATATGCTAATTACCAGCTCAACCCGTGAAATAAGGCATGAGTGATGTGTGACGAGCTTTGTACAGAGTCGTGAACACTTGGAAATGCGACACTTAAATAAAGTCTAAAACTGCTTATGCAGAGAGAAAGGAGAACAGACAGGGCTAGGGAACAGGCATGGTGGAAAAATATTTTCATAAGAAGTTTGAAACCTTTTCACTTCTGCTACTCTCATGGGATTAAAGGCTGGGAGTGGGGAAATGCGCTGATAACAGGCTACGGACCATTTTCCATCTATTTCACACCAATCTGAGTCTATTCAAGGTCATTACCAAAGAGAACTGAGCTAGCAGTTTGGGATAAATTCACAAGTTGGCACAGTTTGACTTGAAGTCAACGGAGTTATGGTTTTCCATCGGTAGAGAATTCGTCCTTTTACTTGATGAATTCAGACTCCCTTGCTCACCAGCTAGGCACTGACAGCTGGGTTTTGCAAATGTCCTCATTTTTGAGAAGGAGAAGATGATGCAAGGGAGCGTATCCCAGCTTAGGGCTTTCTCTGCCATTCACCTTGGCTCTTCTGCAGACTCTTATTTCCATCTCTACACAAATTTCCTACTTGTGTTTTTGTACTGATCTTCTAAATTATGTAATGTTTTCTCTATCTAAACTCCTCCCCCTCAGCTTTTCATCCTTCTAGGGGAGGGAAAAAAAGTGTTGAGAGGACAAAGTCTTACTACAGTTCAGCAATGAGGGAAAGCAGCACAGATGCAGCGAATGAGTCCCCTTTTGTAGAGTTTCCCATTTAATGCCCAAGAGTTCTTTCCCTCTTCTCTGCTCTTATGACATCCTACCTGGAATGCTGAGTCCAGCTCTGGGGCCCCCACATGAGAAAGATTCTGAATTGCTGGAACAAGTCCAGAGGAGGTCACTGCCATGATCAAAGGGCTGGAGCACCTCTGCTCTGGAGACAGGCTGGGAGAGTTGGGGCTGTTCATCCTGGAGACTTTACAGCACCTTCCAGTACCTAAAAGGGCCACAGGAGAGATGGAGAAGGATTTTTTGCAAGGGCATGGAATGATAGGACAAGAGGAAATGGCTTTAAGGTGGAAGAAGGCAGGTTTAGATTAGATATTAGGATGACAATTTTCTCTTGGGGGGTGGTGAGGCCCTGGCACAGGTTGTCCAGAGAAACTGTAGATTCCCTGTCTCGGGAGGTGTTCAAGGCAAGGTTGGATGGGTCTTGTAGCAACCTGGTCTAATGGAAGATGTCCCTGGACATGTCAGAAGGGATGTAATGAGATGATCTTTAAGGCCCCACTCCAACCCAAGCCATCCTATGATTCTGTGATAACTGCTGTCTTGCCAACTTTTCCATGGAGGTCGACTCACAAAGTACATGTGAATGTACCTTGAGTAATGGAGCCAAGCCTTCAGAGACTTCAAAAGTATGAAAATAGCCTGATATTTTGATTTCTGAAAATCACAAATAAATAACAAACAAAAATAATTATCTATCTTCTAAAATTCTCTTCAAAAAATTGTTGCCTGGAGCATTTCCATTGCTCCATGAGATTGCATAAATTCTTGTCCCATTGCAGGGCACCCCCAAGCAGAGCCTGGTCCATGCTCTGCCCCCTCCCTGCAGGCACTGACAGACATGGGTGAGGTCCCCTCTCAGTGTCTCTTCTCAAGGCTGAGCAGCCCCAGCTCCCTCAGCCTTTCCTTGAAAGGGAGATGCTCCAGTCCCTTCATCATCTTTGTCACCCTCCACTGGACCTGCGCCTTGAGCTCTGTGTCTCTCTTGTTCTGAGGAATCCAGAACTGAACACAGCACTCCAGATGTCCCTCATCAGGGTAGACAAAGTCCCATGCAAATGTTGGCAGCAAATAAAATACAAATTTATTTTGTCAAGACCTCTGAGTTGTATTTTCCTTCCTGAGTGACTTTGTTGTCACTGCGGAGCAATGAGCACTTACGGAAAGAACAAGGAGGAGTTTGATGAATGGATGAGCTTGTTTACAATATTTTTCTTTTAAATTTGCATCTTCTAGGATTAAATAGCTGAGCCAGTTTATCAACAATTTGTTGCTGGATCCCAGCAAGGGAATGCCCCATTCCTGAAAGTGTTCAAAGACAGTGTGGATGGGGCTCTGAGCAGCCCCAGTGGAAGGTGTCCTTGCCCATGGCAAGGGATTAGGATTAGATGGTCTTTAAGGTCCCTTTCAACCCCACTATTGTGTGATTGTATGATTTTAATGCCTCACCCTGCCAGGAAAGGCCAGGAGTGTTGCTTTTATCATGGAATCATTAGAATTATGGTTCGAAAAGACCATTAAGTTCATCAAGTCTAGCACCACCACCACGTTTGCCATTAAACCATGTCCTTAAGTGCCACATCCACACGTTGTGTGAACATTTCCAGGAATGGTGATTCCACAGCTTCCCCAGGCGCCAGTGCTCTACAGCTCTTTCTGTGAATTTTTTTCCCTAATATCCACTCTAAACCTCCCCTGTTGCAACTTGAGGCCGTTTCCCCTCATCCTGTCGCTTGTTACCTGGAAGAAGAGATTGGCCCCCCCATATTGCTACAAACTGCTTTCAGGGAGTTGTAGAGAGCAAGAAGGTCCCCCCCGAGACTCCTCTTCTCCAGGCTAAACACTCCCAGCTCCCTCAGCTGCTCCTCATCAGAATTTTGCTCCAGACCCTTCCCCACCTTTGTTGCCCTTCTCTGGACATGCTCCAGCCTCTCAGTGTCTCTCAGAAAGAGCCCAAAGGAAATGAGTTTTCAAACTCTGCTAAATTGAGGAATTAGACTTAATTAGCCTCATTTTCTTCTCACTTGCTGATGGCCTGAATCAGTCACTAAAGTTCTGCCTGTATAAAGCTGATCAGTCTGACAGGAGAATGAGGCATGAGATTTTAGCATTTGGAATATTAGGTGTATAGGGCACACGGAGGGGAAGCAGGATGATGTAAAGAGACACAGTGTATTTGGAGGAACTTACATGTTCCTCAGTGCATTTCTCTTGACAGTTTGCAGAAATACAGTGAGTCAGCTGTCATCATATAATATATTAGTATAAAACAGTGTAAAAAGGGACAATATGCTTAGGCACTGATTAAAGAGAAAGGACGAAAGGAAAAAAAAACACCCAAACAGCCAAGCTCTTTGTTAGTGAAAGGGAATTGTGTGAAAGTTTGGAAATGTGCCTCCACTCAACTTCAGGAATTAGTTTTGAATTAGTTGGAAGTATTTTCATTCAGGCTGCAAACCAGCCCAAAGACCACCTGCTGTGAAATAAAGGAGCACAGACCAGCGGTTATTATAGCAATAGCCATAAGTTTATTGCTTATTGGTACTAAACTTAAATCTTAGTAATTTTGAATTACTGAGTTAGCTTAGATTTATGGAGATGCAGGATCATTTAGAACTGCAGTCATTCCAGAAGGGTATATTATCTAAACCAATTTTCTTATAGTGATGCAATTGCAATACCATAGTTACGGTTGTATCAGCCTTTCCATTATAAACTCCTATTTTCAGGGGCTTGTAATTTGACCATAAAAATTCACTCCTTGTTGAAACTTGGCATACAAGGTCTGAGATGAAAAACTTCTTTTTTTTTTTTTCTTTTCTAAATTTAAAGAAAAAAAATCAGATCTCTTCAACCACTTCTAATGCTCCAACTTTGCAAACAACTAAAGCAACAAAGCAGAAGTTGGCTGTTTCACATCCTTCACTGTCCATTTACCATAATTCAGATGAGACCCCTATTGATAAGTAGAAGATGACAAATTCTAGTGGAAGATGTCCCTGTCCATGGCAGTGGGGTTGAACTAGATGGTCTTTAAGGTCCCTTCAACCCAAATCATTCTACGATTCTATGAAATTGCTCCTGGGGAGGAAAATTAATGGTACACATCATTGGAAGCACTTGGGGGAAGATCTGCAGTTCTTTGTAGCTTCCCTAATGTGCATGGATGAGACTTCGAGTTTCATAAAAGAGTTACAAACAACTTTTAAGACTCTCTAGATGCAAATAAAGGGCTGAAGTTTTGGAAGGTTTTAGAAAGTTTAGCAGTTCACCTGAAATCTTGATCTTTAAGAAAACACCTTCTCTGGTTTATTTTCTCTCTTTTAAAAATTAGGCTCGAAACCATTATCAACCCCTTTCTGCTAAAGAATTCCCATGAATGTATGAGATGAAATATTAATATTTACCTAAATTAATTCAATATTGATTCAATTTATTAATGTTAATTCTGATTTATTTATTAACATTTCCTTGTAAATCACTGATGCTGATATACTAGCTGAACCTGCTCATTCAGATGTCCCTCTCTATCCACTAGAAGGCACACCTTCCATTCCGATTATCTTACTTACAAACTGGAATCTGATTCCAAACCATGTTTAAAAGCACATTTTTTCCATCTGATCCTACAATAATGCAGATAAGGTCTGACATTTCAACCAACAGAAAATACATTGGTTTTGGCTTTAGCATTAAATGAATCTAGCAGTGATTATTTCGCCTCTGGCTGCTAATTATTGCCGTGCAGTACTTCAGAAATACTTAAAGCCATGGAGTGTGTAAACCTACCACAAAGTTTGCAAAGTCACAGCTGGATGAAGAATCTGCACAGCAATTGCTCTGGCAAAGCCTTCTCTTAATCTCATGGTGCATTTAGCTGCGACTGAGATTCTGTAAAATCACCCCTGTGCAGCAGTTCTTTGGACTGTGAGATGGACTTGTATTGTTGTTTATTTCTCCTGTGGTTAATAGGCCATAGAAATGGAAGGTTTGGGTTAACCTCAGAAAAGACGTCACATACTCCTGTTCCTTGAGGGGCTGATCTGATTCTCAAGGAAGTCAATGGCAAAATGCCTACTGATTGTGATTAAATCAAACCCAATAATAATAATAAAGGCCTCACAGTGAACTGTGTGTTCCTACGAATCTGAACTTTGATATAATTTAGAAAGTTGAAATTACATGATTTGATATCTGACACACATTTTACACACATCTGAAATAAAAAATATGGTGATGTTTCTGGTGCAGAATAAGAATGGGTGCCAGCCGTAAGATTTAAGATAAAAATCCATGTCTGCTTTATGAAAATCAGTATTCATTAATAGTACATTATCGTATAATATAGAATAGTGAAATTTTGTTTTGTATTATTGAAATTAAATTAAATTTTTTTAAACTCTTTAAAACAGAGTCTTATTTATTCCTTTAATTCTGAACCAAGGTGGCAACATGTTGAAGTAGATTAAAAAGCTAGGGATAACACTGGGATTTATTTCTTCTGGTATTTGGATTTTTAACCTCAAGCATTGAAAGTTATATACTAGTCAAAAAATTTACAGTGCTTGCAGTTTACTGTATACAGCCAGCATATTTCAGAACCTAGCTATGATCTGAACCAAAACAGAAGTGCTGAAAGGGAAACCCTTTGCCTTGCATGGAGTCCTGAAAAGTGCTGGTAAATTGTGTGATTATTGAATTATAGAATCACAGAATGGCTTGAATTGGAAAGGACCTTATAGACCATCCTGTTCCAGCTCCCTTGTCATGGGCAGGGACACCTTCCACTCCACCAGGTTGCTCAGAGCCCCATCCAACCTGGCCTTGAACACTTCCAGGGATGGAAGTGATCTTTTGAAAGCAATTTTTCTGGAGACTTAAACACATGATGTTAATCAGCTAAACCTGGTAATCTTGGCCTAACGTTGAGATACTGAAATATTGTCCTGTTATCATCCTGAGACTATATTTTTGGCTTTATTATAATTAAACACTTCTGTGATTGTATTTCTGCTGGTGTCCTTGAGACTGGGCAACTATCAAAGGTCAGCTTTTCTGACCTGTAATATTTTTCTTAGAATAGAAAATATCAACACTAGGTAAGACCAAGGAACTATCAACCTTACCATGTATGAAATCAAGGCTTAGAAGAATTACAAATTGCACAGCATCCTTCAGGTTTGGAAGATTAACTTTACATCCCATACAGCTCTGTAGGGAAAAACAAAATAAAATAGATATTCAAAGAAGCTGGTTGGTGTCTTTAGATACCCCAACATCTTGATGATCAAATTCAGGGATATTTGTCTCTCTTATTTAGGGATAATTTGATGGTGTCATGAATAGAGCTTCAGCTTCAGTGGACTTTGCCCCTGCTCTGTTAAGTCAAAGCCAAGAGTGATTGTCCCCAGCATGTGGAATTGGCCTGCACTATCCTAAGCCCATATAAAATATATGGAATATTTAAGACTCCATGGGGTTCCTTTATGCTCTCTCTGATTTCAATGAGAGGTGAATGACTCAAAATCAGAACTGGCAGAAAAGAGCCTCTAAACCATGATAATTTTAAATTTTCACACTCTTTTTCCCAATTCTGGTACAAGATGAGAGAGTAACACAACAAACATTTTCACCAGACAAAATAAAACAAAATAGAGACTATTTTGGATCAGGTCAAAACCAATGTTTGTTTTCATCATTTTAAAGCATTTTATTTCAAACCCAGGGTTTTTTTACACATTCTTAAGTGGCAAATTAACTCACAGTTTGGAATGCTCTTGAGATAGAAAAATCCTTGAAAATGATACTTTCTCACACACTGAAAGATTTGTTTCTGTAAAACTGGCATATCCTAATATTCTGCTGAGGGGTAAAAAAAAAAAAGAAAAAAGCTTCAGTTGGATTCCTGAACAATATCATTAAAAATATAGAGCTGTTAGGAGAGGTGGAGGGAAAGGTATGGATGCCAGGGGTTATCCTTCATGTTTGGACCTCGTTTTGGTTTGGCCACTGTCACTGAGAGGTCACTTGGCTTTATCAGGAGTTAATTCAGCTCTTGTTTTTGGGTATTCCATCTTCATTTCTGAAGCTGCCTGCTGCCTACCTCCCACATGGAAGATATATTCACACATGCTTCTTACTTCCTCAGCAAAACAGGGAGCTGAGTTCTCATGGCATCCCACCTTACAGATCCGATGTTTTTTGTTCTTTCTTTCCACATTGGACAAAAAAAAAGAGTTTATATTTTATTTTCTTTCCTATTAGTGTCTCTACCCTCAAAGTCATTACTAGGGATTAAAATCTGGGTTAAAAAAAAAAAAGGAAGCATTAGAGCATTGGCAAACACAATCATGTTTAGCAAAGTCAAACAGGAGGGTTGGAACAAGGTGATCTTTCAGATTCTTTCCAACCCAAACCATTCTGTGATCCAATGATTCTATGAATAAGAGAGTTGGCAAAACTGTTGTGCTTATTTAAAGCCAAGCTAAAAATTACATTGATTATGTAGAGAAATTAGGTTTCATCATGAGGAGAGACATGGATTTACCTTAAAAGATGAATCAGTACCAGCAAATAAAATGAACCACGGACCTTTCACTGGAGGGACATGGCATTATGGAGTGGTAGTTGGCACCAGTCAAAGATGTGTTGAGGAACCTGGTAACAAACAGTGGGAGGACTGTGGGACCCAGCTCAAGTCTATGCTCTGGAGCTGATTTGTTTATTTGTATAGATGTAGTCTGGGAAATTGAGCCCTGGTTGTTTGTGTTTTTGGTTTTTTTTTAATATATTTTAGAAAGAAATAAAACCTTAGTAAACACACTCCACCTGCTTATGTTTGTTTCCCTATTTGCTAATGGGCATAAAAGTCCTGACCTCTTTTGCAAAGATCCTTGAGATCTGCTTATGGGAAATTCTATATGTCAGCAAAGTTTTTTCATCAACATTGTGCACATAATCATTTCTAAGGACAATGAATTCAGATCACAAAGTCATTGCTAGGGAGGGAAACGACTTTGGCACCAGTCACTACAGTGTAGAACTATCGGTGCGATTAGAGCCAATAAAGCTGGAACAACTTTTGTTCTTCCAGCCAAAAATGTGGCTTGCTGGCAAGTAGAGAACTGGCTGAACCACTGCCAGATGCTGCATGCACAGCTGTATAGATTATGTGCCATTGTTTTTCCACTGGTAAAATGGGCCCACAAATCCAATTCTTCATGACTGGGCTGAAGTTGAAAATGAATTTGTTAGAGGGGAAGAAAAAACTTAAAAGGCATGGCCTGTATCTCAGAAGAAGAACTTTAATATTATTTTTGCCAGGTTGTCTTCATTGCTTGTTTCTTTATATAAACCCAATAAAGAGCAAACTAGCAGCATTAGTTTATCAGTTTATTACTATAGGGCTCAGAATCTCTTGTTGTGATCTAGAACTCTACTGAGGCATGGAAAGAAAATGCCTCAAAGACAGAGGATGAGCTAGACTGTGTTCAATCATCTAAGGATCTGAGACAAAGCACTCTCAGGGAGTGATATATCCAAGGAGCAATATGTGCCTTGGATAACTACTGTAGGAAAGCACCAAATATTTCTGTAGCAATATTCTCTTTCCATCTTTAAATGACCATGGACACAAAGGCAAAACATTCTGACATTTCCCTCTTCCCCCACTGAGACCTAAAAGGAATCTAAAATGCTGAAGATAAAAATACTCTAAAAATCATGGTGAGGGAAAGTTTAGAGAGATTGGAGGTTTCTGGAAAAAGACAATTACCAAAAATAAGAAGAGTGTAGCTTGGCTTCAAGAAAAACAACTTGGATTTTCTTGGTCAACTTTGCAAAAAGAGACCGGTAGAAGAAAGATGGCTCTGGAAGCTGGTTCTGAATTAGGACTAAAGAGGATAATAACAAGAGCCAAATTCATTTAGTGGAATTTTTAGGAGGCAGTTCTAAATGGTCCAATAAGGAACAGTAGAAAATGCAGTGCTTTATTTACAAAACTAAGTGTGATTTATACTGAGTGGTCAGATGTATTAATATTGTATTTCGTCTTATTCATTTATTATTCTTTGAATTCAGATCTGAATTTGTAATGCTAAGTGACACAACAATCTGAATTAAAGAGAAACCAAACCTTCCACCTACCCCATAGCTGTAATTTGACATTATATGTTTAGGACTTTTCTAAGAGACACACATTGATCAACAAAACCCCCCTGAAATCTGATTAACTTTTTCCCTTGTTCACTTACTAAGTTCATAGAACAGTAAGACCAGTTCTGTATGAAAAAATGAAGACACTTGAATTATAGAGGGAATTCTATCTGGAAAACACATTATAACAGATGGGCATCTCAGCTATCCCAGCCTCTAAAACCACAGGTCAGCTCCTCAGTGATCTTATGCTCACATGCTAAGACACACTTTCCAGCACATTTCCTTTTGAAATCCTCCTGTTTGCTGCACTGGATCTGTCTCAGAGACAGATCTTTAATCTTCGCTTCTTTCAGAAAGTATTAAAATTTAGAGCTAAGACTTTGAATAGTGTCTTGTTTTGAGTAAATGCTGAGATCAGATGCCATACTCAGTGGCTGGAAGGATAGGCCTGCACTGGGTGTCTTGAACTGTCATGACCAGGTCCCCTCACCTCATTGTTTACATTAATAACCAAGTAGACAAAAAGGTAAAACTAATGAACACACAACAAACAGAAAGTGGAGCCAACCTTGCTCTCCTCTTTGAGCTAAAAAAATAAATAAAATCTACTTGCCTTCTGGGGCAAATTGAATTTTCTGTTTCAAATCAGTTCATTTCACCAGTTTACGTTTGTTCTCTTTCAGTGTACTTTTATCCATAACTATAAATTCAATTTTCTTTCAAAGATCTCTCAGTGGTGTTACGACTTGTTACTTTTCCCCTAATTCAGAGACCTTTTGTTCTGTCCACTGATTCTGCCAATCTAAGCTGAAACATTTCTTTACCATAACCAGTTTACCTGTCCCTGTTCATCTTTATGTTTTTTCCCCCTTGGCTGAAATCATTACCCAAAAAAACACGTCGCAGTCCCTCAGTTAGAGATTCATTTCACTCTGATTCTCTGGGATTTTTTCCACCACAAATTTAGATTCAGAATTCCCTGCCCAGTAGGAGAGGGAGGAAAGATGCGTGCTGGTCATTTGCATATTTTAACAGACGGAGCTGCTTTTGCTGTGCAGCTGTCGATGCAGAAGAAATATTCTTTGGGGTAAAGCACTACACTAAGCAAAATAAGCCTGTGAAGGCTTCCTTCTCTTCCTCTCCTGCTTTTCCACCAATGGGGACGGACAGAATTGTCATGGTATAAGATTATCTACCCTCCATAGTCAGAAGGACAGATATCCCTGGTGGTTCCTGGCAAGCTTAGCTCCCCCAGACACTAAAATCCTTTCTATTTTAATACTCCAAGAACAGATGACTGTGCTTTTCAACTACTTGGGTTTTGCTAATCAAACAGATTGGATTAAATCTTGCACTAGACACATAAAGTGGAAAGTTTCTATGCTCAGTGGTCAGTGGTGGCATCTGCTGCAGCAAAACTCCACGTGGGAGAAATCAAGGCTTAGGATCACATCAAATTCTGCTTCTTTTCCAAACCAGGCATTTGCTACCATAAGCAATAAGAGAGTGATAAAGAAATGAATATAAATTATAAATTTCTTACTTAAGATGGTAGAATGGAAGGATTAAACTACTTATTTTTAATGATTAAAAATCAGGTGTATGGGAACCTTTCCTAATTCAAAGTGCTTGATATTACAGAGGCCTAAAAGTTAAGCTGAATCTATAGGCCATCGATGAGGAAAAATAAAATCCTTTTTGAAAGAGTTATTCATCATCCATAATACTTAATGTCTCATGTAGAATATTCCCCTGAAGCTATCCCATTTTATTAGAAGTGAGGAAGTATCAATGATCAGCTTTAACTGACCACACAAGGTTTAGAAGTCTAAACATGGATGTGAAAATTCTATTGTGACTGGATTTACTGAGCTGAAGTGACAAGGGTTCACCCAGTCTTTTGGTGCCTGAATATGTCTGGTTTTCAGAAATCTTCCTTTTCTTTCAGTTTATGTTTGTCAGGTTTCAGGTTCTGATCACAGGGACTTGAGATGCCTATTCAATTTAGCTGTGTCCAAAATTGCTACCAGGATGGAGGCAGTTCCTCAGTCAAAGGTCATAGCACCAAAATATTGTCAAAAATAACAAAAATAAATAAATAAATAGAAACAGAAGACACAGAGGGGAAGGAGTAATATTTTATATATGTTGAACTGCAGGGAGATATCAAGGATCCATCAAATCTCTCTCTACATTTGGCCTTTCCCTCTGACCACTGGTACCACCTGTGCAACCCAGAGCAGATTTATCAATCTAGAAAGTTTTAATTTACCTCTTATTTTAGTCCCCCTGATAGATTTGCAGAGCTGCATTTTCCACCATGCTCATTGTTAGAGCATAACCCAGTTATTTCATATGCTTCACTCCTCAATGCAAAGTGCCATGTCTTCTTTTTATTTTTTTTCCTTTTCATTTATTTTGTATTTTATGAGTTGTGTCCAACAATACTGCCCACATATTTTAAAAGTGGCAACATAAGGAGTTATTTGCAAGAAGTCTTGAAGCACCATCAAGGACACCTGCTTGCAGGATTGTATTAAATTGAGATCAGCCAACATTACAGTGTATTTCAGCACTGGAATCAGCCAAAAATATGTCCCTAGCAGTGCTATTTTCATTATTCAGACCTTCACCCAAAATCTGTGTAACTGCCTCTTAAATTAATTTTCACACTTGCCTGTCTCTGTAAGTAGCTGCAGCAGTGTGCTGTGTATTTTAACTACAAGGAAATGTTGCAGGTAGAAGATTTCTCCCTGAAGTCACTGGCATCCTCCTTAAATTCAATCCACGGTCTCTCAGTGCCACGCTTGCAGTGGGGGGCACCTGTCATCTTTTTCATCACGGCAAGATGTGCCCTACATTCTGCACCCCCTCCCCTTCCCACCATACAGGTACGTGTGAGTGTATGTTCTTTTCCCACTGAATTTTTTATTCAATAAATAAATAAAACTTTCCTGAAGTTGTTAAGGTCTCAAAGGTGCAGGAACTTGTAATATGAAGGGAAAAAAAAAAAAAAAAAAAAAGAAGAAGAAGAAAAAATAAAAAAGAAAAGAAAAGGAAAGGTAAAAAAAGAGTTCAAAGACAGCCAGGCGAGGTAGAAAGGAAAAGATCAGTTCAGTGGGAGATGACAGGAAAATGGAGCTGTTCTAGAGTAACAGCAGTGGAACGGATTGGAAATATTAATAATTTCCAAATAAATATCATATTGATCTTTTGCATTTGGGCCAAAGTCACGTGGGCTTGCTACAAAACCGGGAACGAGAACCAAAATGCTTGGGTAGCAAACTACAAATCACCCAGGAAGGCAATAATTAATGATACCACAAGGAAAATTATCATTTTCTTCCAGTGAGATGCAGTTGTACTGGACTCCTCTTTCTCTTAGCTGATGCGTAGACTAGGCTTTACTAATACATTAGGCATAATTTACAGATCAACATCAGCTTTTCCTAAAATCAGACTAAATCTCAGAGTTTTCAGTGCTTTCAGAGAATCACAGGATCATTACAATTTGAAAAGACCTCTAAGATCATGAGTCCAAACATCATATCACAACCTTTTGGACTCAAACATCAAATTCACCTCTTTGTACCAACAGGATTCATGTTTCTATAACAGCAACCATTGAGATCTCTTAGAAGTAGAAAAGAATAAGTTTTAGTTTATTTTCAATGGATGATTTTCACCATTAATCTTCAGGGTTGGAGAAACCTGGTCTAGTGGGAGGTGTCATGCCCATGGCAAGGGGTTGCAACAAGATGATCCTTAAGGTTCCTTCCAAGCCAAACCATTCCTTAATTTTATGATTCCATTAAATAAGAAGTAACAAACAGAAGCAATTTATCCCTACCCTGCTTTGAGCAGCATTTCCTCTCCACCTTTCTGTGTCCAGCATGGATTTCAGTTCTTCACAAAATGCTCACTCGCTGAAGGGCAAATATTCCACCCCAAACCTTTTGATTTTGGAAAGGAAGCAGCAGAGAATGGACAGATTTCCGTTCAGGCAACCCGGGACCCACAACAATGATTTTTTTAAATATAAAGCTGTCCTATGCACTAAAATTCCCAGTTTTATTCAAGAACAACACTGCTCCTGAAATACCTTTTTGTTCTCTCTTGGGACTGATAAAAAATCAGCATGTTTGTTGATATATTTTTGACTGCAGGCCAAAAATAAGCATTTGAAATGTGTTTGTGAAATGTCTCAAAGCGTTGTTAGTAGGCAGCCAGTGTCAAGGATCTTGAGAGTTTTTTGGGTCCCTAGAGAATTCCATTATTAGGATATTACCTGAACTAAATTACACTTACTTTTATATAAATAGCTTAAATTAGAAATAATTTTATCTGAATTAAAGTATAAATAATTTTCTTGGCCAGGACACCTGTTCAGTATGGATGAGACCTTCTTCTTGCCAATCTTTAATCACAGCCATCTGAAAACTGTGCCTGGACAGGAACCTCTTAGTGGTGTTTCCCACATCTTGCTTAGGATGTCAAATCCAGGCAGGTGGTTCAGAAGGAAGGTTTAAAGTTTATGGTTTATAATGATCCAGTTCAAGACATGTGAATCCTTTTACTCACTTGTTTCTAGCTCTAGGTACTAAAGGTCAGATCATGATTTGATTTCTTGATCAAAACAGTAGGGCTTGTGGGATATGAGCTTTTTGCACAAGGATTAATACAATGGGACTGCTTTTATGTCTTCTATGTGTTTTTGTAGGTCTACTAGTAGAGTAATAACAGGATAATGGTGTAAAAGGTTTATCCTGGACTTCTGAAAAAGGGGAATTTCACCTGCTGGAAAAAATCCAGGATGGAGTCAACCTGACACTGCTACCACACTTCCAGCCCACACTAAATTATCTTTTCCACCCTCCATATGATGATTTCCCAGATGAGATTTCAAAGACCATTGCCTTTGCCAGATAGTTAATTTTTTTTGAATGGTTCTTTTGCATCCATCCTAATTCTACTCAATTCAGGAAGGAAGAGAAAAGGAAAAAAAAATTAAAAAGGAGAGCATGACAGAGAAAGAGGTTTAAAAAAAAAAAAAAGACAAACAAACCCATCAAAATGATAATTGCTAAGTTATCATTTGCTTGCTCTTTTCCAGTCTAGCTGCTGCAGCAGCTCCTCTCTCGTCTTCCACTCTGCCTTAGCTCCCAAATGGTATCAATTATCCACAAATCTCACAGGGCCTGCACCATCTGAATAACAATTCATTAACCTTCACTTTCCTCCTGCTGATTAACTCGCCCCCACCACCTCCCTGATGTAGGAGACAGCGTGTCGGAAATTCAGCCAAACTTTTTAATTATGCAAATAATACGATACCCGCAGATAATTATTTAGCCCAGGACTCAGGCTGCATATTCTGTGCTCTGCTCTCATAGGCTTTCCCACTCTGTCCTCTTCTTTACATCATCTTAGTTGTGTCAAGGAGAATGAAGGATTTTCGGTTTCTCTCGGAGCAGGTGATCACTCACAGGAGCCGAGCACAGATGTGCCGTGGCTGGGGGAAGAACAGGTTGCTGCAAGGCTGGCCAGGGAACACAAAAAACCAGTTTAAGGTTTCAATACCTACCTTTCAGTTCAAGCAGCCTCCAGATGAACCCTGTGTGGATCCAAAATCCCTCACTGCAGGGCTGAGTTTTGCATCTCACATCTGATAGGGCCCCATCTGCGCAGCTCTGGTCTTTCCATTGGCGCTGTCTGGCATGAAGCTGCTGAGCACTGCTTACTTTATATCAGTCAAACCCCCTTCTTTTTCCCCAGTCAAATTTAATATTTCATAAATTGAAAACTGGAAATCAAGTTTAAACCTTCAAACTTTTCTTTTTGACAGAGAAAACTTAAAAAAACCAAACAAATTTATGAGCAGAATTTTGTTTTCTACAGATACACATAACTTCCACCCAGAGCTAGCTCTGGAATGGCAGGATGGATGGGTTTCAAACTCCCTAGCATACTTTCTGACAGACACATATGGGATTATTTCTATTATGCAAAGGGTATGATTCTGAGCACACGAGATGTTGAACTTGGGTCTGAAATCAATTCACCTTATGGCTCTGACAAAGTCACATAAATATGTCTATGCACCCACACAAGTTATTTATGTACTTGCCTTTGTAGCTCTGGCTGGTCTATTGAGTTTCTTTACCTGTAAATAGGGCTGGCATTGCTTTACAAAGCAAATCTCTGAACTGAAACTTTCTTGGAATTACAGATCACATTGGCAATATGAAATTTTACCATCTGCTACGTTTATCCGACATCACTCCTGTACACTGGAAAAAGAGAATTGATTCTGCTTGATAACCAGCTCCAAGTATAGTAGCATAAGAAAATCTTTGTGAGGTTGAACAATGCAAAATTCAGGAAAGATTGGCAATATTTCATATATCCCAATTTAATGATGTTTAAATTTTGTCCTTCAAAGCAGGTTATGATTCTGTAGCCCATATCTCAAACTTCTGCTGGAAATTTTATAAAGTTTCAAGATTTTAAACACATTCAGACTGACTTCACTCTCCAGGGTGTAAAAGAGAGTAAACCTATATCATTATTATATTGTCATAAACATAAAAATCACTTCAAAACAAGAAATAGCAACACCAGATCTATCTATTATCCTATAATTCTTGTTTTCTTAGATATATCAAAGTAGCTGAATATAATTAGCTCAGTCTGGTAAGTGTGAAAGAAAAGTTACAGGCAAAATAAGGCCTTGTTCTTACATAATTTCTTGAGCTCAAGTAAGAATTGCTAAATCCATAAATGGAGTACAAAGAATGTTTTCTCAGCTGCTTCCTGATTGAAGAGGAGTCCACTTTTCTTTGGCACCTTGGTCGTTCTCTAGGAAGACCACCATATAAAGTACTCAAACAATGATGCTGGAAAGTTCAGGATGTAAAATCCAAAGATTTCACAGAAAACACGCTCCCTAATCTCTCTTTTCACCTGATCTTAGTCCACCAGGAAGCTGAAAGGTCTCTGGGTGACATCAAGTGTACAAACGTTCATATAATTTTAGGCACCCAAGTTTTAATAATTTGCCCTATACAACTGCAAAAAAAGTCATACAAGAAAACAGTCAGTAAAGAAAAAGGCAGCCTTAGCTGTCTGGCCCGTGCTCAGTACCTCAGATTATATTGCTTTTTTAGAGCAATGCTACACCTATGAGTAACTCTTTGCCTGCCCAGGGCTTGTTTCTGTCCTTGACAGTGGCCAGAAAATGACAATATGCAGAGATACATGTTAAGAAGGTAAATGAAGAACAATATTTGACCTGAACGAAACATTTAGGACACAACATCAGGCCTATGCAAAGATTACTAATGGAATGGATTCATTTCACCAAAGGTTAGACAGGTGCCCACTAAATATTTTCTGAGAAGGCAATAATTTGGAGAAGGTATAAATATCAGTCTTTAAAGTGTATCCAGGACATCACTCTTGGTAAATCTGCAACTTATGTGAACACACACGGTTTGGTTTTTTAACTGATTTAGCAAAACCCTGATGACTACTGATCTCCTAATGCCACCAGGGCACATGGGTTGGGTATCAGTAGGGAATCACTGGCAAAATTCTTCCTAATGTTGCTCCAAGACCGTGCTCTGCACCATTCTCAAGGTCTCCACACTTCTGGTTGTACATCTGTCCTTCAGATTTTCCTGCTTCAACACAAAAACCTGCAGAAGCCTCTCATGCTATTAATTAATCCTCAGGATCCAGTGAGTTATTGATCATTAATTAGTTCAGATGTTCTTGCGTGCAAACGTGCACTCCAATAAATTGCAGTGATCCATGATATTCCCATGCCACTTTTGGAAGATAGAGAACACTGATATCATAGCTTGTCTTTCCATTGCTACAAACCAGTGCTCATCCTAGGCCAAGGCAGATGGGGCTCTCAGCACCCTGATTTAGTGGGGGACACCCCTGCCCGTGACAGGGGCATTGGAACTGGGTGACCTTTAAGGTCCCATTCAACTCAAACCATTCTGTGAGTCTGTGTCTATGAACTTTGAGACTTAGAGCTGGAATGAGGTTTCCAGGTAAGACTTGACTGACCCTGTTTCTCTGTCCATTTGGGCTGACCTTCAAAACCAAAGTTGGAGAAGGACTCAGTTAATGTATGTCTACAAACTTGTAACTTGATTTTTATATAAGTGCTAAGCTAACTCTGTTTAATTGATTTTCCACATTGTACACTGAGAAATAGGATTTTTATGGCTCTTGAATAATTCAGAACTTTGATTCCTAAGGCAAAAAAAATGGGCAAGGAATAAAAGCATAATTATCATTGTAGCAGAGGTCAAAAGGACAAGCTGGCCATAAGTTCATAATGTGCTTGTGCTCTTGGACTCATTGTGGACTGTGGAATATTACCTTGTTGAAATCTTATTACTTAAGGAAGAAAAAAAAAAAAAGCACACAGGCAGTTAGCTGCAAAAGAAATGGTGGACGTGTTAATTTTTAAGCAAGTTTGACAAAGATTGAGTTTCATATGACAAATACTGTCAGCAAGACAGGATTCTGTCAGTGGAAGAAGTTTAAACATTAACAATTTCTGTCAGGCTGTTGACACAACCACGGCAGACATTTCCCAAGATGCTGAGATGACTGCTGGCATTTGTCAACAATCCTGTCACAGTGACAGCAATAAGACCATGTCTGGAAATGTGACAGTTTTGGCTTTGTGTTCCCCTGAGCATTGGCCCAGGTGTTCAGAGAAAGTGTGGGAAAAACCCGTATTTCTGCATTGTCATTCGAACGGGGAAAAAACACAGGAGGAAAATGAGCTGTCACTCCAATTCCCATGATGCCTTTCTGCTTAGCATAACTCTACTCCACGGCCCAGGGTCCACTGGTCCATACTCTGACAGATAATTAAGAAAGCAGCAGCTTTTTCTAGACGGCTCTTCCTCATGATTTGCATTTTAGCCAGAGGCGACCAGTTATAAAAAAAACATGATGGAAAGATGGTAAGAAGCCAATTAGATGGATGGATGGCTGACTGACAGCTCTCTGGTGTTATTACTCCAGATTTCATTGTATGTAGCCTGGCAGTTTTCAACAAGAACCAACTTTTGCAGGTTTGTAGAGCTGTTAAATGAAGGACTATATATAGAATGCAATGGTTTTGCACAAATCTTTTACATTTTTCCTGAAATAAACGTTTATTACTTCCATTCTGGTTTAAGTGCAATAATCTTTCTTAGTTAATTACAATTTATGTAGCTGCATTCAGAAATGTTGGAAGACTTTGTATTAAAATAGCTCTGTCGATAACAGCAATGATTAAAAAGTGAGCTGTAAGTTAAAGGGTGACACTGTACAACACAGCAGTAATTGATATTTCTAAGGACTACTCTGATTTTCAACATAATTTAACAAAACTAATTCCTTTGTAAGAATAAAGTATTTGCTTGAAAGAAATGAAGTATTTGAGAGAATAAAGAGAAACCTGAAATTTCTCATTGTGCTGGGAGAATCTGTTCTCAGTGGATATTTTCTTTCTTCTGGGGATGTTTATTTTTTTTTCTGCTGTTTTTCCCAGAAAGAAAAGATTGTTTTGCACAGGACTTAACAGTTTTAAATATGAAATAGCTTGTAAATTGCTACTTTCCAGCTCATCTGTTCAGCTCCAACAGCTGGTAGCCAATCAGAAGTATTCTTCTCTGCTAGTGCCTGGTGGCTGTATCTCACTATAAAATTTAAACATTAGCAGGGCTTTTGTTACACTTTTGTGTTGTTTGTGGATTTATTTTTTTTTTGTTGTGAATACCAGATTTAACAAAGCGCTGCAGCAATTGCAGTTCCAAAGCTGCAACTGCCTCCGATGAATAATGGGCTTTGCCAACATAAAAAGTCCCTCAGCTTCCTTTGGGTTCTGCAAGTTTATCCAGTGCTGGCAATTATCTCTTGATGAATGGCTGGTTGTTTTAGCAAAGTTGCCCATCAGCCTGTGCTTCAAGGAATGTGACTTTGTGGCTGTGAGTCATCCCAACTGTTGGGAGCACGGATAGCTGAAAAAGTTACTCCTGTCTTTTTCCTGCTGCAGCGTAACAAAAGCAAAACAAACCCATTGGAATCTCCTTGCTCAGACCCTGATAGGATTTTTTTTTTTCCGATAGAAAAATAAAACAAAGATACAAACCAAATTCACAACCTGTTAAAGGCCAGATTATATTAATGCATGTGGAACAGGAATGAGTGGGATTTTCTCTGTAACAAAATGGACTGTTCATAGAATCAGAGAAGCAGAGAATGGTTTGGGTTGGAAAGGGTCCCGAAAGATCACCCAGTTCCAACCTCCCTGCCTTGGGCAGAGACACCTTCCATTAGACCAGGTTCATATTCATATTTATAGAGTAAGTGAACTCATAGTGAATTGCTCAGAGCTTGCAAAACTTTAAGAAGACTAAGAAATCATTTTCCTGTCTTGCCTTCTGTTTCACTTCATTTCTCACTATATCCCCACTTTTCAGATTCTAGGAATAACCTGAACCATGGGCTACAGGACATGTGAACCTCTTGGACAAAAATAAACCAAACATAATTTCTAATTACATAGCTTGTAGACCTTCCCAAAAGTCAGTTCTCCACTGCAAGGTCCTTCAGCTCCTGTTTTATCATGGAGCTATATCATGTCTTCTCCCACCTAATCTACTGTTACACTTAGTGGAATATATAGCCCTTAGGACTCTTCAGTATCTTTCCACTGTATCTGAAATTTTCCCCTGTAATGAAGGCTTCTCTTTCATCCTGAAAACCCTTAGCCTAAGACTATTTTTTTTTCATCAGTAGTACTCAATCCCGTCCCTATTAGTGATAATCCTAATTTCAGATTTTTCCCCAAAGTATCATTGCTGGCTAACTACAATACAAAGCATAAAAACTGTGGTACCAAATAAAGTTTTGCCAACTTACCACCTTGAAAGAGAAACGTTGCTCTGTGATGTGACTTGTAAAACTAGGACAATTCAGAAAAAACACACCAATATAGGAATTGTGATGTGGTGCTCAGGAAATCCTGTAGGGCTGAGGAAAATCTTGTGCTACTTTTGCTCACCTGAAGACTTCAGAAGAACCAGGAAAGAAATCAGAATGTAGGCTTAAATTTATAGTCATGTCCTTTGATGGGAACTTGCCATCTTTCTTTTCAAGTGGCAGCAAAAACGCAAAGATGTTGCTCATGATCATCTTTAAACTGAAATTACCATCTGCCACTGGGGTGGCAGAGAAGAGTTAGGACAAAGGATTTCCAAATAAACTGAAAAGTCTGTTGATCCTGTATTTTCCAAATAACTTAAATATACTTTTCTCCATTAGACTTATGCCCACATTTACTTATTTTAGAATATTATCGCTGAATTTTATATAATAGCTGTTTGTGAACATTCCTTGATTTAAACTCACATTTATTTCTCTGGGCCTTCAAAATATTCAGAAGAAAATGAAAAACAATGAAACCATCATTTTTAAGGCAGAATATTTTAATTCCATGGAAATTTAAACTAAAAATATTTTTTTAGCTTCTCCCAGAAATCGTGATTTATACAAATATAAATATAAATATACACATACACAAATATACACATGCTTACCTTCAAAGGGAGGTGTTCTGTAGATAAAGTCCAAAATTTTAGATCTGTCCTGACAGAATATTACATGTATTTCAAAAAGAGACAAGGTCTGGAAGGAAGATGAAGGTGGAGAAGAGGGAAAGAGTGAGGTTAATGTAAATTTTTGTTATAATGTTCTTCTAATGCTTATCTATTATCTATCTGTCTATCTATCTATCTATCTATCTATCATCTATCTATCTATAATCTAAATGTGCATTAATTTCAATCACTTGTTTATATTAAATCAATGTGAAAAATGCTTATGGATTTTATCTCTAATTGTCTAACAGTGAGGTAACCCTGATCCAAAAAATCCACGATGAAAATTGACTTGATGTGACTCACTGCTGCTAGAGAAGAAAGGAAGAAACAGTCATGGCATAACTTTTGACTTTTTCATCTGGAATACCCTAAAAATGGACAAAGTAAACATTGCCAATAATGTTTGCCTGAGCTATTTTTCTGTCTGTCACAAGTGGAATCTGAGGGTGGGAGGACAGGGAATTAACTGCTAACACAACCCATTACATGAAGGGAGGAAGAAGGGATGATAATGTGTGTCCTATTAAAATTTCAGGGCTTAAGTTATTGTGCCATGTTGAGTGATCAGATTTGGAATGTGAGTATTACGCCTGAAACTACTTTTGTTAGTAAGATTTAGGGTGGAAAATACTTAATCTACCTTTGCCTACCTAAAAATTAGACTTTTAGTCTAAACTTGATTCTTCTGATGTCACATTGAAAGAGCCAATCCGGGCAGGATCCATCCTTTCCTAAGAACAAGCATGTTGATACTTCAATTATTTATCCTTGTAAGCTCTAGGAGGAACCTGAATCTCTAGTTTAAAGCAGTCACTCACTCTTTAGGTGGATGGTGTTGGACAAAATGGATCTCAAACTCCCTCTATACATGGCTGTGCTTTGGGATATAGATCTTCCTCAGTGCTTTCCTTTATCCAAGGCTGGAGATCAGGATACTGTTTGTCTCTGACATGATGGCTGGCATGATAAATCTCTTTCTTTAAGGAAAATCCAGAAAATTCCATATAGATCTTTTGTCTAGTACTCAGTTCTATCCAGCTCCTTAGAGTAGTATTATAATCCTGGCAGAGCTTGAAGACGTTCTTTGTTCTTTCAGTGTAAGGGGCAAGATGTGAACAGCTGCTTATTGTTATTATATAGTGAAAATAATCCTTTTTACCTCTTTGATGCCTTATTTTCTCCTCAACAGTGATGAAAAATTACACAGGAGCTAAAGGCAGAAGTTACTGAAGGTGAGAACTATATTATTCACTACTATTATTACTAGTGCAATAAAACACTAACAAAGGATAACCCAGATTACTCTAGAAAAAACATTTTTCTCATGATTTTGAAGCTAAAACAAGCATAATTTAATATTAGATGATTTGATGGATGTACTGAACACCACACAACACCAGGCTCTTCACTCGCAACCAACACAAATGCCAAGGATGAAAATAACTCTTAATGTCGAGCTTAAAAGCAGAGCAATTGTTAGAAATATTGCAGCAGGTCTTAAGGTTTGACTAAAGACCAAGAAAAAAAAACCTTCCATTTCCCTACAGGCCTGGAGAGCAGGTTCAAAAAGCACAGGGCACAGCAGCAAACAGTCTGATCACACAGGGGTTTAAAACCAAAAAGGAAAATCACAGGTATACCCTAATTGGAAGCCCGTAGAGAACAAGGGAGAGTGTTGCTTTCTAATATTCAGAAGGAGGAAGAATGAGGAAGAGGAGACATTCACTGAAATGGCAAGATAAAATCGATCCAGCATTTTCTGGGAAATCAATGCAGAGAGTGGAAGCCATTGGAGATAACAGAGAGGCAAATGCTTTCTCTGGAGCACATGAAAACTCCAACAGTGGCACTGAAAACAGGTGTTGTTTTCATAATTAAAACTCAAGGGAAACCTGCCTAAAGGGAGTCATAATAATGAAATAGGGGGAAAAATACCCATGGAGAACAACATCTCATTAGGAGAAATAAACTTCACATGTGAACAACGTTGAGTTAAATGATAAATTGTTTTTCTTAATGGCACTCTGGTGTGAGAGAGGTTCAGAGGTTCGGCTTGTTTTGCTGCAAGCTGGTGATTAATGACTGGGAAGGTTTTCACAGAAGTGTGAAAGACAGGAGTGGAAAATGAAGATGCAAGTTGTCTCTCCAAAGGGACACTTTATAAAACCAGTGTCTGGACAGAAATAGGAAAGCCTTTGAGAGATTAGAAAGCCCTTATAATAACTGGCTGTGGAATGACCCAGTTTAGTTATTTTCTGTTTGGTTTCTAGTTAATACTGTTTTCCCCTTGTAACCGATGCACACTAAAACCTCACAATAAGACCCTGAGGCGATTCTGAAATCATCTACAGTGTATTTTCTCAGAGATAAAAAACATCAGTGACTCCAGTCCCTCTGACTCAGCTCAGTGTTCAGGTACCATGGAGTCAAACGTCGTTCAGACAGGCAGAGCATTGCTGGAAACCCTCCAGGAAATCTGAAATGTCTGGGTGATTCCACACTTGATTTTCCATAACCTTATCGATATTGTCCCTCAAATGGGGACGTTTAAAGACAGAGAGAAACTGCTTATGTCAAGAGGTGGCTTGTAGTGCAGAGGAAAACTAGTTTTGGGCTGAATATAACTCTTCTGCTACGAACAGAGTTTTCAGAGGCGCAGTGTAGCACAGGGATTCCTGATAAGGGATTTTCGGGATAAACGTCTGCAGCAGATCCAATGTTCTCAAGTTTCAATGTGCTTAGTAGGCACAGCTGGGATTCAGGAGCTGTTACAGTTGACTAACTACCTGCTGCATGCCCAGAAGTACCACATAAAGCAATAAATCCTCAAACCTGTAAACAAACAAAGCCACTATTCCAGCGAGCTCCTGGGTGGGAAGCAAAGATATACCATAGAGAGCTCTGTAAATTGTTCAGAGGCAAAAATAACGTGGCTGTTGCACATATAGTGACTTGAAATATTTAGTCAGACATATCTGCTCAATGATAACATGTTTAAAATGTTTGGTTTCCAGTGAATACTCTTTTATTAGATGCAATAAATAGTAAGTTGTGATACAAAACTAAATAGCACTAAATAAATAATATTAAATAATACTAGAAGAAAAGTCATGCTTCTAAACATGAATGATCTAAAGACTGGGCTCATGATCTGCAAGCAAAAAAAATTGGAAGGGGTGAGAATTAATAATATTCTTACATATGTAACATAGAGTCAGTAATGAATAGGAGTGATTTTTGTCTCCAAGCACATCGCTGAAGAGATCAATACTTTATTGAGTTCAGATCTCTAGACATTAAAAAAGGATCTTGGAAAACTAAAAAACATGTGGAAAGCTACTGTCAGCACTGAAAACCTCGTGATGGGAAACCGAAGGAGTTCCACCTCTCTTACTACATCTCCAAGGCTAAACAGTGACAACTCTGGGTTTGTATTTCACACACAGAATATCAAGAATCTCTGTCTCATAAAGAAAAGCTCATGATATGTGGCCGGGAGTTAAAAGTAAGGCAAGCTAACATTAGGAAAAGGGATAATTTTTTTTTTTTCATTCAGAGTTACAAATGAGAAGAAAAATAGCCTATAAAATTATAAATGGCCTTTTATGGAATTTAATCGAGACCTGTATTAAGCATTGTGATAATAGGGTATTGTTATAAAAGTTACATCTTCACTTGATATTGATATAAATGTCTAGAAGACATAAAGCCTTCCTTTGATCTCAGGTCATCACAGTGCCAAAGATCTTTTCTGGAGGTGGCACTTGGGGACACAGCATTTCTCTTGTGTGTGGAATACAGAGCTAAAAATCCTCAATAGACATTCCTCTGCTCTGCCAGGTTTGACAGAATTCCCTTTATTTCAGGAGTCAATGTGGCAAATATGAACCACAATTGAGCAATGGCCCATGAATTCAAGGGGGACACGTGTGTAAGCTTTTGCAATTAAAATTGCACAGGGAATACGTAAAGGTGAAATAGTAATTATCAAACTGGAGCCTTGCCAGAAAAATGGGACAACCTTGTTGTCTTTCTTTGGTATCTCAAACTTTTCTGTTTCCAGGAAAAACAGTCAGGGTGTGCCTCCAGAGGCCTTATGTACCGTCCTCATTCAAGGGACTGCTTTGCAGATTTGCTGCCTTAAACACAATATCTCACAGCCAGAGTGGAACATGGACCCAGCTATTCCCAGCAGTGCAGGAGCAATTGCCCAGCCAGAACTGAGCCCCCATGGCTCCTGTCCAGAGAGCAAGACAAATTATGGTACCTTACAAAGGGACTTTTTTTGAGCTGAATTATTTTAGCCAGAATCACAGAATATGCTGAGTTGGAAGGGACCCCTAAGGATCATTGAGTCCAACCCTCAGCCCTGCGCAGGACCTTCCCCAAGAGTCCCACCAGGTGTCTGAGAGAATCATCCAAAGCCAACAAAACCATAATCACTTTTCTACTTTTTTTTTTTTTCCCCCAGCCATGGGAAAACTATTGCTGAGAATCTGGAATCACAGAATTATTAATGTTGGAAAAGACCTCTGAGTTCACCAACTCCAATGGTTCCCCCAGCACTGCCAAGGCCACCACTAAAACCATGTCCCCAAGTGCCACATCTTCACATCTTTTAAATCCCTCCAGGGATAGTAATTCCACCACTTCCCTGGGCAGCCTTTTCCAATGCCTGACCACCCTTTTAATGAAGAATTTTTCCTAATATCCGGTCCTTTTGGCTATTCCATGCCATGCATTTACAATGAAATTACTTATTTTTCTCTACATTCTTATTGCAAATAATCCAATACTCTCCCAAATCAGGGCACTCTTTCCCCTAACACATGGGCAGTCAAATTCTGTCAATCATTCCCTCTGTCTTCTCCAGACAGCAATTCTCTGAAGATTATCTGTGCTGCCAACCTAGCAGTAGTCCAAAAACCAGGAGTAGAACTTTAATAGAATCCTGTATATTTTAAATAATTGCATGAATTTCAGTCACTTTTTGTTCACATTATATTACTTCCTTCAAGAAGATTTTACAACAGTAAGTGCTAAGTACTATATTTATCTATACAGAGGAAATGAAACTAGTCCAGGCACAGTAAATATGCTTAAGTAGCCATTTTATCTTCTAGATCTTCAACCAGTTACTCAAGTTTTCTCAGTGTTCTTATGAATTTTGTGTTGCAAAAGAAAAAAAATAAATCAGAAGACCTTGCTAGAGCCCTCTTTATTTACAATGCAGCAAGAAGGGCAGTTGGCATCGGTGATTTCAAAGAAGTTGCATGAGGAATGTTTCCAAGCTTCAGCTGTGCTGCTAGAGCAGAGCCAGCCCCAGGTCCAAGCAGAGCCCTGTGGTAAAACACACTGTTCATGGCTAGAATGGCTCTTGGACCCATTGTTGGGTTTTGGCCCTTTCCAACCAGCAACGAAACCACATGGCATCTGGTGATTTGCACATAGGGATCATGGCTCGTAGGAAATTCAGGTCGTTGGTTGTGGAGGAGGAAAGAGATGATCTGTGTGGATGTGAACTCTCTGTTTTGGATCAGGGAAAAGTTACCGATGCATTTTATAGTAATAAAATCATAGCATGGTAATAAATAGGTATTAAAATTAATTACTAGCATAATAATAAGAGGTTAAACTTATTTTATTACTAGTATAGTCAGATCAAATGTCCCTACAGTTTGAAAGCCTATTCCTGGGGAGTGACTGCTAAAAGAGCCATGGTAAAAACAGCAAGAACAGGGCAGGGGCAGACAGGTACTTCTCCAGTACATGCTCAGCACCCAGCAGCTGGTGGTCTGGGGCATTCCTCACCCACTGACTGTGCTCACTGATAAATCCTTCCTTGCTTCTGGGGTCAGAGCACTGCAGAGTCATTCAGCTTCTGGAAATTCGACTGTCCATGAAATGACATTTAATTGGCCAAAGTAGCAGCCGAGTGCAACGCAATGGCCAGGTAGTGCTTAAGCTGTGGAGAAAGCAGAGAAGGGACATGTGTTGCAGTAGCAGAGGAGTGTGATGTGATGAGGATATGTGGCAGGATCAACTAATAGCCACAATCAGCTCTGGAGGGTTTGTTGTCTATACACACACAGTAAAAAGCAGGTTTTGGCTGAGAAATCTTAAAATAAGAAACAGTAATAAAAGTAACACAAGGAAGCAAATAGTATTCTTTTCCAGTTTATAGGTAGGGATCGGAGGCATAAAGAGATTAAATTATTTGCCCCAGCTTGAACAGGGTATGTGTGTACTGACCAGGAACTTCTTTCCACTGTTTTTGCCCTAAGATTATCCTTAATCAGCTTTGCAAGAGTCAAACTGCTTCCCACATTGACTATTGACACATAACAATTTGTAAGGAGCCTTGCAAGTGAGCCTGTGTCCTACTATCAGACCGGGCAGAGGGACTGAAGGTCTAAAGGAGTTTGGAGGAAGGACTTGAAAAATCACAGAATGAGGAGAGCTACTTGAACTAGACTCCAAATTCATTTTAAGGCTTAGGACTATAAGATATATTTGAAAATGCATATTAGCAGCAAAATTCAATGACAGCAAACCCCTTGAATCAGTCATCACACACTCACATCAGACCTGCCAAAACTCCTAATTAAGGTCTCCCTTAAGACTCTTGTTTTCTATCTCATTATTCAGATAAAGTGGACACCAATGAGTCCCTTAATGAGGATTAAACTGTAGGCTTTAGCTGAATTTGCATCTCACATTTGCTATTGATGAGACTCTCCTGAAATCTGCCCCACACATTCGCCAGTTTCTAATTCAGAATTCAAACTACTGTATGAAAAACCTGTTAATAGACTCCCACTGCTTTGCCTAGCAATTGCCCAAAAGTAAGAGATGAAAATTGTCTG
This sequence comes from Margarornis squamiger, assembly GCA_035222235.1. Taxonomy (NCBI): domain Eukaryota; kingdom Metazoa; phylum Chordata; class Aves; order Passeriformes; family Furnariidae; genus Margarornis; species Margarornis squamiger. The sequence continues at coordinate 111,644,619 of JAWWTY010000106.1, forward strand.
GTTTGATAAATACAGCGTTTTCCCATCCACAGGCCAACAGTGTGTGTCATATTGCTGTGTCTCTGGGTTAAAAGGGACAGCTGCTCCAGGGATCTGGAAACACTCTCTTTAGTTTTTAACAGGAGGAAAAGCTGAAGTGGAAGCAGATGTTTGTGACTGTATCACGCGTGAGATGAAGTCTTTGGAGACTTACTTTCTTTTTTTTTTTTTTTTTTTCCTGACAGTAAGTGTTTAAAGTCTCGTCTTCCTTAAAGGAATTTTGATTTCGTGCCTGACCCAAGAAATATGCTTTGTGTAAGTTCACATGACGGAGTTCCTTGCTGATGGTTTTAGTCGACACCGGGGCTAAGTCATCAGGTTGTTCTGAATTCTGAACAGAGAGGTGATCCACGGCCAGGTGGGACTTTGTTCTCCTCTGCCTCCTCCACAGCCATGCTCTCAGTTGTAAGGGAGCACCACTGAGGTCCACGCCCACACAATGGCCAGGAGCCTTCTAGGTCCTGGGAGGCAGGAGGACTACCTGCTAGAGATCACACCAAAGAAAGGTTGTTCAGCATTCCTAAAGCCCTCAAGTCTGAATTAGAGTCTCAATTTATGCAATCCAGAGTGTTCATCAGAACTTAATTAATGCCTTCTAAAAGAAGTTTATGCCCATTTTGCAGAGACTTTCTGTGAAGCAGCAAGCTCATTTTTTCCTGAGGGTCCATTGCTCTTCAAAATGGACAAGGATCAACACTGACACAGCAGTTTCTCATCTTATCTCAATCTACCCACTGACATCTGACTTCAGACCAGCGAGACACTGAACTTTGGAAAAGACAAAGACAAAGAAAAGGAAGAATGGTTTTAAACTAAAAGAGGAGAGTTTTAGATTAGATATTAAGAAGAAATTCTTCCCTCTGGGGGTGGGGAGGTCCTGGCACAGGTTGGCCAGAGTAGCTGTGGCTGCCCCATCCCTGGAAGTGTCCCAGGCCAGGTTGGGCAGGGCTTGGAGCAGCCTGGGATAGTGGAAGGTGTCCCTGTCTGTGTCAGGGTGTTGGAACGAGGTGATCTTTAAGGTCTTTTCCATCCCAAACCATTCTGTAATTCTCTGATTCTCTGATTTAGAGATCTGAGTTAAGACACTCTCAGGGGTGTTTGCATGTGTGTGGCCTGACACAGTTTTTTTTAGTGGCTAGGAGGGGAAAAATTTATTAATAAGTATTTTCCATCATTTTTGCATGTCATCATCTGCCAAATCTGAGCTGTGAAGCACATCTATGAATGATCCTCCTGTGGAGATAAGATCAGTGTTCTTAGCTGGGTTCAGATAGGAAATATGACAGGAATTGTAACCACAACAAAAACAGTGAGACATGTGAAAGCAAATCACAGACCTCAGGCAAAGCCAGAGGAAATATGCAAGAAGACTTCAGTGAGAGAGGCAGGTTTTTTTGACTTTGGCATCACTGCCCACAAAACAATGTCAGAGAGAGCTTTTTTATTTTTAAAGAAAAGTATTTCTTTTGCCCATCCAGCAACAGCTGCCATGACCAGAATTCTGCTCTCTCTCTGCTGTGATGCCAAAGCAGTTTTCACCTCACAGGGGGGCTTTCTGTCCAAGAAGGTTGCCCCATAAACACGAGAGCCGTGGGGGACATAAGGGGTGCCCAGTCTTAGGTATCTTCCAGTAGCTGGAGGGAAGAGTGGCACAAGCATTTTCTACTTCTCGTTTTGTGGCAAACAAATGAGTCACACTTATTCAGCAAACTATATACGTTTGGAAATGTTTTGGGGTTTTTTTAATTAAATAAACTGAATACATTGGAGAGGGAATGTTCATGGTCCTGGTGAAATAGTGAAGTGGACCCAGTGAAAAAACAGATCAGAGATTTAAAACAAACTAGACAAAGTCTGTCAACACAGAACATGCAATCACACCACAGAATTCCCTCCTTCCAGACACTCGATATTGCAAGTGCTAAGTCTTCAGATAATTTCAAGTGTTGCCTTTACATCTTCTTAGACAAAAAGTTCATTGAAATAAGTACAAAGCACGGTTTCAAGCTCATGAAACCCATGAGCTGTAAAGCATTACAGGCTGGGAGAGAATTCAGAAGAAATATTGTACATAGACATTAATATCTGGCTCCTACTGGAGACAGGATGCTGGTCTGATCTAGTACAGTCACTTTGTTCTTAAATATCACCATCCTTCACTTGGTGTTGCAATGTGCAACATCTTGTGTTCCCAGTCCTACACTCTCAAATAAGTGGTTTTTTTAAAAAAAATTAAAAAAAAAGAAGGAAAAAAGTCATCAGAGTAGTTCTTTCTGATTGATTCAAGCTGAATTTTATTTTGATTTTCTTTTTCAGCATTAAAATGATAAATATATTATTTGCAGTGAAAGTTAAGATTGGGTTTACTTAGTTTAGTCACTAAATAATTTGCTTGTGAATTTAAGCAGGTTTACACAATGACAGTCTGTTGTGCTTCCTAATTTGGGAACTAGGGATCTTGGAGGAACTCTACTGTTTACCAGCTTCAGTAAAATATCAATTTCAGAATCATTTCAATAAGTTCTGTCTCTTCTCCTCGCTGTGGAGAACTACAACTCATATTATGTGGTGCACTGGTTATAATGGCACCCTAACTGGTGGATAACCCAAAGGTTCTGCACCCCTGAGACCATATCTGTGAGACATGAGACATCACAGCTCACTGTCCTGAGATGTGTTTGTTTGGTGACCATGATAAAGACATTATTTTGAGTGAAGGGCTTGACAACTTGGAATTTGCTTCTGCATCTGGTATAATGCAAGCTGAACTTTCTAATAGGCAGGGCATTTCTGCAAACCTTGTGACTATGTAAAAAATATTCCCAGTGAATCCACTATGAAACCACAACACTTTGAAGTTCAATTATAACAATCAATTGAACTGATTATGATTTTCATAACTTCTTTCTTAGTTTAGTAAGACCTACCATATACCTGGCATTCTAGCACTTCCACTTTTGGCTATAAAACAATTTAATTCAGGTTATTTATTCTATGATCCTATGAAATAGGACACAATTGTTGATGGTCAATGCCATTTTGCCTGACATCTTCTGAACAGCTTTGTGCTGGCAGGACTGAGGTGTCTGAAGTTAATGGACAGTCAGACGATTGACATCAAGGAACTTTTAGTCATAACTCTGAGGTTAGAAAAGAATTATCTTGAGTCACAAGATGACACTGGAAA
>JAWWTY010000106.1:111651844-111680381 GCA_035222235.1 Margarornis squamiger
GAAAAGCTGAGGGAGCTGGGAGTGTTTAGCTGTGAGAAAAGGAGGCTCAGGAGAGACCTTCCTGCTCTCTGCAACCACCTGACAGGAGAGTGTAGCCAGCTGGGGGCTGGACAACAAGAAAAGACCCCAAATTGTGCCACGTAAGGTTTAAGTTAAATATTAGGAGAAAAATTCTTCATGGAAAAGGTTGTCAAACATTGGTAGAGGCTGCCAAGGGAAGATGTGGAATCGACACCCCTAGAGGTGTTTAAAAGGTGTGTGGATGTGGTGCTTAGGGACATGGTTTAGGGGTGAACTTGGCAGTGATGATTTAGCATTTGAAGCTGATGATCTCGAAGGGCTTTTCTAACCTAAATGATTACAGGGGTCTATGGTTCTGGTTGCCCAGGCTTGCTTTGAGTGAGAAGCAGGTGGTTGAATTGTTTCCACTTTCAATATAAAGCAAACAAAGATGATGAGCTTACATTTAGCACGAATTTAGTCTTTCCCATATAATTTCCAGTGGGTGCAGGGAACACTGAATGACAAATATTGGATGAAGAACGCACATCAATGAGCAGACAGTCCTACCAGTTTGGGGTTCAACCATCTGACAGGGGAACGTGAAAACTCAAGCCTGATCCTAATAATGTGGGTGAAATCATAAGAAACCTTTACTTCTACCTTCCCCTTTCTTTATGTACTAGCAGTGAAATTAAAGACAATATTCCTGGGTATAAAATCTTGAGCGTGGACAGCTTTTTTTAAGATTAGTGCTTTTGAAGAGAAAAAAAAAGCCATTGCAAGCATGCTACAGCAAGCAGTTCAGTACAGTACAGCAAGAAATTTGTGCATAATTGAGTCCAATGCAATTTAATGCAATTGATCTGTGTTATCAGGTCATGATTCTGAGGGGCCTCTAAACACTTTCAGTATTTATTTTAATCCACTTTAATTCGTATCATTTATCATTGTCATGAACTCTGTGTATTGCATCAATGGGTACTAAGAGGACAAGGAACTGTCCTGTTTATCCCATCACTACAGGAACCTCAGTTTCTAACTTTTTTTTAAGGAAAACTGCATCCTGTTTATAGCAGATCTTGTGGCCAAAAGCAAGATTACTCACAGTGCATAAAACCTCTTCCCATGTCCCAGGGAAGGGGTTTGTGCTGCTCCATCTCTCAAGGCTCCTTCCAGCTCTGTATTTCTACTCATGAACAGCTGGGTCCCACACTGAGTGTTGAATCAAGCCACGGTGTGAGCACCTTGGGCTGCACCAGAGTTACAAAGAGAACAGTTCCTTTTGCAGCTTCTCACTGAGGCACACTGATGTTGCCACAGTGCTCAGGAAGAGTCAAAGGTGCAGCAGTGCCAGTGACAGGGGTCTAAATCACCCACCTAATTTGGCCAGTCTGGATCCTTTGCTGCTGATTGTGGGCATATTATGTCAGAGTTACTTATTCCATCAGCTTTAGTGATCAGCTAAGTGGGTGCTACTCTGCTCCTCCTACACAGGGGTCACCTGCCAGGTCAGTTTGTACAAGAGATTCTCACAGTGTGAGTTTCCTCAGAGTATTAATTATACTGCAAAACCGCAGCAATTTTGCAATGGAGCGAGATAGAACTTTATCTCACTGAAGAACAGGAAAAAATTACAGGTTTTACTCACAGTGTGTACTAAGGAGACATTAGAATTGCTCTCAGGAATTCTTTCGAGTGGTGAGGAAGATTCATCTTCATTATTTTGGTCCTAAAATGTCTTTAAGGTTTTATGTACTTTATATGATGGTTGGACTTGATGATCTTAGAGATCTTTTCCAACCTCAGTGATTCTATGATTCCATTCTATATATAAGCCTACGTAAAAATAAACAAATAAAATGAGTGGATGCACATCTATGGACTCATAAGAGTTTTGCATGAGTATGTGCATCCAAATGTGTGAGGATTTTTCATGTGTTTATATTTGAAATGCTAAATTCAGATTTTCTTGAAGTTTTTCAGTGGGAAAAAATGAGTAATGCAGCTGATCCAAAAGTCAAGTACATTTTCCTTTGCAATTCTCCCATTTATGTAGATGCTTTCTAATAATGACACTATTAGAATCTTTCCCACTAGGATGTAAATTTAGCTGCTATGGGTGGAATTGGTTTTCTCTTTGGAACAGCTCACAGGTCCTGATTTTCTAAATGATATAAACTTGTCAAGATGTGAGCTGTCCCCAAAGTGTTCCTGCTATTCTCCTGTCTTATCTGACCACCTTTTCCCTCCCCTCCCAAATCCTTGCACTCTTCTGCAGTGTGTCAGAGCAGGGAAATTACCTGTTTGAATACATTTTTATTGTTTGTTGGGGGAAATCCATGCCCTGGTTGGTGATAAAGAAATATAGTGCAAACAAATAAAGAAATAAGCAAACAACATCCAAAAAGCAGTTACTAGTCCTGATGAGTTTTGTGGGTTTGGCTTTTGTTTGTTTCCTTAATATGCCATTACAGGGTGGGGAGGGAGACAAGAAAAAGTTGAGTGGTGATTACTATTATTATTACCATTAGAGCAGTTTCTTTTTCAGATTCAGAGTCATCCATTTAGATTGGAATAAGGAAAGGGATGAAATGAAGGATTTTTGCTGGGTTTTAGCCACGTGATCATGCATTGGCTTTGACAGCACAGTGAGGTTGTGCTGATATCTGAGGAAAAATCAGAAGCAGCTAAAAGGTGGAAAGTTTAAAGAAGTGAAAAGATGTGCATTTCTGGCTTTATTCATGTCTCATTAGCTTCTGGCAGAGTAAATTGCCTAGACCAGCAGAAAACAGTTGTTCTTTCTCTTTTTTAATGCAAATTTTTGGACAAAAACTTGTAATGTCAGTGAAAAAAAATGGTGCCCAAAGAATAGACCGGACGTAACATTTTCAAAAGCATCAGCTATGACAATTAAGAGGATGTGTCCACCATCCCCCTTTCCAAACAGGTTTATCTCCACATAATTCCCTTTAAGATACAATATCAGCAAGTTTGCAAAAAGCATATTCTTGCCATTAGATTCTCCATGTTTCTGTGCTTAGTTGACAAATTAGAAATAAGGAATTTCCTCTGACCAGGCCATGGATGTGAGAGCATCTGCTAAGGAATTAATTCAACACATACTGAAATCAGCATGTTTGGATGATGCCTTTTTCTCATAACATGCCCTGGTGTGAATTTCCAAAGGTTGTTGGATGTTGAAATATGTGTCTAGAAATTCAAATCTTTTTGAAACCACCCTACACTTCCAGGCACCAAAATGTGAAGTGACAGCCAAATAAATACCCCAGACCTTCCTTTTCCTTGTTATTCTGAAATGAATGACTCCAAACTCCCGGATAAAAAAGGTGGAGAACAGCAATGCTCTTTCTCCTTCCTCAGGGAAGACAATAGGACTGAAGAGAGAGGCATTTTAAAGCTCACAGGGCTTTCTTTGCATAGCCCATTTGTGATTCCTGTGTGATTTACCTCCTACATTCTTAACTGCATTCCTGAGGAAGAGCTCCAGTGGAGAAATTTAAGATTGAAAATAAGCACAAGAGCCCAGTCTGAAATCCTGGAGCTGGGTGAGTCAAACAGATCTTTAGAGCATTTGGAACAATCCTGAGAAATGCTATACTCTCTGAAAAACCTCTAGCTGGAACATGAAAATGTTTTTATTTGTCTTTGATTTTTCAGAAAAGGGCTTCTCCCCCCACTCCTACTTTTGGGCTTCCTTCCCAGTAATAATTTTCTCCCCAACGTTTTTATGAAATACTTTGGTAGACAGTGGTGTTTATTAAAAACCATGACTTAAAAAAATGTTTTCATTTATTAAAACTGAAACTAAACTATGATTGTTTCAACACAAATAATTAAAAATGCATATTGGAGATTTAAAAACAAATGAAACAAAACAAAATAAGACAGCTTTTTTATTTTTTTTCCCCTCTTTGTAATGACATTTTCTTTTTTTGTTAATGAAACACCAATTCATGAAAACTTTTAAACACAATTGTGTCTGAACTGGAATTGTGACAAGGGGACCTGCAGGCTGTACCCAAACTGTCTGATTTGAAGGACACACAGGGAACTCAACTTTTGTGCTCTGCTAAGTGACATGATGTCTGAATTAAACGTGTGTAGGCAGGAGAAAATGAAGAATGATTTAAATAGAGTTATTTGGACTGAAAAATAACCCACCACCTGGCCCTTATATCACAGGAAAAATGAGGTGAAGAAGAAGAAATTCAGCAATACTGGTTAAGGTGCTTGCAATTGTCCCATGGAGCTGTCAGTGCCGTGGCATACAGTGCAAACATCTTTCGAATAAGCAGATGAAATTAACTGAATCATGGAATCACAGAATGGTTTGGATTGGCAGGGACCTTAAAGATCATCTCATTCCAACCCCCTGCCATGGGCAGGGACACCTTCCCTAGTTCTGCCTGCTGTAATTCCGATCTCAGAAAGGTAAAGGCACACCTTACAGTGAAAGACAAAATTCTTGATGCTTTTTGCACCAAAACCAGTCTTTCCAGGCTAATCTTGGCCTCCACAGAGTTCACTTCTTTTTGTTTTAATTGTTAAGGTAAAATTGGCTGTGAGAAAGCTGTTAACTCTGACGCAATAACTTGGAAAGTTTCATGCCATAGCGCGGCATAAAACAGTAATTAGATGAAGAAAAATTAAGTAACTGCTTTTTTTTTAATGATGATGTGCAGTCTTTCAAAGAAGCAGCTACACAGTCCATGACTTTCCCCAGACTCATTAAAAAAAACCCCTTAGCCTTCCTGCCCCTCTCAAACCCATAAATTCTGCTGGATTACATGCCAACTTGATTTAAAGTGCTTGCTCAATCAAAAGAGAGCATTGACTCTAAATTTCAGTGCTTTATGATGTTCTGAAGTGAGGGGCAATCTGCTTGCATGGCCAAAATGAGACTTACCACCCTTCAATTCGGATTGTCAAGTTTTTATTACTGGTATTATGGAATAATCAACCTTTTGTTTGGTTTTTATGTTGGCCTGGCTGAGATTTTTCCTCTTATTTTTTAAAAGGAATCACTGATTGCTCCAAATAGAACTCACTCGATGTCCTGTGGTGTTTCTGTCCCACCTGTTTAGGTCATCCTGTGTAACTCAGTAATGAGGCTTCCCCAGACCAGTGCAAGGGACAGAGGGCTGAGCCCTCCATTCTTTGGGCACTCAAGATTCCCACTGAAGCACTGAATGTTGGATTCAGCCCTCCACAGCAAACATATGTCAATACACAGATGGTCACACCAGCAGCATTTTCCCACAGACATTCGCTCGATATTTTTTAAGCAAAAAATATCTTCCATTTGTCCTCAGACCTGTTGTTCACCCGAGTATTCCAGGCAATTTAACCTGCAGGCAGATTTGTTTTTTTCCCTGAGAAAGACACAGGGATACAACAGCAAAAAGACCCCAAAAAAATAAGCTGGGAAGAAGATTAGTGAGCCAGATGGACAGACGGACTGATAGCTTGATATGCAGAAATAGTTTACTTGGAGCAAGTTCAGAAGGTTGTTCAGAGAACACAGATTATAGCTTGTAAAGGGGAAGAGTTCAAAGTGGGAACCTGGTATTCCAAGACAGGCTTGTGTAGGCTGGGAAGCAAATGTATGTGTGACACATAAAGATTTATTTCTCGAAAGAAAAATTCCCTTTCCCCGTCTAAAAAGCAGGGATTTTAGCTGGGAGGTAAATATAGATGAGACTGAGACACACTGAGTAATGGGAGCCTCAACAGAAGGATGAAGCACCCTCTGGAGAGCTCTGCCTCCACCGACCATGGTAGAAAATCCAGCTGACTAACTGGGATGAAGGATTATCTTTTCCAAGATCCCAGTAAAAGACTACCAAATCAACTGCTCAGGGGCAGCTTTAGCAATCTTGGGATCCTGCAATTCACCACAGGCTGTAGAGCCTATCTTGAAAGAAGGAGACTTGTGCTGCTGAAGTCTCACAATAGCATGAAGGAAAGCACAGGGGCAGAAATAGGAAACCATTTAAATTAAGCTAATTCTCCTGGGAATGGTACCAAGTGGGTCGTTTGCCCTGAAGAAACAAAAATAAAGAGTGATGGTTCTGTTGCACAGAAACTGGAGCATTTCATTAACACCTGGCTGTGGATGAGCCATTGTCGTGATAAATATGCTGTGATAAGATGCAGAGAACTTAAACAGGCCCAGGACATGATGCATTCATTCAGCTTTCATTGAGTTCTACTGCACAGGCCAGTCCAAAGATCCTACTTCACATACTGTCCTATAGATATATATATCTGTATATAGAGAGATATATAGATATGAGACATTCTGCAGTAACAGTGAGACCATCCTCTCCCCAAAGACTTCAACATCTAAATAATTACATTCCTTCTCTGTCACCCTTAGGAGGTTCAGAACTGTTGGACCTCTTTATCTGACTCAGTTTTATGGGTATAAATCAGAACTGCCAGACTATACTGTATCAGTGCAATAAATATTAGGGGTCTTTTAGCCAAATCTTTTGGTAGCTTATTCCACTGACTGATCCACCTGGTAATTGATTATAACCTGTCAAAAATTGAAAGGCTTAAAATAATCTCTGTCTTCCCAGCACTCTTTCAAACACCTGTTATTAACTTCTGAGTAACTGGAAAAATTAGATTTCAATACCCTCCTGACTCTTCTGCCCCTTCCTTTAGATTTCTGTCAGCCTTTTGTGACCATCAGACTTCTCAGTCCTTCCCTCCATGCCCTCTCCATTTTCTCCTGCCTTTCCACAGACCTGATTTCTCCAGGAATCCCAAAGTTTGCACCCTGCTTTCCTCTCCCTATTACATCTCGTATTTTATCTCCATCTTCTCCTCAAACATGCTAATTTTGTATCTAATATAGGCTCATCACACTTTGCTGTTGCTTCTGACTTGGCTCCTGCGGGCAGCGGGAATGATATTCATGGTGTCAATGAGCATCTCCTGCTTAAGTGCAGATACCTCCAATTTACACCAGATGAGGATCCAGCCTTCTGCTGCCAAAAGTACTAATGATTTTTCAGAAATATGGGTCTCTCTCTCTCTTTCTCTTTTTTTTTTCCTCTCAGCATGAAAGATCTAATTACAAATTGCTGAAGGCTTGCTACAAATAAAATAAAAAATTTAAAAAAAAAATTAAAAAAAAGAGGAAAAAAGATACCCTTTTGACTCTGCATTTTCTGTTACTAATTTACTGAAAGGAATTGGATCTATGTTTTCACCCAAATAAATATTTCTTCTCATGAATACTGAGAACAACTATGCCGTGAAATATCTCCATGGAGAGGTTTTAAACTTATTTTCACAGCTGTGAGTTTGTTCAGGCTGATGTTACTGGATATCAGTGCTCTGAATGATAGCGACATAACCATGGTATAATGTGAGCAGAACCATCCAGCCTGGCTTTCTGCTCCCTGGAAATACCAATTATCTTACCTCCCAATAGCTTCAATCCAGCGGGTGGGATGTGTGCCATATTTTTATTTGCTATGATTATATTAAGGATGACAACACAGCAGAGGCTAAAGGCGACATTCCTACTGGTAGACTGAACAGTGTGAGGGCCTTTTCTCTGCCCCTGAGGCCAGCTACAGCAGGGACTATTTGAATTTCTCCTTGGACCTCTGTCAGAGTGTGCCCCAAGAAAGCCAGTGGGTCATGAGAGAGAGGTCTCTGCTTTGTGAGGTTTGAGATCCCCAAAACCCCTTGCAAACAATTGAGACAAAGAGACTACTGTTGCAGAGAGTGTTCAGCAAGAATGGGACCCTCATGGGACTCAAGTGGTGAAGAAGGTACAAGAGCCCTAAAACTGAGCTCTGGCCAGAGGCCTCCAAACCAGCTGTTGCTCCATCACAGAATGGATGAGACTGAAAGGACCTCAGGAAGTCATCTGGTCTGTTCTCCTTGCTCAAGCTGGGCCACCTACAGCAGGTCACCCAGGACCATGTCCAGATGGGTTTTGAGTATTTCCACGGATGGAGATTCCACAGCTTCTCTGGATAACCCGTGCCACAGGTTGACTCCTAGCAGAAGAAAAGGTGTTTTCCTGTGTTTTAATTTGTGACCCCTACCTTTTGTCCTGTCATCAGGTACTAACAAGAGTCTGCCCCCCTCGTCCTCAGTTCTGGAGCCAGAAGCAATACAGATGTTCCAGAGGGCTTGAAGGTGGTGAGTGCTACTGAAAGGCAGTGTGGATGACTTGGAACTAATGCTGTGCTGCCATAGATCTGACCAAGAAAGAAATCCTGTCCCTTTTACCTGAAAATAATATTCACTTCATAGTAACTTCTTTCCATAGTTGAACTTTAATTAAACCAATCTCCCGATAGTTACAGACTCATCAGCTTTCCCTGGAACATCTTCCCCTTGTTATCATCCTCCATTACTTACAGGGCACTTTCTGTAGGTAGTTGGTAGGTACAGAAACAAATAATTAGTTACAGGTGGTTACAGGGACAAGAATAAAAACCCTTCTCATGTCACTAAAAATACTTCCAGTCTTTTCCTGTAGGCATGGAATGACTGTTTGCTGTCATCTGAAAGGACTATTTCCCCTTAATTTGTATAGTCACTTTTCCCTGTAAGATCCTAATATAACAGAGGTGTAGAAGTACACGCATACTTGATGTAATGACAAAATACAATATAGGTGATGGCAAAGTGGACTCAGAGAGGAAGATGGGGAAGGAGAATGTGTTTTAGCTGCCTAAATGTATGGATCATGAGACATACAGCATACCTGAATCCTTCTGGAACATTGACTCAAGGCAAGGAGAGATCAGAGAATCAAAGAATGGTTTGTGTTGGAATGGACCTTAAAGATCATCCAGTTTCAACCCCCCTGCCATGGGCAGGGACACCTTCCACTAGACCAAGTTGCCCAAATCTCCACCCAACCTGGCCTTGAACATTTCCAGGGATGGGGCAGTCACAGCTTCTCCATGCAAACATTCTGAGGCATTTCTGATAGATGTAGTCACTCTTGGCTGGGCAGCTGCTTTGCACACTGGGTGTCCCAGTTTTAAACTGAACCTTCCCCAAATGTCCCAGCAACAAACATCAGCCACCAAAACTGTGGAGAAAAAAATTTTTGTCTTCTGAAAAGAACATTTTTGAGATTCACACACCTCCTTCAGCACCACTCTAGACACCAACACGGTGCTCCAAAACTGGAGTGAAACACTTCCAGTCACAAATGTTAACAAATTTGTTTATACTTGTGGGGTTTATGGTAGGTTTCAGTTGTCTGAATATGGTCATTAGTGACGTCTGAGGTATCCTGAGATATAAGCACAGTGTGGGCTGGCCTGGCACAGGGCTGACAGGAGATCAGTGTAGTTGTCGAGCTGCAGGCTCCTCTCAAATGACACTGAAATAAGGAAACTGTCTCCAGTGCCCCTACAAAGAGCAGGGACACAGACAATCACTACATTACACTTATCTTAGAAAACCCTCTGATCTCCGTGGAACAAGCACCTGGAGACTGTTCACCTCCTGCTATGAAGAGTTTGTCTATGGTTAATCAAACAACCCAGATTATCTACAGAGAAACCAACAGATTTCCTTAATCCCTAGCAGTCAGCCTGCTCTTTCCAAGCCCTGAACATGTTTTAGTTCAGCTGATCATTGCTCATCCTCTTATGGTTTACAATGCAGGTCGTGAACTTGGAGTATAATATTCCAGCACTTACGTTTTTAAAGTGTGATCCATGCAGCATTTTAAGCAGAGAAAATACTCAATTAGAAAGCAGCATGAACCTCCCAGTACAATGTTATGTGACAGGGCAAACAGGAGAAGTAATTGTATTTGTTTAATTTAAGAAATCGAGTGGACAAGGGTATCCAGACCTTTCTCTTACCCTTATTACTTGTTTCAATTTTGTTGCTGGTATTTTTCCTCCTGTTTAATAGGCAAGGCAGCTGACAACTGAATTAGTACTATTCCCTTAGTGTGCCACTGGCTCATGACAATAGCCTTAGGGGTAAGATATAGATAACTGAGAAGTTTTCTCACTGTTGTGATATATTTTTTTATATGGTTAATAAGGCAATTGAAATGACATCCTGTCACAGTGGTAGAATCCCGTGAATTTGTGATGTCCCATGCGTTGCCACTAGGAGGAGATGTACTGTATTAATATCCCCCTCACTTTTTCTTGGAGAACACGTTGAAAGGATATGACAGTCTGCAAACTAAAGCGTCCTTTAGTGTTGCTAAGGATTAGCTACTGTTTATTATCGCTAATGGGAAAAGACTTAGGGCTGAATTGTTGTTGCTCCACTGTGGATTTCGTTTCAAAAGCCTCACAAAGAGTGCCCTTATATTCCAATCAGTGAGTTCAGCTAAACAAACACAAATAAGAGAATCATCAGCATTTAAGAAAGAAAGAAAAAAACAAAAAAAAAGCTAAATCTGCATAAAGAGATACTTAGTAAATTGCTTATGAGCAATTACATAGTTTTCCTTACAAGAAAGCCTATCAAAGCATGTTGGGTCCAACTTGGTTCTAAAATGGAACATGTTAAGGTTGTGATGCCAAGTCCTGCTATTGCTGCTGTAAATCAGGGTATTTGCTCTGAAGGCCAGAAGAGCTGAAGACCCTCTGGTGAGTCTATTTGCACCAGGATGGCCTGTCCTGCAAAGTGTGAAAGGCAAAGCGAGGAGCCAATGCTGAGCACCTTGTGAGAGCAGGGCTTTTGTCAGCAAAGATCTCCATCAGCACCACACACCATTCCAGCATGGTAACTGATTATTTCCCAAAGGCCTCTGTACCATCAGCTCTGATTCCTATAAAACCAGTGCCTTAGTTCAAGTGTCTATTGGAGCTACAGTGGCCACAGGGAAAGAGGTAATTGGAGTGGCAGGGACTGTCCTGTTCTCAATGGGTGGGCAATTGCCCCATGGCCAGGCAGAAGTGGAGGGTGGATTTATGCACGGGCACATATTGTTCAAGTGGCCCATGTCTCTCCACATGCTGGCTGCACTCGAAGGACTCCAGCTTGTGTGCTGCAGGTTATTAATCGGATCAGTCTAAGCACAGGCCTTTCAGCTGGGGCTTTCCTTAGTGCACACAGACCACTGGAAAGCATGCTTAGCTCACAGCTCCTGAACCGGTTATTGGAAAACTCCAAGAACACAGATTAAAAGGTAGAATTTTCTCTTTAGCATCAAAATCAAGGCACAGCGTATGTGTGTTTGCATATTTCTTTTTGCTTTATTGGTGTTGAAATTTGTCAGAGCTCTGGAGTTTCAACGTTTCTCCCCAGCTTTGTGGATCACAATGTGCTCAGACCTGTCACATCCCACGCTTTAGGAATGTTCTGTATTTATTCAGTCCTGTATCATTATACCTCAGTTCTCAATTGCTTTTTCCAGTGTGTGACCTCCCTTGTCTGTTCCAGGCAGTTGGCATGTTTTATTTTAGCCAACAACAAGTAGAATCTTGTGTGTGAGATGGAGACAATGGTGTCAAGCAGCCAAAGAGTACAACTTAGTGCAAACTTTTCACCAAATGACACACCACGGCCCCTTCCCAGAAGGTAACCAAATGTCCCCATCTATGGGCGCTCAATTAGGGGTCTCTTTCAACCTAAATGTTTCTATTCTATGACCTTGTGACCAGCTCTTGCTCTGCAAGCTGAGGATTGTGAGTTAGTTACCAAATACAGTGATGGTCATGTAGGTGTGCTGGACACAACTCATGGGTGTTTCATGACACTTGAAATGCCACCTGCTGACCTGCTACCGCAGAAGGGGATGGGTCATCTGTAACCTCCTGTCACACCTGGCCAGCCTTCTGGATGACCTGGATGTCCTAGAGGGTCCCAAGTAACTCTGGACCCCACTGTAAAAGTGTGAGCCCACTTAATCTATTTTTGTACTTTTACAATTATTTTTGTCCCCTGGACTTCATGCAAGTTTGTAGCTGAGCAGTTTAGAGGCAGGAACAACCCTGCATTTTCCTGAAAGGAACAAAACTACACACAATTTCAATGACATTTTTTTAATAGCTTCATTGAAATGGAGCATTAGAAAAGAGCAAACATTAAATGACTTGACATAGAGTTTTCTTTTTAAATGTCTGAACTTTTCCTGTCCAAAGGATGTTTTATTTTCTAATCAAGTCACATTTTTAAAGGGAATAATAAAAAGCAGTAAGTTAGCCCAAAATACTTTGTTATTTCAGCTTTAACTGACAGAAGCCATGATCTTACAGGCAGGTATGCTCAAGTTATGAATAAGGACTCTTTGCTTTTTCCCAGCTGCTCAGATGTTGAGAATAACACATCTACATTTTTTTGCAGGATGGAGGCCCAGCTAAGCCTTATCTGATATTCTGTATTTGGAAACAAGGAGTATGTAAATAATACATCTGGATAGGCCTGAAGATTTAATGGCATGTGGGAAAAATGACAGGAGGGATGCAGAGTACTGCAGAGCAAACAGTAAACTTTCAGTAACTTAAAAGAAATTTAGAGTTAAATAATGACCTGTGAAGGTCCAGATAGTGATCCACAATTCTTGCTCTTTAAGCAGAACCAAATTCTGTGAGGCTACATGGATGGAAATTCAAAGAGGTGATACTTTGTTCATGCAACTAATGCTGTGGACCTCAGCATCAGAGACCAATAACAAAGTGTGTTTGTTGGGAGGAAAGTCCTCTGAAGCTGGACTTCATTAGCTGCTGTAAAAAACCCACATGTAATGAGATTTCAAGTTCTGCGTGTTCAGTGAAGAAATTGTTCCTGATATCCAATCTAAATGTCCTCTAGTGCAACTCAAGGCCATGTTCTCTGTCCTTATTGCTTGTTTCTTGGGAGAAGAGACCAATCCCTGCTTGGCCACAACCTCCTGCCAGGCAGTTGTAGAGAGTAATAGCATCCCTTCTGTGTCTCCTTCTCCCCAGGCTGAGCCCCACCAGCTCCCTCAGCTGCTCCTCATCAGACTTGCGCTCCAGACCCTTCCCCGGCTCTGCTGCCCTTCTCTGGACACTCCCCAGCACCTCAATGTCTTTCTTCCCATATGTGACCCAAAACTGAACTCAGGATTTGAGGTGCCTCACCAGTGCCAACACAGGTGGATGGTCACTGCCCTGGTCCTGCTGACCACACTATTGCTGACACAGGGTAGGTGCCACATTGGCCTTCTTGGCCACCTGGGCACAAACTGGCTCATGTTCAGCCACTGCCAACCAACACCTGGTTCTTTTCCACCAAGCAACTGTCCAGCCACTCTGCCCCCAGCCTGTAGTGCTGCAGGGGGTTGTTGTGACCCAGGTGAGGGACCCAGTACTTTGCCCTGTTGAACTTCATAAAAATTGCAATCGATAAATCGAAGCCACAGACAGCACTGATTTTCTGTAGCTGCTTGGAAAACCATAGTCCCCAGGATCCTGGAGTGTTAGGTCCTGTACTAACCCAGAGCCAAAATTGCAGGAGGGATTACAGTCCAAGAGGGGTGCATGTTTGTGTGAGCATTATCTAACCTGGCTGTATGTTAAGCTGCACAGTTGTGGCAGGAGCTCCTTTTGAGAGGTTGCAAACACCGACTTGTTTTGTATTGCACTATACTTTTTTTTCCCACGTCATGATTTCAATGGAACAGCTCATGAAAAACAGTGTTGCTGAATAAGAGCAAATAGATCAGACCTGATCCCTTTGAAGGTTTCTAGAGCTTGTGCTATTGACAGGTTCTTTTCTGAATTTGCTTTGTTTTTGTGCCTGGTGAGGATCTGACTGCTGTTTTAGAAACTACTAGCATATTCTACAGAGCACTAAATTTTACAGTACCCCTACAGTAAGCTTAATACCTTTTATCTTGAATACTGTAGTGCATGTACCTTTATTTATAATGTATTGTACAGCCTGTGATGCTCACTAGTGCTGTATTTTTACCATTAGCACTCCAGGAAATGAAAGCACTGTAGCTTGCATTAGGACAGGGGCAATTCAAGGCAGCCTTACTTGGCAAGGCAGCTTTCATTTAAATTAGAGCCTGAAGTGGTCAATAGGATTAAAGTGAATAAACTGCTACTAGGCCAAAATACTAGAAAAAGCCCAAACTAGGAAACAGGGACATAGAAGGTCATAATTTTACTTTTCAGTTCATTTTTGAAACGCAGAGTGGAGTAGAGGTGAAAGGATATGAAGAGGGAAAAACTGGTGACTGAAAGACAAAAGAGACCTCTCTGCTACCTGATAGTATTGAGAATTAAGAGAAAAACATAGGGAAGAGTAGAAAAAGCAAAACTTGAAAAAGAAAGGCTTGAAGGTGGACAACATAAGGGAATTCATAGCATTCAATTTAGGAACATGGCTGTTACTTTATTTAGTTGCATGTCAGTCTCTGAAGACACCTAGTCCTTCTCTTGAGTTCAAATGGAGGTTGGGGTTCCTGCTGTAGGCGGTCAGGCTCCATTTCTGCTCCAGATGGTGTAAAAGCCTCTAAAAATGAGCAAGTGCTCTTGACTCATAGTGGGGTTGAAGTGAGAAGACCAAGCTGAGTGATGCAAAGTCCCTGGGGCACAGGAGGAAATATCTGCTGAGGCCATAAAAGAATTGAGATGGAGGAAAGGAATAAATGCTGAATGCCTATGCCACAGGCAGGGTGGAGGCAGCTCCATCATGTACTGGGACACCCATGGTACATCATGCAAAGCTGTTGGCCCTGAGCATAAGGGACATTATGTGCTGGTTTTGGTTGGGTAGAGTAAGTTTTCTTCATAGTAGCTGGTATGGGGCTGTGTTTGGGATTTGTGGTGAAAATGAAAACCGTGTTGTGTACACCACAAGGATGTGTTTTTTACTGCTGAGCAGGGCTCACACAAGATCAAGTTCTTTCTTCTCCTCACTCCACCCCACTAGCAAGGAGGCTGGGGGTGCACATGGAGTTGGCAGGTAACACGTCCAGGAAAGCTGACCCCAACTGACCAAAAGGATATTCCGGACCAGATGGGGTTGTGGTTGTCCATTAAATCTGCTGGGAGGAAGGAGGAAGGTTGGGGGACATTTCAGCATTGTGGTGCTTGTCTTCCCACGTAGACATTACATGTAGTGGAGTCTTGCTTCCCTGGACATGGCTGGGCACCTGCCTGCCCATGGGAAGCAGGCAATGAATTCCTTGTTCTGCTTTTGCATTACCTGTAAAACTGTCTTTATTTCATCGAGCAAGTTTCTTCATTTTTACCACTCTGATTCTCTTCATCACCAAACCAGGGGGATGTGAGTGAGCAGCTGTGTGGGCTGAGCTTTCTCCTTGGGTTAAACCATGACAGGTGCTAAGATCTTGGATTACCCAGGTAGGCAGTGCAGTGTAGTGCAATGCAACCAGAGATTTCCATCTGAGGCTGAATACTCTGGAGTTGACCAACCCCAGCTGAGGATTTGTATCTGCACAGAGCTAAGACAACTTGTATCTTCTGAAGGAAGGTCCTGTATCCAACGTACTACCATTTATTGTTTATTTTTTTTTAATTTAATTTTGCATTAGAGCCCATACCTTTGGGAGGAGCACTTTTTGTTATCTACAAAACAGATTACAAGGAATACAAAGGTCCTGATCCCGCTGACAAAGCGCGTGCTGCTGATCAATGACATACTTGTATTGACTGAAACACCATCAAACCCAAAAGATGAAAGCAAACCAGGAATGTAGTGATCTTTTTTGTGTTTGCTGGCAATGATCTATGCTACAATAGAAAAATGGGGTTGATTCTGCTTTCCCTTCCTGATGTGTAAATGAGAAATAATGCCACTGAGTTCAGTGGAGTTTTTGCGAGTAAGTGGAAAAGCAGATTCAGGAGCATTATTGAACCCAACCCTGCATCTTGTAGAAGGCTGCGTTTCCAGTTCTTTCTCACAGGAGCTCTTTGTTTGTATTTTTCCCCTCTGTGTCTCTCTTTATTTTCCTCTCCTTTGAAGTCTTAAATCCTAGAGGTGACCAACCTTTCATCCATAATCTGCAGCATTCAAATTAAAGGGAATGGTCTATAGATTCTAGGATTTTCTGCACACTATGGCTAAATCCTAGCAGAGTCCCCTATGAGCTAAGAAAGCCAGGAGAAGAGTGTGAAGTTAAATTGATCTAATCAATGTGCCACATGCAATCATGTTGTGTTCATTACCAGTCAACAAACAAGCTAAAGCCCTGGATATATTTCTCCTCCTTAGTAAACTCTCGTCTTATCAAGTGATGGGTCAGCTAAACATGTTTAGCAATCTCAGTAATTCCTGTTCTTATTAATCATTGTGTAGCCTTGAAATTGTCAAGATTTCATAAATCTTCCTGAAAACTGAATACTTCTAAAATCCTTTCTGTGTTATGTTAGGAATAAATATGATCATTTTTCATAGCAAACCTGTCTATTGCTCTAAAGAAAATAGATAGATTGTAAATAAGTGCATTTTCCTGCAGTAACATTAAACAAAAAGGTTAAGCTTCCACTGACAGGAAAGATGTATTTGCAAGTGATTAGTTATATTTCTACCATAGCGCTTGTCTGTGTTCTTCTTTTGATGCTTAAACAAAGCTCTTGAACACACTGGGTTGTAGTCTCTGATGTTGATTTATAGGTAGGACTGAATTCCAAACACTGAAGTAGTAGGCAGGCATTAATAAAAAGGAGAGACTTTCTTCCCGCTGGTTAATATGTGACTAAGCTCTCCTGTTTTAGGCCTCAATCTGTCAAGAACAGGTGTATAATAGGGGAGTCCTTGAGGCGCAAAGACTGGAGCTATACACAAAGGGTTTTGTTCAGCTGCACTCAGGACAAATGTTGAAACACCAATTTACAAAATTGTTTTGACACAGAATTATTTTATGGCTATTATGACACAGACATAAAATTATTTAGGTTATCCAGGCCCAAGAGGATTGGTAGGAAGTCCAGATGGACCTAACTAAATGTAGGTAATTGGGCAACACAATGGCAGATGAAATTCAACACAGACAAGCGGAAGACAAAATGTGTTGGGAGAAGAATTTAAGTGCTAAAAGTCTCATAGACTTCAGGGAGGTCAGATCCTCCAAGAGCTGATAGAAACTGAACAAATTTTACCCTTTCAGACAAAATATCTAGCTCAGTGTAGATGGCAAATATGTAGAGAATATGGATCAAAATTAATCTGTGTTTTATATTCCATTTCCAGTTGCAAAAATCCTCTTATGTTTCAGAAGGAAAATCATCAACAGGCAAGTTATTGCCTCAAAGAAAATTCTCTCAAAACAAATATCAGGCTAAAGTTCAGAAACATGAAATAGTAGTGTAAACATTCCATAAATATAGGAGTGTGTGCTTCCTGAGCATGCTAAGGACATACCACCACTGATTCCTTCCAGGTACTTGTACTGAGGCTCCTGGATTCCTCCTCCTGCTGCTGCAGATACAGACTGAATAATTATTCCAACAGCTGAATCAAAATATGTAGGTAAACAGAAGTCAAAATACACTTAAAAAATCTAAAAGCCAAATGTATCTGCACTTGTCAGGTGCCACTAAGCCACATCCTCTCAGTGCTAGGAAATTCCACCTTATTTTAAAGTTATATTTGTGCAAACTTCAGCTTCCAGATGTTGGATCTTGTTATGCCCTCGTTAGCAGAGATGACAAGCTCCCTGCTATCAAACATTTCCAAGTACCTTACACAGTGATCAACTCACCTCTCCACTTTCCCTTTGATAATCTAAGTTGAGCTCCTTAAGCCTGATATCACAGAGCTTGTTTTCCAACCCATGGATCAGTTTTGTGGCATTCCTTTGAACTCTGGGTAGTGTATCCCTACCCTCCTGAAAATTAGTTATGTCCTCTAAAGGAAAGAAGTTTATGGTCACAGCATTCCACTGTCCAGCTTCAAATTAGCTGAACCCCTTTTGCATTTTAGGGATGCAAAATTATATTGTGTCTCTTTGTGGTGTTTTCACCTAGCATTTATGTTGTATAATCATGCAAAATATTTACATGTCCATAAGTTATCTAAAATAAGAGCACATTTAATACTTTTCTCCAACCTTTAAAGCTTGGACATGATGATCTCTGAGGTCTTTTCCAACCTAAATGGTTCTGTGATACTTGACTATGTACCTGTTTGGTGCCTCTGGTAAGGCATGTAACTTCTCTCTAAAGGACAACAACCTCTTAGGACTGGATGTCTTTCCAGTAAACATATGGGATGTGTAAAAGAAATCCTTATTTTCTGATGCCCTCTCTCCTGCAGGATTCCTGTGCCTACAGTGCAGCCCAGAAGTTATTTATTAACTTTGCTATCCACTGGAGCTGATTTGTTAAATTTGCAGGTGAGAGCTGTTACAAACCCCATTTGTTTAGAATATCAAAACAACAGCATGTTCTTAGACCCATTGTGACTGCATTTGCATAGAGCCCTTAAGGTTTTCAACTTTTTTCCTGAACCTCCTTGCTGCCTTTTAAACAAGACCCCTCAGTGACTCAGCAGGATGTGGGACAAATGAGAGCTTGTCACCCACAGGCTGGAAACAGCAGAGCATCCATTGTGTCCCCCTTCTGCTGCAAAGTCTGCCAGTGCCACAGGCAGAGGGGTGACCTCTCCGTGAGTGTCCATCCAGACAGACAGAGCTCCTGGGTTTCAGAAGCCTGGCCTCTCCCTTCATGTGCAAAATTGTGAATATTGCTGAAATCTTGAGCCTTCTGCAACTTCATTGCTCAGCATATATATATATATATATATATATATAATTTTTTTTTCTGTATATATCCCGTCAGACTGGCAATATTGATCCTGAGCTAGAGCATCATCTGGAATTGAATAAATATGATTCTACTGATTTCAACTGAGCTGAGGAAGGCTATGTAAGATGAGGATCTATAGTTCTATTTTTAGTTTTTACAGTGGTCTAACATTTTACCACTGATGTCAGAGTAACTAAGACCAGAGTATCCACAGTTTGAAGTCGTACTATGACTCTACTGCTGACAGCAAACACTCATGGAGCATAAAATGGAATAGGGTTTGGTTTCTTTCTCAGAAAACGCTTCAAACAGACTGAAAAAAAAAGCCCAGAAAGCATTGTCTTCAGTTAATTTTTGATGCTTGTTTCCTACATTAGTGAAGGGGAACAATTAGGTGAATTCTGAAGGGCTGATTGGGCTTTTACGTGAACAAATGTGTATCAGGAGTTGCTCCAGTGATGTCAGCAGAGATAAAAAAGCATCAAAAGAACATACAAAACAAGGGATACAATTACTGAAAATGCAGAAACTGAAGTAAGAGTCAGTATTGTCATCATTAGAGTGTAGAATCTCTCTTTCTCAGGCTGAATTTTACTTTTGCAAATCATTTGATAACAAAAATAATTGTTGGATCCTCATGAGGAACATGTTTCTACTTACAAAAAAACAAACCAAAACAGAACAAAAAACCTGGGACAGAATATTACACTGCCAGGCTCTCACTTATGCTGATACGAAATAGAAAACAGACACATATCAAAACCATAAACATATATCAAAGAGTATTTAATATGTTTTTAAGCTGGCTTAAAATTCCCCTAAACTCTGTGTTGTCTTAGAATAATCTCTTTCCCCAAATCTTCCTGTAGGTTTCCCAAATAATTCCATAGCAGACTTATTGGGAAAGGTTTTAACTCACCTGATAGTGCTGGTTTCAAGAGATCTTTGTGCAGTACCTTGGGCATTCTACAAACCAGAGGTTCAGGACAAATTAAACACCACATTATTTCCCCTGAGATTGAATTGTTGGGATTAGAAAAATAAAAACGACAAAACAAGGTAATTCATGAAGGAATTTGTGAATTTAATGTGTGGGTAATAACAATATTCTCCACATCCTTTTGTGACTGACACAAAGCCCTTATGTAAAGTTGCTACAGGGTTTCTCACCACATCCAAAGGTCTTTAAGGTTGACCCAAAGAGCAAAGTGATCCCTATGATTTGCAGCAACTCCTGAGATATTCAGGAGTAGAATGAGTTGGTATTGTCACTTCTGCTTCTACAACACAGGCACAAACACAGGCTGGGTGGAGGATGGATTGTGAGCAGCCCTGAGGAGAAGAACTCAGGGGTTCTGGTGGATGACAAGCTGGACACAAGCTGTCCAGCTGCACCAGCAACCCAGAACCCCTCTGTGTCCTGGGCTGCATCCCCAGCAGTGTGGGCAGCAGGTGAGGGAGGCAATTCTTCCTCTCTGCTCTGCTCAGGTGAGACCCCACCTGAAGTGCTGCCTCCAGATCTGGGGTCCTCAACATAAGAAGGACGTGGCGCTGCTGGAGGGAGTCCGGAGGACACCGTGAAGATGCTCCAAAGGCTGGAGCCTCTCTGCTATGGAGACAGGCTGGAAGAGCTAGGGCTGTTCATCCTGGAGAAGAGAAGGGTCTGAGGAGATCCTCTAGAAACCTTCCGGTACCTAAAGGGCCCCTACAAGAAAGATGGTGAGGGACTTCTGACAAGAGCATGTGGGACAAGGGGGCATGGCTTTAAACTGAAAGATGGTTGATTTGGATTAGATATTCGGAATATTAGATATTCCCTGTGAGGGTGGGCAGGCCCTGGCACAGGTTGCCCAGAGAAGATGTGGCTGCCCCATCCCTGGAAGTGTCCAAGGTCACATTGTACGGGGCTTGGAGCAACCTGGAATAGTGGAAGGTGTCCCTGCCCATGGCAGGGGGGGTTGGAACAAGATGAGCTTTAAGGTCCACTCCAACCCCAACGATTCTATGGTTTTATGAACTTTAATCAAAAATTACATTTGTCAGCTACAATCAGGGTCTTAAATTGGAATAAAATTTCTGGAAATATTAAGTCTGTTAAAAGGAAATTAGAAGGAAGTCAAGATAATCTGAGCAAGCCTAACAAAAAAATGAGGTGGATTTTTTAAGTACCTTTCAGCACTAAAAATTGTTAAATCACAAATAAAATTGCGAAATTGATTTTAATAACAGCATTTATCCCTTCCCCATTTTTTTATATAATTGCCAGAAAACTCAACACACAAAAGACAGCAGAATGCTGTCCTTGAGGTCCCCATGTCTTGTGAATGCAATCCCCCCTCACTGTTATTAAAGTATATGGGAAGGGGACTTGGGACTTCTAAAAAGGAGAAAAGAAATAGAACTGTGCTGGGGAAAAAATAATAATAAGAAGAAATCAGGATGTCTTACTGAGCAGTCAGAGTTGTTTTATGTGGAGTTTTCCCCTCCAGCAACCAAATGGAACCCAAACAAGTCTATTTCTCTGAAAACTTGTTCCACCCACCATTCCCCAACTAAAATACATTGTAATAATATCATAAAACAGCCGAGGATGAAGAGTTTATTCTGATGGACTGCTCAACATCCTCAAAGGGCGGAAATTAATATACCTGGGAATCTCACAGTTGAAGCATTTTAATGCAAACTTGCAGTTTGCAGGGAATTGAAATACTTCACCTAAATAATTTATATATGTATCTGTGGATATAAAAAAAATGGAGAAATGAAATTTCATAATAGCAATAAGTCTGGGGATGTTGTTATCAGGAAATAATCACATCCCGTGGGGGTTCTCGCACTCAGCTGCTCCTCCTTTCCCTTCCCTTCCCCAGTCCTTGTCTCGCCCCTGAGGTATGATTTTTCTCATGATAATTCTTATCGTGCCTTCATGGTTAGTAATAATAATTAAAATAAAACACTTTATTCACAACTTCCCTGGGTGCTTGGCATATGATCCAACTCCCCACTCCCCACCCACCCCCAGTTTTCTCTGCCTCCACTATTTGATTAAGTGCCTTGGAAAGAAAGGGGGGGAAAAAAATCCGGTGAGTGGGGTTCTGTTTTCTGACAGAAAATGCAAAAGGCTGTTGTGGCTGTATTGATCGGGCTGGGAGAGCAACACTGCAAACAAGCAGAGTCCTCCTGAGAAATATGCACTGAAGATCCATACGTTCATTGACATTTTATAGGATGTCTAGACTTGCTAATCCACTGTGAAAAATGCAGGCTTTGTAGTAGAAGAGGACAGAGAGGGGGCCGTGTCTCTGGTTCGCAGGAGCAGCCCTCTCATGTACCAAATTACCAACAGTTTAATAAAGGAGGGGACGCAGGTCCAAATTAAGGCTTGATTTCAATGACTTGGGCACCCTCTGTATTTCCCAGAATGCAAAGCTGCAATTAGCCTCAAGCCAGAAAAAGGTTTTGAAAGGTGGGTTGAGACACTGGCTGGATTTTGTCTGTGTATGGGGAGGAGAAGAGAGCTGTAGCTGAAATTTTATATAGTGTGAAAGTCTCTGTACTAAATGTTCCTTTCCAAAGTCAGACACTTTCCCGCTCCATCTATTCCCCTTTCATAGCAACTTTTTTTCCCCCTACAGACCAGTAGAGGATAAAGTAGTAAATATGACAAGTTCTCAGTGCCCAGCCTTCCCTTTCTACTGGCCTCCACGGAGACTTCTGTAGGCAAAGATGAAAATGGAGAGAGGGTTGGCAGAAACCACATCTAGAAATGACGGCAGAAACCTTGGCACCCCAGAGATGGGGAGGAGGAAGGCAGCTCTAGGTCACCTTTGTGGCTTCTCATATTTACATCGTTGCAGAGATGCCTCAGAGAGATTCGAGTCTGGCTCAATTGCTCCAGCATCTCAGGGACCAAAATTGAATTTCTGCTGCCTGGCAACTTGTCACCCTTGGAAAGAGCCTCCCCCCTTCTCCCTTCACAACAGTGTCCACTAAGATTTGTCAGACAATCTAAAATAAATGTGTTTTTTTGTCAAATTAGAGGGGGGTTTTATGTAAGGTGAAGACAAGGGCAGAATACTGCTGTCAAACTAGTCAAACTAGAGGTCTGTGACACCTCTAAAGAAATTAGGTTAAAACTAATAGTTTGCCCTGAATACCAAAGTAAGTGCTTTCACTAATACAGTGTATTTTGTGTATACAGTCAGTGTGATGGCTACAGCCAGAGCAGTGAAGGTGTAGTTAAACATTTGGGATTTTTTACTATGAAGGAGCAGTGTGATAACACTCAGTGAAACTAAGTCAGGTACCCAGAAGTACAAATCTGTAGAATCACAGAGTCATAGAATAGTTTGAGTTGGAAGGGATATTCATGTGGTCCAACTCCCTGCTATGGACAGGGACACCTTCCACTGTCCCAGGTTGCTCCAAGCCCCATCCAACCTGGCCTGAGACACTTCCAGGGGTGGGGCAGCCACAGGTTCTTTGGGCAACCTGTGCCGGGGCCTCACCAGCATCCTTGGGAAAAAAATATTTGGCGAATAACGATTGCTGATAAAATTACCAGGCCTTAATTCTAAAATCCCTGTACTAACTCTGACTCTTTTCTTCTGGACAGATGCTCTTAAAATCCTCTGTGAAGGACTTTCACTGAGGAAATAAAACTATGCTGATTCATGTAATAAATGTTAGTCAACACTTTGATTGTTCTCAGTGCATTTAGGAACCACTGGAGAAAATATTCCTTGCCACACAGAAACAGTCTCTAAATAGACTTAAACTTCCCAGCAATAGGAATGCCTTTGGTAAAACTACTGTTAGGCAGGGAGATCCAAATTCCAGGAGCTGAGGAAGGGTTTCCCTCAACTGCATGAAGCCAGCACTCTAGTATAGAGTATATATATATAAATATATATATCTATGACCTGTAAACCAGTAGTATTATCTAATGCCAGCAGTATTTTATGTATTTATGTATAAATTTATGTATATATTTATGTAACATATTTATGTATTTATATTTATGTAAATATTTATATATTTATGTATACATGTATAATATTACTAGCAGACTAGTACTCATGTAACCTTCAGGAATGAAGGAACTCTTCCTTTTCCCTCAGGAAGACATTAAAACCAAAATATTTTTGGAGATGGTCCTATGAGATTAAGGCAAGGTTGCAATTATTCATGGAAAAAGACAGGATAGGGTATTATATTCAAACTCTATTGAAGTGAGGGAGTAGACAACCCCAGAATTTGTTGGGGACTGTACAGAAACTATTATATGATCCAAATAAAATGTCCAGACTTACTGCCATGACTTGAGTAGGTTGTGCAATCCTGTTTGGTCTAAGATTGGACTTCATCTTCTGAGAAGCTACAAAAATACCATCACCACTCACCATGGAGTAAAGTTTTAATAATTTCTGGGTAATGTGACCTATTCCAAAGGGTGAATGAGACTCCTGAAGTGCCCATCCCATTGCTCTCATAAGGCCATGCAATATTCTTCCAGAACAGAAAGAAATATATCTCTGGGCAAAATTTTGTAAAGTTCCTCTATTATTATTTTCTTCTGAATTGTTCAAATCATTAAGCAGAGTTGAAGAGGATTACCTCTAATCAGAACATTTTTTATTAAACAGCATATCTTAGGGGAGAATGTTTTGTCTGAAATCATGTGTCTCTCTATGAGATTAAATGTTTATGTCTGCTGCAGTAATTCTCCACTGGCACTACTTAATATTGTCATTGTCTACCTAATATTAACTTTACAAAACCTTTTGGGGAAAAAAATTCTCACCCAGTTTGCTGGTGATCTTTTAGAATCAATATTGAATGGATTTTCACCACTGGAATGATCATACAATAGCTGTTGAATCAGATCTGATGTTAATATTGAGGGAATTAAATAGAAACAAATGAAAGTCCCTCTCCCATCCCCTGATTGTGAATTCAAATTGGTAGTAAGCCAAATATTCACACCTACATTCCTAAGACCTCTTGTGGACCTAAGATTTTCCAAAATTACTGATGAACTCAAAACATTGGTCTCAAAATGCCCAACACAAAAAAATGAAGCTTCAATACCTCCTTGAAAATCAGCCTCATTTATGTTGTTTCAAGCAAGTAATTAAAAATATATTTATAAAGTGTCAGCAGGAAGTCCAACTAATAATAAATGAGCCTAAAAAGACAGATCTGAATGCTTTAAAAAAATCAAGATAAAATACTCTAGATAATTCTTTAGTTATGGAACCACCCGTTAGCTATTTCTCAGTTCCACCTGCCTCAAGGAGCAAGTGAAACTAAGAAACCACTTTTTAAAATAATATTTTCTGGAAGCCAAGTAAAGTATTCCAGGAAGTTCAGCTCTGTGAGAAATTTGCAACTGCTTTCCTTTTTGATGTCCCTCCGGTGACAGGAAAGTCATTTGCCCCAGAGTGTGTATATAAATAAGAAAGAATAACTGCAAAAAAAAAAAAAAAAAAGAAAAAAAAAGAGGTTTTTTTTTTTCCTTTCACAGTTCCTATGGAAAAGGGCATTAGTCAAAAGAAGTGAAGTATGCTGGATCGTGACTCGTATTCATTACAGCATCCCCAAAGGGAGCTGGAGTTCAAACCCACATTTTTTTAAATTAATAGGTAAGGGATCAATATTTTTTTTTCTTCTTTTTCCAGGATTAGTGTCCTGGCTTCTGACAGAGGGAAGAAAAAAAATAAATCTTGGGTGTCTCAGTGAAAAATCAAGTCTGTGACTTGCATATATAGTTAGCCTTGGAAACTGAGTTAAAGCCCTTATAACACAGCTCTGAGTTACATTGACCTCCATTGAGCTCCTAGCTGAAAAAAGGATCAAATTATGGCAATTCTGTTGTAGATGTACAAAGAAAACAGTGAACTTGACAAAGGATTTTTTTTTTCATCTAAATGCTGCAGTTAATTTGACTCACTCTTTGTTTTGCTTCAAGGCTCAGGCTCTAGATCATCAATATCACATATATGCTAAATCTCTACAGGGCTAGAAAGTGGAGAAATCAAAAGAATTCCCTCATAGAACCATTGAGGTTGCAAGGAATCTTGGAATATCATCTGGACCAGACCATCTTCACAGAAGGAATATTTCTGAAGTGATTGTCAAAGTACCATGATGCCTCACATCCTGGCACAGCTGAAAGGAATAAGCATTTTGCAGACTGGACTGAACTAGAATTTGCCAATTCTACTCCCATCAAACTACTGAAATAAAAATATAATTCACAATTTAGTGTTTTTATTCATTAGCCTTCTCCCTCTCTTCCTCAAGAGTATTGGTCACAGGTCAAGATCCTGATGTGTAATGTACTGTTTAAAAAGCAAAACCAAAAGTTCACTCCATTTACACCACAGAACTTTAAATGACATTTCAGACTTCCCAGGTTTCCCACTTCCATGCAAGCCAAAGGAATTAATTCCAACAACATATCTACTATTATTGTCCCTGTACCACAGAGTAGGGCAAGTGTCACAGAGTCACAGAATGGCTTGGGTTGGAAGGGACCTTTCAAAGCCCATCCAGTTCCAACCCCTCCTGCCATGGGCAGGGACACCTTCCACTAGCCCAGGTTGCTCCAAGCCCTGTCCAGCCTGGCCTTGAACACTTCCAGAGGTGGGGCAATCACAGCTTCTCTGGGCAACCTGTGCCAGGGCCTCACACACCCTCATAGCAAAATTTTGGAATTTTATTCTTCTTAAGGCTTTAAGGGCAAAATCAGGAGAAATAGAATTAAACACCTTTAAAAGAAATCTCTGAAATGGTCACACATCAGTGGCACCAGCAGCAGACAGGAACAAAGGGAAATTATATTAAAAGTTCAGGGCTGGCTCTGCTGATGAACAAATTGAGAGTACACCAAGGGCTTGATACAACTCACTCTGCACTTGCATTTGCTGCCATTGGAGAAGATCAAGAATAGTTCAAGCAAACATGGGGTGACAGCTGTGATGCAAGACATAGCAGAGCATTATACCCCTCTGCACTGGTGGGTGGAGGACAGGTAGGATATTTTTGGGTATTTAAAATCTTGTTAAATGGGACCATGTTTAAGGAACTTAACTGAGACTACAGCTTTAACTTTGCAATAAAACTATGAACTTAGTTTCATGTTATCTTGGTTATACTGGCTCAGCAGCACCCTTCTGAGCTGCTTATGACAGAGATTAATATGAATAGATAATGGGATGAATGCAATGTTTTCCATCTAAATAAAAAATTAGAGAGGAAAATTATCTTTTTTCCCCCTAACAATTTTTTTCTTAATGGTAATAAAATGAAAAGAGAACTAATAAGGACTGTAACCCCTAATGGCTTTTAGACTTGTAGAAAGTCCCATAGATTTTGACACATTTTAGCACAATCCTAAGTGCTTCTGAAGCAAAGCCTCTGCCTCAAAGTCTTGCAGGGAACAACATGGCTCTACCAAGAATTTAGCACAGTTATTTTGATCCGCATCAAATACTTTAACTACAAATGTGCCCTCGCATTTTTCAGCCAGGTGGGAGAAGAGTTGATATTATTCCTCATTTCCTACAAGAGAGTTACACGCCATTTCCCCAGAATCCTGCTGAACACAAGCCCCAGGTGTCCTCATGCTCTCGTGTGTGTGTCAGGAACAGTCTGTGGAAGTGGTTCTGAGGAGAGCACAGTGACTGAGGCTCACCTAACACAGCACGGATTAGGCAGGAGACACGGAATTACAGGGGAAGTTTGCTGTCAGATGTAGGCCACTTCTCTTGTAGCTGAACTATCTTCTGCGGACTGGAACTCAGGAAGGCTGTGCTTCTGGGTGAAAAAATAATATATAGTACATGGCTGTTGGTTAAATTATTAATTTGCAAACCTTAGAGAGAAGCTAACTTATATAAAAAGTCCAAGCAGATGAAGATATACTGGATCATTATGACAATGAAAATAGTGTAAGGACACAAGAATGGGAAATACATTACAAGGTGTAACATATGCTTTATTTTTGCTTGATTGCTTAAACGAGGTAGCAGTGGGAGACCACTATCCTGTGACAATGTTCTGCTCCATTGACTTTATAAACCAAAATAGAATTACCCCTAACTAATCCAAAGACAAAGTTGCTCTATGGCAACTGTATAGATATTGCTCAGTGGAGGGTATGAATTCCTCTGCTGATAGTGTAGTATAACCAGGAAAACACTCCAACAAAATGCTGCTTGAATTTATGAATGTTATTACAGGTTTTTCTCATTCTAACATCCCCTGTACTCAAAATTAGTGTGAATGCCACAAAATTGGTAGGGGTTTTTTGTTTGTTTGTTTTTTCTTTTTTGTTTGTTTGTTTACTTGCTTGCTTTTTCTATTTCTTTACATCACTGTTGCAGTCTAAGATCCCATTCTGGATAAGGACAGATTTGTGTAAACCTGTTTGCATCCATGTAGGTACACTGACTCGTGCATGTCTGTCTGTCTTCAAAAACCATCCTGGAGCTTGCCCAGGAAAGCAATATCTGGGATCTGATTTGTACTTAGGAGGAGTGGAGGCAAAGCCCCGTCTGACAGGATAGTTCAAAGCACCTGAAATCTAAGGCAGAGTCTCTTCCAGTAAACTGAAACTGCCAGAGCCTGCTCTCTGGCCACTTTTATTGATATCTTTTATCTTTCAAAATAGAGTGGTCTCATCCTTCTGCCCCTCTGGAATAGTGCTGAGACCAAGCACAGTATTTGGAAGGGGTGAGTGTAAGTTGATCCATGCCAAAAGATGCCAGGGATTACTCTAAAAATTTAATTCTATAAACAGTTAA
>JAWWTY010000106.1:111683194-111731413 GCA_035222235.1 Margarornis squamiger
TGATGCATATCTCTGTATTTGCAGATACAACTGGAAGAAGACCTCAGGGAAGGTCAAAGTGGACATTAGGAAAAGGTCTGGAGAGTGATGTTAGGATCTTTCCTGATTCTTGCAGCTGGGACATAAATCCAGAATTCTCAATGTTCTAACTCAGAGGGAAAAAGAAACACAAACCACTAACATTTTAATTGTCACAGTCTTGCTGATGATGATGTTTCCCATTTAAAGGCAGCTGCTGATCCCCAAAAAACTTTTCTGTCTCTTCAGTGACTGTCTGGGGCAAACTTTTTGTGCATTTGAGAAAGCCAGATCTGGAGATGTTCTGCTTTGATTAAACAAAAACTCTTCACCATAAAATTGCAGACAAACTTGTAGAGCCTCAAAGATTGCCTTTTTAACCAGCGCCAC
This sequence comes from Margarornis squamiger, assembly GCA_035222235.1. Lineage (NCBI taxonomy): Eukaryota > Metazoa > Chordata > Aves > Passeriformes > Furnariidae > Margarornis > Margarornis squamiger. The sequence goes on from JAWWTY010000106.1 coordinate 111,683,603, forward strand.
TCAAAGTAATGCATGAGATGATGATTTGATGACGTGATTCAGCCAGACAGTACAAGGCATAGAAGTAGCATCTCTTACTCCAAGTGAGGCCTCAAGTTTTGAGACCTAAGGTGGCATCTTCCCTGAGCTGACTGCATTCCTGATGGTTTCTTCTGTAAACCTAAAGTCTATCTCGTTGTCTTGGCCATGCTCAGACTTCAGGTAGGAGGCAGAAAAATTCTCTCTGAGGTTGAACTTCTCAACACATGGATGGAGCTAAAGTTAGTGACCTGTGGAGTTCCCATAAGGGCAAAGCAACTGGGTGTACATAAATAAAGGATGAACAGGCACGGAGAACAGGTAGATCTATTTGGATTGAAATGATTTTTTGCCAGACTGAATTGTATACACAATCCATGAGCAACAAAAGAGCCTAAAAGAGGAGATGGAGGTACTGTGTGCCTAGTGTCACAACATCAGGATAATAATATCTCACTGAAGGATACTGTGAAAAAGAAGTCCTTTCTGGGGCTATACCATACAGCTTTATTTGCTTTTCCTCAGAGGTATTAAAAGGCATTGCAGATATGATGAGATCCACTGGAACATCAATGCACTAGAAGGATTTACCATTATGAAAACATTCTGGTTGTTTACTTCTGTTTGTCTCTCCAGCAGGGTCTGCTTCCAAAACCTTGGAGTGTCCACACACACACAGACACACACATATACACTTGCAATATATACATATAAGAGAAAGATGATACTTTTGCACTTTCCATTTACAGGTCCAACAGAAAGATATCAAAGGAATGTTCTGACATTTCTAGTCACAATCCCAAGCTATGCTCACTCATAAAGCAGTGTTAACTGTGGCATTCTGGCTTAATTCCAAGTTATATTCAGCTTACCTGAAAAGGTACTTTTAGGTGAAAAGGTTATTTTTCATTCCCTCTCCAGAGACCCAAGGCACATGCTGAAGACAGAATGGCTGCAGTGCTCTACCTCAGAAGTGGCTGCATTTCAGAGGTGAGGGAATAATCCCATTCGTTCAGCTGCCAGTAGATGCACACTTGTGGGGGAATCAAACTTTAAAATTGCAGGCTGGAAAATGCTTTGGGACTTTCCAGAGTAGAAAGACAGATTTTAAAATAAAAAGCGAGGAAGGCAAGGAAACAGGGAAAATGAGGAATTGATAAAGAGGGAATAAAGATAGAAAAGAACAGAGAAAAAAAGAAGTAGGAATTCAGAGTACAGGAATGATTTGAGATTTTTCTAGCTGAGCTCTCGGGAAAAACCGAAATGTAGAGAAGCTTCTACTGAAGTCCACAAAATTGTACCCAGTTACCGGTGGCTCGACTTGGTCTCATGACACTGGCAAAACCAAAGCAATTAAGCCATAATGGAATAAGTGTTCTCCTTGTCAGAGATGTGATTATTCCTTCTGGTTCTTGCCTGAATATTACAGCCTATAGCAGAGGCAGCAGATCCTGGGCAAAGCAAAAGCTTGGCTATTACTCTTTAAAGACAGAGAAATGAGGGCAAAGTGAGTACAGATTTAACAATATTTTTTGGCTAAACTAAGAGCCAAGCAGACTTCTTGTTTCCTTGCCCTCAGCAGAAATGATTGATAGCTGAACAAAAGCTGCTGCACCAAGTTCCAGATGCATTGAGGATGTTCTTTCAGCACAGGGTCATTCATAAACCCAAATGGTTTTGACAGAAGAGATAAAAGTGATTTAACTTAAGAAAGCCATATTTATTTTATTTTATTTTTTTGTCAGTCAGACAGCCATCAAACATTAAATATACAATGCAGAGGTACAGTGATCTTGAGCCAAAGCAGACTGTATTCTCTTAAGAGACCTGACTGGTCTTTCAAATGTACAAAGTGCATCATCTATCTGTTTAGGAGGCTGCCGTATTTTATTAGAATCAGATCAGCTACATGATGGTGTGAGTCAGACAGAATTGTCCCTCTCTGTGCATTGAACTGTCAGTATCCACCAGATCTCTGCAATATAAACAGTGTCTAGAAGTGCTCCAGAAGTACATGTACCCAGAACTCACCTATGAGGAAGGAGCATCATCAAGAGAAGGATGTGTTTGAGACTAGGAAGATGCCACAAAGGGGATGAAAGATTTTTAACTGTGTATTTTAATGGGTCTTTTTGCTTATTGAAGCCACGATTACTGGAGGACCTGGGCAACCTGCCTGGCTCTATGTGCTTGCACAGTCCCTCAGTGCCACGGTGCACAGACCCTTCATCAAAACAGAATTATGTCCATCCACTGCTCATTCAAGCAAAACACGGGTGGGGTGATTTCTCCCCAGCAATACGTAGCAAGAATCAATTTTAGAACAGCAGAGATTTAGGGGAGAGTTTATCACCTCCCATTGTTCTCAACCCAGCACCCTGTCCCGTTTTCCCCCCTCTCTTCCCCTTCACCACCCATGTGCTCAGCTCCGCCGCTGCCCCGTGTCCTCATTGTCATTCTGCCCGTGTCCCCCCGTTCCCTCTGCTCCGCAAAGGTCAGCCCGAGGTCTGCGCTGGAGCGCTAATGGGCGAGCCCGCAGCTCCTGCCGCTGCATAGGCACTTAGTCCCTGCACATCAAGGCGCACACCGCTCTCTGCCCACCCTCCCTTCCCTCTCTGCCTTGCAAATGACTCTGAGGAGCAGAGGCTGGTGGATGATTTAGATCAGGGGGGTGGTGGAAAGAGGGTGGTGGGGAGGAAAAAAAGCACTCAATTTCCCCCCCTCCCCAACCCATTTTTTTTTTATTTTTTTTTTTTTGAACTGGGCTCCCAGAGAGCACTCAGGGCTGCCACGCAGTGCACGACGCCTACCTGCTCAACTGCAGGGAAACAAGCTTCTGAAGGCTTTAATGGGATTTTGCCCGAGGCTGTTTTATTAAGATGTCGGCTTTTTCTGCTGCCTCTGCAGCTGACACCATTCACTGTCAGCTGCCCCCCTTCCCCAGTCCCCCTCCTCCCGTCCCCCCCAACAATGCACCAAATTACTCGCTTCATTTAGTGCTCATGGCTCAGCACAGGCAAATAAGAGGAAAGACTTCGACTTGACCAGATGAGTCTCAGCGAGGGGAGGTGAAAAGACGCTGCTGCTTAACTGGGGGGGTTTCAAGCAGAAAAGGGAAAAGATCAATACCGCTGGGGCTCACTCCCACTCTATTAGAAAGAATCATATTTCATATTAACATAGCCAATTTAGAAGCCACATTTACATTCCTGATTTGCATCCTGGCTTTAAAAGCTCATTTGTAATGCATTGTATAATTATTGATGCCTTATATGTGAATATACCACACATTGACAGGTTGGGAAGGGGAAGAAATGCCGTCTGCTTTCAATAAACAAAGTAGTTACAAGTTTTAATGAATGTTAGTCAGTCATAAATGACTTTTTTTTTTCTTTTTCCATCTCAGATTTTTTTTTAAAAAAGCATAGCCGGACAAGCTAATTAGGGGTTGTGTATTTCAGTAGCAAGAGTAAATGAGATACGGCAAGGCAGTGGAAATTGTACTGTGTAATGCCCCCTTCTCCCTTGTTGTGCCTGAGTGGTAGTGGCAGAGCGAAGGATGGTTCCCTCTCTAGAACAGAGCAGACTGGAGGAAATCCTGTCTGGAAGGCAAGGCACGCTTTGCAAGTGTCGCAAAACATTATGTCTGATATTTCTTATTAATTTCTCCAGGTTTCCATGTAAGCTTAAGGTGAGCTGAGAGAAGGAGAAGAGCGGGCAGGAAAAGTAACGATGGGTGAGTCTCAGCGTACATGGCCTCACCTATCTCTTAGTGGGTTATTTTTTTGACTCAAGTAGGCTGAGATTGTGGCTATCGCAGAATAAAATTATCTCAGCTGCATAAAGGAAGCAGAAAAGTTTCCTAAAGCTGAGGATAATACACATCTAGACTGAGGACTCAGAGGACTCTGGGCTTGCTGCCTCTGCTGAGGGCATGGATGAGAGGAAAAGTCTGGGCAATTCAAGCTCTTTGACTTTCAGAAGCGAAAGAGACAAGGGATAGAAACCCTCAAGAGGCCCTTCTGTTTAACCCTCTCATGAGTGAGTCCCACTTTTTGTCGCTAGTCTTGACAATAAATAAAGCACCTTGATGAATTTCCTTGACTCTCATAGGAGTTTCATCCATTTAAGAAAAAAACTTCTTGCCAGAATATGCTGAATGAGTCTTCACAGAAGGTTTGACTGATGGCAATGGTTGGAAAGTCCTGGGTTACTATCCAACGCTTTTGAATTGGAAATTGGGAACAGAATAATGGTGATTTACCCCAGCTGAACCCAACCCCCTTTTTTATGGGTTTTGAATTTTGCAATTTGTGACATCCTTTACTTCTCCATTTCATTTCTCTGATCTGTCAGAGCAAATACTTTCTGATTTGAACTATTTGGGGGTTTCTCTTCAACCTTACTGAAAAATGTTTTGCTGCTTAACACAGGACATCAGTGGCATTTGTAGTCTAAGATACTTTGGATAATGTTATTGTCTGCATAGACAGTGTTTGAAATGCACTTTGTTCATATGGCACATAAAAGATCAAATTCAAGCAGTATAGGTGGAAAACAGAAATAAACACAGTTAAATAAGAAAAAAATAGCCAAATATTAAAATATCTTTTCAGAAGCTACAGAAGAAATATAAAAAATATGGTCCTTCTATTCTGTCACTGCAATTCCTACATCTACTCTCCATTCAAAATTATTTCTTGTTTTTTATCAATTCATTTTATCTCTGTGCAGCTTGAGAAGACTGCCAGGGGCTGTCAACATGTATCTAGTGCATCTTCCTCATGTAGAATCAACCAAAACTGTGAGTAGGTCAGAAAAAGTGTCTCCCTTTCATGAAATAACTTGCATTTGAGTCACACTGGATGTGAAATTGTTCCGACACTCACTGTGGTACAGGGATATTATTTTAATTCCCAATGTCCTATGTCTCTCTCAGGTGCTGAAAGCTTGTGGAAAGGAGTCAGTGCTGGTCATGTTCATGGCCAGCATTCTAAGTGAGGACTCTATTCCCTCTGACCCTGCAACACCAACTGCTTTTCTTGGTCGTCTTCTAAACACTTTCCAAACAAAAAGGAGATGTAGTCCATGAGCTCTATTTCAGAAATTTCCTAGAAAGCAAAGGTAGGAGATAGATCCTCCAGCTTCCCAGTGATTCCCAGGAGAATACTGGCATGCTGTGCTACACCTGTCTACTTCTACATCACAGATGGATCTAAAAAAGGTGGGCATAAGCAGCTAGACTGTACTGAAGAAGAAAAATTACATAGAAATGCATTCTGAGAACATGACAAATTACACCCTGAAGAGGGATTGAGTATTGATGGCTTGAGGGTTTTCTAAACTGTCTCTTCTATAAAAGAGAGAAATTGGCTTTTTCGGTTTGCTATTCATCTTATCCTAAAGTAGACTCTAAAATACATCAAATGAATCCTGTCTTAAAAGAACTTATTCTTTTTCCCTTTATAAAAGAAAAACTTTAAAAAATGTAATTTGCTTTGAAGTTGACAATTACCATATAAGTATCTAATATAAGATCACTTTATCCCTTCCCATGTCAGGGGGTTGGAACTAGATAATATTTAAGGTCTCTTCCAAATCAAACCATTCCATGATTCTATGAATCCTAACTTTAGGTTTAGGAGATGTCAGGCTGGTGGGAAGAGAAAGCAACTCAGTGATCATAGATAGAAATATTTTGTTGCTTCCTCCTTCCTGATACAGCCCTTTCCCTGGGATTAAGCTGAAATTGAAAGCAGCCAGACTTTTCTAAATGTCTTTGACATTTTTGGATCAGTGACATCAATTTCACTTGCCTCCACCCTATTGTACCTACCTAATGGTACCTTCTTACATGCACTGAAATTCAAATTCTCCCACACAATCATTTAAACTTTCAAAAGAATCTAATGTCACTGGACTCACAGTGGACACTAGTTAATGATAACAAGGGAGTAGGATCAGGGCTCAATCAAAGGGAAAAAAAAAAAGACTTTGCTGTGGAGAATGCATGATGCATCTTTTGGTTTTAACTTCTGCCACGATTTTGCTCTGCTGCCTCCCAGTAAATACTGTATGTATGCATGTGACTGTGTTATGCAGAACAATTAGGAAATCACTGAAGGTGGTTGAGCAATCCAATGTGAACTGTGCATTCATGCAATTTTGTTTTATTTTCTTTCCAGAAGACACCAGTGAAAACAAATTTTTTATCAAGTATATTGAGTGTTAAAAGGACAACAAAAAAACTAATTTCCCATAAGCTCACATGTATTTAATACAAAGGGTTACTCATGCAATATTCTGAACTTGCTACATAGCAGATCATCCCTGTAACACTGTGGGCTGGATGAAGGAATGGAAGGAGTTCAGCAACCCCAGTTTTAAGCACGTAGTTTACATTAATCACCAAAGACTCCCATGTAATTAACGGAGAGAGATCAGAACTCCAGGCAACTCCAGCTTTCAGGTTTCTCAAAAGAGTTGAGTTCTCTTCTGGAAATATTAATCTTTCTACTCTGATGAGATGTAGCTCAGATGAATAACACAGATCAGGCATCTAATCTTTAGATGACTAGCTTTCCAAAATTAAAGATGTCAGCAAGGATTCCGGCTTGCCAAAAGGTTGTTATTCCAATTACCTGGCTGTCAGGCACACATCTGGCCTTTCCCAAGGCAGAAGTGTTGACTATGTAGAGGATTTGGACACTTCAGGAAGATGGGTTATGACTGTAATACTCAGTAGAAACATAGGTTTGACTACTCTGGGAATTAGAAAAGTAATAATAATGTTCATATGAGGCTGAGACTCTCTGAGTGAGCTTCCTTGGGGTTTTTTTGTACCTTATTAAGAACAAGATTGCAACATACATTCTGCAAAATGCCTTCTCTGCTCCAGAGCAATGTGGATATGACAAAATCATTCTGCTATAAACTTCGTGCCTTGCTGAGAAATCATATACTCCAGAGGAATATGAGTATATATGTTTCCTCTCCATCTAAAAATGTAGGCAGAAGTAAATGCAGATACATGCATATACAGACACAAATATGTGTATTATCCTCATATACACATGTAGTTGTTTAGTGTCTTTTACAGTTAGAGAAGAGGTTTGCCTTCAGGTATTTCAATTTAATGATATGAAGCACCTCAGCTACGCTATAACTGTTGAGCTGAATTTTGTTTTGCATTTTGATTATAAATTAGAAGAACGGTACATTAACTCTGTTTTGAGGATAAGATTTTTAAAAAGCTCTGTTTATTAAGCTGCTGCCGTGGTGATATTTGCAGCATACATTACATTTATAATTGACTTATTAAAACTTATACACTGCAAATTATAGTGATAGTACCCACAGGCTAAAAAATCATCAAAATATATAATGGCAATTTAAGAAGTTTTGTATCGACAAATGGGATTTTTTATCTGGTGTTCTCTTGTTCTAATGTTTCACTCACAGCTTTTGCAATATTCAAATATGTAGCTGGAATCCTGCAAAGACATATTGAAAGGAAAGCATGACAGGAAGAGACTCAGAAGATGTATTGAGTGATAACACAAAAAAAGAGCCAACGTATAGCAACATACAGCAGTATTTCAGGGAGGTTTTACTTCAGACTTAAAGGAGAGGTAGGGGAGTCAACTGGGTCATCTTTTACTCTGGTTATGGGTAATGTAGACTAATCCCTCACACCTTGTGTGTCACTATCTCCCAATCTACATTATTGGAGCAATGGAGATTAACACAGCAAAGATTGCAAGAAATTCAGAAATCAGGGCCATAAAAAAGAGCTGACCTCCTAATGAGATCTAATGAGCTCCTAATGACTGCCATAAAAATTTTTATCCTCCTACTCTATTAGCTCCCACAAAAGAGCAAGCAAGGAGTGTGTTGATAAACCCCAGTTTATGCAAGCTTTAACTTGAATTCCTTGCAACATAGTTAGGGGCAAATCAGTGACATGGACTTTTTCAGGCTTGGTGATTCTACACAGAGGTGGTCGGTAGGTCAGAGATGGGGCTGAGGGTGTACCAGGCAAACAGGACAGGAGCAAACAGTGCAGAGCTGTGAGTGACAGTCTCTGCCAGGTTATGGTGTAACCCAGCTGCCTAACCCATGGCTGTAGGACTTTAGCCACTATGGCATTCCTGATTCTGCAGTGACTCTTTTCTTTCAGCTTGTCTACAGGAGTAAGTAGAAAAAGACTTGTTGACCTGGAGATACTGGCTCCTGTCTTCTGGTAATCAGGACAAGAGGTTTAAATTTAGACCTTGTTTGCAGAAACCATTGACAGGGATGAAAAAACGAGACACAAAAAGGCTGATGTTCAGAAAGATCTTAAACAACTGTAGGAATTTATTTTCCTACTTGTAGGTGGTTTATTTTCCTAATAATAGGAATATAGTGCACACAAAACAGCCTCACACAATCAGCAGAAACAATACAAGGATCTAAGTGAGACCCAAATTCTACTGGAGAGGTAGCCAAAGATCAGGAAGGACACCTTAATATGCTCTTAAGGGAAATAAATCTTCTTTATTGACTGCTTTGATCTGGTCTCCATTGACTTTAAAAGGAACTCACCTGGTTTGAAGAGAGAGACCTGCATTGCTCCTCTGTAGACATTGAAATGTAGCTTACTCAACATAGAGTTATGTGTCACTTTTTCAGGATAAGCATTTAATGCTTAGTTGGTACAACTTGGGTGAAATGTATTGTGTGTTACAGACCATGTCTAAAATCACAAAACCAAACCAAGTTGGGAATTTAGCAATTCCCACTTTTGTGACACTGCTACAATTCTGCTCACCTCTCTTGTGGCAGTTCAAGCACTGAGATTTAAAATACATCGTGTGCTGGGTTACAAATTCATCTGACACAGGTGCATTTACACCAAGGCTTTTGAAGCCAAGGTACCTTGTCACGAAACTTCACACTCCTGGGTGTCTCACTTCCCCTTTTTGCTTTGAAAGCTTCTCTTTTTGCTTCCCCAATTCAGAAAATAATCAGAGAGAAATAGTGGGAAAGTTTCAGCAAGCTCCTTCCACTGTAGGATTTTGTGCAAGGTCTATCACAAAATGTATCATGCTCTGAAATTTGACAGAGATGTGACAAGCCTTAGGTATTCTGGGCTGCTCAGAGCCAAGAATGCATTCTGAAATTATGTGACATTCACTTCACTGAGGTGTTTACTGAATGTCACTGAAAGCGGCAAGTCAAGTTACAAAATGCTGAGATAGATATGGATCAAATCCATAAGGAAATACCTTTTAGTTCTGTTGAATGGTTAACATTGTACTCCACATCTCACTGCAACTTTATATTAACACAGTTCAGTGAAGACTGGCTGAGGCTTTGCACCCATGAAAACATTTATGGAAATACTAACAGTCATTGTAGCAAAATATATGAATCACAGCACTTTGAGAGCCTGAAGCCACAGCTGAATATGTTTTCTAAGACAGAACATGTTTTCCCAGTGGTAACTATGGGGTTTTTCTTGTGCTGCATTGCAGTAAGAGAACAAGTTCAATCAGACACCTCCTGCAGGTGACCATGGGCAGGCAGCCCAACCAAGAGCAGGTGAAGCTAAAAAGCTTCACAAGTTAAAATCCTGACTACAAGATGTATACCAAGATGATTTCACCTGTGCCAGGGTTAGTAAATCTGTAGGCAGTGACATTAGGCTGGGGCAGATCAAGTCCAGACCATCTCAGGAGTGGATGTAGGAACAATAGTAAGCATTATTGGGAATTTTTACATAGGACAGTTCCATACCAGTCTTGACACAATGCTAGACTGCAGAATGGGGCTGGATTTTTCACCTGCAGGAGATCTCATGGTTTTGAGTTTATTAAGTTATTTATATCAAGGTCGTGAAAACTATGACCTTTCAAATTTCCAGAACCATGAGTTGCTCAGAGCCTTTCCATTTGTTGTTTCCTTACCTATTGGACCTATTCTTTGACCCTCAGCAGACTGAAAGGGAGAAACTTCTGTCCTGAAGCCCCATCATGGTGTAAAAGGTTAAAAACCCCGTTATCAGATCATATTAACAGAGGCTCTACTCTGAGATGTGTTAAGAAAAAGGTGATTCTGTAGTAAATAGAAAAACGATACTACTGTTTGTAAGTGTGGTTACATGCAAAATTGATTACATTTGAGTATCTCCCACTGACACTTATATTTATTATCTAACAAAAATGTTGGTGTATTAGAGTGTATTTAACTTTAAAAGGTAGCTCTTTTGCCAGTGGATTCGTGTTAGACCACACAAAGGCAGCTGAGTTAGTCATAAGTAATTTGTGAATCACGATCTTGGAGGGATGAGGGAGGAAAAGCATGAAAACTTTCATGGTTTTGAATACTGCCTAATTTCTATCTTTTCTGCTGTCATTTATAGCTGAGATAAACTATTCAATGCATATGAAATGTTAATCTTGACTAATTTAAGTGGATGGCTGTGAAAGATTTTCTCTTTTAATTTGTTTATTAAAAAATTACCACAGGGAAAAAATACATTTGAAAAGAGCCACAAATAAAGGAAACATAAAAATATTTGCTATTTCATTTTTTTCCTGGTGGGATCTTTGTTATGGACGGGTCTGGACAGTGTAAATGAGAAGAAAAAAATATTTTAAAAATTGACATCCAAAAGACATCAAATGTTTTTTAATTGAGATTGGAAGCATTCCAAGTTTGACTTTCAAAAAAGGCTTTGATTTACAGTAGTTCATGTTGGGCTCATGTTGTGCCTGCCAAAAATCCAAAGTAGATCAGAGCTTTTTTTGAAATAAACACAAGCCTAATCTGATGTAGGTATTTCAAAACTCCCACTGCTTTAGTTGTAACATCATCTGTTACTGAATGATTTATAAATCGTCCCTCTGTAAGCACATTTCTATATGGCTGAGGGTGATGTATTTTAAGATGGGACACAAAGACGTGTTCCAATTCCATATTACAATTGTTGGAGACCCCCCACATATTTTTTAAAAGTATTTTTGAATTGGAATATCTGTGTTTGCCTCTATATTAGACAAAACCAGCAGCTGGAGTACTAGAGTATAATGGACTGTTGCTTCTTTGCTTTTTCAATGTGTAGAAAACAGACAAAAGGGCAGAACTGCTAATAAACTTTTTATCCTGCTTGATTTTCAATTGTACAGGAATTCAGTTCCATTCTAAAGGAAGAAACAAAATTAACTATTTTTGTGATTTTTTTCTTTTCTTCATTTGGAAAATGCGTATTCATGACTGAGATTGGTTTATAACAAAAGCGTTTATTGGGAGGGATCATTTCATGTTGGTGGGGCAGGATTTGTGTCAGTTTAGATATTTAAAAGCAACACATTTCTCATTTACATTAGGGTAGATTCCTTCTGGAGATGGTCCTGAGATACTGTTAATCTCACAGAGGGCAATTCTTCCCACCCTGACACTGGCAAGAGTATTTATCCTCAGGAAATACCTTTGTGGGACAACTTTTGCCATCCCGGAGGGAAAGGTTCACTCTTCCAGTTGTAAGTCTGATCCAGAGGACAGAACAGGGGATACCCTGAAATGGGGTGAGGCTGGTGAGTGCTGTCCAGATGAGCACGTGGCCAGGGTTCCTACAAGACATGTGGAGAGAAACTGCTGCCAAGAGCAGGTTTAGATTGGATATTAGAAAAAAAATTCTTCACTCTGAGGGTGCTGAGGCTCTGGCACAGATTTCCCAGAGAAGCTGTGGCTGCCCCATCCCTGGAAGTGTCCCAGGCCAGGTTGGATGGGGCTTGGAGCAACTTAGTATAGTGGAAGGTGTCCCTGTCCATGGATGATCTTTAATGTCCCTTCCAACACAACCTATTCCATGATTATAACTGGAATAACTCACTGAAAATCGAGACAAGATCGGTATAATTTCCTTTCTTCCTCTCACCTTACTTACAGTTGTAAAACCAAATCCCACTGATTTTCAAACTTCATGATTAAATTAAAGTACTGATTCCTAGCTTCATTATCATAGGAGTATATATTTAGTTGTGGTAGACATATTTCCTGAGAAAAAAAGAATATTAGGGTGTAAACATTTTGTCCAAAGAATAAAAGTAGACTGACAACAAGGCATTTTACAAGCACAAGTTATCATTCTGAGATTGGAAGAAAAGCAGAGCAGAAAAACAAAAGTTAGCAAATTCTAACTCTTTCATGAAAATATTTTAAATTTCACCTTGGGTGATTCAGTTCTACAGACTGAATCTTGGCTCTCATTAGACACACTTTTCTATTCTTTGCACAAAAGCAAACTGCCCAAATTCAGGTATTATACCTAACTGAATACGGTCACTTTTTTAATCTGTCACATCAGAAGAACCAATCAATTCATTCCACTGTTTGATGGTGAGGACATCATATGCAATTCTCCAAAAATATTACAGAAATCAAATTTACAGTGCTGCAAAATTATTCTGCAATATGTGCTGGGCTCGATGAATCCACATTAACAACTCTGGCTTTTGTCATGGAAATCCTGAGGGATGACCTAATCTGACCCTCTGAAATGATGCCATTGTAGATTGGCAATTAGAGAGTGGAAGAGTGAGCTCTAAAACCTCTTCATAGCAGGTTGTTAAAAGCAGAACCTCACCTCACTCTGCATGTCGATGTTTACCTGTTTATTTTTTTTTTTTCCTCTATTTTCAGTAAAATATTTCTTTTAACAAGCATGTGTTGGGCAGTTAGACTGAAATATCAGGTATCTTTTCACTGGAAACAGTTAATCATCCATCCCCAAAGAGCAAGGTGAATCCAATAATCCAATATTGAGCTCCCTTACATTAGATTGGGCAAAGAGGGAGGGATGCTAAGTTTTATTTTAATATGTTAATCTAATAAAATGATGCAGTTTATTTTATATCTTCAGGGAGAGGTGCTGATATTATCTCAACTTTAGATGCATCCTCACTTGCCTGTACAGATCAACCTTCCACTTTATCAGGGTGATGTTACTAGATATGGCAATTTATAATTGGAAATGGCAGCCTGGAGATTTTCTAAAAGCTATGGCTTTTTTCTGAATACTGTGGAATTTCATTAATTATTATTATTTTGACTATGAAAAGAGGATTTGCCCAAGGGCAGTTTTGAGGCTCCTTAAAGATTATTTTCCTCCATGGAAGGTTGCCAAGATTTCAAATTTCTCTGTCAAGACGCTCAGCTTTTTTTGGTGGGAGGTGGCTGGAGTGAGCATAAGCATTTCCAGCTTTGGGAAGGAGACCTCAAGCATTTCTCATTCTCTTTGAGGCTGTTTTACCTCCCTGCAGTGGGGGCAGCTGTCACAAATTGTAGCCCACCAAACATTCCTCGCCAAGGCTGCTGCTGCCTTTTGCCTTTGTACAACATGGGGAGGGAACGAGCAGCCCCATTCCTTAGCAAAGTATATCCAGCTCACAGCAGGGTGAGTCTAAGCAAGGTGGGATTATTTGTAACCTGTCATATGCCAGAGCATGTCTTTCCTTCTCCAGACAGCCCTTTCTACAACACAGCCTAAGAAATTACTGGAAAAGGGAACATTACATATGAATACTGAAATCTGAAGGTGCGAATCAGACTTCTAGAATCAGAGGATGGTTGAGGTTGGAAGGAACCTCTGGAGTTCAACTAGTCCAAACCTAGAGCCAGTTACATGAGATCATGTCAGCTTGGATTTTGAATATCTCCAAGGGTGAAGACTCCACAATATAAACCACCTTGAAAAACAATTGACATTTAAGTAAGGAAAAGTACTGGAAAATAGCTCTATTTTGCACAGGTTTTGAAAGAAAAGGGGCAAAGAAAGAGCGGGTGTAATCTTCTGCAGTGAGGGCAAATGAAATGAAAAGCTGAAGTGCAATATTTTATCAAAACCTGAAAATTATCGTAAAACTTTTGAAAGATAGAACTCTCCATTAAATTTATTTTTTTTTTCCCACCAAAGAGATCCTTGTGGAACAACTTTCTTCTTTCATCCTCTTCCCATTTCACATATGCAGAGTGAACAGGATCATGGCCCTTTTATACTCAGAGCCCTTCAAAGAATTCCCAGTTGATGAACAAAACAGAAAGTTTGGACCCACCAAAGGGCTGTGAGCGACTCATCTGTCTAGAGCAGACAAGTCCTTGTGATGAGTCACTTCTCTTTTGATGCCAGTTTAAAAGTAATTAAATAAAAGGTGAGGATACAGCTTTTTAAAGCTCCCTCCACTGCAGTAGTTAGATAAAACCAACATCAGCTTTCATTCTGAAGCCTTGAGGTGTAAGGATGGAGGCAAAGGACCGTGTCTAGCCATGTTGGGAGGTTTTCACCTTCATATCAATGCCTACTGGAGATGAAACATCCGTGGGCATTGCTCCAGAATGAATGTTGTAGACAATACTCCACACTGATCAGCTGCAAATCAAATCATCTGAAGGTTGGACTCCATGATCTTGGAGGTCCTTTCCAACCTCGATGATTTCATGATTCCATGAAACAAGACACAGCCTCGACTCCAGCTACCCAGCACCGTAATAAAGGGGTGGGTGATAAGGACAGAAACAATTCTAAAAGCCTTATGAAGGGAAAAGACTGACAAAGAGGAATTGCCAAAATAATTAGGAAATTTTCCATCTGCCCATTTGTCTTTCCTCTGTAACTTACTTGCCATTTTGTTTTAAAGCTGTGGGAGAAAATTGATTTTCTTCCATTCCAGGGAAGAAAGGGCAGAAGCAGGATTATGATACCAAGGAAAAAGTAAAAGTTTCTGAAATATGCAAGAAGAATATCAGAAAGGGGCTCTTTTAGTCAAAACTTCAAATCTATAAGTCATCGTCCATGCTTAGCTAGTTTTTTCAGGCCAGGAAATAGACTTTGGACACCCAATTTTTGTCCATCAACAGCTATTTCCTCTGTGTCCACGAGGAGATCCAAGGTTGCAGTACCCACAAAGCAGAGGTCAGCTAATGGCTGCCTCTCCTCCACGTGTTCTATAATGAATCCATGTCTGGAGTACTTAGGAAGGGCATCAAGGGGTGAATGTGGCCTTTTAAAGGAATTCACATTTTTCAGCATCTGTACTTACTCAATTCTTTATTTATAACCAGTGAGAAAATATGTACCCCAAAGGGAGAATCTGCTCACATCTCATTCTTTATTTTTTCCTGTTCCTCTTTGCTCTTTCTCCTCTAATTTTCCTCTTTTTTTGACTGTGTTTTCTCTAGTCTTCCACCTGTCTTTCTCTCCCTGCAGCAACTCCTAACTCACAGACTCACCCTAGTCTCTCTATTCAACTGATCATCAGCAGAAGAGATTTAGGGCATATGTAGAAACTTGAACACTTCTGAATATCTTTTTCTTTTGGGTTTGTTTGACTTCACAGTGAAAAAAAAATTGGGAAATCTGTCACAGAAGAAAATATTCATAGCTGCTAATATTGTTATTGCAGAAAAAAATTGAGGCAAAAATAAGAGGACCTGCATTCCATACTATGGCATTAACAGTGCTACATAAAGACAAAGTCACCTGTGATTAGAACCAGCAGATAATAAAACAAGACTGTATATCCAGCAGTAATTAACATCTGGGCAATTATCTGGTTCCAAATACAGTTGTCACAATCTGACTCTATCCATGATACTCAGCTTTCTTACCCTCCAAAAGAGGGTGGCCATGTGCACACATGGGAAGCTCCTGGATTGAGGCGCATCTAAGGAAGAATAAATCACAGAATCACAGAACGGTTTGGGTTGGATGGGACTTTAAAGCTCATTTTGTTTCCACCCTTTGCTACAAGCAGGGACACCTCATGCTAGAACAGGTTGCTCAGAGCCCCATCCAACCTGGACTTGATTCACTATTTCCATGAAGGCACAAGAGTATATGAGTAATTCCAGGCATTTGTGACCAGCTTTTAACTTCGTTGTATCTTAGATGATGAAGTACTTTGGTGGATTTGGCATTTGGACTTTTTATTTCACCGTCTCTCAGTTTTCTCCATTTTCGAGTCATATTACAGACCAGGTGAGCCAAAGGGGCACAAAAGAGGAAAAGCTCCTGTGTGGTTGTTCTCTGGAAAAACTATTGAAGTGGCATTTGAGCTATGACTAATTTATTTAGTATTCAGAATTTAGTGAATTCTTTTGTCACATCACCCATCATAAATAAAAGGAAAAAAAATAGAAACCTGTTTGATGCCTCAGGCATGTTTTAGTTCGTTGTTCAGGTCAGTTCATTTCAATGCTTAATTTTTAATGGTTCATTTAACATAACTGTTTAGACTTGAAAATATTTTCACATAAAACTTGGGGTTTTGGGGTCAGTTGCTGCCACCTCAAAACATTTTAAGTCTCAGATGACAGGTTCAACATCAGTTGGAAAAGGTGGTCTTGTTGCTTGGGCACCTGAATGGGACTCAGCAGACTTGAGCTGAATTTCAATCTCTGCTACTGACTCTTTATGTGACCTTGGGTAAAACATTTATGTTGCATCTCCAAAGATTTTTGAGTACAAATACTGCTGTTCACACAGTCACTTGTATAGTTTTCATGTTTGCCACTCAGTATCCTTCCTGTGAAAGAAGGAATCTAGTACATGGAGGAAAATGAAGCCCAGCAGTGCCTGGGGTGTCCAAAATCATGCACTGTTAGTGGGTATAGGAGCTTCTTAAAAATTATTGTCTGATAGACAACACGTTTTTAAACCTAAAACACTGTTATGGTGTAAGATCTACCCCTCACCTCTAAACCATGAAGAAGAAACAAGTCTTTCAGTGCTGATGTGCAATTTCGAATTTTTCCCTAACTTCTGCCACCATTTTTTTGTTCCTTGCAGAAACAAAACTGCAAGAAAGAAAGCAAGCATGACCTGCAGGTTTTCAAGCCCTCCAATAAGCCTCCCTGTCTATTTTTTAATAAATTCATACTGGATCTAGAATAGTAGAGTCACAGAATGGTTTGGTTGGAAGGGACCTTAAAGACCATCTAATTCCACCCTCTGCCATGGGTAGGGACACCTTCCACTAGACCAGGTTGCTCCAATGCCCATCCAACCTGGCCTTGGATACTTCCTGGGGTGGGGCAGCCACAGTTTCTCTGGACAACCTGTGCCAGGACCTCACCCTCCTCACGGGGAAGAATTTCTTCCTAATATCTAATCTAAACCTTCTCTCTTTCAGTTTGAACCCATTCCCCCTTGTCCTGGCACTCAGGGCTCTTTTATTAAGTCCCTCTCCATCTTTCCTTTTGTCTCCCTTCAGGTACTGAAAGAAAGATGCTATTAGGTCACCCCAAAGTCTTCTCTTCTCAAAGCTGCACAATCCCAATTCTCCCAGCCTTTCCTTATAGCACATGTGCTCCATCCCTCTGATCATCTTGGTGGCCTCCTCTGGACCTGCTCCAACAGGTCCATGTCCTTCATGTGCTGGGAACCCCAGAGCTGGATGCATCACTCAGAGTGGGATATATATCGTGTCTATACTATATACTTAGTGTACACTATGACTTACTTTCTTCTCAAGTAGCAGTTCTACAGAGATAATTCCCATTGGTAATTTCATAACTAAGGGCACTTCTTACAGAAGGGGCATAATCTAAGTTTTGCCCAAGGTCATTATGAGTTTATTGATTAAATGCTTCTTTCATATAATAAACTATTAATCATTTCACTGAACTCTGGGGTTTCTCATCTTCACTACTTTCCTGCATTCTCAAAAAACAAACCTATGCATGTAAAGCAGAGTAAATGCTGATTACAAGGTATCTGCAGATAAGTGAGGCAAACAATGTAATAAAACCAGGATTACAGTGACTGAGAAGAAGGGAATTTTTCAATAGGTGATTATATTCCTTTTGTCAATTAGTCTCTGCTCTTCAGATTGAGAGCAGGGGCCTCTCTCTGAATATGGGTAAATGTATATGGCTTATTGTAAAATCAGATTTGCACCCAAACCCATACCTGGAGGGAGAAAATCCTTCCCAGTTTTACACTTATACTGGCTACCAGTATAAGGCCTACCCTCATCCTTAAAGCAGCTGACCTGGCTCCTGACGTCATCACACATAAGCATTTAAAGTCATTAGAAGTCACAGTTTTTAATATATTTTCCTCAAGATTTCAGGGCTCTTTACATTCAGATTTTCATGGGTTTTCTGCCTGTCCTAGGGAATTTCAACCATTAAAAAATAAAAAAAAAACCAAATATTAATGGTCTTCATATAAAGTGTGTAAGTCTAGGAACTGTTACCCAAATAAAACCATTCCCAAGTATTGTAAGATCATGACATGGCTGTGAAATGATGCAATAATTAGTAAAACTATGATGAGATTCTGCAACTGGAGTAGATAGATAATAATAATTAGAAATGAAGGAGGTTTTCTTTCCTCTCAGAAAAGAGCAGTTTTACCTGTTTGCCCTCATTTTTCCTGTCTGTGAAAATGATACATCACTATTTTGTGTAGGAATTGCAAGGCCAGAGCAAACCTTGGCTTAGCAGAAGGAATTTCAGGCTTCACTCCTGAGAGCTGAGTTCTATTTGTTTATAATTTCACCACCTACATGCAAACACCCTTTGTTAACCCTCCCATACTTCTTTTCCCTGTAAACTTTGCCTATCTTATCCATGTAGGATGTGTACTTTTTAGGACAGGGCTTTGCTTTCATGCTGCATTTGTGCAAGACCTAACAAAAGGAGGCTTCTGTTACATATCTACTGCTATTCCCAGTGTTTGCAAAGTGCTCTAAAACCCTCTGAGGAGAAGTGATCGATGTGCTACAAAGCATTAGCACTGTAGAGAGATCCATACTTTGCTATATACAAAAAGGCTGATTTCCCTGCCTTCAAAAGGAGTCAGGAATAAGATACTACACACACAAAGCTATTCGCTGATGAAGTGAGACTGCTCCTGTCACCTCTCAATTTTTAAAATCTAGATTTAAGAATAAATGCAAAAACCCCTTGATTTGAGGGAGCTTTTTTAGATGCTCTCAACACTTAAGATGGGGATTTTCTTCCCCAAACAGCCTTCTCTGGGTTTGATATCCGGCTTTAGTAATGTCAGAGTAAGCAGATGGCACTTGCAGACACAATCTCAGCCTGCCCTTTGCCAGAGCATCCCTCTGCCTGTTAAGCTTCCTTCCAAAAGCAAGTCTGGGCACTCTCCCATCCTAAGGAGTCCAGGCTGATTACAAGGGAGCCGAGAGTCAGCAAATCACCTGACAAAGAGGACAGTGGTGTTTCAGCATCAAGGCTTCCCACAGGAGACATTACACCTTCAAGGGGGAGAGGCAGGAGCAGAAGGGGGGCAGCAGGGGAAGGAGGACGGATGAGTAGTGGCAAGGCACCCGGAATGTCACTTACAGTCGGTTGGCCACAGTTGTCAGGGTTCACTTCCATTAAGCTTTGTGTCAGTTCAGAAACTTTACACATGAGGCTGTGTGAAGCGTTCTGCCACTGCTGACTGCCCGGGGCTAGCCCACAGTACCTATCTTGTCACTGGTTTTCCAGAAAACCTCTCTGAGAATTAGTTGCATATGTTGGCCAGGCGAGGTTTTGTCTCTTATTTGTTAGCTTGGGAGTGGATTTTTTAAAATTATTATTATTAAGTTTGTATCTTTTTTTTTTTTCCTGCAAGAGGTAGGTCTTGGTTTGGGGGTTTAAGGAAGAATTGGTTTATTAAAATACTGCAACGATTAACTAAATATTTGGTATGAGAAAAAAAGAGGGTTGATGGTAAGAGGTGAGCTCTTTTATCACAAAGTCTCCACTATGCACTTTTAGCTAAATCTTAAAAAAAACGCTTGAATAGTGACTGTAACATGGTGATGGGATCTGTCCTGAGACTGTTTTTCATCTACCTTAAAAACGTAGAGATTGTTATTAAGAACAACTCCAATAAATTTAGGTTGCATTCAAAGGGAAGAGTATATTTCTATATAAATATTTCTTAGGAAGTTTGGGGAAGTCTCAAAATCTCCAGTCCTTGTTCTTGTAGGGGTCTTCAAGTTACCAGATTCTTCTGGAAACACAATAGAGCAGAGAGAAAAAATTTAGGAAGTTCCTGGAGTGTGTGGAAGAGAACTCCCTGACACAGCTGGTGAGGGAGCCAAGTAGGGACAGTGCCTGCTGGACTTACTGTGTGTGCACAGGGAAGGACAGGGGATGATGTGATGGTCGGAGGCTGTTTGGGGCACAGTGATCATGAAATGAGAGAGCTTTTGATTCTTGGAGAAGTAAGGAGAGGAGTCAGCACCACTATTACCTTTGACTTCCTGAGTGGTTTAGTAAATGGTTGAGAAAGTCCCTTGGGAAGCGCTCCTGAAGGGCAAAGGAACCCAGAAAGGCTGGACATTCTTCAAGGAGGACATCTTCAAGTTGCAGGAGCAGACCATCCCCATGTGCCAAAACAAGGGCTGTCAGGGAAGAAGACTGGCCTGGCTGAACAGAGATCTTTGGCTGGAACTCAGGGGAGAAAAAAGATGGGGACTATTTTTTAGTTTTGTTTTGTTTTGTTTTGCTTAAATCTATATACAACATTTGGTCAGTCCAAAACAATTAAATAATGGCTATATGTGGACCAAAGTTTGGAAATCTTTCTCTAGGAAACTTCAGGATTGATTCTGCCTTGATTATCTCTCATTTCCCTCCTAGTGTTCAGTTAGAAAAGAATGTAATTTTATCATAAGTCACTTGTTCCCACACTGTGATTGGGGAATAATGATTGCAATAACCTCTTCAACATGCTGTCCAAATACAACAAACTATCCCTGCTGTGAAAAATACACTCAGACTCTGCAGAAACAGAACCTGGGGATGTGGAACTGAACTTTATGGGATGTGCAAGCATCGAGATCTGTGCTCACACTAGACACCACCAACTCCCTCCTGCTTTTGCTTTTCTCAGGTTTCAGCTAATAAAAAGGCTGGGAAACAGGAGGAAAGCAGAAATATAGGGCTCCATTTAGAGGGTAAACCTGGGACCTGGAAGGGTTTTATTTAAGTTCAAGAGCTGTCCCAGACAAGTTCACATGTGCATAATAAAGAAGGTATTTTTCTCTCAGTGGATCACAGGAATTTAAGTAGGTGCTGGAGCTCTTTGCAGAAAAGGGGTCTGGCACTGGCTCTCTCCATGCCTTTAAATAATATGTTTCTGATCTACACTTCTTCATTTTCCTTGGCTGATAGGAATCAGCTAACATTTATGGATCAAGCTGAAAACAATTTTTCCTCTGATTATAAACCTTAGGGTTCAAACTTTGTCTCCATCTCTGATCTCTGCCTCACATCTCACCAGTCAGGCTGCTTATGTTTAACAAGTGAATAATGAGGCTGGCAAAAACAAAGTTAAACCTTTTTTTTTTTTGGTAATATCACAATTTCATAAGCCAATTCCCTGCTCCAAGGAAACACTTCTGTTGCACTTCTCAGAAAAGCAAACACTTTTTTATTTTTTATTTTAAGCTGCTCTTTTAGGTTTCATATCCCAGGCCTTTTTATTTTTTCCTTCCTCAGGCTTTGTTTTTGAGTTGCAAAAAAAAAAAAAAAAAGATAAGATAAAGGGCACGAAAGGAAAAAAAGGGCAGAGAAGGAAAGGGAGAAAATGAAAGCTGAAAATTTGGCAGCCAAATGTTTTCAAAACATAACATTTTTGCACTAAATATAACTTTCCTTCTCCTTCAAGTCCTAGCTCAGGTTCTCTAACCTTCCAGGTGGTGTAATGGATCAAAAGCCAGCACTCTCACTTGGTTTGTTTAGCACTGAGAATGGACACCCATGTGGGGACATGGGTGAATGTCTCTGGTGGGAACATGGCCCTTCTGTTGATGTTGCTGCATGCTGGAGTGGACAATGAGGAGGAGACCCAGCAAGACTGATACAGGGCTGTCTCCCTGCCCCATCTGCCCCCTGCTCCCTTTGCCACTCACTAAAGCACTGAAGCAAGCACAGTCAGGGCAGTACCTTTATTCCTGGACTGTGATTCAGGCTCGTGCTGTTGCTTTCTTCGTGCAAGCAGCAGCCCTTCCTCCAGGTTTGCACAATGAATAATGGAGTGGGTGTCTTGGAGGGGTATCCCTGTGACCTCATGGTCCGAAGGTTGTGGTTAAACAGCAAATAAAATGGGCTAGGGTCTGCTCTCTTGGGTCCTGCTGGGAGGGTTTGGCTCCCATCCCTGCATACAGTCAAACTCTCAGCCTCCAAAATAGGGCAGCTGCCTCCAGTCTGCCTTTTGGGAACAGTTCCTACTCTCTGCTAACCCTGGCCCGTGCCCTGGCTGTGCTGAAACATCACAGGGTGGATGATCAGGCACAGAGCCTGTGCCCTCACCTTGTCTATGCAATAAATCATGGCCTAAGAGTCTACTGAAGATTATCTCAGCAGAGAAGGGGGAGAACAGATATCTCCAGCTTGGGGTTCACTCCTCCTGGTTTTAGATTTAGGATGTGTCTGTGTGAGGCAAAATATCTTGATCCTCATCTGCCAGTAGATTATTGCTAGACTTTGCTTCTAGAACAGGCATCTGCTTCCCCTCTGCAAACAGTGGAGAAAAATAGGGGGAAAGTTTAAATGAAGCAATCTTAAGACCAAAAATTGGGTTATATTGGTTACACTGAGTTACCTTCTGAAAGTTTCTCTTTCTACTAAAGAGGGAAATTCTAAGTGCTCTTATTTCAAATAAGTGAAGTTAGTAAGATGGAACCAACCTGTTAAGACCTGCTTTAACATCCTTCTTAAAACACCAGGACTCTTCAATCATGAGCCAGGACTCCTATAAAAATGGATGTCATAAGGTGACCTCCACCCTGTGACACCTAGGCTCTCTACAATCAACTGTGAGAAACAGACACTCCTAGGATATGTTAATCAGCCTGCAGAAGTTATTTGGGACATGTCACATGAGTTATCCTCTAGAAATGCTTGGGTTTTTTCTTTTTTGTTTGTTTGTGGGTTTGTTTGTTTTGTTGTTTTTTTTTTTGCTGTGTGTGGGTTTTTTTGTTTGGTTGGTTTTGGTTTTCCTTTTTGTTCTGTTTTATTTTAATTAATAATTCATTTTAATTAATGTCCAAGAAAGCCCTGGGTGAGTGAATCCCCTCTACTTTACAAGGTTTCACTTTTAATATGGCTAATATTGGGTTAAATGGATCATGTCCAGAAAGTCTGACCTATTGCAAGAAGATGACTATAGAATCCCAAATAATTTGTAATCTGGGGGCCAAAGTTGTGAGGGCCAAAGTTGTGGGTGCCACATCCCTAGAAGTGTTCAAGGCCAGGATGGACATGGCTTGGAGCAACCTTGCCTAGTGGAAGGTGTCCCTGCCCATGGTGAGGGATGGAACTACATGATCTTTATGGTCCCTTCCAACACAAACGATTCTGTCATTCCATAATTTGTGTACAAACTACACAGAATTCGTGTGCATGCAGAACAAAAAAGAATTCTCCGACTTATTTGATTGAAAAGATCAAACATTTTCAAATCTCTCACCCTGTTTTGAACCGCAAATCCTGGGGAATGGCTGAACTTTAGAGAAGACCATGAATCAGTATGTGAGTAAATCTGTTATTCTCAACTTTCCTCTGGGACTGTGCCATTGCACGTCTGAATGAAAGATCACTCCTTTTGAGGAAAGTGTCAAGCTGCACTGCAATTTTCTAACATAAAAAAATTCCAAGGAAAACCAACACTAAATGGGGGATAAACCCAGGTGGGTCTGTGTTTCCTTATGTCTCAGCTACATGCTTTGATAGAAGAATGGAGATGTGCAGGCAAAGTTTAGTTGTCAGGTAAATGGAGATCCATTATGAAAAAAAAGTCCAGGCATGGAGTTTATTGGTATCATAATGGCTCAGAAAGATGTCAGAGGTACAGGTGCATCTCTGATCCACAGCATGGTAGTGTAAGATTATAAAAATGGATGAAACAATTCAAGAAGGACCCTTTTTATTTCTCTGTTTTTCACTGAGGAGCTAAAGAAGTTCCTTGTTCTGTGCCCTTAGTGCTCCAGATCAAATATGTGTGTCCAGCATTGTCAGTTGAGGGTAAAACGCATCCACTTCTAGAAACCAACAACTTTCATGGGTACATTCCTCTTCATTATGGTGCAATGGAAGCAAGAACCTTTCAAAAGTGGCTCTAGACTCAGCCCACAAGTATTTGGGTTCATGTGAGCAGAAAGTAGGGCCTCTAAGCTATAAGCCAGCTGGGACAGAAGGTTTTTTTGGAGATATCCAGAAGAGTCTTACTAAGATGAATATTTCAGTCTCCAAAAACATTTTTGCAGTATCATCACTTTTTCGTTGCTAGGAAAGTGTGCTACTTTATCAAGCATGTTCAAATCCTAAAATAAACAAAGAAACAAACAAGCAAATAAAACCCCAATGCTGCCTTATTCTAGGTTACAGAAGAGACTAATATTCTTTGTTATTGTCTTTTTTTGAAAACCAAGGCTCATAAATGTTTTGTTACATGCATTGAGAGCACCTGGGAAATACCAGAACTATTCCAGTCCTTTGGAGAGGAAAACAGCAAAGAATGCAGTTTTGAAGTACTTATTTGTCAGTAATTAGGTAAAAATTAAACTGGAGCAGCTCTTCTTAGGAAGAATGAGGCATTTTTAATCATTTGCTTTACACAATGTGGTGACTGCTTCCTTTTCAGTGTTTCTTTTTAATAGTCTTATGTAAGAACAAGTTATTTTGGGGGGGTTTATAATTTCAAAATGTGAGAAAGGGATCAGAATGTTGTGGCAGGGTCATTGTAGCCTTCTGTGTTAAATCAGAAGAGAACAATACAAATGCTAAAAGTAATGGGTAGGTTTTAAAATACCAACAGAGACTTTGTTTGCTCACTTTCACAGCTCTAGTGGGAATTGGAAACCTAATTGTGATTTGTGCCTTAAAATCCTCTCCCCATTACAACTGAAGAGATACTCACTGACAATAAGATTAAGGTCTGGTGAACGTGTATTATTTTTCATGTGCTACGCCTGTCACTTATGGGTTTTATATGACATGAGTATTGTCTTTTGATGAAAATATTATTCCTGTGTTCTGAGTGGAAAATCTGAGCTTAAATCCTAGGGAAGATGTTTGTTTTTAAGCATAAACACAGGTTTATGCTTGGACAAAGGCTCTTGCAACTAAACAGACTGTATTTCTCCCTTGTTTGGGACCTGTGAGTGTTAGTATGAGCATTCAAGTGATATTTTAGGGGAAAAAAGCAATGAATGACTACCTGTGATTTCTGGATTCTTTCCTGGCTTAGCCAGATGACACAGATGAAATTATGTCTGGAAATTAAATCCTCTGTAAAATGAAGGCAATGTTACCTACCTATCCCCTTTGTAGATCACCTTGCAGTCTCTTGAGGATCAGCAGTAAGCAAGAATATCATTACACTTTAAGGCAATGTGCTGAACTAACACCAAGTACAAAAACAGAGGCTCACTCATTAAAACTTCAAGTGCTCTTTAAATATTGGGGATAATTGCGATAACAAATAACTCCCCACTGTGTGCCCATTATTCAGTTCTTTCTTCAGTTCTTGAAGTCTGTAAGGTGGGAATTGCAAGCCATTGATGTCCTGGAGGGAGAGATCAGAAAGGTTTTAAGTTGTTGGAGGTGTCATCGAGGTTCTAGCAAAACAAGGGCTGAGGTTAGGGCACTCTGTGGATGCAGTCAGGTTTCAGATTGCAGAGGTATTTTACTCTTCTTTCAGAAAAGCAGCTGGATACTGTATATTACCCAAGCTCATGTACAAAGGGAGAGGTATGGAAATTAACTTTCTCTCTGGCTATGATAAACTACCAAGGGAAATTCATAGCAAATCTGTCTGCTATAGTTAGGGCTGTGACAGAGCTATTACAGAAAAATAAATAGTGGCAATGGTCAAAAGAATGTCAAGATGCTTTCAAGTTGGCTAAACAGACACTTATATCCTCCAGGGGTTTAGTGCACTTTGTCCCATCCCTGCCAATCTGTTAAACTACTGATGCTTCACTGTGTGAGGTCAGGAGTGGTGATTTCTCACATAATACCAAGTAGCCCAGAAAAGCCTGTAGCATTTGCATCGAAAATGCTTCCTAAAGAGGAAAGCGACTATGTACACATGAGGGGAAAGGAGGTGGTGAGGAGGAACTCACAGAGAGTACTTTGCATTGTAGTAAAAACTCAGCAGAAACGCTTGATAGAAATGTTTTTGAGGCTTGATAAGGGGATTCTAGCAACACTGACTTTAATCATCAGCATTTAAATTTGTTTTGGGTGGGACAAAAATGCACAGCATTAAATTAAACAGGAAGTACTGGAGAATCACCCTATGTTTTGGTCTGTGCTGCTGTAATGACACTCATACCAGATTTAATATATATCTGGTCTTGTCGCCCGGAACAATCAAGAGTGGATTCAGCTACCCAGAATTAAAAGCAGAGGTCCCTAAAACTTGAGAGAAATGAAATCCCACACCAGTAAACACAGTTTCAGTGAAAAATTGTGAAGCCTGAGCACAAAATCTGTGTCTTCAGACACAAACTGAAGCTTGCCCCCATCCATCCTGCTGCATTGCCAGCGTGCTGGATGGCACAGCATTTATCCCCGGACACCTACCATGCCCTGAAACTATTCCTAGACTTGTGTAAGACTTCAGTTATGTCAAAGTGGGTTCCCAAAAAGTCTATTAGACAGAGATGTTAGCATTGAAATAGCAGGGGAGTATTTTAGCGAGTAACAGGGTGTGATAGTATGACCACAGCCAGAAACATTCCAGTTGGCTTCTCGGAGGGAATAGTCCTTGACATTCCTTTGTTTGTTAGCAGAGATACATCCTTGTAGGAATGCTTTTTCGGTCTGGCTATTGAGGTCCTGTCAAGACATAGCTGACCAAAAATATGTTATGAAGAAAAGATACAGGCAGGCAATGATGCTGATGTGTTTAGGTTTTGGGAAGGTCTCAGAGATGAAGAACTAAGAAAAGTTAGACCCAAGTAAATCAACATTATAATTGGAAGAAATTATGGGTCTAATGAGTGGAAGAAAAAAGCTAATGATAATTCACTACTGAGAATGATATCCAGACTCTAGATTATTACTCTTTTGCACTAAGTGCAGCTTACTCTGGCTCCATGTGTGATAACCCTGGAAAGAATATGTCTATGAATGGTGGGTTAAACTGGTACATGCAGTCGGGGGGAATAATCTGAGCATGTATCTGTTGTCAAAAACCTTTCAGAGGGAATAACTATCTCTACAGCAATATTTTCCCTTTACAGGAAACCTTTTCATCCTATCATCTATATGATTTTGCTTCTTTACAGGAAACAAAGACTTCTGCCTTCAGCCATCACCTTGAGATACCAGATCAAAACAGAATCCACACAGAGTGTAATCCAAAACACATTAGATTTTAAGAGAAATCTTTTCTAGTGAGTTCCTTGATTTTTAGACCAGAACAATGGCCTATGAATCCTGAGCCAAGCTCTCTTCCTCCTTCTAAAATAGAATCACAATAGGATAATTTAACATTGAAAG
Organism: Margarornis squamiger; assembly: GCA_035222235.1. NCBI lineage: Eukaryota > Metazoa > Chordata > Aves > Passeriformes > Furnariidae > Margarornis > Margarornis squamiger. Next base: position 111,711,140 of record JAWWTY010000106.1, read on the forward strand.
GTCATCAGGAGGTCTCTAGTCCAACCAGCTGCCCAAGAAAGGGTCAGTTTGGGGGCAGACCAGGTTACAGTGTGCAGTTCTCTTTGAAAAGCTCCCAAGGATGGAGACTCACAACCTGTCAGGAGGAGTTGCTCCAACACCTGACTGTCATGAGGAAATTGTCTTTCATTAATCTGGTTAGAATCTCTCTTGTTTCTCATCACACCCTCATTGTGTCTCATCCTCTAACTGTGCACTAATGTGGAGATCCTGGCTACACCTTCTTGACAAACTTCTTATAGGTTCTAGGTTGATCTTAGGTCTTCCAAAACAAACAGTTCTCTGGGTTGAACAATACCACCATCTTTCAGTATTGAGCAGGTGCTCCAGCTTCCTGAGCACCTTGGTGCTATAGTGTGTTCTTCCACTGAACATTATAGAGTTGGCCAGTCTTTTACATATTAGGGGCCCAAAACTGGCTGCAGTATTCTAGATGTAAACTGAGTTTTCAGTAAAGGGAGATAATCCCTTCTCTAGTGCTGCTGGCTCTGCTCCTGTTTATACAGCCCAGGATGCTGTTGGCCCTCGTTGTTGCCAGAGCTCACTGCTGAGCAGTGGCTGAGGACATTGGCCACAGAGGTGCTCCTGAAGCAGTCAGTCCCCAGCCTGTACCACTGCAAATGGCTTTTCCTTCCTATGTACAGGGTATTTATTCTTTTTGAATTTCGTCAGGCTCATTAATCAACTCATTAATCCCCACTGTCCAAAGCCTTTAGGTCATAGCTCAGCCTTGGACTGTATCAACTGGTCCCAGCAGCTTGGTGTCATCTGACAACTTGCTCCATCTCCTCCTTCAGGGCATCAGCACAGAAATTAAACAGGACAAGTCCCAGGAGGGATCATGAGTTACTCACTGGCCTCCAGGTTGAGTATGACCCATTAACCACCTCTCTCTGAGTCAAACCATTAAAGTATTTCGTTTTGCCAATCCCAACTTCTCCTTCATCTCAATCTTTCCAGAGCAGGAAGTCAGTCTCCTTTTGGGGAATCTGATAGCACTCAATTAAAAAGAAAATCTTGATTCTTAATTAAAACTCACAATAGCAATAAATGCCAGAAGTGACAATCTCAACTATACAAAGGATTTTTTTTTTGTTTCTTTTTGTCACATTGATGGTCTGTATTGAGCCAAAACATTTAGAATAAGAAACGTACCTGGGGCAGTTACTGACAATGATTTCTAAAGTCCTCGATACAGCCCAAACATCACTATCCAGGCTCTAAGTAGAGTATTTGACTCAAGATAATATCAAGTGGTAAAAAGCAGTTCTGGCTGCCCAGGTTTGATGATAGACAGTTCAGCACATTGCTTAAATAGCTAGGAGCAATGCCAATTAAAGTGAAATTCTGCTCTAACACTGCCTTACAAGCCTTTTAAACAGACTGGCAAATCAAGAAACAGACTTCACTGAAATATTATGGTGTGCAGGTTTCAGAGGAACTTTGGAGGAAATTCTTTAAACCTTCATTAAAAAATACACCTAGTATCACAAAGCATGAAAAATATTTTCTAGGCAGCTGGTTATAAAAGGAGGGCAGCCAGGGGAAGTCTTATATGTTCATATTAAAGTCCAGAGCAGAAGGTTCAGGTTGCTGGTTCCATTACAGAAATATCCCTGTCTCTATCAAAAAAGTCTGTTTCTAAAGGGAGCTCTTTATTCGCTGTGTTGAGATGGAAACACGAATTTGATATCTATGAGAGGCCAACAGGGTTAGCAAGAAAACAGAGAGAAAAAAGGACAGAAGTAACCTTTACAAAGCACTTCTCCATCTGATACTGTTGAGTAGACTTGGCTGAATAATCCTCCTCAGATATTATTCATCAATGTGCATGCTAGCATTTTTTCTCCCCCATTTCTGCCACATAATGATTTGTAAATAATTCTTATTTGCAGGTAGTCTGCTAGTAAAATTGCAAACGTTGGCCATCAACATTTAAGTGTTTGCAAATTGATTCTTTTTTTCATTTCTTTTTTTCTTCCCACTCCTTGTTTCCTGCCAGATGCAACTATAAAAGAAATTCAAAGGGATGAAGCGAAAATGATATTCAAGTGCGTATTTTCTTGGAAACATTGTGAGGAGGCTGCAGCTTCTGTGATGGGAGTGAGTGGTCTGAGGCTTAAGCAGCACATTAAATGGCTCACAGCAGCAGAAGCCAAAGCTCTGGACATTACATACACAGACTCTGATGTCTCCCAGGAAGGCTGGGATCATTAGTCCTGGTTCACTGACTTAGAGTTGGAGGTTCCTGATGAAAAGGACATAACACCAGGCTCAAGCTGAGACTAATGGGAAACAATACGCATCTGCAGACTCTGATGTTGCTAATCCAGCTCCTGCTGAGGATGAACAATTGGAGCAAGGGAATATTCCTCAAGCACTGACAAACTGCAGTTGAGGATTAGAAAAGCCCCCTGAATGTCTGAATGTGTAATATGTCTCCAAGCTGGCATTATAAACAGTTGTCCCATAAAGCAAAGAGCCTTTCCTCACTCGGGAGTATTTTACCAAAAATCATAGCGGTGTTAGGATTCTGGTGGTGGTGGTTTCTTTCTTCCTTCCTTTATTTTTTTATCTTGCTGAGTTTGGTAAGAAATTTAATGTGGCTGCTTGTTGCAGCTGCATATAAATTATGCAGAAAGAGCCCTGATACCTCAATACAGTAATTGCCAAGTCCAGTACATATAATGTAGTGATACTTTCTGTCACAACACACTCCCATATGCCCTGTGTCCTCTTGTAGGCTCAATGTAATCAAATACACAGCAAAATCTGGTCATTGACCAACTTCACCATTCAAATAGCCTTCTTGTCGCATAAACTATTTTGTGCCAGACAGTATCAGCACCAAAATTTGATTGTCTGCACCCTTTCATTGTTAGAAAATCTCTGGTGTGTGTTTTTGACTTTCTAACTACATGTCTCCCAGCCAATTTGCAGGCACTGTCCAGGAATCAGCTTGGGCAGCGATGATTTCCAATATGAATTTAGGATGTGCCCACTTGTTTTGCAGGGTAAGAGAGTTCAACAGTGTGGATATAGCCAGAAAATTACAGTTGACCTCAGGGAAGGAGCCACAGGACCACTCAGCCTGCCAGGGTTAAAATGACCTAGTTGTCCTGGGTAACATCTACTGCAGTTCCAAATAATCCCAGATTTCATTACAGTACTGGAGCTCTCTGGAATCAAACTGATTTGCTTTTAACAACTCAAATAGAAGGTAAAACCAAGGCATGTCACCAGGTGTGAATTTTGACTTCCTTTTAAACCTAGGAGAGAATTGAGCCCAAGCAGGCTGGACCTAACTCAGTAATGATGTTGCAGTTGCAATGATCTTTCCATTTGCAGACACCTACATTTTGTAGGCTGGGGAATGAGTTTTAGGTAGAGGTTTTTAGCTTTGAGGTTAAACATGTTGACAAAATGCCCATTTCTTTTAGTTGCTTTTCACAAATGATATGAGGGTTCTTGGAGCTCTAGGCTGTAACTCATCATGGAATAACAGAATGGTTTGGTTGGAAGGGACCTTAAAGACCATCTAGTCCAAACCCCTGTCAGGGGGAAAACACGTTTCATTAGAAAAAAATTCACTCTAATTAATTCTTGATATACTTAAGAATTATTATGCGCTCTTACAGTCTCCTTTCAAAGTTTGTATTGGGGACCTATCCTGGATATAAGTGATACTTTTAAGATAAGGTTGGGAAAAAAAATTTCCTGTCACTTAATCCCAAACTCACAGCTTTCAGTGACAAAATATACTCCATGTAAACTCATCATGAAAGGCTCCTTTGCAGCTCCATTTTACTGCAAGAGGCAATAAACAGATTCAATCTGTTGACTCAGCTGAATTACAAGCCCGTAACAAAATTTACAATCCAGTTTGCTTTTTCCTTCTCAGTCTCAGATTTGGAATTTTATATTGTTCTATAGAAAACTTTTTATTTTTTTTCCTTTTAATAGGTAGAGGAATTTTTCTTTGAGTGCTGAATGCTGCAGCACTGTGGTAACCAATTATCTCTGCTCATTTGCACAGACAAAAGGTATTCTTTGCAATCTTTATTAAAGAAGAGTGAACACCTAGAGACAAAGTGGAAACAGAAAGAGTGAACAACTGTTAGGTACATATTTGATATAAATTCAAGGTTACAGATCCTACTTTGTGTCCTCTTAAAGGGAATTAATTCTGCCAAATACACATCCTGAACTTCTCTTTAGAATCAGGCTGTGATTCATCTTCTTCTGAAGCAGACATCTGATATAAATCAGTAACTAGTTCAGCTAAAGACGTTTGTTGCAGACACCTAATTTCTCATAAAAAGATAAAATTAAGGGAGTTGAATTCCACCCTTTTCAACTAAATTTCTGTGTGTTGACCCAGATTCTTACTTGTACAAACTACTCTGTAACTCCTTTTAGGAGTTACACCCATTTGTACATATTGAATATCTTGCCTTTTTCTTTTTTTCCCCCTCTTCTTACACCAGTGACATCAAAAGGTAAAAAGTGTAGATCAAAGCTCCTGCTGCACATCAAAGATAAAAGAAAAAAAGAAACTCAAGAGCCACTGTCAGTTTTCTAAAATCATGGATGGAAAAGGATCATCCCCTTTTTTCCCTTTAATTTCAGGGAAAGCTGATAACCATCTACAAACAATCAGGGGTTGACTCCCTGCTCTGAACCAGTTACATCAAACTGGTGGGGTCTTGCTGTTCTTGGCCTTGAGGGGTTTTCCCCGATCTTTTTCTAAATTCAACCTGTGTCATTGGTTTGGAATCCATATTTCCTTCGATCCACACACGCTTTCAGCATCTTTTTCCCGTGGCAAAGAGCTGCCCAGCCTAACTGTGCACTCAGTAAATAAACACCTTTTTTTTTTAGTAAATAAACACCTTTTTTTATTTGTTTTGTCCATGTTACCTGACAATTCCACTTGATGCCCCCTTGTGTTGGGAGAGCCAAGGAACATCATTTCCTCATTTTCTCCTTGCCACTCAAGATTTTTCGAAATGTCATATTTCTCTTCAAGTGTTTTCTGCTTTTTCTTCTTTTTTTTTTTCCCTTTTTCTTTTTTTGCCCCCAGGCAAAAAACCTTGTCTATATAATAGTCTGACATTCTTGTTCCCACACTGTCTTCCCGTTTGTGGCTTCTCCCAGAAAGACAGCAGCAGCAAATTCTTTATGTGGGGTGAAATAGGAAAGCAGCACAACAAAAAGAGGAGTCAATAAAAATATTCTGTTGTGATAAAAATGTCTAAGCAATTTCCAGATTCAGAAATATTAAAGCAGAATGATGACAAAGTAAGAAATGGAGCATTTTGTCACCTTTCTTTCTCAGAAAATATGTTATATTTGAAAGAAATATTTCTTAAGTTGCTTTGCTTCTCTATTTTCTACTCTTTCATTTTTTATTTTCTATTAGCTGGGACTCAAGGTAAAGGTGATGAAAAAATATGCAAAAATTAGGAAAAGCACGTACAGTGATACTTGAGATTCTAGCTGGAGAAAAAAAAAAGTGCCATAAATTTAATCAGACAAAATATAATTACAATAGACCTAGACTAGTTTCTTATATTTAGGATTTTCTTGCCCCAAGAACTCCTGCTGACTCTTCTGCCCCACCCACCCCAAAGCAGGATTTTAAATTAATTCAGACTAATTGTGTCAAATTAAGGTGAGGAGTTTGCAGACAGATTGCTGAAACCAGGAAAAGAATGTTATAGAGTTGGTTACACAGTATTTATATATATTAGTTAAATATAGTTCTCTTCCACTCTGGGCATCTTTTAATACATATCTTGACTTTTAGAGAGTTATTTGAGGAAAAGCTCCTCGTTTCAAAGGAAGCAACTCCCCCATTGGTGAGACTTTTCTTCTGAAGCCCTGGCTGCTGGCAACAAAAGCAACTTTAAAACCTCAGCTCTCACTTTTTTTTTCAATAGCAACTGAATAATTTTTCCATTGCACAAGAAATAACACTGATAACAAACCTCATGATGTTTTGTGGGCTAATCCTAATTCAGGTACTAGGGAAAACCAGATTTAATAACTTTTTAATTTTAATAGAATTTTAAAAATAATGTTTGAAAATATGAAAGTGCCTTTTTATATTATCAGAATTTGTCAAATGTGGTGGTGCTGCTGGGCTGAGAGTTAGACTTAATCTTAAAGGTCTTTTCTGACCTTAAAGACTTTATGATTCTATGAGCTTTTATCTTAAAATAACTTTTCATATAAAAGCACTAATTCAGGAATATCCAACAATAGATTGTCTTTTAATTTCACATTACTTAAATGAAATATTTCAAATGACCCAAATTTAGCTTTTATTAAAAGTTTTAGTACATGAACACTCATAAGATTTGGGTGTTTTATCCAACTATAATGCAAACAAACAAACAAACAAAACAAAACAAAAAAAGTATTTCCTGCCAGTCTCTAAAAGGGACACTTTTAAAAGGGCATGAAGGGACAAAACAGGGGGAAAAAAAACCAGCTTCCTTTTCTCTTCGACCTCCAAATCCAGGGACAGGTTCTGTACCACAGTAACTATAGCAGGCTCATACTGGAATATTTGAGATTTAAAGCACACAAACTACACAACTTCTGTGAAAGTGAATTATTAATATGACAGCTTGAAAATGTATCCACAACTTTTGAACCTTCTCCATTATCAGAGCAATACTCCTGTTCCAGTGCAAAGACAAGGCTGAGTTTGAGGCAATACACCCACAAAATACCTGTGATCTTCCTGTTGCTCATTCTGTTTCACTGAATTTTAGGACCCAATTTTATATTTCTCTTCTCTTATTCACCACTTACAAGAGCAAAAGTACAACACTCTCAGTGCAGAAATACTGGTTTGAAGTGGCCCAAGAAGTAATATTAACAATAAATTGTTTCCTTGAACTGAACCTGCAATATGAAATAGCATTAAATCTATGCATAAAAGTAAGACACTGATTGATGACAATGATGTGTGCTGAGAATCCTGGTAGTTATAAAAATCATGGGTTTAATTCCAAACTTTCTCTTTTACAGCTTCAGTCCCGTTACCCCAGATTGTTTACATTCAGGTCAGAAAATACAGGCACTTTTTGCTTGCTTTATCCTTATATTCAGGTGGAAAATAAGATTAGCATTATAAAATGGTGAAGTCAGTAATAGACTTTGTTGCCTGATAATTTTTATTTTTGTTAACAAGAATTGTTTGCTTCACAGGAGCTGGTTGGACAAGGAGAAGGTGGATACAGGATTAGTCATGGGAGTAACTCACTGGAGTTTAGCTTTCCATGCTTATGGACCATGAACTTCCAAATTAAAGGACAAGAGGCTGCCTTGACCTGCTCCTTAATGTGTGTTTTCTAGATTGCAAAATAATATAACGATACAAATTGAGAAGTGAATTCCTTTTCAACTAAATAAGTTAATTTCTTTTTGCATGCTCCCGTGTTTTCAGACTGACCAAATGCATTTAGTACAATTATCATGAATTTAGAAAGCAAAATGTGACCTCTTTGTCAATTCTTCTCTGGGTTCTCCAGTGCTCCTGTTGTAAGACATGAGTCACCAGGACTCTTTTGTTTGGTTTTTGGTTTGTTTGGTTTTGGTTGTGTTTTTATTCCTTTAATTCTGACTGAAATCAATAAAAATGTAAAAGTAGAGAATAATGGTTATCAAGGAACTTCAAAAATATACCTAGCAATTAGCCATCTGAATATTTTTGGCAAAAGTCTATAAAGAAATAGTCATAGCAAAATAAATCTGGTAACCAATCAGAATCCAATTCACCTTTCCTAGGATAATTTTTTAATAAGATTTTCTTCATTCTAATTGTCTGTAAAAACCCCTAAACATTCTAAACATTTGATTTTAGTCTACATTTTCTTGTGTTCTAAAAATTCCAGTTTTTAGTTGCCAAAACCTGACTATTTTCTGGCTTACAATTTCTCTGTGGAAATTTCTATCAAGTGAGAATCTTCAGATGTAGCTTCAGTTCTGCCAAAATGTTATTTAACACTTGAGAGAGGAGGAAACAATCAAGCCTCTTTATTTTAGCCCCAAGTGTCACTTTCAAGTCTTCTTGGATCATCTCAAATTCAAAAATTATTATCTGATGTTAGGAGCTTGAGGCAAATGACTCCTGTTGGAAATCAGGGTCATCCCAGCCACCACATTTTCCTTCATGTATATCAGGATTTACACATTAGTCAGTATTTGGCCACAGGCAGGTGAAATAAGACCAAAAGCCAACACTGGGAGAGTCATCCCAAACTTTCCTGAAACTTGAGCCCGGCCACTCTGCCTCGATCCTGCTGCATCTCCCACGCTGTGGCCCATGGCATTTGTCCTCCTGGTTTCCTAATCTGGAGACAAAACCATGTCTAAGGATCTCTGCTGAGGAGCAATGAATATAAAAGCCCTTGGTACCAGTTAAAGCATTTACGCCTCCTGCTGCTTCCTTGAGGGAGCATGTTCCCTGTGGTTGTTTTACTCCTGGGTGCCTTAGGCTCCAGGATGAGTAAACCAGGGAACAGATGAGAAAAGAAATCTCCCCCTTCTTCCTGCCTAGGGTTCATTTGTGACCTTCCTCCTGCCCCAGCTTCTTGGGTTTGTGGTTTTGTCTTTTTGTGTGTGCATAAAGCCCTTGAAAAAATCATTTCCATTTGGGTTTTCGCATTTCATGTCACTACGCTTCGCTTACTCTTATTTACTCGGTTTTAGGTTTGTCAGAGAGGCCCCCATCAGTCTCTGAACACATTTACATAATTTAAATACAAAATGCAAACATGCTGACTAATGTCTGCCTTAAATCGACTCTCTTAGGATAAGCTAGACATGTTCCCTATCTCCAACCCCTCAGGCAGAACCTGAGAGCATAGATGAGCTTCATGAGGTGCCCTGCAAGTTGATGGATTGAAAGCTGGTTTGGGCCAAGTGGGGGAAGCAAACTCCAAAGTTCAGGGCCCTCCATTGATGGTCCTTAGGCTAAAACACAAGTCTGAGGAAAACAGGGCATTTTGGGAAAAGTCCCAGAGTTAAACCCGTTCATGGCATTTGAAGCATTCTCTCAGGTTGGAGAAGGACCCCATATCTTGAAGGATCATGTAATACATGCCAAATTCCTTATGGCTAAAGCTGGTTTTGGGCAGTTTGGTGATCTCAGGAGACTCTGTATGACCCCCATGACTCAGAAGGCAGGAAGATACTCTGCCTTTAACCAAAATGAATGATCTCTTCACAGCTTCTCCTTTCTATGCTGGTAAAATAACATTTATTGTCTTTCTTTTATTCCACTTTTCCCTGGTGGGGTTTTCAGGCACTTTGTCCTTCAGCCTTATATATCAAGGAATTCATTTCACTTAACTTCTTTCAGGTTGTTAAAGTTTACTCAAAAAGAGTTGTCCATGGACCAAACATCTGCAGGAGGGTGTTCACAGCACTTTCCCTATAAAGCTTTTCAAGATGAGTTGAATCTTTCTTCATTGACCAAAGGGCAAGACCTGATGGCAACGAAAATTTTGGACAGTAGATGAATGAAAGCAAGACCATATGATTTAGCCAGTAGTAAGACTATAAAATAAGTCCTAGAGGCCATTGATGATTATAAAGTCTCTGGTTTTGTTGTTTTTCTGTATTTCTTCTGTCTTATTTTCCATTAGATCCTGATTTTAATCATTACCTTGCATCTGCAGTGCTACAATTTGTTTTCTTTCCTTCGTTTTCTTGAGCTGTTCTTCATCTTTCAAATTTCTGCTCATGGAGAAACTAAACAATCAATCAATTGTTTCTATCTTTGTAACTATAGTTTTCCTAATTTTTCTGTAAGTAAAAGTGTTTCTTGGTAGAATACTGAGACCACACCAGTGCTGCTGGCAACATGGTAGGAATGCTTATCCCTGTTTCGGTTTCCCCTGGATGGTGTGTTTGGAAATCAGCATCACCATATGAGCACAGGAAGAAAATAAAAATACACCTCAGCATCCTCATTGTTTGGTCTTTGACAGATATGAACCAAATTCCCCTGGAGTGAGCCTGCAGGGTTCCACACAAACAGAGTTTCACACAGACTCTGAAAATTAGGAAACAACTTTACGGAGGCTGGCAACTTTCGACCTGTCTGGTTAAAGAAATCAGAACAGCTTCCTTCCTGATGATTTTATAGTTCCACTGAGGCATTTTTGTTGTCATGATAAAACCAAGAAATTCTTCTCTCTTGCTCATTTGATGAAATAATAAAGCCTGTTGTGTTGCAAAGAACAGTTTGGTCCTGTTTCCCTCAAGTCAGTCCAGCTTCTACCCTTCCCTTTAATAACACAGGGAGGAGGCAAGAACAACTGGTTCAGCTTGGTGGTTTCTTCTTGAAATAAGTCTCAGTGAAGTGCATAAAAAAACTATCTAAACAATTTAAAATCTCTGAAAACACTTTAAATGTCCTAAATGACTCTGAGTATAAAAGGTATGAAAACTCTGGAAAAGAAATATCCTGGGGTCCCGTCTTGCCAATGGTTTCAAGTTCATGTAACTCAAAAGAGAAAAGACAAGAAGTAAAGCATCAGCTGGAAATTAGTCAAGCAATTAAAGGCAGAGATCTGAAATAACCTCATGTACTCAACTTGGACAAATCACCAAAGTGATAAATTGTTTGCTTTCTTGGAGACCTCAGCTTAAAACCATCTGCTTTTCCTGGAAAATTGATGTGTTTGCAGATGAGCTGGTGGATTTAAGATGAGAATTGCCGAATAGAATTCTAATCTAGAAATTCTCAGGCAAACATATCCCAAAGGTAGCTCATCCTGTCCACTCTTTCTCCTAAGGGCTGACAGTTATTTTTGACACTGACTAGCTTCCTCCACTGTCCGTAAATGGAACCCGGAAAAGTAGATTTCCTTGGATAGCTCAGTGTACATGGCTAATGCAAACATTTTTCTGTTTTGTTTGTTTTAAATAATAGTAGTGATAAAAAAGCCCCTGAAACACAGAAGCATAAAGTGATTTATTGAAAGTCACAGGACAAGCAAATGATAACAGACCCCAGACCCAATTTTGAAAACAGCTGGAGTTGCAGTGCAGAGAGGCCTCCAGATAGAATGGACCATCTTTCCAGGGAGCTGGTCCAATATTGCAGCTCTACTTGCCTGTCAAGGTCTCCACTTAAAAATAAAATAATAAAAAATAATAATAAAAAAGGCATACACAGACCCAAACCCCCCTAAACAAAAAAATAAACAAAATATCTATTGTTCGCTTTGATTATGTAGCTTTGTGATATCAAGAGAACCCAGCCTGAAGACATAAATCTTTAGGATGCCGAGTTTAATTTATTCACTAAGTGTATAGCTATTTGTTACAGCACCACAACATGGAAGAAGCTCCTCAGAGCTGGAAACACAGTGACAAAGGCATGTATCCAACAAGAAGGGCAAGGAATGTTTTGATCCTGCAACCATCTTTTATAATTGCTCCTGCTAAAAGATACCTAAATAGAGTGAGCAGAAAGAATAACCTGTGTTCATATTTATATTTCTTTTACAGGAGAGTTCATTTATTTCTCTTAATTGGAAGGATGATAGTTAAGTCTAAGAATGAACAGAGCTATACACTAGTACAGAGATGCTGAACTAGAGTATTCCCCTTTTGGGAGCAAACCATATTGGATAAATAGTTCTATTACTGTGCTCTGGCTAGGGAGGCTGCCCTGATGCAATTACACTGGTATAATTGGTAGTGCTTTGGTGTAGAGGCAAGGCTTCATTGTGGATAATTTGTTGACAAAATGATTAATCATTTATCATTTGACAGTTAATCTGGAAGTCTATTAATTCACTTCTTCCTTTTCCCCAACCTCCATCCCCAGCACTCACACACAGCCCAGTCTGGACCAATAATCCAGACTGGTGGACCACTTTCAGCCTCACTGTGGGGAATTGAGATCCATGTTGCTTTTAAACTCATTTGCCTGGGACTGGAGAGACCAAATCTGCCTTTTGTTTCCTTTTTTTTTCTTTTTTGGCCTGATTTCCCATTTTAATATACAGCTTTCAAGTCTGGAATATTCTGCACAAAAACTGGCTTCCTGACCTTGTCTTTCAAGTTGATGCATGAGGCAATATCTGATCAATTACATTTAAGTTGGCAGCCCTGTGTAAATGGAATATTTCTCAGGATGTGGGTGGAAGTCAGTAATATTTCCCTTTATGTTAAAATGGCTTTTTAGCCACTTAGAGATTAAGTGGTGAATATAAAGGGAGAGACAAAAAAAAAAAAAACAAAAAAAAAAACCTTTTAAAGGTGTTAAATTTATCATGTGTCATAAAAGAAAGATATCTAATAAGCCACCAGTACTTCTTGGGTGGTTTTTCAGTTTCGTTTTACACTTTTGAGATTAAAAGATACATGCAAAAATATGTACAAAGTACCTTTTAGAAACTTTGGAAGAGGTCAAGGAGAAAATAGCTGGATTTCAAAAGCTGAACTTTTCAAGGATTTCCTCTGATTTTTCTGAAACAAGATAGCCTCCTCCTCCTCTTAATAGTTCTTCAATGCCTTTTTGGTAGCCAAAATCTTTGTTCTTTTTTTTTTTTTTTTTTTTTTTTTTTTAAGCAGCTTTGTAAAAGAAGAACTAAAAATTAATTATGGCTATGGAACTTTTGCACAGAAGAGTTTAAAAAGCACAGACGTAAAGAAGGGAAAAAGATGAGGGCCCATTTATCTCATATTGACAGGACTAGCTTCAAAAGATGACCTTGAATCATAATCATCCTAATGAGCTGAAAATATTTCACTTTAACAAGTGAAACTATAATCAAATCAGTTTCTGAAAGCTCTACTAATGAGCATTTCCTTTGATGAAAACATGGTTCACTGTCTTAGTCTGCAGGAGGTGCACTACAGTAAGAGGCCAGCTCATGACAACTCATTAGCTGACCTGGGGAGAGACTAATTTGAATGCTTTTGATAAAAATTTCAAGGCTTTTTACTTAAATTACAATTTATGCACTTTTATAAATAGTCTAATTTTTATAAGTTGGGGGAAACGGGTTAGGAAGACTTCAAAGTCACGGAACAAAGTTTGTTTACAACATTTATTCTGTAGGATCTACAGAACTTTCAGGGGAGAATATTTTTAGCTAGTACTTATTTTTTTTTTCTTTCTGAAAAAACAAATGTTCTGAATTCAACCAATTCTTATGTTTGTTTATGCACAGAAGAAGAGGTCTGCCCTCCCCAGCTCCCTTCTTTCCTGACTGATGAAAACACTTTAAACTTTATAGCATTTAGCACTGGCAATATTTAAAGTCACTATTATTTACTGTGAGCTACTATATCAATTATCTCCAGAAAAACAGGCTTGTCTCATTAGGAATCTGAGTAATTCATTCAATTCCTTTAAACCAGTGGCAGGACTTAAATGAGAAACGATTACACAAATCTGGTTTACTACCGTTCAGCCCCCCTCCAGGGCTTATTCATTAGGATTATTCATCATTTTAACTCCTGCTCTGCTCGACACAGAAACAGTTTTCTGTTTTTCCTCCCTGCCTGGCAGACTTGCTGTCAAAGCTGCACTTCACACTGAAGTGTTCCTCGCTGTTTTAAGTTTCGCTCCCAGTCAGATCTTGGTTTTTCAGAGAGTTTTCTTTTCCCTCTCTAGCCCTCCAGACTTTCAAGGCTGCTCGGCTCGTGTGTGTGTTATGTGTCAGAGTGCTCCTCTCAGGCTCTGTGTGCTGCAGAGACTACACTGGGATGTACAGCCTGTGTGACTTGTCACTGTTTAGCAGGCTCTCCTTCCTCTGAGGCACAGAATGTGATACTCCCAGTTTGTGTTCCACTCAGTAGGTGACTGTTCTGTAGCACACTCTGTAAGGGCTTTGTTCACAGAGAATAAGAGAAGTTACACTCTTATACTGTGTCTGCTCCGTCCCTGGGAGTGTTCAAGGCCGGGTTGGATGGAGCTGGGAGCAATCTGGGATAGTGGAAAGTGGAACAAGATGATCTTTAAGGTCCTTTCCAACCCAAACCATTCCATGAATCTGTGGTTCTGTGAGTACAGGGGTCCAGAATGAATCCATGCTGGCTGCCTGGGATAAACATCGCAGAGCTCTAAGTGTCTCAGATGGGCTCATTAGATGTAGGCGTGGAAGCAGCTGCAGAGATCAATAAAAATGCACTTTGTTAGAGTGTTGCAGCTGGAAATGATGGTCTGGATTCAAAACTTGCTAAAGAGATCGACCTGATGTCCCTCAGTCATAGTCATTAAGGTGGGAAAAGACCTCCAAAATCATAAAGTCCAACCCTTATTGAATACCACCATGACCACTAAAACAGTGTCCCTCAGTGCCATGTCTACTTGGTTTTTGAACGCTTCCAGGGATGGTGACTCCATGACTTCCCTGGGAATCCTGCTCCAATCTTGACCATTCCTTCAGTGAAGTAATTTCTCCTAATATCCAACCTAACTCTCCCCTGGTGTAACTTGAAGCCATTTCCCCTTGTCCTGTAGCTACTTGGCTGGTAGAAGAGGACAAGTCCCACCTGGCTGCACCCTCCTTTCAGGGAGCTGTAGAGAGCAAGAAGGTTCCCTGAGCCTCCTTTTCTCCAGGCTGAACACCCCCAGCTCCCTCAGCTGCTCCTCATTACTTTGCTATTTGGACAAGGCTTTTCAGTGGTTGCAGTAATTTGGTAGCTCATAATTTTGGCATTTGCAAGTAGCATTTGCAAGTACTATCAACAACGCCAAACATCAGAAACTATTGGAATATGGAATAGAAGTGGTTAAATAAATAATTGTGAAGGAAAATGGAGTGTGTTTGAAATAAATTATTCTTTTTGTTTGCAATCCTGTTGCACACTCAGAATGCAAACTGGTCTGTACTTGGAATGTCACAGAAAATAATAGTGAGATGCTCCTGGCCCCCAATTCAAGCAAACAAAACAAAGAAGAAAATAAAAGAAAACCAAACCCAAACAACTGCAGGCCTTGATTTTAAATAATTTTCGTTTTGGAGGAAGTCTCATAGGGTTTTAATGAATTTGGACAAGGCAAAGCAAAGACAGATATCCTCAAAGCTTGAAGTAGAACAGGGCATCGTGGAGGAGCAAACACACTGCCTCATCTCTGCAAAGCTAGAAAATTACAGGGGGGAACCTGAAAGTGCAAAATCAAACAATAATTCATTGGGTTTTGAAATTCCTGTACTTTTGAAGTTGCTTTCACAAAATATGTATAGTCATGGGTTTGTTTTGCCTCAAAACTAAGGTGGGGATACAGGGTTTTACTAAAGTCTCATTTCAAGTTTTATTTTAAGGCCAGGCTGGAAGGGGCTCTGAGCAACCTGGTCTAGTGGAAGGTGTCCCTGCCCATGGCAGGGGGTTGGAATGAGATGATCTTTAAGATCCCATCCAACTTAAACCATTCTGTGACTCTATGAAATTTTTTTGTGCAAATCAACAGGATTGAACCATTGAGAGTCAGGACAGCTTATCACTTAAAAATTAAGCCAGCACTTGGAAACTTTAATTTTTTTTATTTTTCTTTTTTTTAATCTCTTGGGTTCTACTAATCTTTGTGACAGTATTTCCATCAAGGGGAAAGGAATAAAAGGTAAGAACTTTTCTTGCTCCCCTATAGAATTATCTACTTTTTTAAGTCCTTGCAAATGTGAAATAAAAGCAGTGGTGGTTTGACAGAAGTGGGAAGCAAGGGAAGGAAAAAAAATCACCTGGAAACCTCCAGAAGCTGAGCTGGTGAAGGTGATGTGATAGGGACGCGAACTGCAGCAAAGCAGGTGGATGGCATGGGCTCCTCTCTGGAGAAAGGGGAAAGTGGACTTGCTAAAGACTCTGACTGATGATCCCTGTCAAATTTAGTTGCCATGAGTGAGGAATTTGCCAGCTGAGCTGTCAGCTGTAGTCATGGGCTGCAGCGTGCTGTTCTTTTACCAGAGGCAGCGGAATGGCTTTATGCTCCTGGAATATTAATTTAAAGTCCTTTTGTTACACTTTAGGTCCTGCTAAATCTGACAGGGGTTGTTAAATTGAGCCTTAAATTTGCATGTGCCAATCCTTATTGCTTCAGCATGTTCTTACAGTCCCTCTTGGAGCTTTTGTACCTCTTGCACCAGCACGGTGTGATGGCTAGAATATGTTCCCAGAAAAGGCATGTTTTGAGGAAGGGTAATTGCAAGCAGGAGTCACCCACCTCATTGACTGACAAGATCTCCTGTTACCTTCCTTTTCCTCTTTCATGAAATAGTAATAAAAGTACGGATTCTTGTTTCCTGGGAATTGCACGTTGAGCTTTGGCAAACTCCTTGCAGCCCTCCACCGAAAGTCCCTCTGAAATAACACTGATATATCTGGATATATCTGGAGAACTCAAAAGCTCTGAAGTTTATTAAAAAGACCAGTATCTCCTTTAAATATTATTTCTTATTTCAGGGGTTAATTCTGGTAATATCAAAAAGGGAATTTTCCTTTGAGACTTGTGAGAGCAAGAAATAAATAAAAAAATTAAAAATTAAAAAAATCACAGCATAAATAATAAAAAGAAACTTGGTAGAAACATATTTCTAATATTTTCTTTTTTCCCTTTACAGAAGTCTTAGTGGGAGAAATATCAAAGGATAGTAAATAGTGCAAGAAAATACAGTTAATTAGGAAAGCTTTGTGGCTGGCCCAGCATCCAGCTGTTCCAATTAAGAGAAGGAACTCTTCATAAAACTGAGCAAGCAAACTCACCACAGAAAAGTAGTATAGTAGAAATATTAAAAGTTCCAATTTGTGGATGTTTTCATAGGGAGAAAGGTAAAGTTTTGTCATTCATTTACAAAAATTGGTCATTGCACCTTCTTCCTTTTTCTTTTTTTACCGTCTTGGTTGTGGCAGAGCCCCAAATGAGCCATTGGGGGGTATCAAGAAAAAAAAAAAAAGCTGAATGTGCTAAAATCTTCAGAAACACTGAAAAAGAAAATGTCAGGGAGTGCTCAGATGGACACAGAGTGAGCATCTGTGTAATCTTTCATCAATTCTGATGTCCTCACAAATGTTAGTACAACAGAATATTCTTCCAAGCATTTATAAAAGACATCATGCTCCACCATGTACTTTAAAAAAAGGAGGAATCAGAAGGAATTATGCATGACTTGCAGAGCTAATCATACAGCTTGAATAACAAACATCAAATAGTTGCAGAAAACAGCTCATGAGCAACCAAATGTCTGAAAATTATTCATCAAAATAATTCTGCTAGCACTCAATAATCATGCTGGAAAAAAAAAAATCACAAAGAGCAAATAAAAATGGTGTGAGTCTGTGAGCGTTTAGAAAATATGTTTATGCTTCTGAAATATAATCAGACTAGGGCATTTGGCTTGAGGGACAGAGGATGGTGTATGATAGTTCTTCATTCCCAGGACTAACATCGCCTTGTTAAAGCCAAGGGACCATTTTGAGAATAAAATTGAGTGAAAGAGTCTGATTTTATGAAAATTTCTCTACAAAGACCCAGCCAGACAGTTGCCCTCACCCTCCACCTGCTCCAACTAAATGCCATGGAGACACCTAGATGAAAAGCAAAGGTGATCAGCAGTACTTAAAGGGGCTCACAAAAAGGAGGGAGAGCACTTTTTACCACAGACAAATAGCAACAGGACAAAGGGGAGTATTTTTAAACTAAAAGAGAAAAGATTTAGATTAGATATTAGAAAGAAATTCTTTGCTGGAAGAGTGGTGAGGAACCACTCTTTGTTGTAAGAGGTCTAAGTGTCTGGAACAGGTTGCCTAGAGAAGTTTTGGATGCCCCATCCCTCAAGCCAGATTGGACAGGGCTTGGAGTGACCTGCCCTCTTGAAGGTGTCCCTTATTCCAAGATGGAATAAGATGATTTTTAAGATCCCTTCTAATCCAAACCATTCTGTGATTCTATGATATTATAATTTTCATCTTTCTGAAGGGATGATCCCAATCCCAATATTCTCTTCCTTTTTTTTTTCTGGCTTTGTGGTCCTGCATGTCCTCTACCTTCCACCAGTCTCAATCCTCACTGGAAGGATTTACCTAAACCACAAAAAATGGTAATCCAAGAAGAAACATGGATGGTTCCTGCTCTTTGAAGTGAGAGACCATGAACATTAGTACCAATGCACCAGAGGAGGAGACAGGCTGTGGTGTAGGAGTGGAAATCAGTGTCTGTAGGGTGGGGTAAAAGTGAATTCATTATAACCTCATGGCTGGCAGTGTTATCCTGTCATGGAGTTTGGTCTGTGGATCACCATTTCTTCCAGAGTGGGATGTTTAAGAAAAAAAGAAAAAAGGAAAAATATTTCAAAAATGTGAATTATTTCCATCTTTACTTGTGGTGCACAGCAAACAGGATTGTGTTATTAAAAGATTCTGAAATAAGTATCACCAAAAAGTGCATAAAATGTGAGTTATACAAGAGAACATTTTCTGAGCAATTGAAATTTTTTATTTGCTAATATCAATATTAAAGCAATATGTGTACTTCTATGTACATATACATTGCAGTGTTAAAATGCAGACATCAAAATCTATGTTTATCTTTTAGTATGCTAAAACAGACATCAGAAAGGCTATATATTTAATTATATGCATATTTTCAGAACTAATTGAACTGAGGAGAACATTTTAATGCATAATTTCTACATAATCATAATGAAAAAATAGAAATTATTTTTAAAGACTTTTGTAACAACAGCTGTTGGAAAATTAATTTGATATAGTCTCATATCGTGTTCTCATTTATCAAGATCAATTGTTGCAGAGGGAAAAGTGATTCAGCTGAAAATATTGTTATGTTGTTGATATTTACATCTATTCTGGCCTTACTCAACGTTCCCGGGTCTCACTTTTGCACAGGTTTTCTCTGATGAATGTTCTCTTTCCTGCTTATTTGAGCCTCAGCATCTCTTCTGCCCCATGGCTGGTGTTTTAGGTGGCAATGAGCTTGACTGGGGATCTGAGAAGGAGTTTATAGGGTCAGGAATGGAAAGCAGAGGCCACCTCCATGTGCCACAAGCTGAGAGGAGCCGGAACCTGGTGGGACCTTGTCCTCCAGGTATCTCCTTTAAAGCTCACATCCCTATTCACAACTCAGCTCTGTGGCTTCTCCCCAGCCAGATGATCTCCTGCTTTCCTCTCCCTGCACTTTACCTGGTTCAGGTGCCTCAAACCCTGGGAGAGAAGAAATTTCAGAGGTTTGCCTGAGGGTGTGAGGCAGGAAGCCACGTCAGACAGAGCCTGCTGTCTGACCCAGCTCTAATGTTGTGGATTGCTGCCTCCAGGATGCCTGTAGCGTGTCTACAGCTGTCCACATGGTTCTGCTGGCTCTCTGAGCCTGAAATGCAGTTTAGACCTAGTTAGTGGGGGCAGCACAAGAAGGGACTCTGATTCAGAAAGCTACTCTTGGGAGGGAACACATCTCTTTGAAGCTCTCTCTGAAGAGGCTTTGCTTGGCTCCCTGCTTGTCCCTCTGTCCTCATGACATTGATAGTTCACAGAGACGTTCCCCAAAACACATCTCATACTTCAAAAAGAAAAAAAGAAAAAGAATTCTTTTGTTTTGAACAATTTTCCCTGATAATTCTGTTCTCATCAAAGAAAGAGCTTGTTTTCTGAGCAAGAATTCAAGTTTTGAAATTGCCATCTAAGATTGTTTAGAAAACAATGTATTGGCTTTTCCCCAACACTATGGATTTCTGTTCCCTTTAAGGGGACACATATAGTCAAATTGTAAGGTGGGATGGACTCCACCTGGTATATATATATATGTGTGTGTATATATACATAAATGCAGATATATTTGTCTTCTACTCTGCTCAGGTGAGGCCTCACCTGCAAAGCTACCTCCAGCTCTAGGGACCTCATCACAGAAGGGACATGGACTTGATGGAGCAAGTCCAGAGGAGTCCACCAAGATGATCAGAGGGAGGGACCACTTCTGCTATGAGGAATGCTGAAAGAATTTGGACTGTTCATTCTGAAAAAGAGAAGGCTTTGGGGTGACCTAATTGTGGCCTTTCAGTTCCTGAAGGGATCCCACAAGAAAGATGGAGAGAGACTATTTACAAGGGCCTAGAGTGACAGAACACGGGGAAATGGGTTCAAACTCCGTAGATTTAGATTAGATATTGGAAACAAATTCTTCCCTGTGAGGGTGGGGAGGCCCTGGCACAGGTTGCCCAGAGAAGCTGTGGCTGCTCCATCCCTGGAAGT
>JAWWTY010000106.1:111731901-111743264 GCA_035222235.1 Margarornis squamiger
TGTCCCTGCCCATGGCAGGGGAGTGGAACAAGGTCTTTAAGGTCTCTTTCAACCCAAACCATTCTATGATTTTATAATTTTGATTCTATGTTGGCACACCAGCTATCCCTACCTAACTTCATGTAGAAGATGAAGAAAGTGAGAAAACAGATGATTTTTATACAGAGCTTGTGTACTTACTGCTTCCTAGTATTTCTGCTTTATTCAGTATTTTTTCTGCTGGCTTCTATGATGTGTGTATCACTGCATGTAGAGGAAATGTAGAAAAAGTTAAATCAGGAAGATTTGTGATTATTTTTTCCTTTAAAGTGGTGGTTAAATATTGATGCACTTCTATACTTTTGAATCAGTTTGTCTCTTGCATCATATTATTCACATGTTCAAATCTCTCTCTTCACTTATCCATGGAAATGGCTGTGATCTTAGAGGAGGAAAACTAAACCTTTGCAAACCACAGAAGCTCTCACATTCAGACACTGGACTTGTGTTCACTTTGTGCATAATAAATGCAATTTTTACCCCTGTCACTTACAGGTTGCTCTGTCATTGGTGCTGGCTGGAGGTTAATTCTCTTTCATACGTGGGGGGAAAGCACTGTGTGAATATTCTTCACCTGCTTTCGGTGCAACATGAGTTGTTCTTAATATAAATCATGAAAATAACACTTTTTAGCTCATTTGAGTGACTTTGCTGTGACACAGGCTGGGGTATAGTGACACACTGTCTTCTGGTAGCAGGACTGAGGGCATTAATGTCCAGCTGATGGCAAAAAACAGCCAAATGTCTTGGACAGGTAACTCTTAGATTGCAGCACCAGCAAGTGGAGTCATGAAGTAAAAGGTGGTGAGAGATCATTCCAGTCATCCAGACTGCACAGTTTTATTGTGTTATGAAATAAAATAAAAAGGAAAGTTATCTCCAGTTTAAATGAGATGAACAGGTGTTTGCTCTCCAGTTTTTCTGGTCCCACTGTGAGCAAGAAGATAGAGGGGATTCTTTTTTTTCCTTGAAGGTTCCTCAGTCTTCTTTTTTATGTTTTTTTTCAGAGCTCAACTTCTAATTTTATTTAACTTTTGCTCCTGTATTACAATCTCATCACACCAACTTGACTGCTTTTAATTTTCCTTGTCGTGGAAGAATAAAATAAATGGGTATCTGGTTAATATTTGTGATTCTTTGTCTTTGCAACAGAAACGCTTTTCTCCTTGTTTTACCTTTTTTTCAGTATTATTTTTTTATTGTATCCCCAAAACAATAATCAACAATCTGCCTTTATTTTAATTTGTGTTTGAGAAGGTAAAAAAAAAAAAAAAGAAAAGAAGAAAAGTGAGGTAGGTCCCTGTTTAAGACAAGTTAGATCTAAATATATATGGGATTTTCACTGATGCCCGAAGAGAAATGAGGCTAACTTAAAATTTTACTGTTATATTGACACCAGATGTATCAGTTATGAGTTTGCTTTGAAGGAGTGGATATCTTGGGAACAAGCACTGAAACTTGATTGTTGGTACATGATCTGGAACATTTTTGTCCTGACCTGGAAGACACCCAAGAGTCCTGGGATTTGTAATGGATGGAAAACTGTTCCCAGAATCAGTTTACAGGCAACCACTTTGTTTTGTTTCAGTAGCAGGGACATGGGCAGACCGTATTGGCCACTCCTAGGGCCAGAGAATGTTACTATTATTAGAATATATTTAAATTTATTAAAATAGATGTAATATATTGACCAAAAATTAGAAATGGCAATTGTTGAGAGTACATTGAATACCCAGACAAAGGAAACAAATTTTTCCACATACAAGTTAGGATGTACAACCAAAATGGGTTTGGGTGTTCATCTTCCTTTCTTCCCTTTTCTCTCCTTTCTTTCATTCCTTTTTTCATAAATAATTAGTTAACCTATGGCAAGGGGAATAACCTAAAGTTCATTTTCTAATCTTAAATAAAACATTAGCTGGTTTGGCATTTTCAGATTTCAAAAGCTTCTTTCAAGAGGTAAAGAGAGTTCTTAGATATTAAAGACTAAAGCCAGTGATAATTGCCACTGGGTTAATTGGGAAAGAGAGAGAGCAGGCTTGGAACCCTCTCAAATTAGTTATGGATTAATGAAGCCAAGGAAAATAATAAGTTAACGTTGCAATTGATAAAGCTATATCAAAGGCTGTATGTTTTCCTTGGGTTTTCCACCCTTTCCGTGTACCCAGAATTCTCTGCTCCTCCACCAAACTACTGATAGTTGAAATCTTCATGCTCTGCAAATCCAGACTAACTTCACCTCTCTCTTCCACAAGGGCAGGATTTCATCATGCAGACAGTCATTGCTGCTGCATGGGGAGAAAGAGCACAGATCATCCCATCCTTAATCCTCTCAGGGAAATCTGTATCTCTGCTGTGCTGGAGGCAGTGCAATGCACCTCGTTTAGCTCTCAGGAAATATAATATAATTCTCTCAGATAGCAGCTAATTTCTAGGGTTTTTCAGGAGGAAAGGGCAAATAAGCAGGGATTACCTCTTGCCCAGATAAGCAAGTAAGAAGGAAAATAACTCTACTTATTAACATTCTAACATACACTGATATGCGTTGGTTAATCATAGATATTCGTTATCTAAAAGTTGGGTTTCTTGCCAGAGAAGAGGGATTAGCAGTATCAGAAAATATTTTGTCTCATGTTAATGAAGGTAAAATGAACTGCCTGTCTCACACATAGGAGTGATACTAAATGCATGTTAGATATTTAACTTCTAAATGGGAAAGAATCGATGCTATCCCACGTACAGAGGAATTAGAAACTTAGGCATTGGAAAGTTAAGTTTTCGAGTCTAGATGGCAAGTAATTCTTCTGAACAGCGTTGTTTCAGCACAGGACTCCCTTAGGAGTCCAACAAATTCTTATATATATATATATATATATATATAAAATAATCAGAATTATGAATAATTTTCAGAAGTAAACGTATAATTTGTAGACATTTACTTGGGCCAGACAAATGCTACCATGTACCCTGCATTGGGAACACCCTCAGAGATGTTCTCTCTTCATGAATAATAATTGTCTTTAGATGAAATCTCAGAATAGAGGACACTTATTAGAGGTTGAGCTCTTGTATTGAGCCAAAGAGAAATGAGTCTTTCACTTTAATGATGCAATTTCTGTCCATATACTCCACAGAAGTCAGTGCATGTTCAAGACATTTTCTTTCCTTTTCAATGTACTAGACTGATTCTGTATAGCTCAATAAAAAGCAGGTTTTTTTCTGGAAACTCCAGAGGAAAATATGGCAGTCTTACTTCAGACACAGCGGCCAGAAACATGTTTTTCCCAGCACCACAAACAAAACTAAAATAAATCCCTTCTTGGAAGTCCAGCTAATCCTCTTAAATAGGCATGGAAGCCAAGATTTCAGGAACTGCAAGGTGACTGCAGAAAGTCTAGATTAAAGAAGGACATAAAACTGAGAACAGGGGTCAGAGATGGGGTCTGGATGAAGGGCAGAGTTCTTGATGAAGAGGAAGCATTAAGTAGAAGTTGCATCTCTCCTGAAACCTTCCTTGTGCTTCTTGCTCTTACAGTCATGCAGGGACTGCTAAGGTAGGGTACTTCTACATCTCCAAAGTTGACTGAAGGGTTGGATATTGACATTTCACTGGTGTGGAGGCCATGGAATGCCATTCAGCAGTCTTCCTTCACAAAGTTCAAATATCCTGTTCGTTATATATTGTGCTCAATGTATTGATGGAACTTTTAGTGAGGTACTGCATGTGTCGGTTCTTATTTCTTGAATTGTATATTATAATTTGGGAAAAAAAAAAAACTAAACAAAACAAGCAAACACCAAAATTGTCTGTACTTCTCCACTGTTTACAGTAAGATCAGGTTGTAGCACCTGGGCTCACTCCAACTGATAGTTTATTTGTCTGTAAGTAGGTTATTTGCAGAGCAGTGACTAATCACCACCATAAGTTCAGGTGGCACAATCTGACCCTGAAACACCACAGTGCAGTTGAACAGTTGACAGCATTTAAAGACCATTGAAATCCTATTAATGGGGCTTCTGTTTAGTTTGAACTTTCAAAGGGGACTGTAGTCTTGGAAAAATTATTACCCATCAAAGACAACCTTATTGAGACATCACAATGAATATTAGTCTGGGGCGATATGTAAATGTGGGTGTCATTTGCATGACAATGCAGTCTGACCCAGCCCATGCTTCCATCTGACAGCCCAGTACCAACATGTAAACTGTAAACAATAAAAGGGGACAGAATGCCCCAGCAGGGGTCCTGCAACACGCGACATGGAGAGGAACAAAACATCTCCTGCAGACACAGAGCTGTATCTGTTAGTTTAATAGCAGCAAAACCAATTCAGGAGCTTTGTGGTCAAAGATCTGACACAATTTCCAAGCTAGTCCTCGACATCGCTGTCATGATCTACTGTAACTTTTGGTAAGACCCAAAGAAGTTTAATCAAGCAAAATTGCTGAAAATAGAAATCTTTACTGAATCACTAAGAGCTCCTTTTTAAAGGCTGGCCTTCTGTTTACTGGAAGCTAACATTGCATGCTTCAAAAAGTGCTCTCTTCAAAACAGTTTTCATAGAGGGATTAGGAAGAGGACAGTAGAAACACATAAGCCTTTAATCAATAGGTCACCCGTTAAAATTTGGCTTACAATGGCAGTGTTTGCAAGCGACTGACATCTGTGAGCAGCATGTGTAAACTGTCAAGGCTTCATTGGTGTCAGAGAAACTAAGACAATTTACCCCAGTTTAAAATCAGACCCCGTAGTCAAGGGAGGGGACAATTTTCCTGTATGATTCGCAATTCATGAGTGGATTCATCCAAAAACTGTGACTGTATTTTGGCTCTACTGAATACTGATCCCACATGCCCTTCAAATCTAAAGAATGGAAAGGCTGATATACTCTCTTGTCCATTCTCTCATCTTCCAAATCCTTTCTGTATCCTCGCTTCTTCAAAGAGGCTTTAAACTCCTATAATGCAATGTAAATGAGGAGAGGAACTTCACTGAAGTTTCCAGCACCACGGAATATGAGCAGCATGGCTGGAGAAATATCTCCACTGCCCTAAAGGTACCCACCATGAAAAGAGATGCACTCTGAGCTAGTGCTGAGGTTAAATTTCATTGGAGCCATGCAGCCACTCTGATGGGTTCCCTGTGTCACTGCAGGTGGTGTGAGCAGAGGAGTCAGCAGTGAAGGCACCTGGAGAAGGGCTAAGTCCAGTACAGCATGGACACCTGCTTTGTTGGGGCTGAGTGTGCAACACACCCTCTAACTGTCCTATAGGATGAAATTCCCTATGTGAAGTCTAGGGAAGGCTGTGCACCTCAGGCATGAGAACCTAAATATAGCCACTATCCCTTGGTGAGTAGCTGCTTGGTTATGCAGGGTTATCTCTGAGATCCTACTGGTCTCCTGAGCTTGGCAACTGGATAGAACTGGAGTCAAATATATTCTTTTACAGTCCAAAGTCTGCCCCACTTTTTTCAGTGTTTGCAAAGACAGTGATCTCTTTGCTTTTCATGTATAGAGAGGCTTTCACCCACATTTATGTCATAAAGTTCTGGACGTGGCGTTCGTTTCAAAATAGGAAACTTGGGGTTTTATCTCTTCTTGGCTCAAGGTCAGCCATGCTCAGGTCATCAAGCACCTCAATGTCTCTCTTTACCTCAAACATTATTACAAAAGTCACCATGTGAAATAAAAAATGAGCTCAGGCAGCAGCAGCTTGAACCCACCAGATGCTGTGGCTTCCTTTCTGACTGGAGAGCAAATGAGCCTAAGCTCTTGGGAAGGAAGATGGCCCTCTTTCCCACGTGTGTCTGTGCTCTCACCATTGGATTATAATATGAAAGATGGACATTGTCACTCTCCTCAACAGAAAGTGTCTGTATCTCTACTTAATGAAGTGTGTGTCTGAACTGGTAAACTGGTAATCTGAAAACATCTGCCAGTTCAACTGCCTCAGGGGGTGTTGCTGGTATCAAAGCAATCAGACAGGGATATCTCTGAACAAGCACAAAAGTGGAGCTCAAGGAGCTTCAGAAAGGTTTAAAAAAGCTGAGAAACACCATAATAGCACAATATCTTCCAAAACTTGGCAGATATTCACCTGAATAGACAAATATAAGGTTTGGGTCTCTAATGCTACTTTATTCATCCAGACTCTAGATGAGAAGAGGTCTAGCAAGCTTTAGAAGGATTTATCTAGCTCAACATTGAGAAAATGGAGATGACCTTCACAGCCACACTTCACATCAGTAGTATTTCTGTCTGAATATGGAGTTTCATCAGTTTCTGGACAAAATTTGTTATTTTTTTTTGTTGTATGAGACTTTACTGTTTTTTTTGAAACAAAATAAATTTTAAAACATTTTTCAGAGAACAACTGAGCTTTTCATGCTGATCCTCTTTATTTGGCATGTATATTGCATTTTTTCCTATGCAACTTTGCATGATATAATGTATAATACATGACAAAGTGCAAGTGAAGGATCAAAACTGTTTGGTTTTTTTTCCATGAAACATAACATTTGATTACTTTACCCTTAAAATTTTGAAAAAATTGTGATGTTGAAGAAAGTTTCCTTTTGTCCAGTCAGCATTCTCCCATATTCTTTTGGAACGCTTTATTACCAGTTCTAACTAAATTCACATGAGGAAGGTAAAGGCAGCAATATGGCAAACAACGCCTATGATATTTCAGAGAACAACTGCTTGACATTTATATTAGATTTCTGGCCGACTATTACAATACCTTTGATGAGTGAGATCTTGATTTAACTCCTCATGGAGGTACGAATGCACCTCCCAGAGCCTGTGAAGATGCGGTGCCAAGGAGGAAGAGCAGATGGTGTTTGCCTTGTCCCTGCCCCCTGAGTATCACCCAAAGGGATGACAGCTTTACGCTGCACCTTGGCTCTGCAGAAACCTGATGAGGGAAGATCCCATGTGGTTGCACTGAATGAACCCATCTCCTGCTGCTCCTTTCATAAAGGTGTGGAAAACAAGTCTGGGAGAGGTCTCAAGAGGCCATGCCATCCATTCCCTGCTCCCAGACGGCGTCAGCAGGTTCATGGTTGACGCAACATAGTTTTGGGGGCTCTGTCAGCTGGGTGTGGTTTCATGTGCAGGGAGCAAGGGATTAAGGACTGAGAATCTTTGTAGGAAGGTGGGATGTTAGTAGTTTTCTTTCCCAAATTAGAGTCTGGTAGACAATATTAGATTTGAACAGTTGCTTAGCTTTTCAAAAGACAAGAAGAAACTGAGAGGTGGACTAGTACCATAAGTATAGAAGAGGAACTCCTCATCACTTTGATCCAGGGAAGAGATAAGATCTGTTGCTCCATGAAGATGCTTCAGCTCCTGGCTTTTAGACACACATCCATGTACATGATTTTGAGATAGTTTCTACTTGTGTGTC
Source organism: Margarornis squamiger (assembly GCA_035222235.1). NCBI lineage: Eukaryota > Metazoa > Chordata > Aves > Passeriformes > Furnariidae > Margarornis > Margarornis squamiger. The sequence goes on from JAWWTY010000106.1 coordinate 111,739,351, forward strand.
CTCTTTGGTCTGCAGAAAAGCATTTATTCTCATTTTATAGGGAGGTGCCGAAACACTGAGCCCCCAGATCAATACTGTAGCTACAGCTAAGGCTGCTTGTGTGTGGTTTGTCAAGTATTGACAGTTGTCCAAATAAATGAATGTCTTCCAGAGAGCAATGACTGTAACAGTAGCCTCTCTCATGAATCACCTTCTTGAGGGAAAGAATTTAGAGCCTTGCTGAAGATGCATCTTCCCAGAGAAAGATATTTATTCACATAATTTTACCCTGGACTGTTATCTATGCCAACATATGACAGTGTAATGTGAAGTTTAAATCAGTCCACAACAAGTAGATCCTTCCTTTACCAGTGTGTTCAAATTGTTGGCATCTGTTGGTAGAGTGTTTAAAATATTAGGAATACTAGGAAAAAATTCTTCCCTGTGAGGGTGGAGAGGTCCTGGCACAGGCTGCCCAGAGAAGCTGTGGCTGCCCCATCCCTGGAAGTGTCCAAGGCCAGGTTAGATGGAGCTTGGAGCAACCTGGGATAGTGGAAGGTGTCCCTGCTCATGACAGTGGTTTGGAACTAGATGATCTTTAATGTCTCTTCCAACCCAAAACATTCTATGATTCCATGAAAATCAGAATATTTCCCTCATAGTGCATCTGGAAATGTCAGGGGAAAATATGTTGAAGGATTGTTTTCTTGATATTTACTCTGTACTACCGAGTAAATTATGCTACTATGCATGAGAAAACTACAATCCACAAAAATGCATTCAACACAATAAATCTGATATTTTTTTCTCATTAAAGAAAAATAATTTTTACATCTAATATTTAAAATCCTCTAAAATCATACATCTCTTTATTTTCTCTGCCTGTTTACCAAGTGATCAACTTAGGTTTCAAGGTGGTGAGTCTTTAGATTGTGAGCATCAGTCACCACCTAAGGCAAAGCCTTTCCCTACATAGGTAAGCAAGTGAGTGTCTCCTGGCTTGGGCTGACACTTCCACCTTTGTCAGTTTATAGGATGATGAATGTCTGATGGTGCTTGCAGGATCTAGTTCTCTGTGTTTCTTAAAAAAAATACAGCCACTATCATGTCTAATATGTATGCACATGTATAAGTGTACCAATTTTCTGGAAGTGGGAATAAGCTTAAAATTGTTATAATAATCAGTATGGGCTATATTGTGCCTTAAGGCACAGCCCTAAGCAAGGGACGGTGCATAAACTAGAAAGAACAGGTTGGATTTTATTTCCTTCCCTTCGTTTCCTCCCCTTCCCCTCCTTCCCCTAAGGAAAAAGGGGGCAATTAAAAAAAAAAGGCTAATTGCAAAATTCTCCTCCAGCCCTTTCTGAGTGTCATCAGATCTCTGAACAGAAGCAATGAGACATTTTGGAAACACCAGACTCTCCTTCTCCCTACACACTCATCCTTTCCATCCTCTCAGGGTCCCAGCTTCCTTGTCTCCTTCCACGTCCCTCAGGTCACTTCCTTCTGCTGCTGCTGCTTCAGATTGTTGGAGACATCTGGGTTCTCTTTCTGGGCAAGTGCCACCTGACAAGTCCTTAGCATATTTGTCTGTATATCTGTTACATCTTCATCACCTCAGCCCTGTCACAGCTCTCTTTGAGCCTCTCCGCTTCTGGGTTTTTTTTCCCTACCTTGTTTGGACAGGTATTTATACCCCTGTCTGTGATATGAAACAGGGGACAGGTTACAGGGTGAATGCTACTGGCTCATTCAGTGTGTGCATGGGACACCTGTGAGCTGAAAAAGTGGATTTAAGACCCCATCTGTCACCCACCAGTTTCCGCAAATCAAAAGCTTAGTTATTTTTGGCTGCCACACAGGGAATTCACTTCGCTACTCTCCCTTCGCTGGGATATTTGGTATTTTTAGGCACTTGGCTGAGGGATCTACATTACAAGCCTGCTGACTGTGAGCTCCCCAAATAATCAGTGGAGAAAGTGATAAGTACACTGGAGAGGAATGTGTATCTTGGGGGTGATGACTTACCCTCTGGAGCTGCCTGTGTCTCCCTGTAGGGAGATGCTGGAAGAATAGACTCTTTTTGCCTCCAGTTACATGTTGTGGATGTGGGTACTTGTTTCAGATAGCAAACTGACAGGCATGTTACATTGATTTGTTTACTCTTTTTTATGATAAAAATGATCGTGCCCCATGAATCATTCAAAGTTACATGAATCGCTTTGCTGTTCTCAGTGTCTGACTTTTTTCATTTGATCATTGTTGATTCTTCCATTTACAAGAAGGAATCAAAAAGTCGTGCTAAGGTCAAATACAGTTTATTTTAAAATTAAAGAACTCATAGTAAAGGAAGAAAAAGTTCAGCAATTCGTTCGCCTTTGAGTGCACTCAGTGGGTCATGCTATTCCTACATCAAACCACGATTTTTTTTTTTATTTAACAAAAAAAAAGGAGTGGGGGGAAGATTAAGCCTGGAGACTTAGTTATTGCTGGTTCCCCAGTCACATCAGTCAGCAACATGGGAGTTAAGGTGTCAGGATGACAAAGAACAGTTCAATTTGTTCTAACATTGCACCCATACTCATGTACATATTAGAAAGCTATAAAATCTCAAAAAGGCACCATTTGAAACGCTCTGTGTTAAAAGGGGGCAATTAGTGGGCAAGATGAAATGAAGGTACAGTTGTAATTATTTCATATCTTGAAACAAAAAGGAAGGACTGAGATGTAATTTCACTGTTAAGGAAACGCGAGGCTTCTGGAAAAAAAAAAAAGGAAACTTTTTAGAACTAATTGCTTGGCTCTAATTAGAGAATCTAACCTTTGGAGGAATAGTGGCTGTTGAAACTCCAATTTTATTTGCATATATTAATATGTACATGACAATTACACCCCCAGAGAAAGTACAGCCTGTGCCCCAAAAGCCTAGTTTTAAATTTAGAAGCAAGAAAGAAATTCTAAACAACTTAAGAACATTTCGGTGCTTCTGTAGACTTAGGATCCATTTTATGAAAACTTTGGAGTGTTGAAATGACAAGTCTAGTTGTCATTTTAGATGATGTGGAGATGCACTTGCTTATGTCTAAATGTTTGTACTCAACTATCTATACCATCTATATCTGTACATGTGTAAGTGTGAAAAAATTAGAATCATAAAATCTTTAAGTTTGGAAAAGACCTCTAAGATCTTCATTGATATATATACATATATATGTATATAAAAATATATAAATATAGAGATATACAGGAAAGTTCTCAATATTTATTCTGTTTTTGCAATAAGTGTTGGTAAGGGGATCTCCCCATCATACCCAGCAGTAATACAGGAATGTAGAAAACCCAGTGTTGTTGCTACCAAAGAATTGATAAATGTGGGTAAACATGAGAGAATTTTGGGAACTTGGTGTTAAGATCCCCAGATATTAAAATGTCATTACAACTTTGTTAAAAAGTCTGCTAAAGGTCTGGAATGGTAACTCCAAACTATTATCATTGAAATCTTGATTACATTGAATCTTGATTACTTTGGTAATGAGGATAAAGATTAATTTGGTTATAGAGGGAAGATAATCCTACAAGATTCAAACACCACACTGAGCACAAGTCTTTCTGCCGTTTCTTATCCAGATTTGCCCTATAAAATGTTACATAAAAGAGAGAAAACAGCATGAGTAACTGATGAGGAAGGTAATAGAAAACTGGAATGTAGTAAAATATCAGTTATCATTGTCTTGATAGTCATAGAAAGTCTAAGTAAGATGGGAAAGGAAGCATCTATGAAGCCTCTACTGGGTAATAACTGGAAGCTCCCTTTGGATGAAACTCTGAAAAATATATTGCATGGAATAATTCTGAGGTGACTAATGAATGAGCAATGAGCAGTAGTTTTCACAGCACATCTTCAGATTCTCTAGCAATGTTGTATATTTGTGTCC
>JAWWTY010000106.1:111743364-111832105 GCA_035222235.1 Margarornis squamiger
GACTAATGAATGAGCAATGAGCAGTAGTTTTCACAGCACATCTTCAGATTCTCTAGCAATGTTGTATATTTGTGTCCTTACAACATTTCAAGCTCTTTGACATATTTTCCCCTTTTTTGGGGTAAGCATTCTGGCTGCTGTGGCAAAAAGGTGGAGCAGTTATTGGTTCCAGTTATCAGAGGTGAGGCGGCAGTTCACTGATCACCAAGTCACACACATGTGACAGGTTGGGAATACTCTTGTATGTGCCTGGGTGTAAGTTTAACAAACCTAAATATATTTTTTTTTAAAAAATCAGAAAAAAAATCAGATAAACATTTTTGAAGAAGGAAGTATCAGAAAATAAAAACAATGGCAACACACACTTGATGATAACAAATCCTTAATTTCAAATTATATGTAATTAAAAAACTGTATTATTCTGAAATGTCACTGTTAAATCAAACGGTGCTATTCCATCATAATAAATAGTGACAAAAGAAAAGCAAGCTAAAACTTTCAATATTATTCCTCTAATTTTTACAGACTTGAGCATTGTATGAAAAATAATGCATTTAATTACTATTTGTTGCAAAAGAAAAAGGCACCCAAAAATCTGGAGGGTTCTTGATTCAAAATTCAGTAGTTCCTGGTGAAAAGGCTTTGAAAAGGCAGCAAAAAAAAAAAAAAAAAAAAAAAAATCCATCAAAACAAATATACTTCATATAACTTGTGTTAAATGTGCAAATTAAGCTTCCAGAACAAAATATTAGTTATGCCAATGTTGTAAAATTTCAGCAGAGAAAGTCTAGCTAAACTTTTTTGACTATATAATGCCATTTTTTCTTAAAAAAAACCCTGTCACATTTAGTTTTCACAGTTGTTAGATTTTTTATCTTCAGAGTCATACATTCCAAATCTATATGGTCCTGGGATTAGTCCCAGTTTGGATGTTCTGACCTTCCTCTGGGATGCAAAATTCCTTGAGAGTTTGAGTATGGATAAGTGGTATCTGTTCATCTCCAGGCCAGAGAACAGACTTGTGCTGTTCAGCCAAAGACTGAGACTGTCTTCCCATTGGGAATTTCATCTTGAATGAATGGAAAGGGCTTTAAATTCCTTTCCTAGTGACATGGATTAATGGAAAGCATTTCTTTCACAATCTACATGTCAATCTTTCTACTGAAACAATTTCTCTGGGTGTTGCTTTTAAAGAGAAAGGAAAAGTTCCCCATATGAGGGGGATACATTTTTCCAAATTCCAACAAGATCAGACCAAAGCGTAGATTTCTAGGATGAAGGATAATATGCACAGTTTATATTCACTATTGGAATTGGTGGTCTTAGAGGTCTTTTCCAACCTTAATGATTCTGTGATTCAAAGAAATATCTGATTTTAGTGAAAGCAAAGGCAGTTCAGCACACAGAGAGAGGTATTTAGCACCACCTCCATTCTCAGTTACAACGATGCCACTGAAATATCTCAAGTCTCTGTACAGGCCAAAGTCTGACCACTGCTAATTTTATTTGCACTGCACAACCCTGAGGATCTCAGGGAGCCATTGGCAATGCTTGTTTGTTTTGTAAGAATCTAGAGGCTTTCTACTGGGTAACTTCTTCTCCTAAGGGGAAAATATGAATAAAATAACAAGTGAAATTTATGACAGTGCTGTGTCTGAGGCACAAGTAATATGTCTTCATATGGAAGGGAATGTGTATTCATTTAGGAGTGTAAATGATGGCATGATGTCAGAGCCAGTGTATGGCACAGGGATCATTCACATCTTGTTACAACCAGTGATTACAGAGGAGTCATTTTGTAGTTCAACAGCATTATCGAGGCTTATTCTCTGTAACAAATGATATCTTTTATTTTATTTTGTGATTATCCAACAGATCACTGAACCATAAAGCCGCTGCTCCCAGCTAACAGGGAGAAATACCAGGGCCATATGTCTCTCCCAGAACTGTTACTGTTCTGTATATAATTATCATTTTTCTATCTGCCACTCACAGTGTGTGGGTCAGACTCCAGCTACCTCTGATATTTTTGAGGCTCTGACAGAAACAATGGGAGGTGGAATTTTTGTAATAATAGATGTAGTGACTAATCATTATTCTTTTCCCCAAGTCACCATGAAAGATTGCTTTAAAATTCAATTAAAAGTTTTAGCCTGACATCTGCATGATTAGAGCCATTTAGTATAACATCTAACTTGCATAAATATGAATAATAATATCATCTTCATAATAGCAATTTCTTTTTTATGCACTTAGTAAAACTCATAAGCTCAGCAATCTTGATACTCATGACCATCTCAGGCAAGATGCTATGGATTTTGAACCACAAAACCATTTTCTTACACACACACTCATATATATAGTTATAAAATTACTGATATGACACACGGTGACTTGATTACATTCCTCTTTCTTTCAGCTTAGAAAATTTATTCTATCTGATCTGCAATGAGTCCTCTAGTCATGTACATTGTGCACTGCTCTGTACACACCCTCCTAAGTTTGCTTAAAGGAATTATTCATTCATGCTCCCACATTATGCTCTTACATTGACACATAAAAAATAATCAGTACAGCCAAGATAAGAGCAAAAACACCAGTCATCTTTCTCCTTTCAGCATTTACACAGACAGAACAGAGAAATTTGCAGTTATTTTATCAACTGTAGCATTTTGAGCCACATCCTTTGCAGAAACATCTGAATCACACTGATTATTTCTTGTTGAACCAGAAATACTCCAAACAACTTCTGAAAAAACATTTTCCAACATCAACCCACAAAATTAAATGAGATTTCTAAATAAAGGAATAAGAAGTTATCTGAAATCAGAAGGCAGATTCAGCTAAAGTGATGTAGTGGCGAGGTGGGAGTCATCTGCTTCTTCCAGGTAACTAGTGATAGGACAAAGGGAAATGGCCTCAGGTTGTGCCAAGGGAGGATCAGATTGGATATTAGGAAAAAAATTTTCATTGAATGAGTGGTTAAGCACTGGAAGAGGCTGCCCTGGCAAGTGGTGGAGTCACCACCCTTGGAAGTGGCACTTCACGATATGGTTTAATGAGTGATATTCGGTCACAGGTTGGACTTCATGATCGTGGACATCTTTTCCAACCTTATTGATTCTATGATTCTCAGCATCATATTGAGACTGATTAAAAGGCTCCAGTGTAGACTATTCTGAACAGGAACAAATGCACATTTTTTTAAGAGTTAGCATACACAGCCTGTTGAAGTACAGGACAGGGAAGGATATCTTCAGGCAATGGTTTTGAGGACCATATGCTGGAAAGGTTATAAAAGATCTTCTCACAGCTCTGAGCTATAGGATCTTGGTGAAAGAAAGAAGACACATGTGAAATATTTGTGATATTTCAACTTGTAATGAAGAGACACAGGACCCCTTATGATATCACCTGGGGTAATTGATGAGGCGTGTGTTTTTCACACTCAGAGCTGCCAGAGAACTGGGAGCAAACTCGACCCAGCAGCACCTGTAGTCAAGAAGCATGTTTTAGCCTGGGAGAAAAAGAAAAAAAAAATCAAACCTGTTGGGTTTTGCTATGTCCCAGGAGCAATTTGCTTCAATTTGTCCAACAGAGTAAAATCACAAGGCAAGGAGCCAGCTGGAGGGACAGCTTGAATGAAAACTAAGACATGACATGCTGGAGATGAGGTGGGGAAACAAGGTGCCATTACAATCTAAAACATTTAAGAGAACTGCTTAAAAAGATAAAATTCAATGTCTGAAAATTGGAGTTCAGGAGAATTCTCTAGTGTTAATTCTTGCAGCTCTGGTCATTAGCTTCTCTTGTTTCCCAGTCTGTGTTTGGTTTCTAATCATCATAATAAACAAAATCTATTAAGGCAATTACTTTTTTTTTAGATCTAATTTATTTGCAGACAGAAATCATCCCTGCATTAACTTCAATGCAAACAAGTCAAGCTTTTCTGAGGAACTCTTCCCATTACCTGATATTTTCCACCTAATTTAAGTGATCAAATTAGGAAGCTGTCCCTCTGTAGTCTCTATAGCTACACCCACACTAGCAAAGTAAGAGAACCAGGCCATGACCAAGATAAAGGATTGATAACTTAATCCCTGATATGATTTTGCTTTGGGTCAGGTCTGATGGAGGGCAGTACAAAGTTTAACACAATCCAGGGAGAATTGATTAACCAGTATAGATTTAACCAATCCATTCAATGGAAATGGAAAAAAAAAAATATTTCTCTGAAGGATTATTCCAGTAAATATATATTAAATGCCTTTACTGTGCTCTGAAGGATCCTCCCTCTTCTCACTGACAATGGCATAAGGGTAAGGTGTGTGCATTTTTAAGTTAGATGTCTAAAGTCAGTGTGTGGATAAAAGACCTGCAGAAACAGGAGGAACAAAGCATGTTTAGAGGACAAATAATCTTGCTTAATCATAGAATCATGGAATCACCTATCTTGCAAATTACCTAGATTTCTTTACATTTTATCCTACATTTTAAATTTGGTTCTGAAAATGGAAAAGAAAAGACCTGTGCTGATTTATATCCTGTGATGCTGCAGGGTTTGCACTTCTGAAAAAATAAAAAAATTAAAAAAAATTAATTCTTGGGTCTAAATCCTTCAGGGTCAAATCTGCAGCCTTTTTTTTCACCCTGCCAGCTGATAGTCAAAAAGAATGGTGACTTTCAGCTCTGCCATAGCAGGCAATAGATAGGGGTTTTTCCATTTAGCTGAAGAAATGTGCTTAAATTAATCTCTGGTGTGCTTCCATTCATTCCTGTGGAGCTATATCAGGCATACAATTGACTCAAGGGACTGTATTCTCAGCTTCTTTGGAATAACTTCTCTGTCTTTAGTGTATCTACACAGAATGACACAACTTTTTTTAGTCACTGTAGAGCTGATTGTTTCCAGAATAGTTTAAATGAATAGCATGACTCTTCAATAGTCTAACAATATTAGGTGTTTCTATTCCTATTCAGCATCTCCTTCATAACTGGAATAAGAACCAATGCCAAATTTTACATCATAACAGATGAGGTAGGGAGAAAAATATGCAGTGTACTAAAAAATAGAGCCTTAAAAATCAGAATTTACTAAGAATCCATGTTACTAATGTTGAAAATGGCATAATAGGGTTTGAAATTTAAAGTGCTGAATAGAAATTTTAGAAAAAAACCCAGATTTTTTCATCTGCAGTTCTGTCACCTGGCTTTATAATCTGATTTAAAGGAGTCTGCTAATGGATAGTGAATTGGTTCCCTGAAAGAGCTGATGCAGTAGTTAGGGATTGTCAGAACGAATAACAATTGCCCTCCCCTAGTTGTATCAAATGTAGATGTTGAAAATAGGTACTGATGAGCATGGCTGTGCCCTGTGCTCCATTAAATGGACTTTGTAAGACTACCAGAAATAGTCTAAGATAATCTAACCCCATTCCCGCTAAAGTTAAGGCCACCATCAATAGTTGTATTAGAACCAGAATTAAAGCATCTGAGAGGACAGCAATGCCAAAAATCTAAAGGCCATTAGTGGATTTTAAACCTGAGAAGAGAGTCAGTGACATGTGTCTGAGTCAAGTCCTTCCTTTCCTCAACTTTATTTGCATGGAGAAAAAAATTTTCCCTCTTCTTATCTCAGTTTGGAACCCTTACTTTCAAAGTAGTTCTCTTCAAAACAAAATTCTTCTCTCAGGAATAATTTCTACATGGAAAGGGCTGTTGAGCGTTGGAGTGAGCTGCCCAAAGAGGTGGTGGAGTCACCATGCTGGAGGTGTTCAAGAAACAACTGGACATGGCACTCAGTGCTCTGATCTACTTGACAAGGTGGTGATAAGTCAAAGGTTGGACTCGATGACCTTACTGGTCTTTTCCAATCTAAGTGATTCTGTGATGTTGTAATGCAACTACTTTAGTAGGTAGCTGAGTATCCATGAAAAAGATCCTTCATCTTGTTCAACGATTTCTGAACCTACTTGGTCACCATAACATGATCCTGGAAGCAAACTTCACAGAAACACTGGAGATTCTGGCCCAAGTTCTCTTCAACATGGTGAAGGCTACCAGTCTTGGCCCCAAAATACTTTATCTCATCAAGTCAGCAACTCTACTTTGATATAACTGGCAGCCTGCCTAGGATAACATCCCAAACTCACTTAGAAGATGACCTAAACCACATCTGGCCCTTGGACAGCTGCTGCCTTCATTCTGATTTTCAATGCCTGGTACAGAACTAGCAATTAAAACCAAGCCAGGTTACATTGAGGCTGTGCTGCTACTCACCAGACAAGCACAAACACAAACCAAGACATCTATGCATAACAGAGGTTATTCTTACAGTTTTTTAATTGTGTATGGCCAAGTAATACTTGGGTGCTCTATTTCAGAGCAGGCAGTTCTTCCACAGGATGTAAAGAAGCAATACTATTAGATTTTATTTTTGTGAAATCATTTATATGTAAAAATTGCAGCAACACGTGGACCAAACTACATCATTTACTAAAATCTATAAAAGCTCTTGCCAGATGATTCCACTATTCTCAGTGCATTTAGCACTAATACTTTGAGTGCTGTCATTAAAACCAAAGCTAGAGCAATATTTCAGCCATCTCTGCACCTAGAAGATTTCTCTATTACTTTGTCCATGAACGTTTTCCTTGGATGATTGGTTGACAATATCTGAAGGATAATTTTAGGTCCTGAAGAATTAAACACAGGTCTATTTTTATGAGGTGGGACAGATTGGAAACCGTTTTTCCCCCTTGTTCCTATGAAATTGGAAATGAAAAGAATGTGTGTCATATGAGGGACAAGTGTCATGAAACCCATCAGAATTATACTTCATACCCCACTTTATAGCCTAATGTTCAACTATATCCATTTTTTCTGGCAGTATTTTGCCCATCAAAAACAAGTTATTGACACTTATGTCTGGGATATAAATCAGATCCGGCAGTAAAAGTAAAGAAGGTGGTTTCAGAGACAGTCAATGATGGGGTAGAATAATGTATTTGTGTTTTTTTTTTCCTCTAGGATATTCCTTTAATATCACCCAGAAACAATGGCATAAAATCATTCCAATTAAATGGTCTTAAAAATAAGATATAAAGCAAATTCTGGTGATATCATTCTGTCTTATGTGTCAGAGTAGACACCACAAAACGGCAGAAATAGTTTAAATTTAGCTGTCTTAGCATATGTGTACAAGGACCGAGGTTGTGGAAATTGGATTTGCTTCACTGGAGTCAATTAAGAAGGACTCTCAACAAGGTAGGGTTGGAGTGCATTGACAGGGCACTGGGAATACTTCTGGTATTGATTGGCACTGGCTTGGGTACAAATAAAGCAAAGCATTCTGGTTTCTGACATTCATTTTCTATAACAGAGAAATTACACTAATGGATAAAATGATAATGAAAAAGCGAATGCAGAGAATAGGAGTTCTCCATGGAGATATATTCCCTTCAGATGTTAAGCTGTATCTATGCCCTCATTATAAAAGATTTTGCTGCCTAATATACAGATCCTATGTTTTTTTTCCTACTGTTACACTGACCTGTGCTTATTGCTGCCTCCTTAACCTCTCAAAAATTCTGTGTTTATGAGGGCAGAGCTTAACGAGGTCAATGGTTCCTGACTCTGTGGAAGAGCAGCACCTGAAAGCCCTACCTTCTTCTGGAAGTCAAGGTCTTTGATGCTGCTTAGCAGAGAGAAACATTCATTCATGTCTATTTTCCAGTTGGAGAGGATGAAACAGTTCTGTTTCATATTAGATTATCCTTTTTTTCTCTCAAGTGTGCATGGAGGTAGGAAGGAGTAACAGCTACTCCTTCCTCATCCTCAAGAGAATTGGATTTGGAAGTCATATAAATACCTTCTTTTTTTTCTGATGTCTTTGACATGTATGAGAAGTTGTTTGATGATCCCATCTATTATCATCGGTGTGCATCTGATATTCCAGTTTTCACCAACACAATGCACGATTTGTTCCATTTGGATTTTCCTTAGTGGTGCACCCAAGGAACCCACATGTTCATCTGCCTGTCTCTGAGTGCAGCCAAATGAAGCTGTATGAAATCTGTGCTGAAAAGATGGTTGTAGCAAGAAAGAAGATCTGCATAATTTTCCCCAAAATAATTTGTCTCCTAATCTCATTAACTGTGGTGGTCTTATGCCTTGTAGCATGTCCTTTGCATTATGTCTTTCCCAGGCTTCTATTTCTCAGTAAAATCCCTACTGACATAATTATAAATGTGGGGGTTTTATTTCTGTCATGGCATATTTATGTAAGTGTTCAATGTATTAAAAAGTATTTTGTGTGATGCCCTCTGATCCCAAGTTCCAGAGAAAAATAGTGCATTTTCCCTGTAACAGACTAATCTTTTCTATATTTGGAGATGTCATAACTTTTTACTCTGTCTTATACATCCATTATTTGTTGCTTTGAAAATCCTTCCAGCGTGCCAATCATTCTTGTCACAAATCACTTAAAACACTTCTAGCACTGAGAACCCCAGCCTTTTCCCACTTATATCAGCTTTAGGACAGATAAACTGTTTGTTTCAGTGCCCAAGCTCTGAATAGTCACCCCTGGAAAGGCTCAGAATGATTTTGTGACTGTACATCTTCATGAATGATAATAAGATATGATGCCCCTAATAGAAGATAAACTATAATTTTGCAGAAGGACTGGAGGGAAGGAGCAGGTGCAGTACTAAACAAATTCATTATAAAACTAAGTTTTGTGTTTTTATATGACAAGCTTGAACTAATTAGTAGCAAATCAGACTTGATGAATTTGCCAGTTCTGTGTTTGCCATCATAGGATTTGCCACAGGACCTGACCAACACATCACGGTTTCTTGTAGTTTTCCTCAAAACTTGTGTCAAGGGTGAGCTACTTTAGGTATTCTTTGAATATTGACCATTTTGGACTGAGGAAAGGCTGAGGGAGCTGGACATGTTCAGTCTCAAGAAGAGATGATTGAGAGGGGACCTCACCCATATCCGTCAGTGCCTGCAGGGACGGGGCATGGACCAGGCTCTGCTCGGGGGGCTCAGCAATGGGACAGGAGGAACGGGCAGGCACTGATGCCCAGGAAGTTCCACCTGAACATGAGGAAGAACTTCTTTGCTGTGCAGTGACCGAGCACTGGGACAGATTGTCCAGAGAGGGTGTGGAGTCTCCCTCACTGGAGATATTCCAGAACCATCCGGACACAATCCTGTGCCATGTGCTCTGGGATGGCCCTGCTGGAGCAGGGAGGATGGAGAGATGACCCACTGTGGTTCCTTCCAGCCTGACCCATTCTGTGTTTCTGTGATTCTGTGATCTGAGGGACATATGCAGACTATCTGCTACAAACATTCAGCTGGGCTATGCCAAGCTATATTCACCAAACAGGTGACTGTCCCCAGCAGATCATGCCTGACTGTGTGCGATGTCACTCCAGATACTGACCTGACTCATAAATTTAGCTTTCTGTCTTGATCGTGGACCTGCTTTGTTGTCATGGCCTTCACTGGTTATTTGGGCTGTTGACTGAACCTGGATATCCCCACACACCTGTCTGCCCACCTTACTCAAGTGCTGTGTAAGTGCCACTCCTGGTGATGAGCCACTGCCTCTGCTGGTCTTGCTGTCACCTTGGCTCCTCTTCCATTAAGAAGCAATGCATCCCTTGATGTTCTCTGATATTCAACCCATCAGAGACACCCTAATTGATTTTAAGTGTTTTTCCTGCACTTGAGAGACAAGGATCATACACTCCAAACCTTTTCCTGAGGCCCAGCAGCCTAAACTCTACTCTAATATTTAGGAAGAGTTAGAGAGTCTGGTCTGGACCAAAGCAATTTCCCCAGTTTCACACAACAGAGCCTTTGGCAGCTCAGAGATCAACGTCCTCATTTCCCAAATCCAGGGTTAGTGTCTGAATTCCTGGGATGGCCTTTCCATCCCGTTGCAGTGTCTTCAAAGAGTGATTAGTTTCTTAGTTTCTTTATCTGTTGCTTTTATGTACCCATGACATAGAGAAGAGAGTTAGATATCTGCAGTATTTAAGTATAAAGGTGATACAGTTAGGGAGAATATTAAATTATACAAGCAATTTCTTAAATATGAGTTTGGATTTTTTTAAGGATAGTAGTATCAATGGCTCATTATCTTTGTCAGAGCAATTTTCTTTCATCAGACACAGGTGGGTCAACTATTTTTGATCAAGGACTAGTGACTTGTAAAAAGCCCAGCCTAGCCTGTTTGTCCAGGTAATTAATAGTAATTTGGATATTCTATGAACCTGAAGATTGAAAATAATGAATTGAATTTAGTTTCTTAGTTGTTTAATGATTAAGGTTAGTTTTTCCAAAGAAGTCTGTACTAAGCTGATTAAAGAAGTTAATCAAGACCAAGGTTAAAGTCTTAAAACCAATGGGTTAGAAATGCTGTGATGCTGCTGATCAAATTTCAGCTCCCAATACCTGTGGAATATCCAAGTTATAAGATGATGCAAGGACTTCTGCTGATTTGAGTCAAAGACTCTCTCATTCACTTCTGGAAGCATTTTTTCTGCATGTTGTGCAGTTATAAAAAACTTTCTTCCTATTAGCATCTCCACAGACATTCTTCTTATCAGCCTAATACCTGCCGTCTTCCAAGCAGAAGGAAAACAGATTTGTTTCCATATAACCTCTCCCAGTACTTTCCTACATCTTTCACAGTGACCCTTGCTCACAGATTTTCAAAGCATGGTAGTTGGATAAGCAAGCCGAGCAATTTCTTTTGCACAAAGATTTTAATACTGGCCTTGCTGCTGGTCTTGACTCAAAGTCACTGGTAGTCAACACCCCAATGACACCAAAGAGTTTCAGATCAAAACCTGGAAAACAAAAGTAAGCAAATGTAAGTGACAATGCAATGGTGAAGGTGACAAGGTTGGGAGTAAAGAATGGTAACTCTGCCTTTTTTGTGCGTTGTGAGAATAGAGGTTGTATTGGTGGATACAGAGGATATGAAAAGGCAGAGAGGGTGCAGCAAGGAAGAGATGAAATAAAAAGAACATAAGAAAATTCAGATATGGAAAGGAACATGGTATTATGAGGAAATAATTTGGAAACCGAAAGAGCAGAAAAGGATGGGGTAAATCCCAAACAAAAAGATAGTCATAGAATTAAAAAGATGCTTCTATGAGATGGTGGGTGGTTTCAGTCACAGATAACATAGGCTTCTATATTTGAGGTACCAAGATAGATCACTTTTACAGAAAAAAAGGCCAAAAGAGACTCCTTGTTTGTGATTCATTTGATGGTAGAGTAGGGATCTTATGCAGGTCAGGGAATCGTGTCTTTTTCTGGAAACTGGCTTTGACTTGACCTGAAGGAGAATATTTATGTTGCAGATGCCTGAAGTTAGAAGGTGGATCTACTTATATTATTTATGTATTTATCATCTTGATTTATTTATATTAAGCTTTTGAAATAATAGAAACACAGGCAAATATCAAGGATCTTACAAGTAACACCATTGTATTGGTTCTGAGATGGGCTGATGTGTCTTCTCACTTTGGTCTAGAGGTGCTGTGCGTGAAGTGCAGAGGCTCCAGTGATTGCTGGGCTCCAGAAATCACACTGGAATGAAGGATGGTCATGGGTTTGGCTTTGGCTTTTGGATAAGTCACAGGAAGGACACATTGATGGTCCCCTTGTGCCCCACATGAGCTACTCCATGTGCTTTTCCCACTCATCTATAAATATAACAGGGTGTGGACACACCAGAGAAGGACAGTGACTATTCACATCAGCTTTGGCCCCATAACAAATGGGTGTAAAGTGCCCACGAGTATATTTATGATGGAAATTTGAAGTAGGCTAATAAAACATCAGAGGAAGAAGGTTTTGGAACAGCCCCGCAGTACAAGTACTGGAAGCAGAAAAACACCCCCAAAGCCTAATTATTTTTCAGATGGAACTTGGTACGTGTATTATAGGGAACATAACATGCTTCTGCAAGAGCTGAGGGAGAAGCTTGGAAAGTCAGGATATGTTTTCCAGTCCAGGATTCTTAGGTTCATACCTATCTGTCTTTGGAGAGAAAGGTAACACCTATCCACGTTCCAAGGGAGATGGTGTCACTTCCATTAGGAGCAGAATGAGACCAGTTGTATGAATGTTATTTGCAATATTTTTTCCTCTCCTGTTTCCCCAATGGATATGTCTGTATTTTTCAGATCCTAGGGAAAAAAAAAATAAAAAAAAAGAAGAAAAAAACCCCCATCTCTACCCAGTGGGGACCTCCCTCATTCTGCCTTCTGATGTTTGGTTGCTAATTTGCACTTTTCATACACCCAGAAGCAAATGCCTGTCTGACACAAAATAAAACAAGCTGCTTCAAGTGCTGTTTGGTTCTTTAGGAAGAAAATAATTTTTGAAAATAAAATGTACTCACCAAACAACCCACCAATGCCGACTGACATTCTCCATGGTATGTCTGACAGAGGCAAAATGTAGCACAATGCAGAACAAAGAGGCATTTTATATGCCTAGCAGAAATTCTTAAAAGTCTTTTTTTTCTCCCCTGGAATATAATCATAGTTCTATTTTTTGTAAAAAAAACCCCCACCATGTAAATGGTGAGAAACTATTAATTATGAAGGTGGGGAAAGAGGGACTAAAAATAAAATATCTTTCCCCTTTTATTTCCTGAAATAAACAAAAATATATCTTCCTTTTGAATTAATTTCCTTTCTTACCTTTCATCTTTTCTTCCCAGTTACAGAATTGTTCTTCATTTGACAGATAGCAGCCATGAGATAATTTGGGGTTTTGTTTTGGGGGTTCTTTTAATAGCAGGTTGGAATCTTTGTTTTCAGAGAAGAGGCCCACTAGGCACAATTTGGGACTTGTTATTAAAGACAAACTAACATCCCCCAAAGATTTTCAAACACTTCATGCCAGAATGTGATATTTTAAAGCATTTCCCATTTCACATAATTGGATGCACGTGGCTTAGCAAGAGAAAGACAGTTTCAGCAAATACAAGAATTAATGCAATTTATTCTAGATGGTCTCACAGGAGAGATAGAGATTTTATGCATAATTCTGAGGAAGATAAAAATGTTGAAATCAGTTAGGACTTCTGCATATTGCTTCAAGACCACTGACCTAAGCTAAGGTGGTTATTACAGAGAAGGATGGAATTTAGAGAAAGTTGTCAAATTAGTATTCATCCTGGATCCCAAAATGAGCACAATTATCATCACTGGGAATATGAGTTCCGTCCTTATACTTTCTTGGGATGCTTAGTCAAATAATTAGTAAAACTATTCCTAATGTTTGCATAATAATGAAAAAATATCCATATTCCAGGGGAAAGAAAAAAGAAACTAACCAGAACTGAAATGTCAAAATTCAGTTATTTAAAATGATTCTAAATCAGATCCATTTGTGTCATTTGTTAAATTGATTTTGTATTTAAAAGCTGATTCTCACAAATCTGGGACCCTGAGGTTACATAATTATTTAACACAATCATTGAAGCCTCTGAAACATGAAAAGGTAGTTGCTTAGATGTATAATATTTATTCTACAAATTTCTATATCCTGATCCTTATGTCAAAGGAGCAACTTCTGCATATATTCTGTTTCCTCTCTTGAAAAATTCTCTAAGACAAAGGAGTAGTATTATCTTCTTTTTAAAAGAGGGAGAAAACAGAAGTGTGTGTTTTGTAAATGCAGAATCCTGTTGTTAACTTCTTAAAATTTATTTCTATTTATTTCAAGAGAACCAGCGCATCTTCCTTTTTCCTTTTTTAAATAATCAATTTTAGAAGTCTAAATCTACATTTGCATTTTGACATTTTTAGTAAAAAGCAAGTGTTTTAGACACACAAACACTTTTCTTTCAGTGCCATAAGATATGGTTAACACATAGTCCAGGACTGACAACTGTAAAGAAAAAAGGGTTAACTGCTGGTGAGGTTTGAGGTAAAATTATGCCTTCTGTTGAGCTGTGTACAAATCTACCCTCTGAAGCATTGATAATGACATATTGTGGGGATTTTAAACATGAAATTTTAATTCACTTTCAGCTGCAAATTAAATGATGGAAGATTTCATTATTTATTTTGGATCTGCCATCATTTTTATTGAGGTCTTTTGTGGTAACAAGGGATATTTCATTAGTTCAAATATGCTGATTTAAATGCTATCTCCTTTGAAGCTCTTTCCGTTCCTTGTAGCATCTTACTCAGCTGCATTTCAATCCTAGTTCCATCGTTTGATGGTCAAGCATTGGAACAGGCTGCCCAGGGCTGTGGTGGAGTCACCATCCCTGGATGTGTTCAAAAGATGTGTGGATGTGGCACTTTGGGGACATGGTTTAGTGGTGAACATAGTGTTGTTGTGTTAAGAGCTGGACTTGAGGACATTAGAGGTCTTTTCCAACCTTAAAAATTCTATGATTCTATGATTAGCAGTCTAGAGCTCTTGAAATTAAGTTTGTGTGGTTTTGTGACCTCGTAACAGGGAGGAGAGAAGTCATTCATTGAGAAAATTCGTATAAGGAGAGGACCTTGTTGAGTGAGAGAAAACAAATATTGATTTTATGATCTCCAAAAGATGCACAGAACTGTGAGCCAGAACCACTAGAAGAATATTTCTAATGTCTCACCAGTTCATAAATAGACACATTCTTGGTGCTCAGTATTTAGGGGGAGGAGGTTTGGAGCCTTATTGTGTTATCAATGTATTAATGTAACTAAAATGTTGTTTCAGTGGAGGAGATTTCAAGAAAATATCATATTTCCAGCAGTCAGCAGTAGCAAATGCTCCATTAACACAGCAGCAAGAACAATTGTTTTTATACATGATTTTAATGTATATCCTAGCCCACTGTAAACTGTAAAAAAGTGCACATTGTAAAAATTTCTTTTCTCTTTAGACTCCTTCTCACCACCATCCCTCAGTTCTGCTCCTTTTCTTATTCTTCCCTGCAAAATGCTCTCTACCCTTCAATAAGCAATGAGTCTGAGCAGAAGAGATGTCTCCTGAACTCACACTGAAATGTTCTCTGTAGTTAGGGCATTAATTTTGGTGCTACTCCTTCAGCCAACAGCCAGTCTTCATGATGGTTGTAATGACCTTACATTTTCAAGAATTATGTGTTTCTGTCATTTTGATCGAAATTGTTGAATTAATTCACAAACTGTTGGGCAGAGAGAGGGATAGAGGCAAGTGGGAGGTATTTGGATGGGCAGACAAATAGAGAGTGTGATTCTATTAAACTCATAGAACCATGAAATGTTTTGGGTTGGAAGGGACCTTAAAAATCATCTAGTTCCCACCCTCCTGCCATGGGCACGGACACCTTCCACTGTCTCAGGTTGCTCCAAGCCCCATCCAACTTGGCCTTGAACACTTCCAAGGATGGGGAAGCCACAGCTTCTTTGTGCTGGAGCCTCACAAACCTCACAGTACAGAATTTCTTCCCAATATCTGTTCTAACCCTGCTCTCTGTCAGCTTGAAACCATTGTCCCTTGTCCTGTCATTCTAGGCTCATGTAAAATGGCCCTCTCCAGCTCTTTTGGAACCCCTTGAGGCACTGGAAGGGGCTCAAAGGTATTCCCAGAGCCTTCTCTTCTCCAGGCTGAACAGCTCCAACTCTCCCAGCCTCTCTCCAGAGCAGAGGTGCTCCAGTCCTCATCTCTTTATGAAACACATAAAACCCCAAGAGATCATGAGAACATAATATTAACCCAAAACACAGAACATAAAAGTGGAAAGTTGGGTAAAGATTAACAAAACTTTCTGATAATACAAAGAAGAGGTGTTTGGATCTTTTAACCCACAAAGCCCATTTAGGTCCAAACTATTGTCTTAAATTCTAATGGGCAAATTTCACCTGATGAAAATATTTCATCAGTAACAATGTCTAGATTTATAATAAGATCCAAGTATACAACATATAATATCTGCTATTTTCATATTTATTTTTTTTATGTTGGCAAGACTTTGAGATTTTCAAGTATTCACTCAGCAGCTGTATTTTTTATGTATATTTGTTACATACATACACAGAAACATACATTTCCTTAACTTTTGTTTTTCTTCAACACAGACACAAACACGTATAAAAAATGTATAAATATAAAAAATCACACACATGTTTATTATGTAGGAACCTGCATGGACATGAATCTTCAGTCATTTCATAGCATTCCTGACACTTGGCTCCGTCCTTGGATTATGAGATTCTTCAGAAGACAGAAATAAATAACTGGTCTCTTTTAAGAACAAAGGCTGAAGTGAGTATATTTAAAAGCTGCACTGTGTTTTGATGTTATTATAGCAATCAAAGTCAGAAAATCACAGTAACTGAGTAATAAAGAATTACTTCAAAGCCTAAACTGTCTAATGATGATATGACAACTGCAGCAGTTCATCTGTATTTATGCAATTTATATTATATACACATATATATTTATATTATACACAAAGTGTATAATTTATGGTTATATGGTTAAAAGTCAGAAAAAAACCAACCAAGATATAAACACTAGCCTACTTTTTGTGTTATGCTACAGGAAAGATTAATGTGTGTATGTGTGTGTATACAGAAATTTATATGCAATTATAGGCCTGTAGGTCTGTAATATCTATGCTTTTGAAAATTCATCTTTGCTTGTCACTTCTCTTATTCTTCTGCATTTTTATAGTGATGAGTCATTTCTTGACCTTGCAATCTGCTACTTCAGGCCCTGGAAGTCCAGTCTGAATTTCACTCAGACATTGGCAAGGGGTTTGAGATTGATGCTGGGCTGAGAAACCAGGAGTTCTGGAATCTTTAGCGTCTGGTTGCCAACTGAGAGGATAAACTTCCTCAGCCTACCAGTTCTTCAGGATATGAGTGTCACTTAAAACATATTTGTTTATCTGCAGCCATAAAGTCTGACATTGGTGGTGGCTCCATCCAATCCTGCTGTTGAAAGATTTACTTTGGATAATAAATGATTGCCTTTTTTGTCTTTATTGTGAGCATTTATGAACTTTCCATGAATTTTTGACAATAAGAAGAAAATTTTCATCACATGTAAAGTAATCAATTTACAGTCACTGTCATTAAAGTTGTTCCCTGTCTATCGATATTGTCTTATTTGTGCATTGTGCCATTTCGTGCAACCAGGTCTGTGCCTGGGTACTGAGTTGTGGAAGATTTGCAGGTTACAATGACCCCAAAGGCAGTAGTTGGATAACACATTGGCTTCAGCAGCAAAGCCAGATGGTGGATCTCCTGTTCTCCCAGTGCACACCTGCACTGTACAGCAATCACTCACTCCACTGTTCTTATCCAGATGCTTGTGAGACTGCTCAGCAAATTCGCCAATATCCATCTGATAAAATTAAGATATCAAATTAAACTAGTTTAAAGGTTAGGGCAGATGAAGTGAAGGAATTAATTGCTGGTCATGGATTAAAAAGGTCTTGGGTACCAAAGAGGAAAAATAAAGTTTCTCAGTACACCTGTCCCCTTCAGATGGAGATTTGGGCCATAAAAAAACCTGCCTTTCTATCAGATATCCCACATGGAAAAGTTAAAAGTAGTAAGGATTGTGTGAGGGGGTTCTCCCAGCAAACTGTACAAAAGTGGGGATGGCAGAGTTGCGATTTTCCCAAAAATGACATGTGACAGTGCAAGACTTTGGCACAGGGAAATGCAGCCTTAAAATTGCCCTGTCTCCAAAATTATTTTGATTGCTGCTGTGTCACTCCAGGTATATTGCTAATTTATTTTCCTATTAATTGGGAGCCAAACACTGACAGCTTTTCACTACTAGTTCAATCACTGTTTTATTAAATTAATAGTAATTAAGTACTTTCCAGCTTCCTGATGACTGTTAGACCCAGATATCTGTGACAGGTCATTAGTTGCAGAGAAGAATGGTCAGGCACTAATATTAAGAAATGAGATTGCTTATTCTCATACTGCAGAGGTTAGAATTAATAATCATGATAAATTGAATGTCATGAATAATTCATAGAGAAAAATCCAAAACAATTTGCTATGGTTACCAGAAGAGATGTATTTTTAAGAAACAAGGGCCAATTTACCCTCTGCTTCACCTGGGTGTAATAATCAGGAATAGAGCTATTTGCTGACAGGCAGAGACAGAGGCTTTGGAAAAAAGTGAATGTTGAAAGAAACTTGGAATAAGAGTAAGGAGCATAATTGTTACACGCCTGCCATGTACTAGGGCAGAAACTAAACAAATAACATAGAACAGTGTTATTTGGGAGACATTAAATCAAAGAGCCAGAGGAGATTAGAATGCTGCTATTAAGTACTCATGAGAACACACCTGAGTTACCTACTTGAGGCCTGCACTCCTTGGAAAAAAAATAGAAATACCAAGAAAAATGAGAGGAGAAGGGATTATGAGGCACTGGAGGAAAAGCAGTTACTTGGAGATCATGTAATTATGAAATAATTCAGAATATGGGGACATTTTTAAGAGAAACATGCAATTTTCTTGAATAAAATTATTTTTGGTGGATGTGCTAATGATTTTGGGAAGTTAGAGACTCCTGAGTTTATCAATACTGTCTACACTTGTGTGCATGTGGGTTGCACGTTGCCTGAGATGCTTCCGCAGGAAGATGAGCCCTTAGGGAAAAGGAGAAGAAATAGCAGCATGGCACCGTGTCTGTGCAAAGAGGCTTCCTAAATCTTATTGATGACTTCCTGAGCTTCTCTCTGTTCTATTTTTTATCTGTGTAAAGTGGGTACAGCCATAGCTGTCTTTCTGAAGAGTTTTGTGTACTAAATACATCAATGGGACTTGTGAACATCACCATTGGAGACCCACCTGTTGTTCAGGCCTGCTTTGTCTACATCTCTGGCAGCTGACCATTCCTGGGCTCACAGTGGGCACAAAGGCTGCCAACTCCCCTGTTCTTCCCCCATGGAAGAACTTGATCAGGAAACAACCACTGAAAGCCTCATTGGGTCCTGGATGCTCAGCCCAGTCCTGTTCTTCTAGGGAGCTCTGGGATTCTTGGGAAATCACCACCATCTCCTGCTTGTGTTCTTCCTCTTCCCAGTTTACTGAGATCTCCTGGCTCTGAGCTGTGCAAAACTGTCCATGGAAAGCTCATAAGTGCAAAATGCTGATGAATGGCTGAGTTAGGTGGATATTTGAATAAAATAGTATTTGAGGGCTATCAGCAGAAAGAATATTTAGGAGGATGAGAAAAAACATATGACTCAGAATTAAAAAAATGTTAGAGAGCATGGATGAGGCATTTGGTCAAAAGTTATTGGTCAAATAAAAAACTGATGTATTTTGAATTGGAGGGAAAAACAGGCTTTTAGAATCATGTTATGAGGGTCTCTGGCATTAAGAACTAAAATCTCCCTCTGACTTCGAGAAGGACTTAGAAATCAAAGATCTGTGCTCTTGTACTGGTGTTGAAATGGGCAAGCAAACCAGCGCTATTCGATGTTTCAGAGGCAGGCAAAACCAGTCTACACTTCTTCTTTCCCAGTGAAACCATCTACAACACTTCCCCATTCAACAGCATTTTGGAACAACACCTGGGTGGGTTGCAAAAGCCTTTTCTATACACTGCTGTCGCCAAACCTTCACAATTCATTTGTGTATTAAGCTCCTAATTTTGAGTGCTAGCATGAGGTTTCTTAAAGTTCACATAGTGTAATTGTTACCTAAGGCTGGGAGATTCTGCTCTGCTTTCTAGGTTATTTAGCTGCAGATAATTTATGAGATTGCTGAGGAGGTTGAAAAATTGTTTCACCTCTCAGTTGCTCATGCTTGCAGTGGTTTTACAACAGATGGGAGAGAATTTTGCAGTTGTGAATGTTTGATTCATGTTGACCGACTGCCTCCTATCACTCAATGGAGACAAAAGCCAGGAGGCTGGAAAGGAGCTTCAGTGAGTTTTACACGGTTGGAGCTCATTTGAAAGGTATATAAATACATATATATTTATTGTAAAAGCACAGAAGTGATTATTTCAGTGCTTTGTCTTCTTAGGTGCATGAAGTAGCATTAGTGAAGCTGCATGGCGTATCACGGATCTACACAGACCCACAGTAAGGGAAAAAAGCAGGAATAGTGTTTCTAGGAGATAACTGTATAAGACAAACTGACATTATTTCCTGGAATTGCCAGTGACTTCTTAACTCATTTTTCCTTGGTGCATACCATTTTAATTGCACATCAATGCCAAGTAGATGACCCATGAGTAAGACTGCAATGTTATTAGAGGGGGTTTTGAGGTAAGGACATCATAAAGCCCAGAATCTGGGCTTTAGTCCCTTCTGTGGTGAATGATTTCTGACACTGGTCAACTCACTTAGGACTAGACATGTTTTGCCTTTCCTTTTTTTTGTGTCTCTGAAACATATCCTCACTGTTCTTAAGCTCTGACTTACCAAAGGTTTCTATGTCATAGATGAACTTATAACTCAGTGACCAACTCCACTGAAGTGGAAGATCTGGCCTCAGCCCCTGTGGCAGAGATGAAGGACAGTCAGTTCTCCATGTGCATGTGCTGTGTCCATCCCCTCTCCCCTCCCTCTCCCTTTCAGTGTGTCTGATGTGCAGTGTGGTTTTTCCAAAGAACATCAGGTGGATATTGCCAGAGGAGTTGTCTGGATCTCACATCATTAATACATTTCAGAGATGGGGCCCTGAGATATTTGCAATTGACTTTGGTGCATATCAACCTGCATAATGGTATAAAAACGTGCTGGAGACTGGGACAGCTGCATAAACTGGTCTCCCCAGGTTGCAGCTGCTTCTGGGTTGATCCCCACCCTGGCAGGGACATCTGCAGGATACATCCTGCCCAAAGACACCTGACGCTTTTGGGAAGGTGAGTAAAATCATTGAGATCTTGTCAGATATGGAGAAAAAGAAAAAATCCTAAAGTAGTTTCATAGGTGCTTTGTTTCTTTGTAATTGTCAATTGTGCAGGGCCAAAGACCATAAACCTTTAAGGTTCTATCCAAACCTGCTTATATTATAACCCTCTAGTCATAAACTGTCAACCAAATCTGAGCCAAAGTGGACTGAGCTGCAACCAGACCTTTCTGAGCAGTTTAGAGAGAGGGGCTCTCACTGAACCTGGCCTTGGACACTTCCAGGGATGGAGCAGCCACAGCTTCTCTGGGCAACCTGTGCCAGGGCCTCACCACCCTCACAGGGAAGAATTTCTTACTAATATTTAATCTAAATCTATGTTGCTTCAGCTTAGACTCATTTTCCCTTGTCCTATCAAGGATGGACGGTTATATTCTGGGAAACTAAAATAAAGTGAGTTGAACCCTAAACTTGGCACTTCAGTTGAAAACCTGAAATCAGGTGGGGTCTCAGCCCTTGCCACTGATGAAAAGTCACAAGAAGAGCCCAAGATGGTGAGGAAAAGGCATTTTGTTGGCTTCCAGGGGTGTTTGTGAAAGCAATTGCATTATCAGTAGACAGTAAAACCTATTTTTGGAGTTAGACTTGTATCTGTATCCTAAGTGATTATGCACTAAACTGCTGATAAGATGAAAATTCCACTTCATATTTCATAAAGAAAAAAAAAAAAGTTTAATTGCCTCTAAGGAGCCTTTCAGGTAAGCCAGGCAGTGGAACACACTTGGAAGGCACTGGGCTTGATATAATTAGGATTTCTAATCGCTTGGTGGCTCAAACCCTAGGGATTGTTGTGCCAACAGACATGTTTAAGGGACTTCCAGCATCTCTAGAGCAAGGACAAAATTAAGCATGTAAAGCTCATGTAAATCCCAATAACATCAGAACATTGAATTCAAGAGATTACAAAGGCATTTGGGTGCTCAAATCCATTTTTCAAATGAACCTTCAGCCTTTCTGTGCCAGAGTTCACCATCTGAAAAACAGAGCAATAATAGTGTCTTCCCAGGTTAAAAAAGAGCTAAACACCAAAATGACAGTAAAATTGAAATCCTTCTGTAATAAGGACTGGGAGAGGAAGAAATGGAAAGCTTTTATATCTATCTATTTATCTGTCTAATAACTGTATTTCCATAAGTGGTCAGAATTTGCTGTTTCTTTATGATATCTGAAACCCCCCTGTCTGCTGGGATCTTGCAAAAACTGTCTCCTTAATGTCTCCATATCCTATTCCCTCATTTGTAAAATGGAGATTGTAAAACTTATTTTGTCTGCTTGAACTGATCTGACAGAAAACACTTCAGGGCAGGGACCATCTCTTGCCACATGAGTATCATATAGGAAAGGTAATAAAAAAGTATCCATCCAAATTGTTTTTAATAGAAAATTGTGTTTTCAACAGAGGATATGGGCGTACAAATCAATTACAAGATATTGTAGAAGAGATAATGTAAAACTTGCCCAACATCCCCTTGAGGCTCAGCTCTATGGTTACTTGAAGTGAGGTAGGTTAAGTTATGTATTGTCATTTCTGCTACTCAGTTTCTCTGTTGCATTTAATGAGGATGTAAAAACCCTCCCTTTGGTGCCATGGTAAGGCTCCATTCATGCTTGTGAAACACCTTGAGCTCCTCTAACACTGGCTGAAAAACTTGATTATTGTGACATGCAAGCAATAAAAAGTTGGGGAGTAGGAATCTCCATCTCTCCCTTTTAAACACATTTGACTTACAAGCTCTATAACTTTCAAACAAGATTAGCATTATCAATAAATCACCGGGTTCACAGATGAGAAACACGACAGAATGCCGTGTTGCCGAGGCATATAGAATGACAATAGGTGCCTCGGCAGCAGCTATAACAGTGCTGCAACAGATTGTGCCCTAAAGCAGAAAATATCCTGCACACAAGAGGTTATTCAGGTATGGGGAAAAAAAAAAAATTAAAAGTTTAGTTATCATTGTGAAGGTTTTCAGGGTAAAGAGATGAAGGGAACAGGAGCAGGAAGGGTGGGACTGGGGGAAGGGGAAAAAGACTGGGGAGAAATTGCCAAGCTCTCAAGTTTTAAGGCAGCTCAACCAGCTGTCGGGTAGCAAAGCAGAACAAAGTAGAGCACGTTTTGGGAGAAAGGCATCTCTATTTGGAGCCACGAGGGCATCCATGGGTTCAGTGCTCTCACACACCACAGAGACCTGATGGCACGTATCTCGTCCTGTGAGTCCCACACTCAGTTTTCTGACAGCTCACTCCCCTTTTCTCACACATCCTCCCTGTGTCCCAGGGCATAGCTGGTTCTCTGGCTTGCTCCATCCAAAATCAGTGATAATTGTACTATGTCTGTGCCAGGCTCACTCTGAAAGGCTGGTGTTGCCACCAGTTTTACTCACCCTTTACTGCAGGGAGTGATACAGAAGGAAAAGCAGAAAGAAAAAGAGAAGATAATTAAAAGCTCAGAAGCGCTCAGCTAATTATTCATATAATCACACTGTCAGCTCTCAAACAGCCCACTGTAAGTTTTCAGAAGGTGGACAGACCCTTGAGAAGCATTAAAGAAGAGGCAGTGACATTTGTCAACCAAAACTGATGGCATTTAAGTTCAAATTAGGAGCTGGTACCAGTGAATGGCCAGGCCTGGAATAGGCAGCCAGGGCTGCAGGAGGCTCTGAAGGCTGAAGGTGGGTAATGAACTGTGAACTGTGGCGTGTCATGGAATCATTTTTGTTGGAAAAGAGCTCTAAGATCATTGAGTCCAATCTTTAATCCACCACTGCCAAGCCCACCTCTAAACCACATTGCCAAGTGCCACATCAAAATGCCTTTTAAATCCCTCCAATGTTGGTGACTCAACCACTTTCCAGTTGTCCCTTCTACCTCACCTGCTCAATCCTCCATAATTTAAAGGTAAGTGTGATGCAGTGGGTTAATAATTGATACCTACACGTTCAAAACAGCTCTTCCTTCCCCTTTCCGGAAGTCTGCACTAGTTTCAGAAGTGGATCACAAGTAACCTTTACACTAGGGACCATTTTCTTTCTATGTTTTAATGAAACCCAGAGAAAGTACTTTGCTAGCCTTGTTAAAGCAGAAATAACAGCAATTTCAGAAGGATAAATCACACGAAAATACATGGTCAGTATGTTCTGGCACACTGATCGTTTTCTGTGCAGGAAAGGAAACAGAGCTGTCTCTGGGTAGCTACATGACAAAGGATGCCCAAGACTGTTTCACCTCAGATTTCTTGTGTGACCTAGAGGTACCTCCTGAAGGCTTGATATCAGACAAGGAAGAAGGGGCTTCTTTGTGTTGCCTAAAAATTGTGGTACCCTGCTGCTTGCATTACTGAACCACACAAGCTCAGCCTCTGTGAACTAGGCTCCTGTTCTTGAGGAGTTTTCCCTTGCTTTGGAGAAAGTTGCTTCACAGGGATTGTTCCTAGGATTGTTCATTTGATTCTGTGTCTTCAGTTAATATAATGCTCAAGATTTCACACTTTCTTCAGGGTATTTAGCACCAAAATGAGGTATTCGAAGATGGTTCAAACTACCTGTTCTTCTAAAATGATTCCAGTGTAAGACAGTGGCACAGGCAGCCTGTGCTTGCAGTTGCCTGTGATGAGCCAAGTCCCAGCCTGCTGCTCCAGCCAGACAGCATCACTTTTCAGGGACGAGTTTCTGTTGTGAGAGGGGATGATACAGATCCGGGTATCACTGGCATAGCAATAATCCCCTCCACCACGCTGCTGTATTAATTCGTCAAGTGGCATCACAGACAAAAAGAGCAAAGCTAACACAGATAACTCCTTTGGGACACTGGACCCTCAGGGCAGATGAGAAATTGCCCTCATCTCTGCTTTGGCATCCCACATTGCCTGCTCTCCGTGGCTCCACGCTGTTCCAAGCCATTTTCTCATCACACGTCATGGCAGGAAGAGCAGCTGGAGATGATGGAGGGAGATGAATGTAATAGGGGAGAGAATCAACTTTGATATGATAAGGATTGTGGCTTGGTTTTGCAGCTTTTCTTGACTAATACCTGGAAGAGAGAGAGGATCCCAAAATGATCCTTGGCAGCTGCTCTTCAAGCCACACGGACCTTCAGAACCATAATTCCTGCATGGCTCATGTGGTCAATCATATATTTTTCAAAGCCAGAGCACACAGTGAGCAGCTTCCCTCAAGACTACTATTACAACTATATTCATTTGTAAACATGTTTTGAGTTAAACACTTTAAATCTGAAAAAAATCTCTCTCTTCATCCCTCCAGCTGACCTGAGTAGGGACCAGAGCTGGGACCCTTTGCCTTACTCTGTTCTCCTGGTCAGCTCCTGTAGGTTAAAGACCTTGGCAGAGTCCAGTGAAGATAAGAGATCTGCTGCAGACATTCATGGATTTGAGATGAAGCTGAATATCCTGAATCACTCGTAAAAATACATTGTAATATGTTGCATATCCACCTTTTAAACGAGGAGAGTCTCCAGCCTGATGACACCAGAAAAGCCACAGGAATACAGAAGTTGTAGGTCAATATTTGCAGGCAGGGAAGCAATATGTACTTTTTCTGTACTGTGAAATGTACACAAGAGAAACACTTTGTTTTGTTTCATTAACATAGTGACTTTGTGCACATTTGGGTACTATTTCTCTTCATTGTGGAAGTATTTTCTGGAGAAAGTGTTTTATCCATTATAACACTTTCTCACCAACTAGGATCAAAAGTCCTTCTTTAAGTTCCTAGTATGTATCTAGAAGAATAACATGGGAATTTTGATCCAAAACTTTCCAAACAGTTTAAAACAAAATGACTTTGGGAAAATAAATTACTAGGTCAGTATTAGCAGTTAAAGCTGTAGCATTTCATTGAGTGTTCTACAGAGGTCATGGCTGGGGGCTAAAAGGGTGAAGCCCATCTGGAAATTGTCCCCATTGAAAATACTTTTGGTATTAGAATGAAAGCTGGGTTTAAATTTGACTGAGTTATCAGTTTTAAAATTAGCAGAGATGGTCAGATTGTGAACTTGCCTTGCTTTCTTCTAGTTATTTGCATAAAAATCCTAAAGGCTGCAGCCTGCTCATTTCACAACTTTTTCACAGAGCTGAAATAGAGGCTCATAAACCCCTGATTATAAGCAAGTGTATCACAAGATTTTAATTTATCTTGGCTTTTTAGCTGTTCAATTCTTCCAACTGTAAATAATTAACATGTTGAATCGGTCCCTATTGCATTTCATGTTTTAAAAATAAATTATTTTTTAAATAGCAGCTTCTTTCCATGAAGAATAATTTTTTTTTTGTTTGTTTACTTGTTTGTGTAGGAAACTGATTCTTAAACAATCATTTGATTTCCAGGGCTGGAAATCGAAGAAAATATTATAAATTAATGGTATGATTTTGGGAATTGGCTTACCTTAGCTCAAAACACCAATCCGTGTCAAAAGCTAAGGACAGGCACATACAGAATAATATAGATTGAAGGCTCTGCATATTTTTTCTACTTTTGGAGCAGCACCTGGTCCTTGGATTCACTCTATAGACTGGCCTAAGAGCAAAACACAAACCACTGAAAAGATGAGTTGATTCGGACACGCAAGAAGAACACTGGGTAGACCATGTGAGGAAACTCGTGATTATAAAATTCAAAACCAGATCTACTTTTTTTGAGGCCAAATTATGCTCCTGTTAGAAAGATTTATTATGTTTTTTTTCTGGCATTAATAGTCCTTCAGGAACTCACTGAGTTTACTGCTTTGAAGGATGTTTTTTCTTTCTGTTTTTTTTTTTTTTTAGCACAGAAAACTTATAACTTAATCAAATCAAATCACATTTTCATTGGGTCCTTTAGAGTGGTTTCTTCAATGTATTTTCCGTGCCAAATTCTGCCTCTGGCCACTTCTCTCTAGAACTGTTTAATTAAGCATTTCAGGGTTGGAGGTTTTGGGTGGTTTTTTAATTGCATGAAAAAGTTTTTCTCTTCAATTTTTTTTTCCCTGGTTCTACTATACACCAAGTCAGTAGAATAATTTTAGTCAAGCTCTCCAGAAATCAGGCACAAAGCAAAGCCAAGTTCAGTTTGCATCAGCAGAGATTTATTTATCTCTCCAAGAGGGAAATAGGGTTTAGTTATGAGGTTCTGCAAAATAAATTGCTGAGCAGTGATCCAGGTTATCCATTTGTGTAATCTGGCAGCTCTCTATTAGCAGGATGAAGCTGTGCCAATTTACAGTAATTAGTGAATGAGGCAGCACAACATTGCATTAGGAACAGTTAACACAGTTCTTGGTCAGGTGCAGTCAAAAACACATCCCACAAAATAGATATTTCCCATTTGATATTTTCACCAGCTACTAGTGCTCTGAATTTCAAACTAGACCTGCAAGGAGTAACTTGTGTTGTTGTTTGTTATGTATTCATTTTCACTTCCCTAAGTTTAGACTTAAATATTAATGAAGAGAAGATTAAAAAAAAAAAAAAAAATAAAAGCAAATCCCATAAAACCCCTCCAGCCATGCTGGGGGAATCCATCATTTTCTAGCTAGTGGCAATACAAATAATGTAATGTCTTTTTCCTCCTCATTTTTAAAGGTAGTTATAGATACCTGAACTACCTGGAAAATAAGTAAATAAAAACAACGGAATATTCAGCTGCTTGTGTATTCCTGGCACAGGGATGGAGCACATTTCTTCCTGATTAGAACAATAAGAGTTGTCTGTCGGCTCTGCCAAGCTCCAGCTCCAATGCTCAGCACAGAAAACATTCCCTTTTGATGCTTCTTTGGCCATAACTCAATCTTTCTAGTAGCAACAATAGTTGGATAAAGAAATGTTTTTCAGTTTGCTGTGAAATAACAAGCCTGAGGAAAAGTATTAGGCTGTGCTGAATTAAAAAAAAACAAAACATTTTTTTGGTCAGATTTAAAATGAAGATTTAACCCAAGTCTATTTTGGTTAGCTGGATTTGTTTTTAGCTTTATTTTAGATTCAGTTTTCTTTTGTAGGTGGATGTTTTAAATGAAATATTGCTTCAATTTTTGTTTTGAAAGTACTGTAAACCTTTGTACTTTTACAAAATGAAGCATATAATTTAAAAGTCCAGTGAATAATCTTTTACTTAGTAATTATCTCAATTTGGGGGGCTTAAGGTGGCCCTTGTTTACCAATGTGTTTAATTTTGTCAAAAAATACATACAGAACTGAAACTGTATTTGAAAACCTGACAGACTTCATGAGCAAAGTCATAATTTTTATTGAATATGCTTGTTCACAATCTCGGTAGATGAAGGTAAGACTCAGGGCTGTTATTTGGCCCTTTTTAAAAGCAGTTGCAATAAATTAATAAATTAATGTAGCATGCAGGGCTCTAGTGGAAGGTGTCCCTGCCTGTGGCAGGGGACTGGAACAAGATGGTCCCTTCCCTAGGGAATTAGAAGTTCTCTTCCAACCCAAACCATTCTATGTTTCTCTGATTGTCTGAGCTAATAACAGAGGTAGCTGAAAAAATCCCAGCACATGGTTCACAGGAAACAGAGAGAAACACTTCCAAGGAAGACTTATCCCACCCATCCCACCTTAAATATCTGTCTTTGAATGCTGTTTTGAGTTTCTTAAAATTTGACATATTTTCACTGTGTCCAGCAGAAACAAGAGGATTGAAGAACTTATATTTGGTTGGGGGGAGGGGGAGGGGGGGGAAGGATTCATCGTAGAATTATTAATGTTGGACAAGACCTGCAAGACCATCAAGTCCAACCTTTGACCAAACACCACCTACTCAACTAAACCATATCAAGAAGTGCTACGTCTGCTTGTTTCTTGAATGCTTCCAGAGGTGGTGACTCCACCACTTCCCTGAGCTGCCTGTTCCAATGTTTAGCCACTCTCTCAGCAAAGAAATTTTTCCTATTATCCAACCTGAACCTCGCCTGGTACGAATTGAGGCCATTTCTCCTTGTTCTGCCATGAATGTCTGAAGTCCAGTGATTTTGTGATACAAATCCCAACTGAGCCAGTTTGGAATTGACTTACTTCAGGCTAGGTTGGCCTGACTTACTTCTAGGAAGGAAGTAAAGGCAAAACCTGGTCAAAAAGTTCTGGATTAGCCCATGGATCTTTCCATAAGCCATTTAGTGTTCATCTTGCCTCTTGGACCAGAACAAGCTGCAGCAGGACTCAGCCCCTTCAGACAGCAATTGATGAGCCAAGTGTTGCAGATGAAACCTGATTTATGATCACAAATAATGTATTTCTTATAATCTGTCTAAGGACTCAGGCATGTGAGAAACTCATGAATTTGCTTCACAGACCAGTTTAGAAATTCTGAGAGTTAGTATTGGTTGTAAAAGGCAAAGAGAGTCGTGTTCTGATTTCCTTGAAAATTTCTGTTGTATTTCCTATTTCATATCATTTAAAAATAAACACAACTTATAAATAAACATACAGACAGTGCTGTGGTTTAGGGTAAACAGAATCCATAATAAAATTTGTGAAGAATATGGAAAGGTTTTACTGCATTACAGAAAATGTCTTTAACACTGCCAAGTTTTCAAGAAAAGTTTCATTTTTTAAGAAAAATCAACTCCTGATGCAGAAAAACATTCAGCAGCCAGGTCTATTCATAAATAAAGTTAATGAATAATTGATTTCGGAGTTTAGTGTTCAAATCTAAAACAACAAAAAAAGGTTGCTTAGGGAAAAACCTCAGCTGATAAAACTTAAGGTTTTCTGATGGAACTTTCAATGGCAAATAACCTTTAATTAATATTCTGCAATAGACTGACATTTAACAAGACAAAAATACGCAGCATTTAGAATTTTAAAATGTACTTTTTAACATTTTTGGACTTTTTGAAATATTTTTGTGATGCTGAAATCACACACAGATGCAAAGAGGTGTTTTTCACTAAGCAAATTATTTTCAGGGAGGAGCTCCCTTGGTCTTACCCACAATTAACAACTTCAAGATAACTTTGAAAGACACCACGACCCAAATAGCATGTACTTGGTTGTTTAGTTGTGTCAGCATCACTTTTCACATCAGAGCCATCCTCTGCCTTCCTAAGGTGATAATTTAAGGGTGAGATTCATCAGCAGAGGACAAGATGAGCACATCAATAATGGAGCTGAAATGTGGACTTTAGATGGGTGACGTAAACTGGTTGTCCAAGATCCCTCTGTACTCAGTGAGATAATTTATTTCTTCCTAAAATAGTTCTCTGAGACAGAGATATCTCCTGGAAGTCTTCTGGACTCTTTGTTTCTAATATACTGAGAGAGAATGATCACAGCCAGCTTAATTCAAGCACCATCTTTAGGCAGCTTGGTTGAAGTGACATGAATCCCACTTTTTGCACAGCCCACACACAGGAAATAAAAAGCTGTTGGAAATACTGCTTTGTTTGTATTTTTTTCTAATGAACTATTAATTTTCGGGCCTTTTTGTACAGAATCATAGAGTTGTGGAATAATTTAGGTTAGAAAAGACCCTTAGGATCATCAAGCCCCACTATTAACCCAGCACTGCCAAGACCACCACTAAACCATGTCCCCAAGTGCCACATCTGCACATCTTTTAAATCCCTCCAGGGATGGTGACTTTACCGCTACCCTGGGCAGCTGTGCCAGGGCTGGACAACTATTTGGTGAGGAAATTTTCCCTAATATCCAACCTAAGCCTCCTGTAGTACAGTTGAAAGCCATTTCCTCTTATCCTAAATAATGTTTTCACTCTACTTTTATTATTTCTACTTTTGCTCATCCCCCCTTTATGATTTTATCTAGCTCATTCATACAACTTAAATAATAAATCTTTATTAAGTGATTGAAATCTATTTCAGGCCCATTTAAAAGCTTTCAAATAGTAAGAAAAAGGAAGGGAAAAGAGAAGATTACTACAATAGAGAAAACCTGTGCAAGGCAGAAGAGAAAATAATTGGTTGCCATACTTTGTTTAATCAATAC
The DNA here is from genome assembly GCA_035222235.1 of Margarornis squamiger. Lineage (NCBI taxonomy): Eukaryota > Metazoa > Chordata > Aves > Passeriformes > Furnariidae > Margarornis > Margarornis squamiger. Next base: position 111,774,242 of record JAWWTY010000106.1, read on the forward strand.
AGTGATAAAATGGATAAACCCTGAGTGTAAGAGGGCGTGGGTAAGATTAAACACTTAATTGTGCTGATTCTGATTTCCATTACCAGGGTTAAATTGTTACATTCAGGGTGAGAAATTTTCAACCTGGATACACTGGTAGGGGAAATCTTCATCTTTTTGGGAAATAAAGGCCAAAGATCAGGGATTAACATCAAGATTATCTTGTTCCTCTTCTACAACTGTGTACTATCAGCTCCCTGGGTCACACTGCACTGCAAATTATAATCAGTGGGGTTAAGGACACTTATTTTCAAAGCAGCACATGAGAATATACCCAGAATTGCAACTAACTTTTTTTTTCTGTAATTAGTTAGAAGTCTTGTGCTTTAGTGACTCCATTTGTAAAACCAAAAATTATTATTGCCACTTAATGGGAGATTTGAAGACAGTGATTTTAAAAGGCTTTATGCTATTTTAACACCTTGTTCACTGCCTCAGACAGGGAAAGGAGAGAATCACCAGTGAATGGAAATCCAAGCATGAAGGAGCACCACCTGATGTCCTTTCCCAAATCCATCAGTGCCATCAGGGTGAATCTGTTTACATAAGAATTTATTTTTTTAATTCTTTACCCGTATGTTTGTTTATCATTCTCCTTTTTTTTCAGTTTTGTCAGCCTTCTCAACAAATGCCAGCCTGCAGCTCTTGAGCCTGAGCAACTTCTGTGTATTTTTTAAATGCTTGGTGGTAATTGCTTTAAATATTCTGCTCACATAGACAATATTATGAATTTTACATTAAAATAGATACATGTCTTAGGTACTCATATATACTTCCATCGAGTCTCTAGGTAGCTTAGCTCCTATGAGGAAATATAAATGGATAAGAATTTTCTTCCCTCCTTTTGACTCAAGGAAAAATACACAGTGATGGATAGAAAGAGGTAGTGGACTGTAATTCAAGCAGTATTTTTGCTTATTTCCCCCAGCTGTTAAAATCACTGACCATCTGCAACTGATGATCTTCCAGCAAAGAGATGTGTCTCTATGATCAGCCTGTGCTTGTGCAGGTGGAATTCATCCACGCCATTCCAGAAGACACTTTACCTCTTCAAAGGTGTGACTGTTTGTCAGGGAAGGGTGGAAGAATTTGCCCCAAAATCACAGCATGTGACTGTAACTTCATCTTTGACAGGAAATAATGGTTTTTCCAACTCACTGCTGGAGCTATGCAGACCATAAGCTGGCAGACTTGTTTGGTTTCTGAGTCTGGGAGTGCCACTTGGAGCTCACACATACGGCTCTGTGGGCAAGGGTAGAGCTGCATATACAAAGTCCCTGATACAGCCACAGTCACAGAATCAGAAGCATAGAATATCCTGAGTTAGAAGGCATCCACAAGGACCATTGGGTCCCGCACAAGACAGCCCCAAAAATCCCATCATGTGTCTGAGAACCTTGTCCAAACACCTCTTGAACTGTCAGGCCTGGGGCTGTGACTATTCCCCTGGGGACCCTGTTCCAGTGCCCAACCACCCTCTGGGTGAAGAACTTTTTCCTAACATCAACCTACACCTCTCCATGCTGTGATGAGAAGGGACCTTCCTGGCTCTCCAGGACTGTCCATCTGCCACATGCCCACAGAAGCACCATACTCTACCACACAACCTTGTGTGCTCGATGTAAGAGCTGGTACTCTAGTGACTTAAAGCAGAGAAAACACTTTGGGTAGATGAGATTTATCTTCAGTGTTGAGTACAAGCACCATCTAATGGCCACCTCATCCCTAAGGTGTGAAAGAGGAAGAAAGAGGGAGCAGGGAAGTGGGGATGAAGAAAGAAACAATACAGAAATTACTAAATCTGGGGCAGAGCCAGAACCAGATCAGTAAAATCTCCTGCTTTCTGGTCATTACGAGTTATGTTCTCCTGCCCTGTAGCTCAAGGGTTTCAGGGAAAGGATCATAACTCTTTCTGCCACAGTCCCTTCCTTGGGCTGCTGCAGAGCAGTATAATTACGTGCCACCCCTTACTCAGGACTCAGCCTTAGGGCACAGTGGAGCCCACAGACACCAGCGTTGGAAAAGGCCTATTAGGTTCATTTAGCCAATTCCCCAGACATTGCAGGGGTCTTCCATTCCTGCTACGTCCAGCCTTGCTAGCCTTGGGCATGAAGCTGTCATGGAGCTCACGGGTTTGCCACTTCACAGGCTCACATGTTGCTGGGACTTCTGACACTGGGCTTCAGCAGTTGTTCAGATGTATAATAGATGATGTTTATGTGGCTGTAAGGTCCCCATGACCCTCAGCATGTCAGCGTGGGCACCAGCACAGGCTTTCATGTTGGGTTCTGCTGACACCACGGCACCTGCAGCAGGTGAAAATCTAAACAGGGACTGTGAACTTATCTGGTAGAACCTGGCCCTAGCACAGGAGTGGTAGAGAAGTAGTTTTACTGGGCAAGATTGACCATAGGCTGTGATAGATGTGTGGCTGTGCTGCATAACAACAGCTAAAGGAGGCATTTAGCCTTTGCAATGCTCCTCTGAGGGTGTCTTGCCCATGGAATGATATAAAAAGCAGAGAAGTTAAAGTATTTTGCTGATTCAGGCCTTCAAAGTCCACCTACCACTTTGTCATAGGGGGCTCTTTGCCCTCAGAACAGTCTGGTAACAGATTTGGGTCTGGAACAGTTGTCATGGATTTTTGTTTATTTTTCTGGAGCTACAACAGTATCTGTTTATAGTCCTTGCACATCTCCATAAAGCTTTCCTTGTTTTTCCCTATTTAGCATTCTACTCCTCTGTCCAGAAATTAAGGGAAGTAGGGAGACAAGTTTCTATACATCTCCCATTCCTCTTGTTCCCTTGCCTCTTGTTTCTTTGCTAGAGGCACAGCGTAAGCAAACAAATCACTTTACTTCTCTTACCTGACTGGATTCAAAGTGCAAGTGGCCCCTTCAGGAACATCTGAACATGCATGACAGTTGAATTCACACTCTATTGCTTGTAAAGCAAAAAGTTAAAAGAAATAAAGGCAAAGAATAAGAAAGTGTGTATCTGTGTGCGTGCCTGTGTTAAAGAAGAATAAACTAAACTAAATAGGAAAAATGTAAAAATTAAAAAAAAAAAGAGAGAGATCTGCAGTGAAAAAAAAACCCACAAAAATTGTATGTTTTCTTAGGGATTTAAGGAATGGAACCAAGATGTATCCAAAACCTTCAAAAAATGGTCATTTTATTTGTTTTTAAATCATTCTCCTCCTTAGGATTTAAGCCTTTAGATGTCTGCTATTAGAAATGTAGGATGTCACACTCTTTAACTCCTTTCAGGATTCAGACAGTCACTGATGCAGTATTAAGACTCATATCTGAATTTAAAAGGATTAAAACATTTTCTCAGTGGGAGATAGAGATGAACCAGACAGTCAGCATAGTGAGAAGGCACACTGTAAATGTAGCTGAGGAGAATCCCATTCCTCAGTCCTGCCTCTCTCACTTTTTGTGCAGAGTGACTCTCTCACTACATGAATCTGAGAATGAGCTGCTTCCTACCTCACTTCCACAGCACTAAAATGGAAATAGCATCTTCCCTTTCCTTGGAGGATCAGGAAGAGGACAAATCAGGTAATTCCAAAGGTTGTGCCTGCATAAGTATGAGCACTAGTGCTAAATAATCATCTTTTAAAGTTACCATCAGGAAATTGTAAAAAAAAAAATGCCTATAACACTATGTTATAGAATTATAGAATCATTTAGGTTGGAAGTTACCTTTAAGATCATAGAGTCCAAATGTCAATCTAACACCACTAAACCATGTCCCCAAGTGCCACAGGTCTTTTAAATCCCTTCACAGATGGTGAATCCTACCACTGAGCTGGGCAGCCTGTTCCAATGCTTGACAACCCTTTCAGTGAAGGAATTTTTCCTTATATCCACCCTAAACCTCCTCTGGTGCAAAGCGAGTCCAGTTCCTCTTGTCCTGTCCCTTATTACTGGACTTTGTTCTGGGACACAGGGTTTCCAGCATTTCACTTCCTTGCATTCTGTCCCTGCCAACTTACTGTTCCCAATACCCCAGATGATGGATGGGACACAGCAGCCTATGCTTTAAGTCATGTAACCCCTTGGTGAGCACTGAGAGTGGTGTTATTCTCCATTGCATTATCTGGTGATGCCACCCATTTTCAATCGAACACTTGGCACCTTCTCCCCAGTGTGACCAGACACATCAAAATCTTCCCTCTTCATATAATGTGATCTGATGAAACCTCAACCTTATAAGAAATTCTGAGATGTCTCCTTGTCATACAAGAGGATTGGAATATACATCTGTGTCACTGAGTCAACTGGATTTTACCATCCCAACTTTTATTCCATAACATCATCGTGTGCAATCAGTTGTCACTGCTTAGTTTTATGAACAATTCTCTAAACAAGTTTTTTCCTCTCTATTTAAGCATTATTTATGACTCTAAATATTTAATCAGGAGCTGGCCACACCCATTCTGGGCTGCATTAATTCCAGGTTTTGTAATATAAATCTAGTTGCTCAATGACAGAGAAAAGAAGAATCAAGCCACCCTGAATATCTCCTGACTTATCTTCAGGATATGGTGACTACTTCTGTACAGTTAGAGATATTACCCACTGCTGGAACTCACCTTTCTCTACCACAATGTCATTAAAAAAGCTCCTACATATTATTGGATCTAAAACAATGAGACTTCACCTAAACAGTCCCTGGCATGGTTGGGATATGGCACAGAGACCATTCCCCATAGGTGACATAGATACAGGTATTTTAATTTAGGGGAAGAAAGTTTAACCATGTAGGTGCATTCCCTGTTACTTAACCTCAATGCCTTGCAGCCAGACTTAATCTACTTGCACAGATACAGTCAGTGTCTTTTCCTTAGAACTAACCTTTCTCCTTTTTTTATTTCCATATGGTCTAAATGATCCTCTCCAAGGACAAGTGTCATCTCCTCTCCCTTTTTATAGTGGTAAAATCAAAATGTCTCATAGGCCATATATGGTACTGGAAAGGTTTATCATGAGGTAGCAACCCAAGGTCTTTAGAAGAGGTTTTACAATATTCTCCTCACAGCACTAAGTAAAACAGTGCTTGTGGTGGTTCTCTCTCACCACGCCACATTGCTTAATCACATTACTCACTGCTTTCATTTGCTCTAATTCTCCTTTAGTTGGAAGCTTTTTTTTTTTTTACTCTGAGTAGAACATTTGCAATCTGCCTTTTTACTGTGCATGCAAAAAGTAGCATGTTTTTAACTTCTGAGAACTCATTCAAGGAGACAGCATCATTTTTGTACATGGTGTACTCTGAGAGTGCTGCGCATCCTGCATGCTTGGTTGGTAGCAGCTTAATGCTGTCATGGTCCTCCAGGGGCTTGTCCCATGTGGTTATAATTAACTTTTAATGTCTGCCTTCAGGGCAAAACACTTAAGGGGTTAACCAGTTTTCTCCAACAGAATGAATAGTTAAATGGTAACATACGTTTATCAATATATTTCACAAAGCGGAGGAAAATATCCACATATTTTTTCTTCTCCTATTTGTCTAATTCAGAGTCACTTGCCAACTTAAGAGTGGAGATTATCCTTTCAGCTCTAGTAATATAAATGTGCTTGCTACATGCTTAACACGATCTTACTTAGAAGCTGAGTCAGTGTGAAGCTTTGTTGGACCAGATCTCGTTGGTATTTAACCATTGCAAGCATCTGCAGTCTTTCTTTCTCCCATAAGTACATGTTGCATCATGCTGAGACCTCAGAGAGTGACTTACTACAAGGACATGTATGACTTTGCAACTAAACCAGACAGACTTTACTTATACTGTTGCTGGAGAGATTGGGAAAGTTAACACATAAGAGTATAATTGCTTCTTCAGCTGGCTCTGCCCTTGTTAGAGTGGGATTCAGTTCCTAAACACTGTAGTACAGTGTGACCTGCGACCCTCTGGAGTATCCAAGACACTTATTCAGTGCTTAAAATGACATTATGTATCTGTATTTGGGGAACTCAATCCCACCTTAAATTACGGTGTTCACAAACGACAAAATGAGAAGGATTCAGCTGCTAAAACACTTGGCACTAAAGGCTATCCTGCCAGTCCAGAAAGGTTCAGTGCTCCTGTAAATCCTTTAATACCCCAAAACATCTGCAGTGATACCAGTTCATTGCTTTCGTGAAATGAAATTCTTCTTTCTGAATGCAAACCATACAGTCTGACAGCTTTCTGTGAATACCTGACCGACTTCCAAATGAACTCTCGTGTACAGAGGTTTCAGTCTAGCACAAAAAGCATCTGGCTCTGAAGCAAGGAGCTTAGTGGGAGAGTTGCCTGACTTCTTATTCGGTAGTCAGCCCGTCTGCAGTGAGCTCTCGGCACTGCATGGTGTGGACATGCCTTCCAGGTCTGTTCTGAGGCTGGGGAAAGCTGATGGAAGAAAGGCCAGCACTCTCGGAGCGTGCTGAGTGAGCCCACAAAGGGGTCTGAGCTTCTCAACAGGCAGAAAAGTTGACCAGCAAAGTGCATATTTGCCCTGCTTTGCTCCTGTATGCTTGGCTGTGATTTTTTCTTTTTTTTTTCATTGATGTACCATCCAGAAACCTTGAGAGAGACTTAAGGGTGCATACTATGGATAACATTGTTTCCTCTTAGATGTAATGGAAGATTAATTCTGCATCCTGAAGGTCTTGAAACTAATTCATTGTGTTCTTAAAGAAGTTACAGTAGATTCAATTGCTTTAATGACTGACACTACAACTGAGGAAATACTTGGATAAAGTAGTTATACTCTGTGGGAATAAATCTCCAGATTCTCTAAGGTATTCTAGAATCAGATAGGGAAATTTGGGGACATTCCATCTTCAATCATCCCTTCCTCTTGTGTGTCACTTGCTGTGAACCATGATGTGTTTCAGGACTTGAATGCATCATCTCTGGTGAGTACAATAAAGTGGCCCATGACCATGCTCTTCACCAGGACCTGCAGCAGTGAAAGTCCAGCCTTTCAGCTGTGAAATCTCACAGTCTCACTGTTCATCAGCAGCTGAAGCCGATGACAGAATCAGCACAGAAACACAGAATGGTTTGGTTTGGAAGGGACCTTAAAGACCACCTCATTCCAACCCCCTGTGATGGGCAGGGACACCTTCTAATAGAGAAGGTTGCTCAGGACCCCAACCAGCCTGGACTTGAACACATCCAGGGGTGGGGCAACCACAACCTCAGGGGAAAGAATTTCCTCTTAACATTCAACCTAAACCTACTCTCTTACAATTTAAAGCCATTCCCTGGTGTCCTAATACTGGTCTCTGTGTTCTGCTGAGCCTGAAGCGTGAGCCTGTTTTGCCTTGTCTGCCATGGGAACAGAAGCCTGGAACAGTGAAAAAAAGAGGATCTTCATGTTGAAAACAGCTCAAAAAACACAACTAAAGTTCCCAAGAACTCAATAAGAGTTGTAGATAAAACTAAACAAATTACATGGCTTAGCCACGTTCCATCCATTTTTCCTAAATAACAAACTCCAGGATGATGATCATTCAACTTTTAGAGATGGATGGGGCTGAGACACCAAGAAATTAACTGTCTGCCCTTACACTGCTTGGCAAATTAGTCACACAAGTAAAGTAAGAGCCAAGATCTCATGAGTGATAGTCTTTCAGCTGACCACAATTTCAAATCTGTACAATGTTGTAAAGCAACATTTGCTGGCTCCAGGCTGTTAATTCCCTGCATTGTCAGCCCATTCTGTGGAGACACGACTGAGCAACATTAACTTTTATACACAGTCATTTCCCTATTGTTGACTTGATCTGATCTCAGTGGAGAGTTGCTGTCAGTACTCCTCAAAGAAAATGGGCTACGTTAAACACCTCTGACTGGTGTTCCAGCAAAAGCTTGCAATCTTCTGTCAAACATAACTGCCTTAGCAAATGGAGAAAAGTGAAAAGACCCTGATATGTAGCTTTTTAGGGATTTCAGAAAACACTTGATACACTTGTCTGTGTATTGTCCGTGACTCCAGAATATGCCTTTGATTTTCAACTTACAAAATCTGATTTATAGTCCAATTCTTCTGCATGTCAGAGAGCACTGCTATGAAGTAAGGCCTCATAAACCATAACACAATGTTGTCTTCAGTGGTTTTAAGGCTCATATATATATTTATGAGCAAGGAGTCAACTTTAAACAGCAGATTTCATTGACCTTAGGAGACATCTGGGGTAGCTCTGTGGCAATCACTGCAATGACACGTGATATTCACAGTTAAACAGCACAGCTCTCAGTAATCTCCAGTTAAATCATCCACTTTTAAAGAACACCTCAACATCATGAAATCAAAAGGAAGTAATAAAAATCTTTTCCACATTCCTCTCCCCTTAGTACTACAAAAAACTAAACCCAACTATGTCAGCCCAGACTGTATGTTCTAAGTCAGTCTCCTTTTCCAAAAGCATTGGAGTTGGTGAACACCCTAAGAGGTCCCAGTCTCCATCCAGAAATATCATAATTATCTTTCTTCTGACTCAGTTATACTTTTCCATAAGCTATTAAAAATTTTCCACTCCGTCATGAAATTCTTCAAACTCTTCCATAACAGACAAAAGAATTATGTTTTATGAAAGTTGTCATACAGTTAAGCATTGGAAGTTTTCTATATTGCTGATACTAAATTACATTAATTAAATTTAGCACATTCTTTTTGAAAGTAGTCTTTGCTGATGTACAACTGAAACTGAATCAAAACTTTTTTCCCTAAAGGATCTACTTGGAACTGGAGAGAAATAATCAGATCTTTTTTCTTCATTTGATTTTCTCCAAATTACCACAAAACTCTAATTTCCAGTCGATTAGCACTTTCAAACATTTCACAAGCAGAGTTTAAACTAGAAACAACCCCAAAAGAGAATTTTTGTTTAGAAACCCCTACTTCTGTTGCGTGTAGGGAGGAGTGTAGCTAAGTTTCACAGTATGGATGTGACCAGACCTCACCAACAGATGCAGAGCAAGAGGATGGACTTGGTAGTGCTGTAAATGATGAATATGTTCCCAGGTGGGTCAAGGCAGTCAAATAGGGCAAACCACAGAGAATCATGGAGTCCTAGAATGGTTTGAGTTGGAAATGACCTTAAGGATCATCTTGTTCCACTCCCCTGCCATGGGCAGGGACACCTTCCACTAGCCCAGGTTGCTCCAAGCCGTGTCCAACCTGACCTTGGACACTTCCAGGGATGGGACAGCCACAGGTTCTCCAGGCAACCTGAGCCATGGCATCACCACCCTCACAGGGAAAAAATTCTCCCTAACATCTGAGCTAAAGCTACCTTACATCATCAACATCTGTGGCTGAGACAATCCCCATCACTGCCTTTTATAGCAATGGAAAAAACCTGCAATGCCTCAGCCCTTCCTAGCCCTCATGCTTTTCTTTTATCCCAATTTAGAGACAACTCTCAAATCTCTGCAACTGTTAGTTACAATTAAAGCTTGATTTTTCTTCTATATGCCAGCATTCTTCTTACCCCTTATCAGTTTTATGGCAGATGTGCATTAATTCAGCTAACATTACATGTTGGTTTTCAGTGGAAAAAGAAGAGCTTCCACAGCACTGTGAAAAGCCATTGCAAGACCAGTGTGACAAATAGCCCCCTTGTGATCCTAGAGTTCTTTTGCAGCCTTTATGAGTCCATGATTCTCTGCCCCTCTCTTGCATATAGAAAAGCACAGTCAGCTGGATGGATTAGACTGCTACCTTTGGGTAGTTACATTTAGGTGAGATGAATTTTTCCTCTCTGTGATATCCACATATCACCCAGCCACCCCTAGAGATTTCCCAGACAGTTAAGGTATATTTACAAGTCAGATTACTGGTTGGAATACCCCGTGACTTACAATCAATTTAAATAAAAACTGACAAAAGCTTTAGTAACCCCCCACTGCAACAGAAAAAAGAGAAAATCATATCTTCTGTTAATAAATTATGCTCATATCTTACTGTCTCTCTTTACCTATATTATGACTCACCTGACTATATGTTGATCTGAGGTAAAGAAAACCCTTTTTTTTTTGTACATTGTCATGGACTTTGAGTGGGGCCATAAAAGAAATGTATTTGAAATGTGTATAATTTTAGCTCTGTCTTCAGCTTCCCTAAATTATCATATTTCTCCAGAAATCAATAGAATTCTGTGTTTCATCTACTTGAAGATTTATCTCTTTATATTTTTTTTTCTTTTTAAGGGAACTTGGGAACTTTTCTCTTTTTAATTTTAATAATATTTTTTTGTTTTCAGTTCAATCTTTTGACCAGTGTGAACATCTGAGCGTAGTAAAATATACACATGAGAAACAGACACATCAGTGAATGTTATCATGTTAAACTATAATGGTTTCAAGAAATGTTCTATATTCAATTTCAAAATTGTTTATCTTCTTTTCTCCTCTTTGCAAACGTGGTCTTAACTAATAGTTATTGTGCACACTGTTCAACCTTTTTCTATCTTTTCTTTGGGGAATACTCAAGGGAAAAAAAAAACAACAAAAAAACAGAGTTTAAAAGATGTTTCAACTTTCAGTAATTAAGCTCTGGTGAGCGTTGCAAGAATATTTAATGCTCTGCTGCTCTATCTGAAGAGGATCTGGAGACTTACAAGGAATTACAAGAACATGATTTACAAAACATAAAGCTCACATTGTCAAAGCATCCTCTGAAATGCTTTCAGATGAGAAAGTTTTTTTTTTTCTAGTGTTTCATTAGAAACAGGCAGTGGGGAGAGTCTCACAACATCGAGGCATTTTTGTTTAGTTCTGTTTTGTTTTTCACTCCCATACTTTGGGAGTAACTTGTTGGCTTTTTTCCACCTCATGCTCACTCTCACAGACAAGCATTAGAGAGAATTTGGAGATGGAAGGCCTTTCTGTCTGCAGCTAGCAGGGTCAATTCAGTGTGGCAGCTGCGAGCGGGTGACATAGACTTATATTGACACAACCCACTTTTTGCTGCAGAATCACAAAGCGAAAGCACCCGGGGCTCTTCTGCCTTTTTCAATAAGATACGAATTTTTGTCTTCCTTGTATTAAGCAGAGATCTGTCATCTTGACTTGTACACTAAATGGTCCATTCTGACTGCCTTGTTTGTGTCCAATCCCAGCCAGGATCTAGAAACATGTGTTAACATTCGGCATGTTTGGGGGCGAGCGGGAAGGGCCTGAGGCTAGACTCCCTGATGTCTGCTGGAGGGTAGTCAATAATCATTAGCCCTTCAAGTGGTAGATGCCCAACATAAACTGTATTAATTTATTTTAAAAATCTTTACTTTAAGCCACAGGGAAAGGCATTTTAGAGAACGCGGCTCCCCTGAAGTAACGAAGCGGTAATAAAGATGTAGCGCCATGGAAGTGAAATTCGGGCTTATTGGGGAGGGGGGGCCTGTGGTTTTTCAGCACTATGTCATCAGCCAGAGCAATGGGAAACTATTAAAAGTAATTAGCCCGTGCCTATCTGTCACTTAAGTTTATCCCTGTGGTGATAAAGAAGTGTGATTTGCCCCAAGTCTTCTCTGATTGCCAACATCCCAGCCTTGGCCACAGAGCCAAACCTGTGGCCGTGGGGGAAGTTCTAATGCTCATTGCAGTCAAGGCGAGGTAAATGAAGCTGGGCTTCTTAATTTTATTTTTGATGGAGCTCGAAGAAACAACCAAGTTTGTGCTAATTAAATATTCAGAGAAACTGTGAAGCTTCTCATCTAACTGTGACTGTTTATGTGTGGATAGGTGTCAGTGGCAGGCCAAACATTGCTGTCATTTATATTTCCACCCATCTTGGCGTGAGTGGAGTGGAATGGTGTTGATGGAGAGACTTATTTAGCACAGTTATTTCTATTTCTATGTTTTCCTACTGCACATATGTATCAGATATATTCAAGTGCTAGAAAAAAAAATCCAACAAAAAGGAGTGAACCTGCAAGATAGCATTCAGTGCACCTAACATTTCAAGTCCAAAAGTGGGTAATTAGTCTTGCCCCTTGCAGATGACGTAAAGGACCAGGTATGTCCAGAGCGTAATTCAGTACATCCTAAAATAAGTGGAATGAGGTACCTACTGATGTCCTTTGGCTATGGAAAGATGTATGATTTCCAGCTGAGGTCAGTTACCTCACTTTCATAGAGCTGAAATCCTGCAAGAGTCCTCGTGGGAAAACTGAGGGACTCCCATAGTGGGAGGAATTTTTCAGGTCCAAATTAATCCAGTTTATCATAAGCAAAATCAGCTTATAACTGCTATGGAATGTTTCCAAGAAAAAGAGCTCCAGCAATAGAAGCACGGATTCTTCTGTTTATATTTTAACATTATTAGCATCTACCACTTTGTAACTTCACTTTTGTAACCAGCTGAGGGACCTGAACATACTTAGGACTATGGGAGCTGATGAGATGCATCCCAAAGTCCTAAGGGAATTTACTGATATAGTTGTCAAGCTGCTCTCCATCATATTTGAAAAATCATGGTAGTCAGGTGAAGTTCACAGTGACTGGGAAAAGAAAAACATGGCACTCACTTTTTAAAAAGAGAGAAAGGAGGATCCTGGGAATTACTGACCTCTCTGCCTCACCTCTGTGGCTGGGAAGATATGGAACAGGTCTTCCTAGAGGCTTTGTTAGGGAATATGGAGGACAGGGATGTTATTTGAGACAGTCAGCAGGGCTTCACCAAGGGCAAAATCTGCTTGACCAATCTAGTGGCCTTGTAGGATGCAGTCAAGGAAAGAGCCATGAACACCATCCGTCTGGACTTCTCTGAGGTTGTTGACATAGTCCGCTACAACATCCTTCTCTCTGAATTGGATTTGATGAATTGACTGCTCAGTGGATAACAAACTGGCTGGATAGTGGAATCCAGTGCATAGGGGTCAATGGCTCAATATCCAGATGGAAATCAGTGACAAGTGCTCTTTCCTCAGGAGTCTGTACTGGGACCAGAACTGCCAGAGAGGTGGTGAATGCCCCATCCCTGGAAGCATTAATGTCAAGTTGGATGGAGTTATGAGAAACCTGATCAAACTGAAGATGTCCCTGCTCATCGCAGGGTGTTGGACTAGATGACCTTCAGTGTTCCCTTCCAACCCAAACTATTCTACGGTTCTATGATTATTATATTTTCTACCAATGCTTAGAGCTTTAAACTTGGAGTGGTCAAAACCAGTAATCTTTTCTTAGAATTGTTTGCATGGCATCTGTAATATGAATTAATCATTTTTAAGGCTCTGTTGCAACAATTTTTTTATTTCAACAAGCCTGCCTGTAAATGTGTCTCAGTGAAGCCACAGGGATTATGCACATGCCCAGGTTATCTGCTGAACTGGGGCATTAATCTTTAATATTATTGGTTTGGCTGTCCAGCTGGATGAACTGTCTGCAATTAGTTACCCTAAAATAACTGCATATGCACTGACAGATTCAATATCCTCTCTAATAAATTGGAAAGATTGGTCCTAGTCTGAGAGATACCAAGAAGCCACTGGCAAAATGACCTAAGAAAGGCAGGCAAGGCTTATTTGACAGTAGGTTTCAAGATATTCTCTCTTTAATGCCATAGTTCTTCTGAACAAATCTCATGTTTAACAAGACTTGGTGTGTATGTAGCAGTGTTTTCCTGGATGGCAGATGGGCACTGACACTTGTAGACCTGTGTGTGTCCAGAGCTGACATACCTTGTTTAGCTTGTAGTTGTATTGGAAGGACCAGCTTTTAATTTGTCCTAAATATTTCCCCGTTCTCCATCTGATGCTTTAATGTACAAGCTACACAGACCAGTTATTGCTAAATGACCCACATAATTCTTAAAAAAATATTAAAGCCTTTGCCATGACCTAATTAAAAACGCCTTCCTTCATCTGTCCTGTGTTAGAGTCTATCGCGACAGTGCCTTGAGCAAACGAGTTGGAAGAAATGCTTGCTTTCCTGTAGGATTTTCCACCTAAACAGCCAATTTTTCAAACTGTTAGACAAGGCATGGGAAGATCAAGAGTATGCCTCCACTGGAATGGGAAAGGGAATTTAAGGGGTGAAAGATAAAACCACTTCTCACTGTAACTCCGTGGATAAGTGCAGTAGAGACCAGGGGCATAGGACGATGCTGGTTGCTCATACCTGGTGCTTGAAACCTCATTGACAAACATCTCTTCTCAACCCTCAGAAATGCAAGTGGAGACACAACGTGGGAGTGTGAACCTGCTATCCTGGATTTCAAGTACTGTAATTTCAATGTCCATCCCACGTTTTTTGTTAACGACCTCCATAGTCAAATAGAAGAGTTACGTATTTTTACGAGGTGGCACCACATATCCTAAAAAGGTCTTTCATACAAATAAGAAAGGTACAGAAAATATAATAGTCATTTCAGAATGTCATTTTATACCTATATGTTTCTTTTTCTGATGGTCTTTTGATAATTTTGCAATTATTTTTTTGTTTAGTAGTTGGAATTTTTAAAGACATACGTTAATATTAGTCTGCTTTTTTAAAACTTCAACAGTTTAATTCCTTTCATTAAATAAACCTAGTTTTTTATTATTTTGACCTAGTGTTTCTCCCTACTTTCATAGATCTATGACTGCAGCTGATTATGATTCTGCAGCATTCTCTCTCTCTCTCCTATATTTTCATTGATCCAGTATCTTACCAAATATTTGCTGTTACATTTCAAATTCACATGGCTGTCTGTTCAGATTTTGTATTACTCTGAATGCCTCCATCTCCCTCTTTCCTCACAAAGACCAGTTCTTAGACTATGTCACATACAACATTGATTTTCTCTAGGGTTTTTTGTTGGGTTTGTTTTGTACTGGGCTGTTGGAATTGTTTCAGGAAAATCCAATTATACTGAAGATTATTCCATCATGTGATTTTTTTTCCCTTACTTCTTGTCCTTGTCTAGAACCAATTGTGCATTTTATCTACACCCTACTTCCCAGCACTTGGGAGGAAAGCAAACTCTTTATAGAGGCACTTCCAGAGAAGAAATTTCTTCTTACATCTCCACTTGAAGATGGGATAAATTGCCTCTGGAAGTTTCTTTTTTCACAGACTGTAGGTGAAAACTAGAGAAGTCTAGGATTTATCTGGTTTTTAGTTGAGGTAAATCTCCTCAACGTTTCCTTCTTTCATCTGCTCTGCTGACAATGGGCCATAAGAATAACAGGAAAAGAAAGATACAAATATTCTTGGGAACTGCATCTTTGGAGTATTTTTTAAATGGGCTTCAACTACAAGGAAGTTTGTATTTCTTATCATGTGTGATTTAGATGTTTTATATGTCACTTTCTACTTATTCTCAGTTAATTGGGTCCTTTTCACCAGACTGATGCAAAGAAGGAGACTTTGTTTACTAAGTAAATATTTTAAAATTATTATTCTGAATTACTATGCCACTTTGATAACTAATTTGAATAAATGCAGGAAAAACAAATAGAAAAATCATTTTATTTTATTGTATTTTATTTCTATTTGTATTGAGTAATGTTTCCTTCAGGGTGCTTAGGATTTGTATTCTGTGCATTTCCAGGGTGAAAGCAGAGCTGGACAAATGCTAATTTCCTTGGCAGAGTGCAGCTCAGAGGTCTCAGTCAGAATGAAGCAAGAGCTCTGCAAGTCATCAGATGTTGCCAAGGTTTGAATAAACTGATTTTCTACATCTGTTCAGTTTCCTGCCCAGAGAATCCCTCCTTGCTTTTCTATCTACCTTCTTCTCTGAACCCCTGGAGCAGGAAGATTCTGTCTTAAAGCCATTGGGATTAATTATAACCAACTAATACAAACTTTCTCTTTACCAACACTGCCTCACAAAGGTTTAGAGCACACCTGAAACAATCCCCAAATGTGAGCACATTTATTATTTAGGCAGTCTTCCTCAGATTATAATTTTAGTTCTCCTACTCATTGTAAAAATGTCTGCAAGAGTAAGGGGTTGGGGGGTAAAAAGACAGGAGAAACATCCCAGAAGAAAAGTCCCATTGGCTCTAGGGCAGACAGAAAAAAATCCAGTAGTGCTTGTTTTAAAATTTTGGCCAAAACTGTTTATTATTTTTTCTCAGTTTCATGCTAATGTTTTTTTAAATAAAATATCCTAAACTCCTGAACTTTTTAATTCAGTGTGTTGAGTTTAAGGTTTTTCAAAGCACTGTTTTAGGAGAAAGAAGGGGCTTTTCTTTATAGTTTTCCTTAGTTTTTTTCCTATAGAAATAAAGAAAAAGACCCTTGTGCTACCTTGTGCTTCTCTTTTCTTAATCAATTAATTTTCCATTCGACTTTTCCTGGCTCTCTACCAGTTTCTATTTCTCAGCCATACCTCCCAGGGTTGCTAACAGCAACAACTGAAGGCATCCAGCAGGATCTGGGCTGTCGAGAGCTGTGGGGTGGGACTCATTTTACCAGTCATCTGGTGCCTGTCATCCCTTTAAAGACAAAAGAGAGAAATAAACATTTCCAAGGAGTAATTTAACAGTCCCACAGCCTAAAACAGATCAAATGTATTGTTCAATTAAAATCAGCTTCTCTGCTGATGATCAAGAGAGGTGGGAGTAGCTAACTCACATCTATAGGTCCATTTAGGTGGCTAAATGTAGGTACTGGCTGGTGCCCAACTTCTCTCTGTGCTAAAGGATGGCATGAGAAGGTGTGGGACCTAATGGAATCATAGAATCATTAAGGCTGGAAAGCCCCCTAAGACCATCAGGTCCAACCATTAACCCAGCACTGCCAAGTCCACCACTGACTGATGTCCCTAAGCACCAGACCTACACATCTTTTGAAACTCCTTCAAAACAAATTTAAGATTGTAATGCTGTATTTATGCCTATATCCATATGTTTGTGCCTTGAAAACAGGGATTGTTTTATCTGATTCCTGGGTTGCATCTAATTTATTCAAAAAGAACCAGAAAAATGTGAACTTCTTTTGATTAGTGTAGATCAGACAATCTGATTACTTGAAAATATAAGACAGACAAAGTAGCATCAGAGGCCATAATTCACCTCCTTTTATATTTTGAGTTTCTGTCATACAACAAGAGTTGAGTGTGAATTCAACCAGTGTCATTTCCAGCCAAACTGTAGTTGCACCCACAATATCACATGCAGTTTATACTCACATGCCCTCAGCTTTTCCATCCTCCTTCCTAAGCCCCTTTCCCCTGTTAAGCCTGGGTTACCAGCTAATTCTGCACTGCAATAAAGGCTATGTAGTCCTTCTAGCTGCTTTCTACTGTAAATGCATTCTTCCTCTTTATCTGTGCTATCTATTCATTAAATATGTATTTTTCTACTGGAGTTTTTAATCACCACAGGGATCTATTCCATTTCCATGTGAATGATTTGTTCCTTTTTTTTTTTTTTTTTGCAAAGAGGAAAACACACTTTTAATGTAGAGAGTACACTACATGTTGTACGACTGATTACATCTTTTCCCTGCTTCACCCTCTTTGTACATAAATGTACTCACGTCATACATTTCAGCTGCTGAGAGGAGAAAAAGTTCAAAATGGCTAGGAGAAGACATGCTTAACAGATGCTTTTCCAGTATCTCAACTCTTGCTTCCCTCTCTGCCATGAATTAAAATATTAATCATAGTAAGCTCTTTAAATCTGAGTGTCTGCATTTAAAAAGAAGTGAATTTAGCATACAAGAAAATAAGGCACTAGCTGTTGGATCACAAGTTGTACCTGTGTTATCTTCAGCCTGGGATAGAGAAGAGCACCCATAGGGTCCTGCCAGTGTACACATGCCTTGGGTGCTCCTACCCACCCCTTTTTGGGCCAGTTTGACTGGTGTTTAGGGACATCACCATATTCTCAAATGGTTAAATAGCAATCTGGGCTGCTCTGGGCCACTTAGATAAAGACTGGGGCAAGTCTTGCTTGAGCTTAGTCAATATAAGATACAATCTTGTCTCTAGAATGAGAGGAAATGGCCTTTGTTGTGTTGTGCCAGGGGAAGTTTCAATTAGATATTATGAAAAATTTCTTCACTGAAAAAGTGGTCAAGTAGTGGAATAGGCACCAGAAGACCAGGGATTAGGAACCAGTGAAATGGCAGAATCACCATCCCTAGAATTGTTCAAAATGTGTGTGGATGTGGCACTTGGGGACATGTTTTAGTGGTGAACGTGTTGGTGCTGGGTTAATGTTTGACCTTGTTGGTCTCAGATGTCTTTTCCAACCTTAATGATTCTATAATTCTATATTACTGCTACTTTCTACTTGGTAGAAATTGATTGTATATTAGGAAAGATTTTTTAACTGTGAGAGTGGTTAAACAGTGGAATAATCTGCCCAGGGAAGTGATGGATTCACCATCCCTGGAAGCATCCAAAACAAAAGTAGACGTGGCACTTCATGGTATGGTTTAATGGGCAGGGTGGTATTTGGTTGAAAGTTGGACTTGATGGTCTTGCAGGTCTTTACCAACCTTAATGATTCTATGATTCTAAAATGGAGTGGGATAAGTCTCTCCAAAGGGTCTTAGCCTTTGCCCTAAGGTGAAGTGAGTGATCTTTGGGAGGTGCTTTTAACTCTCAATTGACAACGCCTCAACCAGGCAATTGGCTGACTTAATTTCTCTATGGTTGCAGTGAAATGGGATTAATCTGACCTTTCTGTTTTCCTTTACCCCAAGGCTCAGTGACCCTCACTAAGGGCAATAAGCCCTCCCAGCAGTTGACAGACGAGTGTTTATGCTGGAGTAAATCCTTGTTAGCCTGAATCTCTACTCACCTCAGAGTTCTTGGTTATCTACTCTCATGACCTAAAATCAAACCCCGCCTTTTTGAGGTCAACAAATGTATTACAGTAGAGTCTATGAAAACTAAAACCTCTGGCTCCTCAGAGACAGAGAAATTGAAAATGTTCCTTGATGTGGTTTGATTGTGGGTCACAGCTTTCCTATGGGCCTGATCCAACAGTTAATTATGCTCTGCGGCTCTAAGGCTTTCCTAAACAAATAACTTATTGGTGGGAAAAAAGAAGCTATATCAAGATAAACAAGACAGGATCTCTGTGGCATTTAGTCATTGGATAAAACTAATACTCCAGGGGAGGGGTGTGAGGAAAAGGAAGTTATTCCTTTAGGTATTTTAAAGCTCTTTTTATCTCTGCCTGAATGAAAAGACAAAGAGCAATGTCCTGATGCTGCTTCAGCTCCCATCTCGTTTGCATCAGCACTGGAGACGTGGTGTGACATCAATTTTACTAAATTTTAGCCTTCAGAAAGTCAGATTTCTGGCCTAAGCTTGGTATCCAGTTTCTGACTGAGCAGAGTAACTTCCAAAGTGTTAACCATCCCACCTCAAGTTTCCTCTTAGTTCTGCAGCTTACAGAAACTCACTTGAAAACTGGGAACATTTGGATTTTGGAACAAATTCAACCTCTAAGCTGCATGCAGTTTTCTAAGAGTGGGAAGAGTTGAATACCAGGACAAACTCCAGGGATGTAATTAATTTACTTTTTAAAATCAGATCAGATTTTTTTTTCACTGGGGAAAAAAAAAAAAAGTTTATAAAGTAATTAACATTCCAGGATGAAATTCATTGCTCAAGCCAACTGAAGAGGGGATGGTCTTGGTAGCCTCTTTTGGAAATTCCATGATGTTTCTTATGAAAATTAAATTTTTGAGCCTAATTCTTTCACACTATGAGCTGCAGAGAGCACAAGAAGCTCAGCATTGTCACCAACACACTCAAAACATTTCATTAATGTGGTGAGCACCACAAAAGTTTGTGTTTATTCATTTAACTGACATGCAATACATGTAATTGATTGAAACACTCAAGGTAACATATTTTTATTTACAGATATTAATCAGAAGAATCTTTTCAAGGTTTTATTCTGTAAATCTACTGGCCTTCATTAGTAATTAAGATAATATAGCTACCCCTGGTGCTTTAGCACTGACAGAGTAGTTGCTGGATGAAAAGAACTGTGAGGATGAAGCTACCCAAAGTTACATCAGAAAAAAAAAAGTCTTAATTTACAGATTTCTTGATTTTGGTTTTATTTAACATTTGTTTGAGGGCTTGCTTTAACCTTTTTCTATCTGGCATTATTTAACCTTTCACTTTTATGTACAATTAAAGGCAAATGAAAATAAGCCCTTCCAAATATAGAAGAATCTGCTGAGGCCAAGGGGAACATTATCATTTTGCAAAAGAGAAAAAAAATATTTACCTTTAGGCTACTTAAACACTCAATTTACCAAATTACCCCTGTTTAGTGTAATGGAATAAATGGCATGCATAGAGGATTGCTGTTGGCAGGAGATCATTAGAGCTAAAAAGGTAATGGGCCCTGAATAATGCCCCGAGGAGCCCTGGGTACTGCAAGCTGAAGCTGAGTGACCATCCATCAGAAGTTAGAGGGGAGAACAGACACACAGGAAAAGAAATCCAAAAGCTGAGCTTGAAAATTTTGTTGGTTTGCAGTGGACATCTTATCCATGACTTTCAGATTACCACGGTATTTTGCTGTCTGTTACAACCAAGAGGAAACTCTGAGTAGCTGCAGTGGTATGGGATTTAATGTTATGGGATGGCAGTATACACAGGAAAAGATATTTAAGTGCAATTCTTTTCCTCAGCTGTAAATTCTTAGGGGTGAGCTAGTAGTCCTAGGCTGTCTGAAGTCAATGTGAAGAAATAGGGATAGTGCAGCTGAGCCCATGTAGACACCTAAAATAGGCCAGGTGATCACCCACCATCACCACCAAGTGCCTATTTTGTCATTGACCTGAAAGTTTGGTAAATAAATCCTATTTCTTATGCAGTGAGAGATCTGAAAAAAAGACTTCAGACAATGTTGGTCTTATGAACTCAATATTGTGTGTATCTTGTCTTGGAATTACATTTATAGACTGAAACTATGAGTAATGTCTGAATTGGCTGGGAATAATGACGGGACTGCCAAAAGAGGACTCTTCTCCTTTCCTGTAGCACCTTCGTGACACCTCTCATGTTCTATGGCACAGAATCATAGAACCATAAATATCCCAAGTTTGAAGGG
The DNA here is from genome assembly GCA_035222235.1 of Margarornis squamiger. NCBI lineage: Eukaryota > Metazoa > Chordata > Aves > Passeriformes > Furnariidae > Margarornis > Margarornis squamiger. The sequence continues at coordinate 111,795,296 of JAWWTY010000106.1, forward strand.
ACCTATAAGGATCATTGAAGTCCAGCTCCTGGCTCTGCACAGGACAAACCCAAGAATCCCGCCAGGTCCATGAGAGAATTTTCCAAGCATTCCTTGAACTCTGTCAAGCTTGGTGCCATGACCACTTCCCTGAGGAAGCTGTTCCAGTGCCCAACCACCCAATGGGGGAAGAACCTTTTCCTAATATTCAACCTAAACCTTCCTTCTCAGAGCTTCGTATGGAGTATTACATATACAAAGGTTCAACCTCATCAAAGATTTCTTTCTATTTTAAGCAAAAATGTATACAATTTCATGAACTATTTCTTCTGACACAAAATACAGTTTTAGGTAAAAAATAGTAATAAGTCTATTTCACAACATTGCCATAGAAGTAGACCAATCTTTTTCTACTGAACAAGCAGGAAGGTTGGGCGTTCACTTTAGATGTAAAAATTCATTTCAGTTCTCCTCTTTCACACACAGCAGTTTGATCTTTCATCTTTCATTTGGTAAGGGAGTGTCATCATCAGTGTGGAACAAACCTTGGGGTGGAATGATTTCAGTAATTCCTGGTGGAGCTATTTCTCTTTGCATAAATAACAAAACATGCACTTGAGCATAGAATGAACCACAGCTGTCCCACCTTCCAGGTGATCCTCCAAACACCAGGACAGAGTCCTGGATATTTTAGTATTTTTAAACTAAGTGCAATCCCTTTAGAGGGCTTATAAAAACAAGGAAGAGTGACTCTTTACACAAGCAGATAATGATAGGACAAAAGGGAACTTTTTCAAAGTAAAAGAGAAGAGATTTAGAATAAATGTTGAGAGGAAATTCTTTACCCAGAGGTTAGTGAGACCCTGGCACAGGTTGCCCAGAGAAGCTGTGGATGCTCCATCCCTGGAAGTGCTCAAGGTCATATTTGCTGAATCTTGGAGCAATCTGGTCTATTGGAAGGTGTCTCTGCCCTAACTCTTGCTGCATTACAAAGCAAAGCCCTGCTGCTGTTTCTAATCTGGTATTCTTTGTAACCACAGTTTTCTTGACAGTTTTTCAATAGGTAAAACTCTTTCACTTTTTTCCAAGTATTTGAATATTTAAGCAACTAGTTTGAAATATTTAAGTATTGAGGAAAAATAACAATAATATTCCAGGTATAATTTCTTATCCCAGATATCACCATTCTCTTCTTAATACTTAGACTGCCCCTGCACTATTAGATTGGAAAATCTACTGCTGCTGTGAATTCATTTTATCCCTTTGGTACACTCTCGGAATTAAACTCCAGATTTTAAACTCATCTCTGGATTTAGGGTGAAAGAGGAATTTTCTTTAGTTAACCTGGAAGACTGTCTTCGTTTTGCACTATTGTCCAAAAATATTCCTTGTTGTCACAGAGGTGTGGGAATTTTGGGTGTGGGACAAATCCTTAGACTTCTGTTTCACAGGATTTTGTTATGGCTCTTGGTATTTTATTTCTCCTCTTAATAAGGTGGCAGAGCATCTTGTGATTTGTGATACATTTTTTGTCATACAGAGAGGAGTTTCTGTGGAGTTTGGGGCCATGGATCTGTATTTTTTTTCCCAAGTCTCTGTTCTTATAATTGTCTAAGGGACACAGTTTGCAGCTGGCTGAGTTTAAAGACCACCCGGCTAAACTCCCCAGCAAGAGGCCACACAAACATGGGGCAAACACCACGACAAGGGACAAAAAGCCCAACTCCATCACTATGTCCACCCTCAGCTGACAGAAAGGAAGATGGACTGGGAGTGTTGAAAGGAGGGAGAGAGTCAGTCCAAGGCCACAAATGGGGCACTGTCAGAGCTCATTAATGTCACAACAACCACGAGGAGCAATAAGTTATTTAGACAAGCCCTGGGGCCATCCTAATTGACAGTGTTGAGCTCAAAGCCACCTTTACTCCCTGTCCAGTGGTGTTCAGCTTCTTTATAAAATTTATCTCTCTTGATAGACCCCTGTGAGGGAAGGACTGGCTACCCCATTTTAAAAACAGGTATAGAAATAGCAAACCATTTGACTTATGACATCCAGGACATCTATATCCAAGCCAGTGACTGAACCCAGGTCACCTATTCCTTAGGCTGGCATATTTACACCCAAGACCATATTCTTCATATTTTAGACATGTTTTAGAAATACTAAGGAAATTAATATTACATGGGTTAGCAACAGATTAACAGACTGATAAAAAAACCAAAAAGCAATCCTGGAATCTTCACATTCTCATTGAGCATACTTTAAAAAGTGCTTTGATGATCATCTCTGAACATAAAAAGAATTCAGCTTGCATCCTAAACATAGACATGCAAAATATACCCCCCCTTTCTCTCTTTCTTGCTTAACATTAGTAGGTTCTGTTTCTTAAACAGAAATTATTGATTTCATGTTCTGACTAAGTTGTCTTCTTTCTAGAGATGTCCCAGATTTCAGATGGAAGGAGCAACAAAAATGTTAAAATTAAAAATATTAGTCAGGAAGGGGGAAAATACCCTTACCACCTTGCAAAAAGGTCATAGCTAGCTGTTGTGTAGGATATGCACCACTCATTTCCCCTTTAAATAGGGAAATCCTAAAGAAAAAAATTCAAATTTCAAAAACATTCATTGTTTCATGTTGTTTTTTCATAACCTGTTTTAAAACACACAGCGATGTACTTCAGAAGTTTTATCTAAAAGAAAAGGACAAATCTCATCCAGTCTTTTTCCATTCTGTAGCTCACAATGTGCTCACTGAATGCTGATCCAGCCAAAAAGGACAGTTTCGTAGAGAGAAAATCTGACTCTGTGTATATTTAAAGTGATAGAAAACAAGATCTTAACCTAAAAACATTCAACTTTGCAGTCAGTAAGTCATGAAGAATTAAAACAAAGCCACTTCTATAGTTTAAGATTATGTAAATCAGTTTAAGTGTTTTGATGGATTTTAAAAGCTGAGTGGTGAAGACAGTCTGTGTTAGAAATCAAAGCATGCCAAGAAAAAGAACATTTAAGATCTGAGCTCATTTTTGGCTTCCGTAAGGTTAAAAACACAAGGCTTCTTTAAATACAGGTGAAATATATTTGGTAATCTGTAAAGGAGATCAGAGTGATTCTACATGTGATGAAGCAGGTACAGACAACAAACAGTGTCTGATGGAAAATACAGAAAAAAATTATGAAAGTCGCTTTTGAAGTGAAATCATCATGAAGTGGCACAAAGGCTGGCCCTGAAAGTAAAGAAATAAAATAAATAATGAGCCTTTTGTAAAGCAAATGTGCTGTACAAATATGAGCAAGCATAATATTCTTGTGTTATGAAAAGGAAAGAATTTAAGGAAGGTGAGCTGAGGAAATAAACATAGATGTACATATTCTTACACAGACAGGTCACAGGTGGAAATACGCCACGGTCTACATATCCGCGTGGTGGAAAAGCAAATTAGATCAGTCTGTATGGACTTCCACCCATTTATCTCTCTGTCTGTCTTATTTCACAGCTGCTGTTATTAGAAATAAAGGAAACATTTGTCCCATCTCGGAAGAACTTCAGTCATTGAGCTCTTTCCATCCCACACTGAGAAAAAGTCTATTTTTCACACTTCAATTTGAGAGATCTGACCAAAACTTAAAGCAAACATTAAACACTTTTGATTTTAGCTTTTTCATATTTATTTTTCTACATTTCAAAGAAAATGCCTACTTCCCAAATAAACCTTAAAGTCTTCCTTTTATATATGTCAGAATGGACCATTTTGACACTTCAGAACTGTCTTTCAAAATTTAGGAACAGGAAATTAATCAAAATCAACCCCTTATTATAAAAGAGCATTAATTTGATGGCCTACAAGTATTTAAAGATTTTAATTAGAAGAAAATATCTTTTCAAACCTCTTAGTTGTCTTATAACATTTGAGCTAAGAACGATATCTTGGGTCCTGAAATGGCCCTCGGTATCTCTGTCTTTCTTATTGCTTGTTGAGAAGACACTCAAGACTGCAATTCCACCACCTTTAAATGCAAGGTGACTTTTCCTGTACAAGAACCAGTTTGGGAAGATGCCTTCTTTTAGGGCAGCATTAATAGAACCGGGCAAAAATGACCTTGAAACTGCGAGCTGTTGTCAATCAGGAGGATAAAGTGTTCTTCCAGGCACTATCTTTGGTGAGATTTCTCAGCAGCACACTGGAAATTTGTTCAAACCCTTTCCATGCCTAAGGATATTGTGTGATGTCCCACCCTGAAGGGGAAGGGAGCACCCAAGGTTTGCAGATGCTCATGGTCAAAAATGAGTGACAAAAGTCAGAGAGTCCACAACTTACAGAGTTTTATTCGCAAATTATACCCTTGAAACGGAAATCATAAGTTATTGCCAGAACTTCTAGTGTAAGTACACAGGGGTGGGTTCTGGGTAAGGGGTGGGGTGAAAGGGAAGAGAGAGAGGGAAATTAGAGAGAAGGACAGAGAGAGAGAGGAAGAAAAGGAGGAAGAAAGAAAGATCACTCATCCTGGCTCTAGCATCAATCCAGCTGATGGGGCATCCAGAATCCTGGGGCACCCCCTGGACCCCTTTCTAGATAAGTTTTCCCCACCCTGGAGAAAAGTTTCTTTCTTTCTGTGCAAATTAGTTATCATGTGCAGTTTGTTCTTCTAGACCTTTCTAGAAATGGGTCAGAGAGTTTTGGGGGACATTGACCTTACTGGGTCAGCCATTCGTTGGCATTCCATGCCCGCTTCTTGACCTCATCCCTGTGCTTGAACTGTTCAGTGTGGTGCTTATCTCCAGAAGCCGGAGCAAGGATGTTCGTCCCAGAAAGTGTTGCCCTACCTTTGTATGGCCCCTTCTTCAGCCACATTCTGTTCTTTCTGACAGCATGTTATTCCCAGCAACCCCTGGCTGGCTCCATGGCTGTTAATGGGTGTTTGAGACATACACTTTAACCCCCTTATCTTCTAAACTTCTATATATGGATCTAAATCAAGTGTCAGACTTGATCTCAGTAATGGATTTATGATGGAATCAGAATCAATAAGATTGGAAAATATCTCTAAGATCAAGTCCAACCACAGTGGGTAAGAAATAAGTGGGAATACTTGACTGTGGAGCAATCAAACACACTCCTCCCAAGGGAGGAAAAAAGCATCTTGTGTTTACGTTGCCTCTTTGTGTCATGTGGAAAGACTTGCTTTATGTCAGTTACAGGGAGAATTTAGCTCTTCTGATTTTTGCCTCAGCATCATGACCATAGTTTCATGGCTGATAAGTGATAATGAAGTTCCTGAAACAACACTGCATCTGTTGAACCTCCCCCTGTAGGTGCAGCTGTCTTTCAGGTAATTAAGCAAACTTGGTCTTTTAATGGTATTTTCTTTGGTTTGGTTCCTTGATCTACCTTCACTCAGAGACTGAAGAAGTTGTTGCCTACAGATAATGAACTATAACAAATACTGAATATTTTTCTGTGGATATTAATTTGAAAATGGCTCTTCAGGTTATTCTTGCTCACTGCACTAACAAGACAAAGGTAAAAAATGGACAACTGAGACAACAGGTTAGACTGTTCAAAATGCTGAACTTCGAGTTCCAACCTTGAGGAGATTAAAACTTGATCACCACCTGGCACGACTCATATTGCCATTCCTTGGAGACTGGAAAACAAGGGAGCGGTTTGATCTGTGTATATCACCCACTTCTGAAATAGATGGAGTTGTGGGCTGTGTTGACAACCACAGCTCTCCCGATGAACCTCTATCTTGAACACCTACAGATGGAACGAACGCCCCTTCAGAGACCCAGGGAAGAAAAAAAGAAAACACTCTGCATTGACAGACAGGTGGCTGTGTGAGGATACAGACCTTGGTTTAAACAGCAGGCAGTGCATCAGTGCTGTGGGTTCACTTTTGGGAAGGTTGGGTAGCCAAAATGCCCCATCTACCCTCTGGCACAGAAGCCAGCCTGTGTTCAAGAGGTGTTTGTGGTTCCATTTTCTGCTGTTCAGTGCAGCTCTTTGTGAGCTCGCTAACGTTTAGTAAGAGATAACAGATTAAGCCAAATGCAGGGATAATGAAATATAAATTAGTAGGTTTGCCAGCCTTTATCCACAGCACTGTCAGAGTGTATTATCTGGTATATCTAGTTCAGAGCAGTCAGTTAAATTTCCCCTTATCAGAAACTGAGTGTGAAGTGTGGTAATGTTGCTAAGTGCAGAACAAAAATCTCTCTTTTTTTGCATCCCATGACTGCTCCAGGCAACATTCTTGGAAACCTCTGAGTAGGAAGGAAAAGAAGACCCTGAGATATATACACTGTGACAAGCCAGGAGGCTAAGCTCCACCGGTAAACCGTCCTGTGAGCGGCAGTCGCCTGTGGCTGTGACATTACCACACTTTGCTCAGCTTCAGAAAGGGAAATTTAACTGACGACTGCTATGAACTGAAGCCACAGCCTAAACCAGATAATACACCCTGACAATACTGTCAGGCAAAAAAGGCTGTGTTCCCATTGATTTCATCGCATTGGAGACATATTACCCAGGGCTGTGTATGTTTGAGGGTATATGTGAACACTGTGGGAATATCAAAGGGAAAGACACACTGATTTGGGCAGAAACAGGCCTCGCAGAGATAAATCCCCAAAGTGCACTCACTGAAATATATATTATTTGGAGAAGCGGGCATGGTAAAGATATTGATTGTAATTATAACTTAATCCTCAATCTACATCTGATATACCCTGCTGGGTTTGTTTAAAGGAGTGCAGAGCGGGGAAAATCATGTATCTTACATCTCTGGGTTGTTTCTGAAGGATTGGAAGTCCAGTTTGCCAGCATTTCCAGCAGGATACAAACATCAATGACAGACAGATCCTGGAAGGTTCAGAGCCTGGGCTAGCTCAGAGAGGATCCGTGCTTCTGGAATCTCTTGGGGTCTGGACTACAATCCTGAATAAACGTAATTTGTGAACAAATGACAAAGGCAAATATCTAGTGTCACAATATATATTCTAAAATAATTAAGAAGTGTTTAGAAACAAAAAGGATTCTCATACTTCAGAACACAGGCCAGCCCAGAATGAGACGCTAGCCTGTAATTATTTGGCTTGCAAGAAAACCTCTCTGAACTTGGAAAGAAAAGTTTGTGCTTAAGTCCCTTGTTTGTACTGACATTTGTTACCCTTTATGTAGTGCTTGTCCCCTTGAAAAGTGTAGACTTTAATGCCTGTAGCAAAGTGCCACTTCTTAAATTCACATTACTTCGATGAGGTCCACATTTTGTTTTGCTAAAGAATGAGAAAATTTCCCATAATCCCTTTTCTGTCCTCTTTTTGCTCTGACGCTCTGACTAAAGCTTTGGAGTGTAAGTGCAGAAGGAAAGCTGAAAATATGGGGTTCAAGAAGTCAAACTCTTGTGCCATAAAAGTATCAAGGCTTCCAGGTGATCAAGACTTACTGTTTCATGGAACCTGGATCTACAGGTCTGTTGGACTGCTGGAGTCAAATTTTCCTCCAGGACTTGGTTAGGAACTTCTGAGTGACAGGATAAGAAGTTTTCTCTGGCGTGATAAGCACATTCATATTCCATCCTTCTGCAATGACATATATTGTGCTTGTTATGAACAGTTGAGTGGCTCCTTGGACTATGAGAAGAAGGTGATCAAGTCTCATGGCTCTTAATTTTCGCTTAACAATTTCAGATATCCTTTGGAAAAGAGAGGGAAGGTGGGGAAAGATTTTGATAAAACAAATGATCACTTATTACACCTTTTATAATAGAAGTGTTTATCAGGAAAGTAAAGCAGGAAATAGCAGACCATGTCTTCATGTAAAAGATGTATCTGGAAATATTTGCAATTAACTCACTCTTCATTTCACGGCTGTGCTCTCTAGTTGCATATATTGCCTTTTCCTCATTCCTAACAATTCAACAGCTTCAACCCCAACACTCTGCAAAAGCCATAAATTAGGACCCGAGATGAACTGATGTTTCATTTGAAACGTTTCATGCTGGTTTGCAGCTTCCAAATTAGCATGAAACAGCACCAGAGGAAACAGAGGGATTCTCCTGCATTGTACAAAGAGCTGTGTGAACTTTTGAAATGCCTGAGATCTCATTACTGACAACATTTTGACCTCGGAGTTTTCATGTGCTGACCTGGAGGCTGCCTTTGGAAGTAGAAATGCAGATTCCCCATTCAGCATGACTGCATGGGTTTATCAAGCCAGGTGATTTTTTTCCAAATGCAAAGCAACAGTATGTGGCTTCCTAAAATCAGGAAAAGTAATTAAAAAATGATAGATATGAAAGCAGAATGAACGAATGATCAGCCAGGAAAAAAAGGCAGACAGGATGCAGTCCTTTCTGGGGTGCTTTTGGTAAGCTTTTATGTTTTGTTGCTAAGCCTGTTGAATCCTATCCAGAGATCTGGGATTAAAAGCTCTACACAGGCTTAAGGTACCAAACAGAAAGCAGGGAAAGAGCAAGAGCTACTCGTCTTCTGAAGCTCCCTCTTGTTCCTCCCGTGACCCAGTTTTATTGGGAATACTACTCAGCAACAAAAAGAAAAAAATATCTCAGATAAGATAATAGCACAAATACTGAGGAAATATTTTCTGTTTAATTGGAAAAGAAACCCTGTAAAACACTCTGGCCCCATAGAAGCCAAAAAGAGTCACTGCTGATGCCAACAGAGCCAGACCTTCACCACAACACAAAATCTTTTCAAAATTTGGAGTAATTACTTTCAAAGAGATTCCAAGTCAAAACTTGGGGGATAGTACTGCATTCTCATTTTATGGGTTGCAGGAAAGAGGACCTAAGGGCTGTCCCTTCCCATGGCAGGGGGTTGGAAGGAGATGATCCCTAAGGTCCTTTCCCAGCCTTATCATTCTATGAATCTTTGAATTACTAAGTAGCTTGCAAAATTTCTCAGGGCTTCAGAGAATTACATTTCTTACAAAAGAAACACTGGAGACTGTTTTAGTGAGTTCCACTAGTTAGGAGAAGGCAGTTTGCACCAGCTAAAAATCTGGCCAACTGGTCACATTTTTGACCCAACCTCTCTCCATTCAGTTGAAATGTCATGGAATATATTCAGGAATTCTGCAGGATTTGAACTAATGCAGAAATCCTCAGGTAATGGGAGCAGCAGAGGACTTTAAGAGTAAGGGTGGAATCACTGTCAGCACAGCAACAGGTGACTTTAGACTTGGGATTCAATGTAGATTTTTATCTGCTTTGCACTATGTATAAGACTTGTGAGCTCAACACTTATCACTGATCCCCTTGTTCCTTTGTGGGATTGTTGTATTCTATTGCAACAAAATAATGCTGCAAGCAATTTCTTCTCTCAGTGTCATTTTCATTGCAGATTGCTCCACGCTGGAAATTAGCTGGATGGTGTTGTTTAAACTGTTTTTTAAAACACATAGTGTAAAAACCTCACCTCCAGACTCCGCAAGACTTCCCTAACCGACTGTGACTGAATGGAAAATTCTGCCGCTCTGATTAAACTTATATGTAGAGGTGAATAAAATATAAAAGAGGTCTTGAGCATCATCTTTTATTTAGTGTCTTGTCCGATAAGTATGATCATACTTTTAAGGATCACAGTATATTTTTAGACACCTTGTAAAGCACTCAAGCTTTTGCTTAGAGTACTAAGAGTGTATGGTTTAATAAGCCAGTTGACAGAACATTAGTGACATCAAAGCAATGGAAAAAACTCTGTTTGCTTGCTCTTCCTTTCATCTGACTTTAAAATACAGTGCAATCGACAGGATTAGGAGAGAAAAACACACATACACATGCAAACCAAGTGCATTTGATGAATACTGTGTGATGAACTGTTTGAAAATAATGATTATTTTCAGGAAACCAAGATATTCTTCTCCTTCTAAATGCACATCAGATTTTATGCAAGCCCACTGTTTCAATCTGTTGTATGTTGCAGTTTATGAAGGGGTTTCTTGGGGATACCAGATTGATGCCATCTGGGTATTGTGTAGACAGGAAAAGTACATGATGCTTCTCCTCCTCTCTGCTGTTAACCCTCAGTTTGTCAGATTTGCTCTTGAAGACAGAGAATATTCACATTTCTATGTCTAATGTCAGGCTACAGCCTCAGGAGAGGTGGTAGGTGCTTATATCCATCAGGTCACATCTGACATAGACACCATACATGGGACACATGTCTCCTAACTTAAAATGTCTGCAGAGCTGGTCTCCTGCAGTCCTCAGCAAAGCCAACACAGAGGAAAGGGTGTTTTTAGCAAATAATTCCCCTGTCCATCTGAGATATTTATTGCAAACAATCTGCACTGATTCCTAAAAGTGGGTGGTTTTTTTCCACCCCTTTTTTTTTTCTCCTTTCTTTCTGCAGAGAGTTACATCATGTGATTGCAGGTATCTGCATTGTACATGGTGAAAGGCAGATTGCACAAATTTGGTTGGACTTGCATGTATGACCCTTGAAGTCTCAGAAATTTCCACAGATCTGATTGTCCCCAGAACCATCTTGTGTCAGATGACATGATGACACCGTCTTGGTCAGACTTTTCATTCGTCAAAGAAGGTTCCATAATACAAAGAGACTTCCAATCTAATTGGAACAGAATCACAACCAGCAAGCCCCAAACCACACCTGGGTGTAGAGATATTGAAAAAACATTAACTTTTCACACTACCATGTCCAACCAACTGTCTAAAATTATGTCTTAAAGAAGAAAGGTTGCTCTCAGAACATCTGTGGGAATAATTTAGCAAAAATATCACCTGTTGATTAATTTTGCTAGTCACTTCAACAATAATCCAGCCATACAAAACCTTTCAGAGGCTGCAATTTTGTACCTTCGCCATTTGGTTCTGCAGTGGATAGGGAGAGAAATTTTCTCTGTAACATCATGGAGATTAATGCATTATTGTTTGATAAGAAAGTACAGCACAGGAAGGATACAATATCATCCTCCTAAACACCTAAATTCCAGGCACATCTGGTTCCAGATATTAACCATTTAGTGTTACTTCTCTCAACAGCAGTGTTTCCATTATTTGACTTCACCTTGTACTGGCAAAAATTTGATTTAAATTGTTATAATTTGAGCTATTTGCAAAATACCATCTGCCCATTAGCATATGCCCAGAGAAGCTGTGGCTGCCCCATCCCTGGAAGTGTCCAGGTTGGACAGGGCTTGGAGCAACCTGGGGCAGTGGAAGCTGTCCCTGCCCATGGCAGGGTGGGTGGAACTAGGTGGTCTTTAAGGTCCCTTCCAACCCACACCATTCTGTGATCCTTAGGGCTTCGTTTGCAGGTCTGTTGTTAATGGAAGAACAATGTCTTTGAACAATCAAGCCTTTCCAGTTTACACATTGTGTATCATTTCTGCTTTTCCAATGCTTTGCACAAAGTGGTAGAACAGTAGGATTTCCTAAATCACTGGTAAGCCAAGTGCTCGTATCTATGTTACTTTCCATATAAAACACTTAGAATACACTCAGCTGTGAATGTAAAGCCAAAGCTGAACAGTGAATTCTCCTTAAGGCCCGATTTTCCAGGCAGTTTTTTGCCTATGGAGATGTTTCAGCATTAATTTTGATCATATTCTCTTTCACACCCTCTATCTAAGGTACTAAAAAGGGAATTCACAGGAATTCGTAAGGTGCCATAAGCACTGTTCTCAGAAGTGTAAAAGAAATGAATACGATAATAGCTTTCAAACTAAGTTCTCCTCAATGTGTTTAGTTCACTGGGTGTTAAAGAACATTTAGTAACAGTTTAAACGAGTCAAATGAGGATGCAATCAGAATTCATCAGGTAAGGCACTACCCAAACTGAATGTTATACCCTCTTTGTGTGTGCTGTAAAGGTTCTTTCCCTTCTTGACCTGTTCAGATGAAAGCTGACTGGCTTCTTTAAAGCACATTTTTCAGAGACATTTATAAGAATGCTGGAAAAGATGGGATTGATGCTTTTTCTTCCCCCCCCCCCCCCCTTTCTTTTTAAGCCTAGTTGTTTGTATCTCAGCCCACTCTGCATAAAGGGAGCTGTCAGGCTTCTGCTGGAAGTTTCTTCCTTAGCAAGAGCTGCACATTGGGCATGTCCACTTCTGGAAGTAAATCCTATTCTTTCCAGTATTAAGAGATTTGTGCCATTCAGAGGTGGATTATAGCACATGTTGTACATCCCCTTAGTTCTAGCTGTTATAGGTGTGCAAAGTCAGGAGCTGTAGGAACTGTCATGAGCTGGTTGCAAAGTTTTTACTTGTTTCACCACTAATCCTTGATACATACGATATCGATTAGATTTGGATTAGATACCAGGATGAAATTCTTCCCTGGGATCATGGTAAGGCCCTGGCACAATTTGCCCCAAGAAACTATGGATGTCCCATCCCTAAAAGTGTTCAAGGCCAGGTTGGATGAGGCTTGGAGCAACCTGGTCTAGTGTAAAGTGTCCCTGCCCATGGCAGAGAGGTTGGGAGTAGATGAGATTTAAGGTTCCCTTCAATTCAAACCATTTAATGATTCTATGATTCTATAGTATCAGCTCTATATGGAAAACTCCCATGGAATTTCATTGGGGGAAAAAAAAAGATCTGAGAAATTTTTAAGTGTTTCAAACCTACCAATGAATTTTCTTTTCTCCATGGAATTAAATATAATCTTCCACAGGAGACTGGTTGTTGTCTGTGCTGATCCATATGTTTTCAGCAAGACTCCTATTAAATTCCCAGATGGAACATTTCTAGGTGTGGGTTTGGTTTTGTGTTTTTTTTTGTTTCACACCTCCTTAATGCCTGAAGAGTGATGCAGACAGAAACAACAAATGTCTGGACTGTGTTACAAAGATGTAGGTATCTGAAGAACCTTTTTATCTAAGGTTAGGGACATTATTGTTAATAACATGTTACTGTCAAGTATCTCCCTTCAATAAAAGCAAACAGGACAGCTTTACTGATCAGTCTAATCTACTTGAATATGTTGCACAAACACGTGTTATAAACATATTTATCTGAATATGTTGCACAAACACAGGGCATGAAAGGATGGCAAAATGTGGGCTAAGTAACTGGAATTTCTAAGTAGAATGAATGGAAGATGCTGCAAGTTCTGTTATTTCTTTCTCTTTTTTCCATCGCATGGAGATGTCACAGCTTCGAGTCGTGCTGGAGATTTCACATGTGCTCAGACAGGAGACAACCTTGGCTGGAGAGAGTCATCTGGAGATGACAGAGCTTCCCAGTCTGACCAACAACCTGGAGCCAAGGGGCACAGGGGGTCTTTGCTTTGCTCAAAAGCAGGAGAGCTTTAGAATTCCTGTGTCACTGTTGTAGATACTGAACAAGGTGAGGTGGAACATGAGAAATTCAGATGGGACCCTCTTATTCAAGGAATACATTTCAGGAATCAGACTTAATACATGTAGAATCATTTAATTGTGTAGGTTGGAAAATATCTTTAAGGTCATTAAGTCCAACCATTAATCCAGCACTGCGAAGTCCACCACTAAACCAAGTCCCTTAGTGCCACATCTACATGTCTTTTAAATCCCTTTGGGGATGGTGACTCCACCACTGCCCTGAGCAGCCTCTTCCAACATCTGACAGATCTTTTGGGGAAGAAACTGTTCCTAATATCCAATCCAAACCTTCCCTGGCACGACTTGAGGCCATTTCCTCTTGTCCTATCACTTGTTAAATGGGAGAAGAGGCCAACCCCCACCTGGCTACACCCTCCTGTCAGGAGCTGTAGAGAGTGATAAGGGCTTACCCTGAGTCATCTTCTCTCCAAGCTGAGCCCCCCCAGCTCCCTCAGCTGCTCCTCATCAGACTTGTGCTCTAGATCCTACCCCAGCTTCATTGCCCTTCTCTGGACATGCTTTCAGCACCTCAATGTCAATGAAATTCGAAAATATCTCAACCTAGTGGGATGCATAGGAGCTCATTATCACTCCAAGAAAACTGACAAGCAATAAATAAAACTGTCAGATTCAATTTGTTTTGATTATTTAAGGTAAGCAATAAAATTGAAGTTCAAGAAGGTTCCTGACATGGGTAGGTGGCATTAATTCATGACACAGGCAGTCTTGGAAGAAAAAATTTGAAATATTCATGTAATATATTAGCTACTAAGTCAGTTGTGAAGGGAATACGCCTGCACATTGCAGGATGAAAAATGATGCAAATCTGCAATGTGTAAAAGCCAGAGAGCACAAGGAATGAGACAGTAAATATTATGGGAAGAAATGTAATGCCATCACTTAGGAACACATTCTCAGCATTGACCATTTCAATCATCAGTCACAGGGTTTTGCTGGTTTGGGCAGCCAAGATGTGTCAGAGTATAAACTGATCACATTTCATCCTAAAAGCTCAGCATCAATGGGCTTCTGGGACCATAATTCTTGAGTTACATCTATTGAAGGTAAACAGAATAGCTCTGAAAGTCTCTCTCTGATTCCAAGATCATCTGGCACAGTCTGGCCTCATCCATGTCATGAAAATCTCTTGCTTCCCCATATAGGTTGGCTATAGACAAACTTTCTATGCATGAACCATATTAGCTCTATGAACAGAAATTGCATGGGAGAGTGCTGACCAAAGAAGTCCATTATTCCAACAGTATTGAAAATTCCATATACTCTTCTCCTGACACAGATAACTTTGCATTGTTGTAGCCCTGATTTCCTGGGTGATCCTCCCTTACTTAACAGCTTAATGATTAAACCATTCATTTAAATCAATCTTTTACTCAAGAAGGACCATGGGGTTTTCTGCCTGGCAAGTTATCATGTCTGAATGATCAATATCAGCTCTTCTAGTCCTTCATATTTATGTCCAAACAGAGACTACCATGGGGATTTCTGGGAGCCAAAGGTGCTTGAGATCCAAGTCCAAACCAGCAGCCACCTCTGTATAACACCTTTGCTCAACTTCCACCTTTGTAGCCTTTCAGATTTCACCAACCTTTTCCACAGACTTACAGGCATTTATTAAATAAAATGAACTTAGGTCTTAGTCTTGATAGGTTTAATTACTGACCTCAATATTTTGGCTGTGAATTTCCCCAGGGTATATTGTGGATACCAGTGTAAGATTTAGAAAGAACCACTGAAGTGTGATACTAAAATATCAGGAGAATAATCCATATTTTCACTCTTCTGAGTTTCAGAGTCAGCTACCTAAGCATATACTAGAGCCACCAATGATACATTTACTCTTCATTTAGGAAGGACAGGACAAAGAAGCTGTGAAGACTTTCCTGGAGTTGTACTTAGCCACACACGGAACATATATGATCATACACCAACCACCTGCACATTGTCTGGGTTTGAAAACAACACAAACACCTTCGAACACGTTAGTTTAGGGATACAGATGGATAAATACCAAGGCATATCTTGGTAATCTTACACGTCTCCAGGCTTTCTGCATTCCCTTTGCAACCTATTAGTGATCTGTCTACTAATATTAAATAAGCCCCTTTAAAGAATTTTCCCTAGACTGATTTGAATCAGGATCTCTGACATTACAGTTAAAATAAAACAGTGTTTCTGCTGAAAAGTCAGTCCAAGGAAATTGCACATGTATTTCTAAACTGCATTTAGGCTGGGCAGTCTGGTGCCATCATCCCATATGAGGTTGTTGATCCAGGACAAAATAGTCTTAATATTAAGGAGGAAAACAAAAAACAGACCATAGATGGCTACTCAACTGTTGGGCAAATAGCAACAATTTTGGGCAGGATTTTAATCACAGAGACCTCTTAATGTCCACAGGTATTTTCCTCTTGGAGGAAAAACACAGGACATTTCTGGTGTTATCCTGCCAACAACTGTGTTGAACTCAGATGAGAATGAACTGTGGTTTGGTAAATTAAAACTGTATTAGTTTGAAACATATCATTGTGTGTTAAAATTTCTATTTAAAAATACAAGCAAAACTCACAACTGTGAATGCTCTTCCCCTGGTACTCTTGTTTTCCAAAGGAAAGGATTCTGGTTTTATTGCTTAGGCTTGGATACCTGAGCACAGAATTTAAGGTACTTTTGGTATTTTCTGGTAACTCATGGAAAATATTAAAATGTTATTAATTTATTTATGTAAATATATAGCTTTACATAAATATCTTCAGCCTTTTCATTACCTTGGAAAAGGATAAATGAAGTCTTACTTCTTTACCAGGTAGTGACTGACATTTTACTCCCAATTTGTATCAAAGTAGGTTTGTGTGGGTATGGGGATTAAGATGAAAACACACAACATCAACAGTACAGGATTTTTCCCCTTAGATAAATATACCCCTCTCCTGCTCCTGCTTCCAGCTGTTTAAATCAACACTGGAAACCGCACTTGGAACAATGCCAGATGACTCTGATGAATAAACTGCAGAATTAAAATGAAAAAAATATTTCCTTTAAGCTGAAAGAAGAGGTAAACAAAAAAGCTTTAAAAACACACAAAGGAAATAATATTTACCTTTGGCAAGTGAAGAAGCAACTCTATGTACGTAGTTTTAAATTCTAAAATTTATTTAAACCATGTTTAAAATGAATTTAAACCCTCACCAAACAAATGTTTATGTTCGTGTTCAGCTTTAGTTATTTTGAGAGTAAAGACAAAGGTGTGTTCTTATTTTCTCTAGCAGTGTCACTAGTTGTGGGAATACATTAGATCATCTGTTGAGCTATACCTAATAAGGTGTGATTTAAAAAATTTTATTATAAAACTGCTTTAACAATTCCCTGCTCTGCTCCTGCCTATGTAAGAAATCTGACTTGCTAGCTTAAATTCATGAGAGAATTAATTTGATTCCGTATATAATTGTTAATTTATTGAAATTATATAATTGCATAATGACAAATGGTCCCTCTAAAATAATTTTTGTTAATCCCAGTATGGTGTTAAACAAGAGTTAAATCAGTTTTTGTAAATAATGTATTTAAAGTGAAATTATCATTCTCAGCTTTTAACTTACCACAGCACAAACAGATGTTTGTTCCAAGTGTTTCTAATTTCTTTCACAGAAAGGGATCCTAGAGTGGAGGCATTAGAAAAACTGCTTTCAGGTTTTTTTTTTTAGGGGGGGAGGTTTATTTTTCAACTCACTTTCAGGACTGCGCCAGATTTTGAGGGGTTGAAATATTCTAGTACACATCTTTTTTTCTGATGCTGGACCAGAAACCCAGGCAGGAGTGGGAGCAAAGAGTGCTCTGAGAAACTCTGAGCTCACTTCAGCAGCTCCTGGCACTCAGCAAGACGCACTGTGGGATCCCTTGTGGGCTATGGATTATTTGGGTTCCCTTTCCAGAACAAACCTGTCCCTTCTCCACTATTCCTTCTCTTTCCTTCTCTCTGTCATTCCTCACTCCCCTTTCTTTGTCCCTTGTAGACTCTCTTTTCCAGTTGTCAGTAGGATGATTCTTTGTGGCTAAGTGATCATAAACAGAAAATAACCAAGTCCACACCCCACTCTGCATGCATGGACACTGCAGACAAGTATCATAAATCAGTCTGACCGATTTATTTATATGAGGACTATTGATTTTCTCCTTCTCTCCATGAACCAGAAGGTGGCATCTGATTACTGGCTTGTAAATTTGCATGTCTTCTATCTTCACTGCAGCGGTCAACTTCAGTGAATCCTTTTCTTTACATACATATCAATGTGAACATACAAAATTAATGCACATCTGTGTATATTCTTCAGTCAAACATCCATCCATCTATCTATCTATCTATCTATCTATGTATCATCTGTCTATCTGTCTATCTATCTATCTATCTATCTCATTGTTAAGCCGTTTGCTTTATGATAGTAATATTTAACCTTGCACTGAACTGTTTTGCTTTAAGGATCTGACCTCACTGTGCATTTATTGACAGGTTCAGCACACACAGTCCAGGAGCTTGATGTTATTATTCCCATTCTCCAAACTGGAAAATGAAGGCAAAAGAGACCCAAAGGTCTCCTTCAGAGGCAAACAGAAATGTTGTGACAAAGCATGAAATATTTAAATTTCCTTGCTCTCGCTCATGGACTTTCAGCTATGAAATCAGTCGAACCAGGTGCTCTGTTTTCTAAAATCATGACATTTTTAGGCTCCTCAAGTGTCTGACATTAGTTTCTATAAATGCAGACCTCAGTGAGCAGTTAGTGTGTTCTGGCCTCAATTAATTCTGATGAAGATGAGCAAACATTCTGCATCCCCAGCATAGCTGATGCACAAATGAGATGAGTTGTTCCTGTCAGAATTTAAATGATTGAATCTCTTTAACTAAGCAGGTGATGCCTTTAAACCCAAAGGTGTTTGGTTCAATCCCCTTTGCACTAAGTAAAGATAGTTCTTTTACGTGATTGCTATAATAGGAGAGGGGATTTTTGTGAGAGCAAAAGTATAAATAATTGGCTTTCCTTATAAGAAACAGCTGAGCAGAGGTGCAAAGAGAGCTCTTAGTTGAGTCTCTTGGTTCGTAGTGCAGTGGCTGTCAAGACCCATGTTTTAAATAGTTTTGGAGGAGCCGTATCATGTTAGTTGCTAAATGTCAGGATTCAAATGTTTGGAACTTTGTGGCCTCAATCTTCAGAGGCTGTTTGCTATTGAATGGTCCTTTCCCTGATAGAAAGCGTTGTTATAGTTTTTATAGACCACAGACAAGATCTACTTGCCCAGCTTAAGAGAACAAATTGTGCTTTGGACAGCTGGAAATACTAATACATAACACACACACCCCTGTTTCTCCTTAATCCCACAAGCAGAGAGCTTGAGCCATGAAAGATCATTTAGAAAAGTGCATGGAAAGCTGGACAAAGATGCAGGGATTTCTGAGCTTCATGGCAAAGCCGAAAGACCAACCTCCAGCTCCAGGAAAGGAGCAGGAATTACTGGTGCAGGTCGTGCATGTGAGTATTGCAAGGTGACAGGAACATGGTGAAACAGCAGTCAGGACTGTGAGATGGGAACTGACAGGAGTGAGCTGTTCAAAATCAAAAAGAATATAGTTAAGGGTGATGGGATGGGGATTTATTTAATGCAACAGTAAAGAAACAAGAAGGAGTAGCTGGGGTGAAAGGGAAGCTGTCTGGGTCAAAGTCTCACAGGGGAAGAAAGATGAAAGAGTTATTGGTGCAGTAACTCTTGAAGTCCCTTCTAGATTGTCAAGAGAAGCCATGTGAATACAGAGAGAGCTTTTTGTGATGTGTTCATACACATGGTGTTTTATATCAACATACATGTGCATACAGTTACAGACAGAAATAATACATTTTCTATCACAGTGTGGTTATAAACCATACAATCTATAAATTTTCAGGATTAAAATGTTATTAATCGAAATTAACTAAATCATTAAGATGTTCCAGCTCTCAGATGAAAGCTGAAGAACAACAACAACAAAAAGTTACCAATAAGATTCAATTATTCCCTTTAGAACTGGCAGTTTTCTCTGACAAATTCAACAAGCAAACCTGTGGCAGGTCAGGTTTGGATTAAGTTTTGCCAAATAACAAGGATGTTACAGCAAGCTGGTCCCTTGGGAAGGTTATTTACATCTGAGCAAGGAGGACTCACTGAATCTGGGTGGTAGCTCAATAAATGTGTTCCCTTCGTGCCTTTGTGTCCAATCCACTTTCGCAACTTTACTTTTCTTTCTTGACTTCATAAGAATCTTTTTGTATTGCTTTAATTTCTTTTCCAATTATCTTTTTGTTTGATTTTACAATTCTGCTTTCATTTTCCATGAGGCAGCCTTTCATTGTTAAACGTCTTTTAATTCAATTTATATTTCTGATCTTGCCTGTGATTCTGATGTAAACTTGGGAATGGGGGAGAGATAAATGAAATAAGTCATGAAATATAAGATCTAACTGTTTTTACAGGCAAGAAAATTGAGTGCATAGAAAGGTTCCATTATAAAGTCAGGAAAATAGTAGGGTTTTAGTCATCAAAACAGTTGCAGAATAGCTTTCAGACAGAAGAATTAGGAGCAGAAATTACTCTCAGCTCTCAGGATTAAGTTTATTCTTCTCATCAAAATTGTTTTGTTACATCAGTGTTGACAGTAGTAAAAAGGTAGTAATTCAGAAAGACTTTTCTGTCCTGAATTTTGCAAAAAAAAAAAAAAAGGAGTGGAAAGAATAAGATTCTTCTTGTGTCCCGTTAAATGTCAACAGAACAAACACCTGCAGATAAAACCATATCACACTTTCTTCACAATCAATGGGCAGAAAAATGGCCAGTTTGGAGTTTTATGTCATCTCACCTTTAGAACTTTGATTTTAGAAGAATATACTATTTAAGAAGGGAAGCTCCACAACTGGTTTACACACAGGTGTCCCTGTTTGGGTTTTGTATCCAAAGATACTACATCAAAAACCACAGAAATGGCTCTGCTTGTGGCTTACCACTGTGCAGGTTAAAGAGGAAAGTGCATTTGTGTGCGTGTGTGCATAGATACATGTGTGGCTTCCACAACTGAATCCAAAGGGGAAAATTCTATATGAGCATGTAATTAATTTCTTACATCCCCTCCACCTTCTGCCATCACAGTTATACAAAGCTTTTATTTAGAAAAGGTAGCAATTTTGTTCTAACATGCAGAACACCTGGCTCTCCAGAACATCATTATGGAGAAGGAATGTTTTTATTGTTTTATGATGGTTGCTATCAAAAAACAATAAGAAGAGTAATTGTGTTCACTGATATCTAATTGTCTTTCTATGGCTGGTTTGACAGAATAAAACACCACAACCTTCTGGAAACAATTAAAGGTATTAATAAAATGGATTTGCTGTGCACATTTATCGCTGATCATTGCACAGAGCACATGAGCACACAGCATATGTGAAAATGACATTATTAAGCTGCGTAAAGTGCTCTTATACTTTACTTGGACTTCACCATTTGATGTTATCACCTGGGAAACAAAACCAGAGAGAAAACAGAAGAACTGGTTCAATCACATAAATTAATAAAGAATTAAAACATGAGACTCTCTTTTCTCAGTGGTTTGCAAATCGTAGGCCAAACTCAACCCTGATGCAAGTTTAGCAAGGTAAAACACAGTAAGGAATTTGGGGTTTATGCTTCCATTTTTGGCCATGTTATTAATTGTTTTATATTTTTGGTAGATGGAGAATATCCACAGTAACAAGGAATGAGCAAAAATTCTCATATTTTAATGATAATTGCAATCCCATTTCAGGTTTAGAGAAATTAACAGCTTTCCTGCCTTGTCTGAAACACTGAAATGCACTTACTGGAACAGACATACAAATTGCTACAGTCTTTACCCAGTCCTTTGCCAACCACCTCTGATAGAGGAGCTTCTGCTCAAAGATTTTCTCAGAACAGATAAGTGTGTGTGTTTGGATGTGCACTTGATTGCTCAGGCTGAAGAAAGAGGGCAAGATTTCCATCCAGACAAAAAAAGAAATCCAGCCTAATTGTGGAAGTTAAGCCTACTCCTTTAAAACATTTCCATACTGTGAGCCTTTTACAGCTGCAAATAGATTAAAGGGGTGTTTAAAGGTATAGCATTAAATGAGTACAAATAACTGTTTTACGTAAGTTGCCTGGGGTACATCAGTAGCCTTCTAAATGATCAAAAGGTATAGCTGGAGGCAAGGTCCAAAACCACCTGCTTATATAAAAGCCTTTTATAGGAGGTAGCTGATATCATACATTTACATTGATCTTCTTTTAAACACTGTAATGAAATCAGCATCAAAATTATGTTAAAGTACTGTTATAGGTACCTTGAAGAGCCGGGAGCAGGAGAAGTACAGCTCCATCCTTGGATTGCCCCACATGCCACGGCACTGGGATCATGTGTCACACGTGGGCCTGTCCCAGGGTCAGCTGGGCTAAGCCGTCTTAAACCTTTTTAAACTGATTTTGAGACTGATTCAACAAACCCTAAGCACATGAGCAGCTCCACCCAGCTCCTTCAGCCTTTGCTGAAGGGGTTTAATGTAGGCTTGAGCATGGACCATTGGTCTGGATAAGATCCAGACTGGATGGAGACACTTTTGTTATTATTGCTCTGCTGGGCTGGAGGGTTTTCGGACAGAATGAAGACCAGAAGTTTATTTAGAAACAACTGGCATTTTTGCTTCTAAGTGGGGTACTTTTAAAAATTTCACACGTAATCACGTAAAGAATTTCACAGTTCTGCATATTTAAATAGTTCAAGAAGCTTCACTTTTCTGAGGAAAGATCACCACCACCATCTGCATCGTTATTATTCTCTGCATTGGTCACATTATTTCCTCAGACTTTACCTTTAGAATCAGATCAGCATATCTTGATGATTGTAATGTGCTTGCTCCTAAGCCAAGTGGGTCCTCCAAACAATAGATTTATGCAATCAGTACCATAAAATACTTCTTAGGAGTATTTTTCCTGCCTGTTTACCAAGGGAAGTTCTAAACTGGCATCTGACTGAAAGTGCCCATGTTAAGGCTTCTGTGAGTAGTAGTTTAAAAAAATTGAAAGCTTGCCTCATAGTTTTTGGGATGAGGGGCCAATCTGTGCCTGCAAAACCAGTAATCTGACTCTTTTTTTTTTTTTATTACAATATTGCTGAGATGTTTCTTAACTATTGAAAGTAAAGGACAAAAACCTGAATCCAGACCTTGACGAGATTAATGTTGCTTGCTAAAATATGACAATGTAACTGATGCTTTATTTCTTCCTTAGAAAATAAAATATTTAGTTCACTTTCAACAGGGACAAAAAAGAAGAAGAAGAAAAAAAAAAATGCAAGGAAAAGTCCTAAAGAGAAATCAGCAAACCTGAAAGGACATTGATCAGCTCCTTCTCCCCCATGAACACATGTACAATAGAAAGCTTTTAAAGTGCCCTTATTGTCAGGATACTGACCTTGTTTAAGAAAGAGAATGACACCTTTGTGTTCTGCATTTATTCCCTAACTGGGTAGCTTCCATCCAGAAACAGGGGAAAAAAAAAGACCAAAACAAAAAAAGACCAAGAAAAAGCTTTTTTTTTTTAGATTTATAATACTTAGACCATGTTGCTTATAAAAAGATGGAAGATCCCACAATTATGTGCATTAGTTTTGCAGAGAAAAGTGTTTACAAAGTCTAGGGAAAAGGAAAAAAAAAAACTTCAGCCAACCTCAGGGTTTAAAAGCGTTTTTCAAGACATCCTTTTTCTCTCCAAGGTGCTGAGCTGGCGTCGATAAAAGACCTCTCTTTGAGAATAAAATGCAAAAAGTCAAAACAGTTTTCCATTTTAGAGGAAGCCTTTCAGTGTGTTTGCCACTATTTCAATGAGTTCTTCCCCCTCTCTGGATAGTCGATATAGGAACGTTAACCATATTTTAAAAAAGATAAAAAACAAGAAAAAATTGTGTTATTTGGGCTAGTGCTTAAAGACTACAAAATTCTTAGTAAAGTTTGGATAAAGAGCACTAGGATAAAATCTGTGAGGCAATGACATGCCCATGAGTGTATAAGTACCTGAAGGGAGGGGGCAGAGCATGGACCAGGCTCTGCTCGGGGGGGCCCAGCAATGGGACAGGAGGAATGGGCAGGAACTGATGCCCAGGAAGTTCCATCTGAACATGAGGAAGAACTTCTTTGCTGTGCAGTGACCACTGGGACAGATTGTCCAGAGAGGGTGTGGAGTCTCCCTCACTGGAGATATTCCGGAACTGTCTGGAGATGACCCAATTTGAGCAGGGAGGTTGGACCAGGTGATTCACTGTGGTCCCTTCAAACCTCACTCATTCTGTGGTTCTGTGTCATTCTGTGACATGGAGCTACTTGGAGAGTGAGAAACCAAAAGCAAGATGGAGAGGTTCTACAGACAGTAATGCCAATTAAACATAGTAAATGTGGGGAGATAGGAACATAGTTTGGATCTTTGTTTCCAAGACTGAGATGGTGCAGAGTGTGACACAAGCTGCAGGGAAAACAGCCCAAACAGGTCATTTTGCTAATGAAATTAAGAGGGGAAACCATCCAGGTCTACTTTTTCGTGTTCAGGCCTGTTTTGAAACTCAGCTCATCTAGTTAGATTGAATTATCATTTTAGGTCCCTTCAAAATGAACAATTCTATTCCATTGAAATCAATGTGGCATAAAGGATATGGCATACGAAAGGAAAAGAGAAAAATAAAAAGATCAGGCACTGAGATAATTTCATGTTCTCAGATATAGTTAATTTAATAAAGGTACACAAATATACGTCTATCCCCCATGGCCCTTTCCTAGACACTAGCAAGCAGATTCTTTCTAAGCATCTTGTAGTTTTTAGGAAATGTCTGTGAGGGATGCAGCTGTTTCTAATTCACTATCAGATTTTTATAAAAATGACTAAGAGGAAAATAGAGTGCAACTCATTAAACCAGGGATAAATTAAAAGAGGCTGAAATGAAAAGGTTCCTTATAACAAAACACAAAGAACCAGGGAGTGCAGTGGTTCTTTGAAGTATGGATATTGGTGGACAGACCACTCTCCACGGGACAATGAACTCGCATGTCCTTTATCAGCAGTCACTCCTTACCAAGAGGCACACAAACTGGAATAGCAACTGTTGGGGATGGTCACATGCAGAATGTTGAGCCAGCAAATGTCATCTATCATCTTTCTGCCAACGAGTGCTGAATTCACCACCTCCCTTTGCTATACAGGATAGAGGAGACCAAAGTAAATACCTGTTGTCAACACCTGGAACTAAAAAGACCACCTGCCAGGATTGACTGGCACGACTCGCCTTTAACAAAAGCTGCCTCAAAAAGACTACAGGACAGAGAGAGGCAGGCAGAGTTCAGAGGGAACTTAAATAGCACCACATGCTCCCCACGACGGCTTTATCTGAATCCTGCTCAAAGCCACCTCTCCTTGATTTTTAATTCACAAGTTACTGATGTCTTCAGAAGTGGAAAAAGAAAGGAGGAGAAGAAAGGAAATAGCTTTCCCCTTTGCTTTCTCCAAGAATAACACACTGTTTGGCTTTGGTTATGGGTAGTTATGGGTGCAATTTCAGACTGATGATTAAATTCTATTGCCTGGCCATTGTTAGATAATTCACACAAACATGGGCTTAGGTTGAAGACTAGTGTCTAAAAAAATATGTTGCATTTAGGAGTCTGACAGTCTTGCAGAGGTCATCCCCGTGACTAGACTTTTCACCCAAACTTGAAGATATTTCTGCCAAAAGAAACACACTGGGAGATTCTGCCTTTCAACAAGAGAGAGGCTGCCAGTTCTGTTGTCCTGGTTTGGGTTTTTTTTTTGTTTGTTTTCTGCAAGACAGCAAGGTAACCAGGGAGTTTAGCAGCCTGGTGTCACCTGCCTCCCACTGAGGTGTGTCCCCCACAGTTCCCAGCTCCTGATCCTGCTGAATGCCACTGCAGATCTGCTTACCACATATCTCTGACACTCATGCCACAGCTTGCTGAGCCCTGAAATCTCATTAAATCCATGTATGGCAGTAAGTGCATCAAGGGCATCATATTCAGTTTCCTCCTGGCTGCAACCTGGCATGGTCTGCATTTCTGAAAATCGCTGCCAGGTAGTAGCAAGAGCTATTTTTACATTCTTAGACATGGTGCAATAAGGAAGTAAAGGGATGATGAGTTTTTACTGGGATTGTAGAAACTGAAAAGAATGGAGTTACTGGTGAAGTAAAGAGGTTTTAATAAATGTTGTCCTAAGGCCAAGTTGTTTGATAAATAATGTGAAAAGACACATCTGCAGATGACCATCATGCTGTCTGCAGGCTGCCAAAAACCATAACAATGAAATATTTGAGTCTTTATCCAATTGTGACAAAATAAACACAGAGGTCCATTAAGTAACAAGTAGATATTGGAGCTCTAGAACTTCATGATAGTGTCATAGGAGTGTACAACCACCAGCCATCCTAAAGTGTCAAACATCCATCTTTAATTGAGTGAAAAGGGAAATGAGAAAAGCTAAGAAGGAGATAGAATTACAGGAAAAAGACAAAGATATCACTTTTGGCAGAAGTGTGGTGTTGTCTTGTGTTTCATTTGTTAATATTTGAAGTGTTGCAAAGGAGTCTGTAACATATTGGGCCTGGATTTGTTAATTTAAAATGAGCCATGGGATGACATCTCATGAAATGTAAGACAAAAACTGTACAGAGTTATGGGTGAGGAAACACTACTATTAAGCTATTTTTTCTAATATTTCAGAGAAGCTATATCTCAGTTTCCTTAATTTACTGAGTCAGTGTTTCTTTCCATGTTTATCCTACCAAGATCTTATAGCAGACTTCTACAGAACCTTTCCTAGAGCTCACTGACGTCAATGGAAGAAATAGGAGTGCACTATATTTCTCTTGTTAAACAATCTGTATAGGAAGATGATCACTCTATAAATATGCTGGTTTAGCTGGATTGCAGGTGGGTGGTAGAGAACTTTAAACACACATACAAAAAGTTAAACAATGGCTGGAGAGAAACAATTCTGCAGTAAACACTGATGTCTCCCACTGAGAGGCAGACATCACCTAACCATTGTGATATCTGCTGCCTGGTTTTTATGTTATCTGGGGCATGTCATGGACTCTTATGTCATTGAAATGAAATTAAGGCCTTTCTTTAGTGGTGGGACATAAGGAAAGGTGCTGCTGGCACTTACATTTCACATAATGAGCTTCATTGTGTAATTAGGTGTTTCTGTTGGAAATGCCTGGCAGGATCTTGGCTTTGCTGAGCTGGCCATGCCTACCCAGACTCATTTTCAAAAAAAGACTCATGTTCAAGGTGCAGATATTAATTCTGCTCAGTCACTTCATGGATTTATATTGCTGAGCTTCCTCAGAATCAAGTCTGTTACGAAGATTGCAATGAATTCAATTAAAAAAAATACAGAGTAAGAATGTTTGGCATAACAGCCCAGTGGTTTATAAAATAGTCATGTAGAAGAATCACGGAATCATAGAAACACTGAATGTTTTGGGTTGGAAGGGACCTCAAAGATCATTTCATTCCAACCCCTACTGCCATGGGCAGGGACACCTTCTACTATCCCAGGTTGCTCAGAGCTCCATCCAACCCACCTTGGACACTTCCAGGGAAGGGGCAGCCACAGCTTCTCTGAGCAACCCATGCCAGTGGATCTCATTTCTAGCCTTTCCTGAGCTCTGGGGTGGTTATGGCAACAGTTTCCACACCCAAAGAGAATTTTTTCATCACTGCAATATTCTATAGAAAAATCTCGACATGTTTTCTACTGCACCACTGCTCAAGACTGTAAAAATTCATGGGGCCATAAGGAGAGAATGTGCAGCTCAAGCATTTGGCTGGAAGTAGGAAGCTTTTGTGTCTTCCTTTTGTAATGTTTATGGCTTGCAGAAAATATCTAATGCTAAAGAAACATTTATTTATTTTTTTTTTAATATTGTCTATCTGGCTCAGAAATCTTACAGTGTAATAGGGACATTTATTTCAGCCTCCTCCTGCCAAACTGATTAAAAGAGAAACAAACCAGGAGTTTATTTCAACACCCTAATCCCTGTGTCAAAGACCTTAGTTCACGAGTGAAAAACTAGGGATGAATTTCCTTCCCTGCAGCCTTTGAATCCCAAATCTGTTCGGCTAAAAACGTTTTTGGGAACAGGTATTTTCATAAGTGCTTCTAGAGCCAGACAGATGCAGTATGCAAATGGACTGCAATAGTTTGAGGAAAATATTTTTAATATAACCAGGAGAGGATACTGATATCTATATAAGCTATTATTTATTTTTAAGAGCAATTTCAGCCCTTTTTTTTCATGATCTGTATGGCTTTTTCTACTCTTTAAAACAACTTGACTTTCCAAGCAAATATATTCAGTGTTTCGAAGCAGAGGAATTTATTTATTTTTTTTTATCAAATCCTAAGATTATATTGGCAAGTTTACAGTATCTAGCAACCATTTTTATTATTCTTCTTTTTTTTTAACTTACATCCAGACTGAGAAATACACTGAACACCAATGGGTATGTTTTATGGATCTCCACAGGCAGAAAAATAAGAAATAAAAAAAGAAGAAAAAAAAAAAAAAGTCATAAGATAGAGCCCCAGCGAAAGCAGTGAAAACATTTTCCTTTCAAAGCTTTCCTTTGCTTGCTAGGAAAATATTTATGAAATGCAGTTTAATGCATTTGCTGAAAATTAACACAGAGCTGCATTTGCAGCTAATTAACCTATTCTCAAAGAAAGCAATGGGGAAATGCTTGATTAATGTTTAAGGCATAAGATACACACAAAAAATGTAGGCAAAACTTCATCATGGCACCCAGGAGATCACTGTGTGACACAATCTAGAGTCTGTGTGTAGCTCACTCTCCACAGGAACTAATTTTGAAGCGCCAGAATGCTGTGAATTGTCTGTAAAACACTGTAGAAGAAGCTCAGCGTAGAACAGAAGGCATGCTTTCCCTAGGAAGAATGCTGATAAAATTTTAATGAAGTAACATGTTGTCATGGGGATTTGTTGCTATTCATTAATTCATTGTGCTTTTCCCCTATAGTTTTGCTGAAGTTGAGTGACAAATTGTCAAGTAGCAGTCTTAGAGGTTTAAAGTTTCTCATTGATAATCTAACTTTACCACAAATAGTTTTAAAGTATCCACTGTTTATGGAATAAACCTTCTGAGGTATTAGACTCATCTCTGTGGGGAGAGTCAGGGGATGGACTGTGTTTACATTCCCTCTATCACCTCTCTAGCAGGAACTAAAAAATCCAGCTCCCAGGCACAAGCCCTAACACGTCTGAATATTTCCAGACATGTTCCTATTACCAGCATGCCCATCTTTTCAAAAAACCAGAACAACTGACCTGATAAACGTGTGTCCTTTCCCACTGAGGGTGGGATGAAGATACTGGCCTGAAGCCTGAGATGGGAGAGTGTCCAGAGAAGGGCAACGGAGGTGGGGAAGGGTCTGGAGCACAATTCTGATAAGGAGTAGCTGAGGGAGCTGGGGGGGCTCAGCCTGGAGAAAAGGAGGCTCAGGGGGGATCTTCTCACTCTCTACAACTCCCTGACAGGAGGGTGTAGCCAGGGGGGGATTGGTCTCTTCTCCCAGGTAACAAGCAATAGGACAAGAGGAAATGGCCTCAAGTTGCACCAGGGGAGGTTTGGATTACGAGGTTAGGAACAATTTCTTCACTTGAAGGTTAGTCAGGCATTGGAAAAGGCTGCCCAGGGAAGTGATGGAGTCACCATCTCTGGAGGTGTTCAAGAAACGTGTGCATATGGCACTTGAGGACATGTTTTAGTGGTGAGCTTTGCAGTGGTAGATTAACAGTTGGCCTCCATAATCTTAGAAGTTTTTCCTACCTAAATGACTCTCTGACTTTGTGATCGTGCTGCTCCCCAAGTCACTGGTATCAAATAAGTGCACCCTGATTCTGCTGCAGTGTCTTTGCACAGGGCAGGGATCAAAATGACTCCCATCAGGTCAGGGAGTGACTACGGAATCTGCATTTGCAAGAAGGCAAGTACATAAACCAGCCAAAACAACGGGTTTTCTTCACTGGCATTTCAGCAGCAGCAGGGATCATTTTTATATCATAAAATGGGAAGATGCATGGAAAAAACAGTTTAGTGCCCTTCATCTGAGACTCGTGCATGGCTTTGGCTCTCAGGAGTTGTTATTTCCTTCTGCAATGTGTGTTTATGCATCAGAGTATGATTTTTGTCTTAAGTTATACAAACATCCACTCCCAGCACAGACCTTTGTAATGTTTAAAACAATAGAATGTTTCTGTCTCTAGGAAGTTACCCTAAAGTGCCTTATCATTAGGTAGACAAAATTCAGATGGTTTCAGCTGGATCTGTTATTTCTCATTTGGGCTATTCCAACAGTTTGGTGTTTTTTTCTGTGCAGGGCAAATAGTTTTAAGATTTTCAGGAAGAAGATGGTTTAAATTTTGCACAATGAGGTGGTGTTCACATAGCAACGCATTGCTAAAGTGCAATATTTTCCTGGACTGGCTTCCAGCTGTTTTCCAGATTTGCTGACAATGTTGCAATGGAAATAGCTAGAGTCCAATATCAGATATGATCATGAAAAATCCTGGTCTTCACATTTTAGTCCCCCACTAATGTAGGTGAGAATGAAGGTGTTGATTTTAAACAGACATCTTGAGGCATCTCTGTTTACCCAGACTTCCTGAAATATCAGCAGTGGATGTGCATATTTCAGTCACTAAGGGATATATAGGAGGCAAAATTATTTGATGAACAGCATGATCTACATTTAGCTATTTTAATGGTTGCACATGAGATTTGGAAACAACATCTGCAACTGGAAGAACTTTTCCTTCAGAGGATCACCATAAAATTTCGTTACAAACTGGAGATATAAATTGTTCAGTCTACTAGAGACAGCCTTTAAAAAAAAATCCCTTAAAACATTACATTTCATATCAGCTGTGTTTTATCAGAATTCACCCCAAAACTCTGTTGCCAGGAAGGGGGAACTTTTACAAAAGCCATGATAGAGGAAGGGCAATGGTTTTAAACTGAAAAAGAGCAGGGTTAGATTGGATATTAGGAAGAAACTCTTCCCTGTGAGGGTGGGCAGGCCCTGGCACAGGTTGCCCAGAGAAGCTGTGGCTGCCCCATCCCTGGAAGTGTCCAAGGTCAAGTTGGACAGGATTTGAAGAAACCTGGGATAGTGGAAGGTGCTCCTGCACACGGCAGGGACTAGGAGCTAGATGAGCTTTAAAGTCCCTTCTAAACCCAAACTGTTCTGTGATTCCTATACCATTTTGCTGGAAACTAGAAAGCAGTATTTCAGTTTAAGATAAGTTACCTCAATGGTGACCAATACCTGCCAAGGAGATTCACCCATCTCACAACCTCTACTTTTCTGAAGAACCCTCAGGTGGTAAAAAATTTGAACCAGTTACTGCTGGGGCTGCACCACGTCTAAACTTAGAACTAAAGGTATGAGAACCTATCATTGGTACCCATTCCAGCATCTGGTCTTACTTGGAAACAGGGTGAGTCCAGAGATTGATTTTGCCTCTGTTGGCTTATTTCTGTCGATGTATTTTCTCAATTCAACATGGTTAGAGTAAACCTGTGACTAAGAAACAGTAACAAAAAACAGACTGGAAAAAAAAAAAAGATGGAAAAAAAAGAAGAGAGCTTATAGGTCTAAGTATGAGGACTTGCAGAGCCAATAATTTGGATTCTTAAATTGGTTTAATCAGTGCAATCTTAGATCAGTGTAACTTTACACCAAGTGAGAATCCAGGGCAGAGCCTGCTGTGTTAGTATTAAATGGGGAGTTAAGCCAAATTATCCTGTTACACACTGGATCAGAATCAAGCGTCTTGTGATCCTCCACCTAGATTTTCTCTGCTGTCTAACCTTCTGCATCTAAATCCCCTTTTAAACACACTTGCCTTTCATTCCAGTAGGACCTTAGCATAATTTGCACTTTAATTCTACCTTTTGCTAAATGATCTTAATGTCCTTTACAGGCATTAATTGATTAAGGCTCTGCCTGCTCTTAAGAGTGCATGCTTTTATCCTCAGTTTATCCGGGGGGATATTGAAACATATCCAAGCCAAGTAACAAGCTCAAGGTCACAGGAGGGGAGTGAGCGGAACTGGGAATCGAACCTCCACGCCTGGATCTGCAGCACAGCAATCCCTGCACTCAGTTCTGCTCATCATCCTTGGTGTCCATGCAGGTCTGGATCAGGCAAGTTTTAGTGAAGCCTTGCAGTGAGATGTAATTAATTTGTTACGAATGCCTATAAATAAAATAAATGCTGAAATGATCCACACTTCTCTGTTGTCAAAAGCATCCCCATCTCTCGCAATCCCTACTCACTGGCTGCTGACATTATTTCTTGGTTATTGGATGACAGTTCAGTGCCTTGAGTGTTCCTCTCGCTGTAGGGTTAGTAGGATAATTGACAAACCACAGGGACCAGATCCCTGGATTAGGATGACCAGACTGTCAAAACAGCCGTGACAAACTCTCACATCAACTCCTACCGCAAGTCAAGTCTATGAGGGAAAAATGCACCTTGGCAGGGCCAGAAGGGAAGTCTTTAGTTTAAATCTTTTCCCACTGCACAAAAAGCTACAGCAAGGGGGAGGAGAGAGCATGGATCTTTGTGTTTAATTCATAGAAAACTCTGTTCCAGCAAGTCACAATTAATTAGAGTACTTGAGTAAACATTTTGGGGTCCTATTGTGTTTGCTTAATGTGTTTACTGGAATGCATGACAGATGTCACTTCTGTTTCTTATTAGAGACTGACAAATGACTGTAGAGTCTGCGTGTGTGTAGCCCTCAAGAACACACACACACACAAACAAATCAATTTATTTTTGAAGGTGAATATTAGCATCTAAAAGTTGTGGGTATTATTTAAATTAATTACTGTTTACACAGGAACTTTAGCAGTTTAAAGCATTATAGAAATACCATTATTAGTATTACTGAGTAATATCTTCAGGGCTTTTTTTTTTTTTTTTTTGCATTTAAATTTTAGAAAAGAAACACTTGAAACAATAGTCAAATCATTTGCTTTACTTCATGTCACTTTTAACATGTCTCTTAGACTTTCAGAAATTCAGTCACACGTCTTTGAAATGACAGCTAGAGTGGCATCTGTTTATAAAGAAAGAGAAGTGTTCTCTGTATGAAAATCTATATTGCAAAATGTTAAAAGAAAATTAAAATGCAAACACAGAAGAAGGTTATTTACTTGGTTCTGAAACTAACACATGGGATCGGGACACCTAGGATTAGAAATATTCCGTTGTTTTTAAAATATAAAACTTGAAGATTATTCTTCAAGGACCACTCGGGCTTTGGCGTGCGATCAAATGGTTTTAGAATAGTTAATCAGTTTTTGGGGGGATTTGTTATATTGAGAGTCACGTTTAAGAAAGAAAAATGAAATTAGAAAAGAAGATTTCACAAACACTGTTTTACTTACTGTCACATAATGCTAAAGAAGAGGATGAGAAACCAAAGATAGGAGGGAACCAACGTAGGAAGAAATGACATTTTCTGCAGGGAAAATAAAATTGCAGTTTTGGTTTTTGTTTTTCAGAATTTTGTGGTTTATTTTGTGGTTTTTTTGTTGTTTTTTTTTTTTCTGGTAAGGGAAAAGAATTGCCTCCTGAATCTGACTGTTGTCATCCAGATGTGAAATGCCCTCAGACTTCTGAAGACACATATTTTGAATTAAAGACTCTTTTATTTCATTTTTTTTAATAGTATTATTTTTAACCACAGAGTCCAGTCCAGCTATGGGACTCTTTAAAGATGGTTCCTGTTCTGTTCTTTGATTAAAGAAGGCACATGGGTATGTGTGCCATCAGTTTATTTATGTGGTTACAGAAAAATCTGCAGGGAAGAAACAGAGCTGGATTTTTTTATCCTCACAGTACAAGTATTAAACATTAAATACATATAAACATTTTTTAAATTTTCTGATATATGGCCAAATGACTCTTTAGCTCCCAACCTGAGTTATACCATCATCTAGAATCCCTCTTACCAGTCCTGAGCTGAATATTTCATTTGCTCCAGGGAAAGTTTGCTGAAGGTCTGTGTTGGAGGAGTAGAGTTTCCTTTGCTGAGAGAGCCAAATAAAAAGTTTATTTTTGGCCTTAGGCCAGTCCTGCTTAGTACCTGTGAAACTCAGTGTCAGTGGGAGGTTTGAACAAAATATTTCTTTGACCAACCTGCTGGTTCCTTCACTCACATTGTTCTTCTCCATGTGGTCAAGCAAATTTGGCAGTAGGGGAGAAAAGTCAGCAGTCTGTCGTGGTTTTATGTTATGCCAGCTGGGCCTTTGCTTACAGCAGGCAGAGAGAAGTTTTCATAGCATGTCTTGGTCATAGAATCAAAGAACAGTTTGGGTTGAAAGAAATCTTAAACCTCATCCAGTTCCAATTGCCTTCCATGGGCAGGGACACCTTCCATGGACAGAGACACTTTCCACTATCCCAGGTTGCTCCAAGCCCCATCCAACCTGACCTTGGACACTTCCAAGGATGGGGCAGCCACAGCTTCTCTGGGCAACCTGTGCCAGCCCCTCACCAGCCTCACAGGGAAGAATTTCTTCTTTATAGACCAGAAAGTCTTGAAATTTTGTGAGACACTCTATTCTTATTATGTTTTCAGCCATAATTGGAGTGAAGGAAAATTAGGGGCATTTTCCTCCTCCAAAAATAGGTATTTTGGTTACTCAATACCTTAAAAATGTACCATATCAAAATTAAGAATTTTTTTTAAATGTCATTCCAAGTGAAAAATCTGGAAGTTTCCTTTAGGAGATGATGACTTAGAAATCTATAATTTTTTTTTTTTTTTCTGCACAAAATAAAGCTGTGAAACTGAATTAAATTCATAAGACCTTTTGGTAATATTGACTGCACTTTTCACAACTCCACTGTAGTATGAGATACTCAACAAATACTTACAGCAGGAAAGTTAAAATATCAGAAAGCATGTTCCAAAAAGATAATTTGAGCTTTGTAGTCAGTTTCTATATTCTGATTCAACATTTCTGATTTAAGTAAATGTATATGACTGGAAAAATTACAGCGGTGCCAAACTCGTGTGGGATACAAGCACATTTGCCACATAAAAGAATGACATTATTCAATGTGGCAAAAACTCCAGCACTAGAGTTTGAGTAAGTTTTCTGTAAAATGCTGCAAGTTTGTTTTGATTAAGTCTTCCCCCAAAATAGTAGAATTTAAAATATCAGTCTAGGAGCAGTTTTTCCCGGGTTTTATTTTTTGCAGCAGGGTTCTTCACCACTGCGTTCCTGATGCAACCTTCTGTTAACAACCGAATTATGGCATATCACATATTCCTGATCCCTCTTGTGCACATTTGGAGACTTACCTGGTGTCTGTCAAGGATCACCAAGCTGGTGGACTTTTAGACATCCTTATTTCAGGAGATGAACAGTCAGCAGTGCCAACCCACCTCAGCATTAGCTCACCTCCCAGTGTGTTACACTGGTTCATCCATGACCTTCTAATGCCTCCAGCATAGAAAGGAGATGACTTTTCTCAACTTTTTATTAAAATAGAATGACCAGCACCTCTGAAAGCAGAAGTAAAGTCAGTGCAGTGCTGAGAATACTGGGGGGTAATCACTGTAAGAATAATCCTATGAACAAGGTCTAAATAGGAATAAATGTTTAATATGTTAGAAACAAAAACACACAAGAAGAGACTAAAGTCCCTTAAACATTTGCATGAAAGAAACCCACATGAACTTTAACCTGAAACAGGACTGAGTGCTTATATCATATAACTCAGAACAGTTTTATTTAATTCTGTGTTTCTAGAAGGAATGAAGGAAAGGAGGAAGAAACATTAAGGGTGAAAATTACTTTCAGTTTATAAAAGCAGCCCTCTATTTTTTGAAATTTATCCTTAGATTAGGATCCCTTTTTCATGGTACGACTTGCATTTTGGACCCAAGAGCAGACACTGAAGTTAGTCAAGAGCATCTGACCCAAGCTCTTTTTCCCTCCTTGTTCCATCTGAGCTGAAATATATGGAGTTGAATGAGGCTGAAGGTGGCTCTGGGTGCGATTTGTAACCCATGAGTAGCCTATCCATACCCAGTGACTGACTCAAAGAGGTGTATAAACTAATGCAACTATCTATAGCTGAAGGATATTTTAGTTCAGACAGTGAAGAATTCAGGTTTTATTTGATAGCAGTTTGAGATAAATTGAGAGATCAGGAGTCTCTCTACGTCTGGTCTTCATTTTTTGAGGCCAGAGCCATAATCTTGAACTGTCAAAATCAGAGATTACACTTTCATTTCATTTTTCACATCAGTGTCTTAGAAGCAGAATCAAAATTATGCAGAGACAAAAACAATTATAATTTCACACACAAATTATATGTGCCTACAAACAAACAATAGATTTTTAAAAATTATTTTAAAAATAAAACAAAATTTAAACAAACAAACAAACCAAGAATGAATTCCAGCTCAGGATTCAAGCCTGACTGCAGTGGAAGTTTCTGACTGTAGTTCCAGCAATAACATGAACATGTTGAGATCTCTCAGGAAGCCAAACTGGGGTGAAAGAAGAGGTCCCTAAGTAGGTTCTCACTGGCAGTCCATAAGGTCTTGCCTTCAGCCTGGGTACTGCAGGCAGCTCTTTGGCAGCAGTGCAGAGGATCTCAGGGACCTTGCCCAGCAGGAGGCAGTAGAAATTTTCCATTAGAAGGCAATTACCTTCTAACAGAAGTCATTATGCTGGATATGTAAACTTTCAGCCCAACAGGGAGTCGAAGCAAATGCTTACCTTCCTGAAAAGCACAGGTCACTTGAATTTGCTGCCTACCTTAGGTTTAGAACCATGTGACTTCAGGTTCAGGTGGGCACATCTGTCTGAACCCGCTTCTGCTACCTGATTGCATTTATTGAGTTTACCAAATATGCTTTTTCTGGATCATTTATGATTCTTGCACTCAATCCACGGCTGATACAGCTCATACCTTGTGTGATGCTGAGAGGAGGGTTGCAAATGTGTGGGGGTTTCTTCATGCTTATGTTCATGCTGTCTCAGTCACGCTCATTCTGGTGTTTTCTATGCTTTAGTGAGCTTGGTAATAAGTCAAAGTGGTAACATTTTTCATAGAATCACAGATGAACAGAATGGTTTGGGTTAGAAGAGACCTAAAGACCATTTAGCTCCAAGACTCTGCCATAAGCAAGGACACTTTCCACTAGACCAGGTGGCTCGGGGTCCCAGCCAACCTGGAGTATGGACACAGGAATGCTACAATTCCTCCTCCCTCAAAAGAGCTCACCTTGGCCCAAAACATGATGACT
>JAWWTY010000106.1:111832205-111846875 GCA_035222235.1 Margarornis squamiger
TTTCATCTTCCAGCAGTGACTCCCAACCAGTAGTATCTACACTACCTTTACTGCTGAGATTGGCTTCATTACAAGTCTGAAGCACCAAGGTTGGAACCATCCAGCAATGGAGAAGCAATATTTGTTGTTAGAGATAATGCAGTAGATTAAAAAGGCAGCTACCATTTGGAATAGCACCAATGTGAGCATTTCCATTCCCTGAAAACTTTCTTTTTCTACTGTTCCTCCTGCTCAGCACCTGCTGTGTCTCAGTGCAGGAGTCCACAAACACACAGGTGATCTCACTTCTCTCAGCAGAATTATTTTTAGTCAGAAGAATCATTTACAGCAGCAAACTCTGAGTGTCGCTTACAAGAAAATGCAGTCATAATTGAAAGGGTGTGTGAAATTAAAGCTTAAACCAGTAAGTACCACAAGGGAAAGAAAAAAAAAAACATCTAGCTCTGTTTGTGCAATTTATATCTATTTATATCTAACTATAGTTCTACACATTTATATTTATATGTCACCAAGCAGATAATAATTAAGACAGATGCAGATGCCTGTAATACAAGCCATTTTTGCCTGCTACTGTTTGTGCTGTGTATGCTCAGGAGCTTTAGTTATGTTTTGAACAACCAGTGAGTTAAAATTGCAAATACCTACAGATCTGAGCCTGCCTTGAGCAGCCTTTTTGGTTCTGATTCCTGACCTACTTTAGAGGGTTTATTTATTTTTTTGCTGAAGGTAGCACCCAGCTTTTCAAAACAAGAAATGCTGAGCTGGAGAAATATTTCTAAACAATAACTTAGTTTGAGAGCAGTCAGTAACTGAGGGCTGTGTAAGTTCTGGGAACGAAGGATTAGAACAAACCAAGGACCAGGAGTTTTCTCTAGGTAAATATACAGTGACACTTTAGCTGGATTGTAGGGAGAGAAATGCAGGCAGTGGAGGAGGAAAGAAAGGATGAGATCAGGAGAGGGGGAGCTCACCCAGGATTACTGCACATTGTCGTGTGTGTGTCCTGACTTTGTGTGAAGCCACACAACCACAGGACTGTTTCCATAACAGCCACTGCAGCAAATCAAAGGGTGGATGTTGAGGGCACTAGAAGGGAACACATGAAATCCAAATCCAAGTCCCAAGACACATTAACTGCCCCTGGAGTTTAACCAGTGCTGGGTGTTTTTATTACTTTCCCAAGAGGTATTTTTCTTTCCTATTCTTTTAGCCAAATAACAATGTCTAAAGTTTGTAGGTATTGTATGTAGCACAAGAGAAATTTATTCTTTGAGTGTACCATAATAAAAAAAAAAAGATATTTTTTTTATATGTGATGCAATGCTGCCATGGTCTTATGTCCAGAGAAACCACATTATGTGACATTATGTAGAGCAGCTCCCCATCAATGACTTTCACTTTCACTGAACTTTCTTCCATCACCTGTCATCTTAAAGCAGTGTGTGCATGACTCAGAAGTCAAAATCAATAGAAATAAAGAAAATGTAAGTCCTTTAGGCCCACTTGCTGTTAATTTCAATGGCAATCCAGCATCTGAGGGCTACAGTGACAGGATTTCAGACAGAGCTACTGCAATAGCTATGTGAAATAAAACGCTATTGTAGTTAATATATAGTGTTCTGGAGATCAAGGCTTTGCATACAACATTGATATGAATATGTGCTATTTAATTTAATATTTATCAGATTATATAGGGAAAATAGACCATCTCCAGCAAAAGCAAAATGCCTGCAGTTCTATAAAGGGGAAAAGAATCTAGCAGATTTCCAAATAAAAATTCAAATAGGCTTTAACTTTTACAGCTTTGAGTACCAATAGGTAGATTAAAAGTTAGCTTGAAAAAATGCCTGAGGGAGCAAACAGTTGCTTAATGAGGATACATGGAATGAAATTAAAATGCAGCCTTAATAAAGA
This sequence comes from Margarornis squamiger, assembly GCA_035222235.1. Classification (NCBI taxonomy): domain Eukaryota; kingdom Metazoa; phylum Chordata; class Aves; order Passeriformes; family Furnariidae; genus Margarornis; species Margarornis squamiger. The sequence continues at coordinate 111,834,120 of JAWWTY010000106.1, forward strand.
TAAATTCAAAATGTAATGTTAGCAAAGTCATATTATTTAAATCACATTCCCATCTATAAAGTGACTACATTTGGTCTATCTGGAGAAACAGAATGAAGAAAACATACACAAACCCTCTAATGATCTCCCAAATCTCAAAGGTTGACTTCAAAATTATGGGATAAGATTTAGCCCACAGAGAATATGAATGGTTACATACAGTGCAGAAAACCTCATTTCAACTTAGGGAATCTTCAAAGCTGTCTTCCCAAAAGGGCTGGATGTGCATGTTTTGGCTAGTGAGAAACAGATTAGTTTTGCTAAATATTAATAAGTCTTTCCTATATGCCTTAATACTTGTTATATTCTCATGCTGTTTTCCTCAGCAGTAAGAGTGTCTTATTGATCTGACACAGGTATTTCACTGCACACAGTGACACTGAACACACAGATGTTAAAAATAATACCTGCCAGACTCAGAGCTCAGTTGACAGACATAAACTTCAGCAGCAGCATGTACTTTGTGAGGCACAGCTCTCATTCAGCTCAGCCCTGTGACCCCATGGGTTGCAATATTGCTGATGTATCACCTCTGAGCTTCTGCAGCCTCAGTGTCATAGAATCATAGAATATTCTGAATTGGAAGGGACCCACAAGAGTCATCACAGTCCAACTCCTGGCCCTGCACAGAACCACCCCAAGAGCCACACCATGTCCCTGCGAGATTGCCTAAACACTTCTTGTTCTCTGCCAGGCTCGGTGCTGTGACCACTGCTCTGGGGAGCCTATTCCAGTCCCAACCACTCTCTGAGTGAAGAACCTTTTCCTGATATCCAGCCTAAACCTCCCCTGATGCAGCTCCAGCCGTTCCCTCAGGTCCTGTCCCTGGTCACTAGAGTGCAGAGATTGGTGCCTGCCCCTCCTCTTCTCCTCACAAGGAAAGTGCAGTCTGCTATGAGGCTGGATAAGGTGGCAGTTCAGCACAGTGTCACACTCAGTCCTAATAAAAACCCAGCTGGTACACCCAAGCCTGCCCCACCCTGACAAATACCCCATTACATGATCCAGCAAAACGTTTTTCAGTGCATACAGAAAGAGAAATCTTGAAGCAAGTCTTCACCTTATATTTGAAGTGACATTTCTTATATAAGGAGCTGGTTGTAAGATCGAGAAAGAGCGCTGAGAACAATTTTCTGTATGGTAAAACACTGCTCACACAGCTGAGACAGCCGTCAGCACGGCAGCATGTACCGCTCCGAGTCTGATTAGAATTCTGGTGAACAAGCTTCTACAATTATGATTTGATTTTAATTAGTTTAGATATTAGCAGAATAGGCCCCAGCAGTCTTTAAATGTCACCGAGTTTCCCAGAAGGCCAAGGGTGTCTCAGCCATCTTTCTTGCTTTGTCCAAAGGGCCTCCGGGAAACCAAGAAAAAGCCAAGAAATATCAAAGCCTGGAGTACACTGTGGTCACCCACACTAATCAGCATTGGGTCTGTCGTGCGTCTCTGTGACTTACATTACCAAACCTTTTAAAAGAAGCACATTTTAATAATTTCCTGAAATTACCCACTAAGGGCATATGTAACATTTAGCACATTATTAGATACACTGCACTGAGGTTCATCAATCAATCAAAACAGAGCACAATGTGCGTGTTTTAAGCTGCTTCACAGAAGAGGCTGTTGTTGTTGAGAACTTTTCAAAACACGTTGGTGCCAATCTACTGGGATGGCAATTAATTAGGAAGAAGGTGACCGGTGCCACTGTGCGCTGGGAAAATATTACCAGGTTGACTCCAAGCATGAAGCAGCTTTTTTTCTTAGCTGAAATAGTTGATTTACTTTTCTGAAGCGCAGAGACTGAAAGGTCCTTGAGGAATCTGAAGGCCTTGACTATTGTTCAAGTCAGTCCTTTAGCTTTGAGAAGAAGAAGAAAGAACTGCAGAGCTAAAAAACTTAGAGCATAACCCTGTAGAGGGAATTTAGTAGAGAAAACACTATGCCAAATATATTTTTTATCATGATGCAATTAAAATTAGTTGCTAGACTTAAAAATGGCCCCAGTAGATTATTAGTCTAAGGTTCCAGAAAACTAAACGAGATTCAGTTCCAAACTTAGAGCTGAAAGTCTGAAAGTGAACTGAGGGTCAAAACTCTTATTATTATGGGATGTTCCATCCTTGAAAGTGTTCAAGGCCAAGCTGGATGGGTCTCTGAGCACCTGATCTAGTAGGTGGCATCCCTGTCCATGGCAGGAGGATCGGAACTACATGATTTTTAAGGTCTCTTCCAACTTAAAAGGTTCTGTGATTCTCTTATAGTAGATTCTGGGTCGTATTGGTTCTCTAAACAAAGGAAATTGTGCCCTTTGATTTGCGTTAGAATATTGAAGACTTCTGCTCAGAGCTGCCAAGTATGACACAGGAGACGGATCAAATCCACTCCCTTCTGGAGGGGCATCTAAACGTTAAGCAAGACACTGCACAGCATTGCAGATTACTGGGGTAAAGGAATTTAATTGCTATCATAATATCCAGTCTTTTCTCCACTACACCGTACGTAACACAATCTTGGAAATACTGTCTATGGTGTCTTGGACACAAATTCCCCAATCACTTAGTTTTTAGAATAGTCACTCACTCTACATGTTGTTTAAGAGGTTTCAAGTCAGTGGACTACAAGCCACCTGTCAAGTCAAGATTACTGAGACACACTAAATTCTGCAGACAATAACATGCCAAGGAATAAGACATTAATATAATCACTGGCCATCAAAATGATCAAGTGGGAGTAAGAGCTGACTTGACGTGAGTTCAGAATAAAACTCTAAGAGCCAGCTCCTTACCTGAACCATTGACAGGAGCAAAGCTCTATGACGACAAACAGAAATTCTTGTGAGGTGTGTCCCATGCTGTGATGAGAGAAACTACATAAACACCATGAGGGAAAAGGGTAAAAATATTCTTTGGTATGGTGAAACTATTCCTATCTAGAGCCCCTCTTTTCTCCGGCTCTGAATCCAAGGCTGGCAACGTTCACACTAACTTGCACTTGCCTCTGGATCTCTGTGGGGCTCAGTGTGGGGCTCTCTATGATTCCAAGGTGTATGGTTATCTTCTGTATGAATTTTTCTTTTTTCAGCCAAAAATGTTCACAACCTGGATGGAGTTTTTCTGGCATGAAACTAAGAAATGCTTCACGTGTACAACAGAAAAGTATTCAGCAATCTTTGAGGTTGCAAAGCCTCCTATAATTTAATGGAATACTACATAAGAATGGAAGTCAAACCAGAAGCATTTTGGTCCATGTGCCCCACAAGGTATGGGGTATCATGGAATCACAGAATGGTTTGGGTTGGAAGGGACTGTAAAGACCATCTCATTTCAACCCACTTGCCATGGGCAGGGACACCTTCTACTAGACAGGTTGTTCCAAGCCCCATCCAGCCTGGCCTTGAACATTCCCAGGAATGAGACAGCCAGAACTTCTCTGGGGGATATATTGCAGTGCCCCACAACACACCGGTAGTAGACTTGTTTTGAGTCAGCTGGGAATAGATGCTTTTCTTCTGGCTCTATTTCTCTTGCATTTTAAAAGAAATATTTTCTTTCTGTTTTGTATAGGAATACCTTGGTTTTAACTGTTATTCTACCTCAAAACTGTTGAATTAGTTATACTGAATTTATATACCTAAACTTAATGGTCTAGAATTTGACTTGATCTTACAGCACTGCTTTATAACAGGGCAGCAGATCAGATTCTGAAGTATTTGCTTTTGATTTGTGGACAGAATATGATGCAAGAAGATAATTAAACTGCACCATTCAAGAACTGTGGTTCTTTATTCCAAACCCTCTTTCCTACTTCCTAGGACTTGCTCAAGGCTTCCTATTTGTTTACACATCCAGGTTAGATTCTGGCTTGAGGCATCGCACTGCTGATCAAGGACTGTGCAGGGGTTTTGTATCCTTTTGATTAGCTCAGGCAGGTGTTGCGTGAGAGTTGCCTCTGCCTTCCACTACTCCCTTCCCTTTGTTCTTCTTTGTGTGTATTTATGAAGCAACATACTCCAGACCCCAGGTTTTAGGAGAATACTGCCATCCATGTAGCCCTCACACATCCGTGTTATAAACAATTGGAAAATGCAAAGGTGAAGAAGCTTTAGGTCTTCAAGAGTTTTCCCCAAGTTATTTCCTCTCTTATTCCTTGCTTTCTCTGAGTTCAGGGAATAGACAGCCCAAGGAGTGATCAGAGAAGCTGAGGTGGCACCTACGTCCGTCCAGGAACAGACTGTCTTCCCATGGCACCATTTAGTCAGAGGCGTGCGACCAAAACTATGTGATTAGCTGTGTTCTGACTTCTAGTCAGGAATATTTGCTGCTGAAGCTACAGGACTGGTGTGTCATGAGAAGCAAGAAATCAGTCTTCACCACAAGTCTTTCTTCTCTTGTTTCAGTCACTCTCAGCTTTTGTCTAAGTGAAGCTATTTCATAGAGGAAAAACAACTGAGATATGTTACATTAAAGAGCCTATCATTGACAGTGTTTTATATTTAATTACAGCTTTGATTCCTGTTTGAGAGTAGCTATAAGGCATCTATTGTTTACAGTCACCTCTGTCTCATTAACAGCAGGAAAACTTTCTTTTTTATTTTTTTTCCACTGGCATTGTTTGCTACTGTGAAACAAACAGTGAATCAAGTCTGACAATTCTAGAAGTTTGATGTATGACAGGTATCTACTTTTTAAGTGATCAGTCATATTGTTTATTTTTTAAGGGAGAAATCAGATATAGCTTTAACCAGAACTTACTTTACAAAGGAACAATTTCTTATCAAGAAATTATCAAAATTTTCCACCCCCTGAATAGAAGCTAAATGTGCTGTTACCACTCATCCAGACAATATAAAAGCCAGAAAACTTACCCCCTATATGACAGACACTTTATTTATTAAACAGAGAACACATCAATTATGTATAGCAGTTTTACTTATGTCAACTATTTTGTTGCACAGGAAGATGTATATGAGGGTGGGAGGATCACACGAAAGTGTGAGAAGAAAGACAAGAAATTTATTTACTAGAAAAAGTTAAAAGACTATGATGTAGTCATTCAATAATATGTTGTGATACAGATAGGCGTGATTAAAAAAAAAAGATATTAAGGGCTAATATGGTGGTGATAAATATATACATTTAAGAGAATAGTGATGCACAGCCACAGAAACATAATCACAAATAATGAAGTATCTGAAAATGCCTCTGTGTATATTTTCTACATAAAATGAGAAATTTATTTTCATCTTATGAAAGGGATACTAAGTCAACTATGAGCATTCTAATTGCCACTGTAAACACATAATTAGAAACTGTAACAATGAGTAAAATGTTAAGAAACCACATCTGCTCCCCAAGTTATTGTTTGCTGCTAGAATTCTCCCCTTCTGTATATTACTAAACAAAAAAGGCCAGGGCTTGTTCTCTGTCTGTAAGACCAGCTGGGAGGAGACAGCTTGCATCCATATGCTTACACACTCTTCCTGCTGAAAACAGAGTGGCTGCATCCCACCTGCTTCTTGGAAATGGCTCCTCCATGGCATTAACCCCTGAGCAGTGTGCAGACTCTCTCTGTGTGGGTGGTACTTAGCAAGGACCAAAACCATGGCTGGGAGCATTTAGGCAAGTCAGCGTAATCACAGGATGGTATCCAAGCCCCTTTCCTTGTTCCTCCTGGTGGGAAGGACTGGTAGATAAATAGGACTTGGGAAGAAAGAACTGGATGGAAGGATCAGATCAGAAAGAGCTGTTTATATGTACAGGGAACTGAGGAAGTCACTGTAATAATGTGAATCTCAGCTAAGCAATATGCAGAAAGGGGAGAGAAAATGAGGTCACCACGTAGCCCAGAGTGAAGACTAGAACACTGAAATACAGTTTAGACCACAGGCATAGAATCGTAGAATGAGTTGGGTTGGAAGGGAGATTAAAGATCAACTCATTCCAATCCCCTGCCCTGGGGAGGGACATCTTCCACTAGAACAGGTTGCTCAAAGTCCCATCTAACCAGGTCTTGAACAATTCCATGAATGGGGCAGCTACAGCTTCTCTGGGCAACCTGTGCCAGGGCCTACCCACCCTCACAGTAAAAAATTTCTTCCTAACATCCAATGTAAACCTGACTTCTTTCACTTTAAAGTCATTCCACCTTGTCCTATCACTTCTTGCCCTTGCAAAGCATCCCTTTCCAGCCTTCCCTTAGGCCTCCCTTAGGTACTGCAAGGGGCTCTAAGGTCTTCCCAGAGTCTTCTCTTCAGGCTGAACAGTCCCAACTCACTCTGCCTGTCTTCATAGGAGTGGTACTCCAGAACTTTGTTCTTCTTCTTCAATACCCTGTTCTGTCCAAAATTTTAGAAGTTAGATATGTAATCTTTTCTTTTGCACTTTCTCAAGCCAGCATGTTCAGAGGTATATATTGTATATATGTCAACATCATGGAATGAGAATTAGAGATGAATCAACTCTTATTCCAGACTATAAAACTTGGTGCAGTAAATATGTCCTCTCCAGTGGCTGGATGATGCTCTTTCCAGCCTCTTCCCCTTTCCTGATCCCCAAAACCAGTGAACTAAAAAATGTCATTCTTTTGTCCTCACTTTTCTTTTACGATATTGACATTCTTGTCTTCTCAGCCCCATCTTTCAGCACACCGTACTATGAATAAGTATATTAAGAGTCAAAGAATGTATTTATATAAGTTACAAAGATTCCTGCTCATCCAAAGCAGCAGGCGTGGGAACCTCATAGTGATTTTGCTTCTTTTCTTGTACAGAAGTAGGAGTTTGACTGACTCACACCTTTATCAGAACTCAGTCATAATGTGCCTCTGTGTTTCCTTAAGGGACCCTCAGCCATCCCTTCCCTTTGGATGTCTATTAAGAGTGTTCTTCCCGGGCCTCTCTCTGTGAAAATTGCATCTGTGGGTTGCACTGCCCTACTTCGCAGCTACAAGAGCAGCAATCCCAGGTACCCACAAATAAAAGGAAAACCAAGAAATGTTAAACTGCTCTTCTCTGTGCCTCAGCTAGACCTTTCCTTGCAAAGGGGCAATGGGAATACTTATTTTTCCGGTGTTACATTGTCAGAAGGCACACTCAGGGAGAATGCAATGCTATTGCTGGTTATAAAAGCCTTTATTCACAGATGAGGGTTTTGGGGCTTTCTTCCTTTCTTCTTTTATTCTTTTTGTTTTTTCTATTTTTCTTTTTAATTTGTATTTAAGGTCTTATTTTTCCTTGCTATGGTGCAGTAAAGCCCCACAAAGAATTACAGCCATAATCATCTGAAGCAGTGAAAGTATCCAGATAGTTTGTGCTAAGTAAAGCAGGATAAATCCAGCAAGGTTGAGTTAGCAAAGGGCTCAGTGGATTAGGTTCGAAGCTTGGTTCTCAGGGGCTGGAAAGTGAACAAACACCTGGCACTTTCTTTGGAAACTCAAAAAGAAAAGAAAAAAGTGAAAAGAAAATATAACTTCCTCTGTAAATGTTCTCTTCTCCACATCATACCTTCTCCTCCACAGACTAACTGAAAACTCACTTAAAGCTATCCCCCTTGGTATACACATTTATTTTTGTTTTCAGGATGTAATGGCAGGAAGGTGACATGGTGAAGAACCTAAAAAGGCAATGAAGTGCATGGAAGTCTGTCCTCCAGCTATTCAGTCACATAGGCAACTTCACTTGGTCATTATTGATCTTTCATGACATGGTGGTATCAATAAATTGAGGGAAAAATGACTTCCAACCTTTACTCTGTTGATTCTAAGCTCAGAGACTACAACAAGACTACAGTCTTGCTTTTCAGTGGTATGACCGATGCCAGCAAATCCTACAATAAAATCTATTAGAATGATAAGGCTCTAGGGCATGAAGAAGGTGCTGTCTGTCAGCATTGCTTTGGGAAGGGCCTTGAGAAAGAGCAGGGGCAGGGGGGTTCTGTTTCACTCCATCATTTTGAGATTTATTTGGTCTTTCTGATTAAATTATGTTACATATCTTAGATGGGGTTAGGAAATGGTAGTATTTCAAACTTTGACAAGGGACATCAAAACTTTTCCAACTGTGTTTTTAGTGGGGGGGGGGAGGGGTGGCTGGGTAGTAAAGACACACACACACACACACACACACACACACACACACACACACAGAAATAAAGGGTTTCTTGCTTTGTGGATAGAAGTAAGCCCTTTTTGACTGAATATGTCCTTGCTGAAGTGACAAACCTGACCTGGGTAGCAAAAGAAGGAAGACATCAGAGTGCCCAGCTGTAGCTGAAGGGGCTGGTGATGCATTAATCCATGGGCTTTGGGACAGCCTTATTGCTCTCCTGGATGGGACCTCTCTGTCACAGGTTTCATATGGCCCATCAGACCTGTAGAGGAAGCCTCATTTTCTATAAAACTTTTAACCCATTTTGAGCATTTCAACATATTTTCTAATTATTCCAATAAAACACCCCAAGTCCTTTTTCATTATAAGAATCATAAAGTCCATGAGAACAAGGAAGCAAACCCAGAAGAAATGGGATTTCAGAAGAAAATAGGCTTCTTTTCCCTAGGAGTGTGCATGGAAAACAAAGATTTCTCCATCCAGGCTTAGTCTATTTTCTTCTCTTTGAGGCAGTCCACTGTGGGCTTGGGAAAACACATTCCCAGGGCTTCAAATATTCTTTCACTGGTAAGGATCTTCAAGCTCACAGGTTTACTTACTGTGCTACCACTAAAGATCTGGAAGATTAACCCAATTCTGAAGTTGAAGACTGACTATTACAAATCCCTCTCAAAGGATACAGGAGATATTTGAGACAAAATTTTTGTTAGTGGGAAGAGCAGAGAAACTTAAATGAACAAAGCCAGACAGTAATACCACCTTTAATTCAACTACTACTTATAAATCTCCTCTGATTAAAGATAATTCCAGCATTTTAAAGATCAAAGTCTTGCTGGCTGCTTGATTGCTTTTTAAATTCTGATTTTATATTCTACTAAACTATACACCATGAAAAAAATAAAGGAGAAATCACATGTGCCACGCTGAGGGAACCTATTTCATTTAACAGTTGTGGGTGAGAATTGCCTTTAGATTTCTTCTGTTACAAAGATCTATCTCATGTCATCAATGGCAGAAGACACAGTTTTCAATCAAGGACTTGCCACAATAAAAATTTTCAAGAGAGGGATACTGTGAGAGTTACTTTGGAGTGCTTTGTATGAGATAATTAAAAGACATGCTTACAAGCCCCTGAAAATGAGGACCTATTGAGATGTCACAACTTGAGGCATCTGAAAGCTCCATCTGTATTTGAAAATCTCACTGTCCCTATAACATCCTGCCATTCTGAATGTGCTCTGTTTTGAGGAGTGTTCTTCAGGAAAAATAAACTAATTCCAGAACTTTGCCGTACCATTTTCATTACCTTGCAGTACAATATTGTGAATATTTTCAAGCTTTTCCCTTTTCCTTTATAGCAAAAGTTTTAGGAAGTTTATATAAATTAATAAAATCCTAGGCTCTATGAAGCCAATCTTGCTTTGAACACTCTTTTATTGATCTTTCAGGTAAATCTACTGTGAATGTTATGAGCCAAACCCAGATCACCAACTTCAAACGGAATTGGCGGTACCTGTAGAGAGTTTTCCCTGGCAGACAAGCTTTCACTAAAGCCAGCAGAGCAGAGGTGAGGATAAAAAACTTGCTTAATTAACATTTCAGATGTATTGCAGGTTGAGTGATTTAAGGTAGCTTAAACTATCCCAGTTGTATTGTGGAGGATGTCATTTTTATAGGGTAGAGAATTCAGTCATACACTAATAATCAGGTATGTTAAGATGAGGAGAAGAATTTCACTTACCTTTGCTTCCTTTGTTTTTGTTTGCCTCATTAGGAGGCTACAGCTTCTTTTCCCCAGTTTCCCAAAGTCAGAGTAGCTGGGAAGTTGGAGGAGGTTTTTATAATTTGCTAGGAATATTTTTCATTCTTGTGAGAGAGGGAAAGAAATACTGCTGTCTGCTGGTTAGTGAAACACTGTTAGAATCATAAATCATAGAGTCAAGGTTGGAAAAGCCTTCTAAAGTCATTGAGTCCAGCTGGTCCCCCAGTGCTGCCAAGTCCACCACTAAATCACATCCCCAAGGGTCACATCTACACTTTTTTTGAACACTGTTCCCTAAAGTCTTTGTCCAAAACCCACTGAAGTGAACTGAAAGTATTCAGACCAAGCTTTCAGACCAAGTCTTGGAAGGACAAACTGGAAAATCAAGTTCTCTTTGTTTGTTTTTTTTTGGTTGGTTGGTTTGTTTTGTCTTGGGTTTGTTTGTTTGTGGTGAGGGTTTTCTATGTTTGTTTTATTTTCTTTCCTCTCTGGTTTTGTTTCTAAATGTCAAAGAGGATTCAAAGGATTGAGAACCACTGCCTACAGTGAGAATGGCAGCTCTTGAATAAGACTCTTAAAAACTGATTATTAGATGTACAGCTGAGACATCTACAAGTGCTCTCTTCTTTCATTCAGGCACAGAGTATTAAGGGAAGGACTTTCAGTGTGTTAATCTGAAAAGCAAATTAAACTTGTTATGTATCTGATGAACATGACAGGACCCACAGCATCTCAGTGTTCTCTGTAAAATATGTATTACAGTAATCAAGTTCAAATGGACTTCATGAAAGGGGGTTTTTTGGTTTTGGTTTGGTTTGTTGTTTTTTTTTTTGGTTTGGTTTGGTTTGGGGTTTTTTTGTGGGGTTTTTTTTGGTTTTTTTTGTTTTTTTTTTACAGTTCTGGGCTTAAAACTCCAGAAAATGAAAGGCTTAGTTAGAATGTTGACAGCTGACAGAGCTAGATTTGTGGGGTACCACAGTATTACTAGGATTCATGGAGGTTCACCTGAACGCTCAGCAAATTTTCCAAATCCAATTAACCAAAGGGACCATTTCCTATGTAATAAAAATGATGAGTGTGCTAACAACTCTTTCACAGCTTGAACTATCACTTAAACTAAGGATGAGTGAGCCAGCTTGGCTATAAAGAAAAATAAATGGCCATGCTTGCCGTTTACACTGTACTCACTTCATCCCATGCTGGAAGCATAGTTGAGCAATTTCTGTTATTGTTCAACAATTGCACTGGAGCAATTGATACCTGAAAATAATTTCTGTTCACAGTGACAGAGTGACAGAGTGATAGGAAATATCCATAGTGTAAAGAAGAAATAAAATAGTCTGAATAAACACAGATCTGAAGAGGTGCAAGAATTTGTTTAATGGTCAGTGTGGTTATGCAAAGTCTAATACCCTGTGGTGTGTATGCACATGTAAATCTACTCATTATTACACAGTACCAACAATGGTCATTCAAGAGCAAATTATTATAGTAGAGAAGGAGACAGTTTTTTGCTTAAAATTATTGCAACTAGACTGTCAAGATGTTATGAGGGGAGGAATGGCCAACAAGCACAAGATTGTCTGCAAGACAAGGGTAGTCACATTGTTTATCTACTTTAATTTTTGGGTGAACTGGCAAGCACTGAATAAGAAGAAAGATGAGACTAAAGCAAGAGAAAGTTGGAAGATGTGATGAGCACCGAAGACAAGACAAGTAAAAGAAATGTTGCCTGCACATGATGCTAAGAAATAGAGGTTCCATCTCTCCAGAGGGAAACACAGAATCAAAACTAAAGAAATAACAAGTTTAGAAATAAAATTTTCAGAAATAACACTGACACTTCTAAAGCACATGCATTATCTCCTTCCTCTACCACAAGAGCAAGAAGGTAATACACTCCATGACAACCTTACTGAGTTTCTCAGGGACTATTTTGGAGCAGAAGACCAAATATCAGGAGAGAAAAAAATCCCCTTCTGTATCTCAGGAAATCCTTGAAATAAAGGGTGGGTAGACCTGGGTGGGGGGGACACAAAAACAAACAAATAAACAAAAAACTCCCAAACAAACAGAAAAAAAAAAAAAAAAAAACTGCCTCTTTAGTTTAAGGCAACAAACAACCAGGACTCCTGAAATGACACCTCTCAATTGTGTGACAGAAACCTTGACAGTGAAAATGAGTTTTCTACACGAGTTCTGAGAGGGAAGTTAAATGACAGAAAAACCTGGTTTTGTAAAGTCTGGCACTCTGGATTCTGAATGCTGGTAATTTAGACAAAGATGCACAGAAATAAAATGTTCCTGCAACAAACTCAACTGTGAAGTGTCAGCTGGGTACCAGTAATGAGAAAGATGTGCTTTAACACTGGAATGCCTGTGTATGATGTGGGGAAGAGGGAAAATTCACAATTATTAATGTTGTGTCCCATGGTGGTGTTCCTCAGTGACAGTGTCGAGGAGCCACTGAACAAGAGGAGTCATCTGGATTCATCTGTACATTAAAGTCTAGGAATGTAATTGGAAAGTGTCAGGCATGTAGTCCAGATTAAGTCTGAAAAATGTTGTGGCTAAAAGCTAAAATAGTGTGTCAAACTGAGATTTCATAAAGATCTCAGTCTTCCTTTGACTTATACAATATCCTGTCTCAGAGAACAAATTAGTAATAATCAAATTTGTAATAGAATTATGACAGGTAACTCACATACTCAGATTTGGAGGATGACATTGATGTTAATTTGATCAAGGAAGTATCAGTCACACAGAAATGAAACCACCTGTGTTAAAAAGTGCTAAATAAACTAAACAAAACTAAACTAATAAAGGCTGTGGAATCTCTGTCCCTGGA
>JAWWTY010000106.1:111846975-111945554 GCA_035222235.1 Margarornis squamiger
AACCACCTGTGTTAAAAAGTGCTAAATAAACTAAACAAAACTAAACTAATAAAGGCTGTGGAATCTCTGTCCCTGGAAGTGTGCATTGCCAGGCTGGATGGGGCATTAAGCAACCTGGTCTAGTGGAAGATGTCCCCGCCCACAATGAAAGCATTGGAACTGGTTGATCTTTAAGGTCTCTTCCAACCCAAACCATTCTATAATTCTATGAAATATAACAAATCAAAATAAATAAAACAAAATAAAATAAATAATTATTTTTTTAAAAAATAAAATTAACCCCCTCAAACAATCCGAAGAGAGAGGAACCAAACAAAATGAAAAGGGAAAAGTCCAGTTTCCCAGGTAAACACTGGTTTTATTATTTATCACAAGCCACAGGCTGCTGTAAACAGCATCCCCTTTCCTATAAGGGCTGTGGTTTAGAAGGCCAAGGGTTCAGAATGTTTCCCTTGCAGAAATCACTAGCAGGATCAGGGCCCAGTCTCAGAACCTTTAGAAAAATATCTAGTTCTATGGAGACAATGCAAATGTGACAAAAGAAAAGATCTCTTGATGCCACTTTTAACAGTAAATGACACTATTATACTTCAAGATAGACACAAGGCCCCAAGTCAATCTTATTTCAGAGATGAATTACTGAGAAGAGTGCTACAAACCTGTCTTATTCTAAACAGAAATTAAGGTGACAGGGTACTCGTGGGACTGAGGCAAGTTGAAAGGAACTGTGCTGCAACACTAAAGTTAAAGCTGACTCTTTTAATTTCACATTTTTGTGTTACAAAGGAAAAGAAGAAGAAGAAAGAAAAAAAAGCCAACAAAAACCCTGAAATGTTAAACTGAGTATATTTAAACAAGTATATATGTGAAAAATCCTCTCCAAACCAGACTAGTGCAAAGACATGATACACTCGAAAAGGAGATTCAATCATTAGTCCATGCTCTAAGCAGCATGTCAACATCTCAGGAGAAAAAGATGTAAGGCCCCAAATTCACATATTCAGGAGAGAAGCTTTTGAAAAGCAGCCATTTGAAACTGCCAACAAACTGAAGACAAAATGAGATTTGATAGAGGTGACAGAGCCTACAGCATCAGATTAGCTCTGTGTTTGTCACAGAGAGCAAAAGATGCGGCGTTCAGTCTGACAGACTCACTCGTGACCTTTATTCTGCCAAGCCAAATGAGAGGGAGGACAGTGAATGCCATTTTGCATCCTGGAACTGTTGCTCAGGAAGCTTGTAAACAGTGATTTGAATAGAAAATGAAAAATCTGAGCACTGAGACTTCATACTGAGCTGTCACTTCTCCACTTCACCGTTTGCTGTGTGTTGTGTTTAGACAGAGGTTCAGTTGTCAGCTCTAAGAGAAACGTTCAGATAACAAAATCCCACCATGCCCAGATGACTCTTCAGTGGGGTGATATATCTGAATAAAACGAAGCATGGCAATCCTCAGTCCTCTTCCCTCCCTACTCTTTCCCTCCTACTTCTACTCACATTCCAGCAGAAAGTGTGTTGTTGGAAATTACACCACTCAGTCCGCACAGGGCTGTCATGGCAAGAGGTGAGAGGGAATACTGGGAAGGTGGAAAAGCCCTGTTTCATGGTGGATATCAAGTTGTGGAAGCCCCATCTTTGGAAGTGTTCAAGGCCAGGCTGGGTGGGGCTCAGAACAACCTGGTCTCATGGAAGGTGTCCCTGCCCATGGTAGAGATGTTGGAAATAGACGGCAGTGAAGGTCCCTTCCAATGCAAATCACTCTGATTCTACGTTCCCCTGTTATTCACACCAGCCACAGTGCCTGATGCTGATCCACACGGTAATTCCCATGACAAAATCACATTGTTTTGGAAACATCACTCTCCTTAGCTTCTTCTCCACAAATCATATCAGTGACCAGAAATGTAAGAGAGAGATTAAGGGACAAAATATTTTGACTAAAAGGAGAAGCAATTCCAAGATGTAGAACATTTCTGCTCAGTTCATTCATTTTCTTACATCTCAAAATACTTGTTGTATACTTCACATGTTGTCTTATTTAGGTTTTTTATCCATAACATTGAATAATGTCTTTTCTGATATTTCTTTTCTTGTTTGTGTCTTCCTCTCAGTGAGGACAGATCAAGCCAGGCTTAAACAAGACTTTGCCCTTGGAGTAGCCTCTGAAGTGTTCCTCTGTCTGTTACACAGAGACATATGTTTTTCCATTTGATTCCAAATGATTTAGACAAATCTCAAGATTCTCACATCCTCACCAAAAACTTACAGGCCCAATATGCTTTGCCTTAGATGTTTCTTTTCTTTGTACTGTTAAGAAAAGAAAACTGAAGCTTTTTGATATCAATCAGATGCAAATTCTGTCAACTTGCTGAAAATATTTTGAGCATATTTATTTATATGTAGACACTACTAAGATTTTCAAATGTTTTATGGCCAGTCTGTCTTTGTTCTTATTTAAGATATGAAAACCATATTATTTAAACTTCCTCCAGTGGATATGTTTATTTTCACTGAATTATATGAGTTTTATGGCTGATGTGAGTATGGAAAAAGGATAGTTACATTTGCCAGCATTTACTGTAGTAAACTATTCACTGCAGATCTAACTGAGCTAATGATGCCTGTGAGGATGGAGAGCGATAATACTGTGTCCAGTTCTGGGCTCCTCAATTCCAGAATGACATTGAGGTCCTGGAGCACGTCCAGAAGAAGGAAACAAAGCTGGTGAAGGGTCTAGAGAGTAAGTCATATGATGAGCAGCTGAGAGAGTTGGGGTTGTTTAGCCTGGAGAAAAGGAGGCTCAGGGGAGACCATCTCACCCTCCACAACTCCCTGGCAGGAAGGTGGAGCCAGGTGGGGGTCGATCTCTTCTCCCAGGCAACCAGTGATAGAACAAGGCCTCAAAGTGTGCCAGGAGGGGTTCAGGTTGGGTATCAAGAAGAATTTCTTCACTGTAGGGTTTGTTCAAGCACTGGAAGGGGCTGCCCAGGGAAGTGGTGGAGTCATGATCCCTGGAGGTATTCAAGAAATGACAGGACGTGGCACTCAATGATATGGTCTAGTTGATATGGTAATGTTTGGCCAAAGGTTGGACTCAGGGATCTTAGAGATCTTTTCCAACTTTAATGACTCTATGATTCTATGGTTTTATGAATACTATAGCTGTGATAGTAGAAGAGAAAGCACACTTTGAAAAATCTACTCAGAATTAATATTTGAGTGGTTACCCTGAACAACATTGCTTTGATGACATGGTACTGCTAGAAATAAGCAAAATGCCTTGGGAATATGAAGCAGATTTTTGATCACACTGTGATGTACGTCTTTGTCAAACTCTGCCAGAGCTCCCTGAAGTCAATACTTGATTTAAGAATGTCATGGAATGAAATCCTGGATCTGAATATCCTTTAATTTTTATTGTTTTGCCCAAATGACAACCACATAGTAGGTCCCCATCTCAAAATCTGTTACCTGTCTAGGTTCAGACCAATAATTTGGGGGCAAAAGGCTTTATCCAGTTACTAATGTCTCGACTCATTATTTGACAGAAGAGAAATTTTGAGATGCTGTCTGGTTGAATATGCCCCAGGAAGGCCAATAATATTACTGAGACATTCTTTTGATGCCATCAGTCTGTTTGGATCCTTACTGCCCTGACACCCCTGCCCATGTAGAGACGAAGAGAAACTTTGTGGGATGTTCAACGCCCTCTCATTTCCTAGAATTTACAGCTGAGATCCACTTCACCAAACAATACACATTTATTGACAGGTAGTCTGACAGCTTTTTTAAGCTGCTTGACATGTTGTTTTTAGCAATGTGTTGTCATGTTTGGTGTTATCACATTTCTTTTAGATTTATATGATACTAAAAGGCCAAACCTCCGAGGCATCAATATGGGGTGCAAAGCAGGAGTAGCTCTAAAACACCCAGGAAAATACACCTTAGGGGTCCATTGATTTTACTTCTAAAAATGTATAGTTACTCACTTCCAACCTTGTCAAGGACAAACATCTTAACAGTTGTTTCCCAAACAGTTGCTTTAAGTTGGTTCTTTTAGGGTTTTTTTATTTCTTTTACCTTAAGCTTGAAGTTGTCTTAAGGCAACTAAGCTGAACAGCATTCACAAAACTCTTCAAACATCTGAGAAATGCAATTCAAATCACTTTCCAGGAAACTTAGGAAAGAATAAGGCACCTTTCTCAGAATGTGATTGTGTTAGTCAAACTCTCACCTGCTCAGGAGTGCAATTGATCGCAGTCAGTGGGGAGTCATTGCAGAGCTCAAGTTCAGCACCTACAGTAGGTTGTAGGTGCAGCTCTTCTCTGCTGACAGTGAGGGATCCAGAGCATGTCAATAATCCAAATTTAGACACTTTAAGGGACAGAAAAATATTCTGTGATGCTTAAATGGGTTAGTGGAACTAATTTTTTTCATTCTTGCTGGGTTTATATCAGAGTCAAGCAAGTTGCTAAATAATGAGGACTAATACCTGGAGTTCCTAAGTTCTAATTTATTTTTTTTTCTGTAATTAAATGTGCTTGTTTTGGAGAGAGATTTGCATGCCTTTACAGGTTGCCATTCAGGAAATAAAATAGAAGATATAAACTCTATCATATATGAGCTCCAAAACTGAACCTGTAACATTAAATAAAACAGTCAGGGTTGTGCAGTGAAGAGATTTTTACATTGCTTGTATTCTGCCTGGGCTTTCAGAAGTTGTGCCCTCCAATAGCCTCAGCTGTAAGAGCCAAGACAGTACCGAATACATTTGGTCCCCTTTAAAAAACAAACCCCAAAAGCTGCCTGTATTCCCAGCTAATGAGCCTGTCCTTCAGAGTTATTTCAGCAGCGATAACTGCTCCCACTACATGTTGTGTCCAGAAGAGGAGAAACAACTGGAAGGTCCCAGCAGCAGCTGGCAAGTAACAATGATTGAATTCCAGATGGATCTAAAAAACTAGTGATCCCTCCTGGGAAACTTTGAAAAACATCTTACTTTGCAATGATCCTGTTCACATCACACTCATTTTAAATATTGCTTTCCCTTTGTTCTTGGCACAGAAGGAACAGATGAGCTCCTGAGAAATAATTCCATTTTGAGAGACCAGCCCCTGCTAATAAAGGCAGAGAGAAGAAATAGGACAGGGAGGATTGCCATTCTGTTGTGATTTCAGACATCAGCTGTTCATTTGAGCTGTTCACTTGTGCAGTTGCTGTAGTGAAATATATTTTTAAGGATTTTCTTAGACGCGTAAGATAAGAGAGGTTAGAAACAATCTTTGTAACAATTCACTTGGTCCAGTCCCTCCATCAGAGCAGGGTCAAATTAGATTGGGTAGAAGGACAGAACCACAGAATGGTTTGGCTTGGAAAAGGCCTTAAAGATCATCCAGTTCCAACCCCCTGACATGGGCAGGGACACCTTCCACTATCCCAGGTGGCTCAAAGCTCCATCCAACCTGGCAATGAACAGTTTCAGGGATGGGGCAGCCACAGCTTTTCTGGGCAACCTGTGCCAGGGCCTCACCAGGTCAGCTCAGGTCCTTGGCCAGTGAGGCTTGACTGTCTCCAAGGATGAAGATTTCACAGTATCTCTGGGCCCTTGTTCCAATATTCGACCATCTGCATGGCAGAAAAAAATTCCTAACTTCAAGCTGCAGTTTCTCTTGTTGGAACTCGTGTCTGTTGGCTCTCACCCTATCAAGTGTGAATGTCCAGAAAGTCTAGATTATCTTCTCCATGCCCTTTGGAAGCAGCAAGATCTCCCCTCAATCATTTCTCCTTATTATGGAACAAATCTTATTGTCCTTGTACATCATGTCCTTGTATATCACACTCTTTTTATCCCCTTAACAGTCCTTGTGGATCTCTCTTGCACTCGCTCCAGTATATTGGTACTTGTCTTGTACTGAGGAGCACCAAGCTGGATGCTGTTTCCCTGTGAGTCCACATCTGAAGTGTCTTCAGTTTTTTCAACCAGTTCTCCTCCCTCGAGCTGATACAATCCCCAAGCACATCCTTGAAAGAACATCCTCATGTCAACTCACAATGACAGCAGTTCCAGAGGGAGAACAAGCTGGGATGTGGGGGTGACCCTAGCACAGACAGTCTCCCTGCTGAGAGGGTGCACTTCTGAACACATTAGGTAGTGCTCTGTCCTGGAAATGGGGTCTGTGAGCAGCCACAGCAAGGGGAGGAAGCAGGTCCATGGCCCCTCCAGGGAGCCCAGTCAGGATCCAAATGGGACAAGACAAGAGATCTGAGGAGAAGGCTACACTATAGGTCCAAAGTCCATCCTGGAGGCACAGTCAGAGACAGGACTGGAGACCAACAAACCTACAACTTACATCAAGCAGGGACTGAACCACAAGCCTGAGTTTAAATGGGGTCCATGGGCAAAAGGATAGGGGGTCCCACGTGAGGCTGGTCTGGGCCATTAAGACCTCTCACTGCCCTCATGACCCTGGCATTGAAATCTTTCTGAAAAGAAGCCCTGCAACAGATATATAACCCATTTATCTTTTTTCTCTCCTATTCTCCTAAAAACAGAGCTCCCACCTGTGGGTGTTAGCACAGTCCTTACTCACCGTGTCCTGCAAACTGAAACTCAGCCATGACTTGGAAGGATGTTGGAGAAGGGTGGGAAGGATAGTTCAAACCTCATTCATGCATGGTCTCAGGCTTCACTCAAACTCATCTCCTGCTAAACAGATAAAATGCTCCTGACATGTTCAAAATGCTTTCATTAAGAAAGAGAACAACTCTGTGTCATGCCTCAGTTGCCCGAAGGGCTCAAGGAGTGTTTTTTTTCCTGAGTAAACCATTAACCAGATGTTTTTGGGGTTGGGTGGTTTCTTTTTCCCAGCCTTCCTCAGAGACATCAGTGGTGGTAGTGCTCAGAGCTCCAAGGTGGCACAGACAATTCATGTTCTTTCACAGTCAGAGCACTCACTTTATTCAGGAAAGAATTTTCCCCTTAGGTCTGACGGGCAAAGCTCTGGATTTTGTGGATGCAGTAGTTTGCCTTTCACTGCTAGGGAGCAATTAGGGTGCAATTTATCTTCAAATGTACGGTAGGAGGACATCCAATTGATTTCCATGCTACGTAACTTCAGGTTTTGGTCACACCTTGGCTTCTCCTTTTCTCTGCCAATGACACACACCTGACAAACCCTGAAATTTAAATTCTTTGACTAACTCAAATGCACGGTATGATATTGGGTAACACTGAGTGCCCAATGATAGACAGAAGGTCAAAATTTAGTAGGATCCCTTGTGGGTTTATGGTCTATGCAATGAAAGCCATTAACTCATTTTGCAATATTGAAAGATGATGGCCTCTGGCATATTAATCCTTCAAATAACTCTGACTTATAGCCCCTTTGGCTATAAAGCCTTACACTTTTCCTCCAATACCATAGAACTGGAAAATGCACTTAGCCTGAAAGTTTCTAGATTAACTATGAAGGAGAAAAAGACTCTACCTGTAGGACTGTTCATGCTGTTATATCACAGCACTGGAAATTCTCCTGCCAAGCTTGAATAAAATGTATGAATGTGCTATTTTTTAATTAATTTATTTGAGAAAGCTCATGAGATACAATTATGGAAAGTCTGAGATCTCATCAATGCCAAGCCAGTCAGCTAATTAAAATCCATTTTGGGAGGGCCATCTAGTTTTAAAAACAGCTTGTTAATGGCCATCCATAGTTCTAGTGTTGTTTATATCTCAGAAATTAATTTGCTAGCCCCATAAATGGAAAGAGAAGACAACACATTTAATAATTAGGCAGTTAAACTTGGGTGAGATGTCATGACTGTGTCATCACTCACTGCAAAGCAGGTCTCTTTAAATCACATGCAGATAGAAGCTGTAAAATAATGCTAATTATTCTAAAGGAGGACTGATAGCAGCTACCTTCCCCTAAGAAATATATTTGACAGTTTTGTGGAAGAAGTATTAACAGTAGATTTTTCTGTCAATTAGAAGAAATTACCATTCATCTAGTTTGGATAACATTGAATAACCCTGTGCTTAAAAAAACCCTCCTCTTTTAGTAAAATAACATAAATTCTAAAACCTTCATCTCAATTTGGCTGAGATAGAATACCCATCAAAATCCTTGCTGCAAAGGTTAATTCTTCTCACTATTAAAATACATCAGTCTTTTCTCAGCCTGAATTTGTCCAGCTTAAATTGTATTTTGTATTTCTTGCATTCAGATTGATTTGGTGAAGATTCAGCAACACTGCTGCATGACAGACAATCATGCCCAGCACATGTCAAGGCCTGTCATAATTATGTCATGTTATGCCATAATACAATAGTAATTCTATCTTGTTGTATCATTTCTGAAATTATTAACTGCAGCTCTGACTGAACTATTCCATCTTATTTTTTGTAAACACGTGTCTCCTGTTTGAGCTGTAAAGAAATAATCTGACACTTTGACATCCTAAATAAGAACAGAAAGCATGTTTTCACCACATTAATTGGAGAGAAAGTCAATCTCTGTATTCGGAGAAAGAAAACCAGCTATTTAAAGTAGCAGCTTCTCCATTAACTGTGCATAGAATTTGGGATTTTCAGTTGAGTAAACAGTACACTGAAGTTACAGCACTCCTGAGAAGGTGGACTCACTCCTGATGATTGTATTTTGGAAAGGCTTTGTGTTGTGTTTATATTTTGGGAGTCACAGTGAAAGAAGAGAATTTATTTTGAGTCAGAGAAAGAGCTGCTGAGCTCTGATGAAATATGCATTACGGTGTATACTTGATATTCACTCCCATTTTTGCTATTGTTGCTGTCAGGTTTTCCTGGAGCAAGGACACATCTAAGAGAACCACAAAACAATAGACTGCTTCAGCAGTCAGAGTGCAGGTGCCTTTGAAGAAAAGTCTGTGGGTAAGGTCTAGGTAATTTCACAAGATCACCTTTTTTTTTCCTCTGTTATATCAAGTGGAATGATGGACAGGTCGCTCCTGGTAGCGTCAGTGTCCCATGACCTGTCCAGGTGTCTCCCACAGGTGCAGAAAAAGAGAGAATGAAGAACTGATGATTTTTGGGTTCTGCATCTGGGGGTCCATGTGAACAAGGAAGCCATCAGCATGTTTTTCTTCAAGGTCTATTTAGAGAAGGATACTAAGAGTCAATAAGCAATTTTGAACCATGTTCACTCCTTGGCTGATGAAGCCTCATCAGCAGATCTGCAATATGAGCTCTGGAGTTTGACCAGTCTGTAACTACCAGAGCACTGTAGTGCCCACAGGAACAGCTCACCTGGCTGTATGTGGAAGCTGCTGCTCCGTGGTCACCACTGGAGGGTCGGTGCAGAAATGCAGAACTGAGAATAAAATTGTTAGGATGCTGAGTGCTTCCATCCTGGCACACTGACAAATGTTTGGGCTATGGGATACTCTTAAAATCCATATGTAAATGAGGTTCCTGGAGCTAGATGTTGATTGCAGCTGCTTGGTCAAGATCCTTATTGTTGGCATTATGTACCCCAGCTGGAGGCACCCTACACATCCCATAGAATTTTCAAAATCTACCAAAAAATTACACTAACCCACAGTGCAAGGAAGGTGGGTCCTGTCTGTTCTACAGTTGTATCCTCCATCCCTGGTGCAGTGACATCACTTTTACTTTTGCAGTCATTTATCCTGAGACATTCCTCTTGCAACACATTTTGATCAAAGAACTGGCTTCATTTGGCTGCAATGAAAATGGCTTGATCATAGAGAACTAAAAACTTAATTTACTTGTGAAAGTTGCCCTCCTTTTTCTGTCAATGAAAACTGAGGACATGGTGATGGAGTTTTCTGTAACACACCAGAACAGAGCAACAAATTCCTTGGATTCTTGAGCAGTTGGTGTATGTGCCTGCTCTGCCATTAAATGCAGCTTTTTTTCTGACCAAAAAAAAAAAAAAAGGCAATCTAGAAATTTTTCCATGATGATATTTGTGAACTTTGATAATTTGAATAGTGTATTTTATTGGGTCTTACAGACAGCAAAGTTTGTCCACATATGTTCTTCTCTTTCAATGCCTTTACGTTGTTTTCTCCATGTTTTTGGTTCTAACAGAAAACCATAATTTCTTTGAGCCATGAAATTTCTGCTCAAGTGTGTCAAACATGTTAAATCTTGTCAAAGATTTCAATGAAACCAGAGGTTTCTTGTGTGCTTATTTATCACATGATAGATAATAATATTGTAACAATTACATTTCTACTCTTTTTTGGTTTTACTTTTGTTTTTTATTCTTTGCATGATGTTTGAATGACCTCCAATAAACTTGTAGGAAAATTTAATTTATAGGGATAAATTAGAGCATTTTGACCGCAAGCTGTATGACAAAATAAATAAGAATAGGCTGGATGGGGCTTTGAACAACCTCTTCTAGCAGAAGGTGTCCCTCCCTATGGCAGGGGAGTTGGAATGAGATGATCTGTAAAGTCCCTTCCAACACAAACCATTCTAGGATTCTATGAAGTGTTAGTTTTCAGATTCAAATTTTTTTGTCTTCTTTTTGAAGAAGATGACACCAGGCATGGTGGGGAGCAAAGGTATTAAATGTTTTTAAATGCTTCATTGTTTTAAATTGTTAATCAGTTTATTGTTTGTTATTTTTTATACTCTGGAAGACAGGGATGTATATACCAACCCAAGGGGATCTCTCAAACTGCCTGACCAAAAACTGTCTCAGCCATTTCTGTTGGACCAGGTTTAGAAAGGCATCCAAGTCTGCATAATGAGATGTGGACAGATGGTGTTAGAATGGGGCAGAGACCTCAGTTCCTGACACCTTAAGGAGCTTCTCCTGACTTTCCAGTTGCTTCTGTGCTATGCAGGCAGCAAAACTTGAAAGGCAGTCCTAGGGAAAATAAGTAAGGCCACTTCCCATTAATTATAATCATCCATGAAACTTTTTAAGGAGGACTGAATGGGCTTGCAACTTTAAAAAAAAAAAATTAAAAAAAAAAATAAAAAAAAGAGGGTGGGAGAGAGAAGAGAGGGGGGTGAAAAAAGCCCTGCTGCCAAATTGTGATTTAAACTGAGATTGGCATCAGCAGACATTTCCACATCAGCCTTTAGCACATCTGGTCCAGACCAAACAAATAGAAGATTTATTCTGTCAGTGAGATCATTTAGCATTCCTTTTTATGCTTCAGAAAGAGCCTGTACCTGTCAGTCACCAAAGCACTAGGCTTTTGGTGGCTGGGCTCTGTTGCTCTTTCTGACTAGCCTTGATCTGAGACTTCTAAGGAGGCTTGTGTTCACCCGCTCCACCTGGGAGACCAGTACCCATGCCAAGTTCATTTCCATAGTCTTATAAAAATCTCCTGGAGGATTTCAAACATCTGCTCATAAGTAAAGAAACATTGTCTTGAGATATAACAATAATATAAAGGGCAACTGAACCTTCCTTGCAAATAAAACTGAGCTAATAAATTATTTTGTTTCAACAGTTTTATACAATTCAAACAAAAAAACTGAGTAGAGCTAAACAGGCACACACACATGAAAAATCAGGTGTGAAGAGGTTTCTTCTAACTTCAGATACTTTCTTTTCTTCCTTTTGGTCAGGAGGTTTGTTTTGTTTTGTTTTCTGAGCACTTGATGATAATTATTGAAAGGAAGAGCTGAGGTGAGCAGCTCTGACTGGTAGCAGAGAGTTCTAGTGTGCACAAGGGGAGATTCTGAACTGGAGGAACCTCAGGGGAAGCAGAGAGACTCACCAGCAGCCTGAAGCTCACATCGCAGCAGATGATGGACCTGGGTGGGGGGCAAGAAGTGATGGTGATGAAGCTTCACATACCTATAAAAGAAGTCCCTTGGGAGCAATATCACCCAGAGCATGGCAGAAGAGTTTGCACAGCAGTTGGCATGGAAGGGTGTGCAGGAGGGTCACTGGAGCTCTGACAGCCCAGCCAGGGAGCAGTGGTGTCCCCTCAGCAGAAGGTCATGGCCTCTCTGAGCTCTGCACCTCCAGGACTGACACAGCTCTGCAGACAAAGCTCCAGTGGGAACATGCTGTCACCCAGCTGCTAGGTGGCAAGTTGTGACCTGCTCTTACCCCAGTGCCAACCAGCAGAAGTCAGCACAGCTGTGGGAGTTGTGTCCAGGTGGAAGAACTCTTCCATTTAGAGGCACAACTCCAGAGAGTGGTGAACAGGTGGAGGAATCCTGCAAGACAGGACAGGTGATATGAAGGATTTCTGTGCCCTCTCCACCTGGCTAAACACAGTGACTTAAAGGACAGAGGGTAATGGTGACCAGTTCCTGCCTGGCACAGCAGGCATGTCTCCTCTGTGACTGCCCCACCAGGTGCCCATGGGTAACAGGTAGGAGGCTCTGCAAGTGGAAACAAACAATAAATGAGGACGATGGTTCATTTAACATGGAAGTGTCACTGAGGTTAAGTCAGATTATACCCTGCATCAAAGCCACTTCCATAAAAAATAAAAGAAGGGTTGTTATCATAGGAGACTCCTACGAATCATGATTCTGGAGGAAACAAAAGGCCCAGTGTGCAGACTGGGCCCACTTCTAAGAAAAGCCTGATGCTTTCATGGGGACCATGTTAAAGAGGTGAAGAGAAAGCCTCTTACTTTGGTACAGACCTCAGATTATTATCCATTACTGATTTTTCAGGTTGGCAGCATTAAAGTCATAACAAGAAGCCCGAGGGCAACCAAGAGAGACTTCAGAGCCTTGGGATGTCTGATTAAGGGATCAGAAGCACAAATAGTATTCTTCTCTATCCTTCCAGTTCCAAGGAATGATGAGGGAAGAAATATGAAAAGTTGGCAGATTAATACTTGGCTCCAAGTCTGGTGTCATCACCAGAATTTGGTTTTTTTTGGTCGTGGATCAGTCTACATGACACCAGACCTGCTGGCATCAAACAGGTGCACCTGAGTCAAAAGGAGAAAAGGATCATTGCACAGGAGTTAGCAGGACTGTCTGAAAGAGCTTTAAACTAGAATTGAAGGGACAAAGGAATAAAACAAGGAAAACTACAGATAAGTGTGAGAGTGACATGAGGGTGATTGAGGGGTGCTATGCTAACAAAGGTTCTTCAGTCTGCTGTCTCACTAGAGGTAGAACATGAGGATCCATGCAGCAGCAAAGGCACAAGGGTTACTGATGTGTTAGGGAACCATGGAAGTGCCTGAGAATGGTCACACAGGAATCAGGGCTTCTCCCCATAAAAAGTGGCAGGATCAACAGTCCAAATGAAGACCATCTGTGTCAACGCACACAGCATGGGCAAGGAACAGGAGGAGCTGGAAGCCACTGTGCAGCAGGAAAACTATGATGTGATTGCCATCACCGAAACATGCTGGGAAGAGTGGCACAGATGCAGTGTGCAATGGATGGCTGTAAACTCTTCAGAAGGGACTGGCAAGGAAGGAGCGGCGGTGGGGTAGCCCTGGACATCAGGGAGAGTTTTCATTGCCTGGAGCTTATTGTTGGTGACAGTAAGGTGGAGTGTTTATGGGCAAGAGTCAAGGGAAAGACCAACAAGGCAGAGACCATGGTGAGAGTCTGCTACAGACCACCCAACCAGGATGAAGAGGCAGATGAAATATTTTACAAGCTGTGAGGCAAAGTATCACAACTGCTGGCCCTTGTTCTCGTGGGGGACTTCGGCTTACCAGATGTCTGCTGGAAATGCAATACAGCCGAGAGGAAACAGTCCAGGAGGTTCCTGGAGTGTGTGGAAGAGAACTTCCTGACACAGCTGGTGAGAAAGCCAGCTAGGGAAACAAACTCTGAGCTCACCTCCTCATCAGACAAAAAGTGGAGGCACTTCAGATGTGGAACATGTCAACTATCAAACAGATTTGACAGTATACTGCAACAATCTGAACAGGAACTGAAGGCAGCTGAAAGAGCTGGGGGATGTTTAGACATGCAAAATGAAATTACCTGCACTGGAATTTCAGTGTGATCCTAAAATTAAACTCCCTTATTAATAAGGGGTCCAGACAATTTTACTATAGTCCTATTTCTGTAAGAAGGTGAATGTAATGAATGGATGGATAACATGGGAAAGTAATACTCCTTTGACTTTTTACATTTGAAGATTAATGATTTATGTATAGCTTATTTTTATGCCATTAAAAAAATTGGCTTAAAACTTAAATAATGTATTGCTTATACTAAGAACTGGGTGCACAAATGTGTCCAAAGGTGTTTCTATCATAGTCTTCTGCTCCTGAACTTGTTCCACTGCCTGGAGAGATCATTCACTTGTGGGTTCCTTAGGGAATTCTAACAACCACGATATCAAAACTCAAATTCTTATACTAACACTTGTCTAATAAGCATGTGAAAGCACCAATATTGCTTTATCTACCTGAAGTTTGTTGTAATGATTATCTGCTCAGAACCACTAACTTACCCCATTAACAGACATGAAGATGTTGCTGTTTAATGAGTAATTCCAAGGGATAATGTTCATTCTCTTAATAGTTTTACTTGCTGTTATGTCATTGTAATAGACAACACTAATATTTTAATTTGAGAATAATGCTCTCACTCAAAAAGGTTTCGGCTGTTCCCTTAAAAAACCAGCTGCTTAAAAGTGTATAAAAAAGGATCAATTTGCAAATGAAGTCTTTATCATTAGGACACAGAGGGTGTTATTCAAACAGGCTGACTTCTTTCTAGAAATGCTTATCTCCACAAACTCCCTTAGCAGTGAGCAAGAAGAAATATGTTCACTTAAGGTTAAGATTCACGACAAGGGCCAGACTCTGAGAGCCCTGATTAGCTGCTGGAAGAACCAATGTGTTTCTCTCCACTGATTATGGAGAAACACTACAGAGATTTTCTTCCTAAGCTAAAATCATCACCACCCTAGATATCTTCCTAAAAGGTGTGGAACAAACACAGTACTGATGTTCTGCCCCAGGACTGATGCTGTTAGAATCTCATATAAACTCAACCCAAGTTATGGGCCTGCTGCAAAGATCAATTTGCTCAGTTCAGTGGCTTGTGTAATGCAAGAGGTCAGAGGAGACAGTCACAGTGCTCCCTGCAGCCCTTTCCAGTCTATGTGTGAAGCCATTAAAGCAAAAATTATGGAAACTGAATTCTGCTTTCCATTGTTTTTTGATGGACATGTTGCCAGATCTAGCCCCATCACTTTTCTCATGTGTTACACAATTCAGTCACATCATTGTGTTTGTCTAAGCTGTAGAATCTAGCTAAGAAGAGCAGCAATCTGTTCAGGTAGTGAACAATGATGTAATATAATTGATTTCCAGCTCAGTCCTCCTAATCTTAGGATGCAGCATCAAAGACACAAAGGAGACAATTGACCCTCCTATGGGCTAACTTTTGCAGTGAAGGAAAAAGGAAATGATCAGGGGAGAGGTGAAAAAAGATAGACCTTAGCAAAAAAGAAAAAAAAAAAGTTGAATGACAAGTAGAGAGAAAAATGAAAATTTTAATAAATGGGATCATTGGAAAAGTTTTTACAATTGTGCTAGGCACAAAAATAGTGGTAAAATGGCTTTGGGGGAGCTTAAAGATGATGTTAATCCTCTCCCTGGTTCTGGCAGTGCATTGTCACTACCTGAAAACCACACAAGCATCAACAGCTGTAAAACGTGTGTCCTGAGATTTTGAATTATATCAGTTAAATAAGCACAGAACCAACCTATATATATTTACAGTGCTCAGTCAGCCCAGTAGTTGAGCTGAGCTTCTTATAGGTCTCCTTGGACATTGTTTTGTAAAGATGATCTTGGAGGTCTTTTCCAATATTAATGATTCTATGACTGTGGAATAGACTTGGTTAGACCAAAATAGGTCTAAAGAGGTGGCTCCTTGTCTGTGAAGGGAACAAAATATTTTGCCTATATGGCAGTAACTGAGATAGATAAAGAAATCTTCTCAGGGTGACAAGCATTGGGATTATTTCTTATTTTCCCTACAGCCAAGAAACTAAATCCTTGAGCAGGATTATATCATGAATTCCTCCCCAGGGTGGCAGAATATCAGTTTTCAGCAGTGCTTCTTGCCCTGATTTGAAGTAAGGAAAGGAGATATTTGAGGTGAGCCTTGACCCAGGAATCTGAGGAGATGAAGCAAATTGTTTGAATTGTGGCCCAGTCACCTACCTACAAGTTCAGCCTTATGACTGCCTCTTATTCCCCTAGTGCACCATTCCACCTGGACTGACATGAGAAAAGCACTGAGAAGAAACGTGCAGCCTGTAGAGAATCTGTTGTTCTTCCTGTAGCTGTCTCACATGGAGCCAGTAACACCAGAGCATGGCTCTGTTATCCCAGGCTTCTTCTTCTTCAGGGAGACCTTTGCAGTACCTTCTTTTTATTCAGCAATACTGAGTGGACAGAAAGGTGGTAACCCTGTGACACTTGTCCAAGATGCCCCTGGAGGTCAAAATACCCAGGCTATGGACCCAAGACCTAAATCAAAGTAACCTGATCTTCAAAAGCACTGAACTCTGAATAACTTTAAGAAGAGGTCAGCTCCTCTGAAAACCAGTTTTCTTTGATTTAAGTGCCTAATTATGGATCTAGCTACCCAATAAGAGGCATCTATATGAAAAAGTTCAAAACTAGCTATGGGAATTAGCTACAGAGATCACATTAATTTCAACACCTTTGAAAATATCTGCCCCAGGTTTGAAAAAGTACATTCATAACTTTTTTTTCCTTTTTCCCTTTTGCTGCTAATTATTCTTATCTCAACCCCTTTTTCTAAAAAACCATACAGCATTTTAGAAGTGTGTTAATTCACACAGTACCTCTGCACATGGTTCTTTGCCATTCCTTTCTTGTGGTTTTCACTGTGACATATGAGTATTTTCCTTATTGCTTCATTCTCCAATTTTCCTGCATGCCACCCTTATCCAAATTCTGTTGCACTCCACCCCAGCTGCTTTGCTATTTGTTTTGATAAATGGAACAAGAATTGCAGTGTGTTACTTTGCCAGGGAAACACTTCTTCAAATGCTCCCGCCACCTATTCTTTCTTTTACTGATAAAATCCTGTTCCATTTCAGTATAAAGATGCTCAAACAAAGTTTTCTGATTCCAATTATCATTATTTGCAGAGGTTTAGTTTTGGCCTCCGTAGGCACTCAGGTTTTCATGTGTGGCCCAACCTATATGTGTGGAAGGACAGGAAAAAGCAGCAGAGACAAGGAGAAAATGCACCACAGGTTAGTAAATAATTGACTTGCCCATGGATCACTGCTATCAAGGCTCTGCTGTTGGTTTCTTCATTATCCTCCAGTTTTTACTTAGGCATGTAGAAATCAATAGTCACAAATGACATGTCATGTTGAAGTTGGTTTATTCCCTCTCGTGGCATTCAATAAACAAGATTATAACTATCCTATGCTGCCACTCCTACGGCACGAGCTGATGATAAGCTGCAACAACTCATCAGAGAAGGATGACATGGAAAACAAACCAGAACAATAAAAAAATTCTCCTTTCTCTAAAACTGTGTGATCTTTCCTTTATTTTTTACCATCCAGGACAGAAATTTCTATAGGTTCCTAAAATTTTCTGTGCCTGGGGAGATCCTCATTATGTAACAATAATACAGGACTCTTCCCACATACAAGAAATGCAAGACATGGACCCCAAGTGACTCAAGAAAAACTCTGTAGTTTCCAAACAAGTCGTTATTATTCCTTGCAAAGTAGCTAACTAGCACAGTGATTGACTTTGACCCCTGTGACAAAATTTAATATTTTATATTGCAAAGTTTCTGGAAATAGTAAAAAAAGTCCAAAACTAAATGAAAAAAGTCATATCTGTTTTTTAGAGCTTTTCAAAGGCAGTTGAAGGAGACCACATACTTCTGTGGACTCTGAAGAACCACAAGGTTTTAGGATTCCAGTTTTTCCTAATTTTCTGCACTTGTTTCTGAAAGACTTAACTTTTCAAAAATTCCTTTTTTTTTTTTTTCTTTTTTTTCTACTGTTCAAATTTACAAAATATGCAATGAATTAACACACAGCAACGGCAATCACCTAGGGGACCTGGCTCCTAAGTCCTCATTATCTTCAGAAATATGTTCCACTGGTGGTGCAAGCCTGTCTAAATTCATAACAATTTGCTTCCAGCCATGATTTTCTGATATACACCCCAGTGAGTGAACAAAGGACTAACAAAATAAATTTATCAGCTTTTATAACCACAGATGCAATTTAAGGAGAATAATTTTCCAATAGTATATTCCTCATTAGTCCTACTACTAAGACAGCTTGTTTTCAGTTTTTCTCAGATCTCAGGCACCTGAATTTTGTCAGTTTGGTAATTTGAACACCAACAGTTCCTGGATACAGCCACTGAAACTCATATTGAGCTGTCTCAGCAGTGTAATGCCTGAGACATGTTTTACCCAGGTAAACTAGCACAGTGCTATGCAATATTTAGTCCCGGTTTCTGAATCAACACAGGCCAGGGACAGTTTCCAAGAGGAATTTTGAGGGTTCCTGTTATATTTTAAAGGCTAAAAGGATTTAATAGTATGAAAATATTCTGTCATTTGGCCTATGGGCCAGAAAACTGCAACTGGCTGTCTAGTTTACTAATACAGATGTGGCTGTGTTGTTTTCTGGATTCCCATGTGAAATTCCTTATTTCTCAGTGTTATTATGGTGTTCTAGACAGCAATGAATTTCAGACACCGAATGCCTCATTAGCATAGGAAAGCTGCAAAAAATACACAGCTTTCTGTCAAAAGGATATTGGTGCCAATATACCCTAGTAAAATGAGTTGTGCAGTTATGGGACATCACCTTTTGCCTGCTGCAATAATCATGAAATCATAACATTGTTTATGTTGAAAAGACCTTCAAGGTGATTGAGTCCAACCACTAACCCAGCACTGCCAAGCCCACCACTAAACCCTGTGCCCAAGTGCCACATGCACGCACCATGATCTGAGTCTCTGACATGTTTTCTGGAAGTGATAGCTTGTTGGTGCAGTCAAAAATCCAAGGAGTAAAACTGACAACCTCTCAATCTGAGTTGCTGTAACTCAAGCCAAACTTGGGTTTACAGCACAAAACTTGATAATGTAAAAAATTCTAAGGCCTGTAAAAGAGAAGATGGCTGTGTAACAGAGACATGCATGCATATACACTTACATTCATATATGCAAACAAAAGCACACTTGCTTCTTCTTCAACTTTTCCAAAACCCTCAATTCCTGTCTCCAGCTTTTGTTCCAGAACGCTCTCAAGTAACTAAACTATAAATGGAGCTGTGAAAACTCAATAAACTGGGAGAAGTGCCTGAATTTTGCTTATCTACTTTAAGAGGTTTCAAGAAATATATAGATACTCCACAAAAGCACAGTGAAATTGTGTTGACGAAGGTGTCAAAATATGTACATACAGGAATGGGTAGCTTGATACAAATTTAGACTTAAAATGGTTTGTTTTCCTGAGGTTGGAATCTGCCAGAACGTTCACTTATCTGTCGTAGATCTGTGATGTTGAATACATTTTGCAAGAGCAAGAAAGCAATTCAGCAAAGATTTCAGGAGAGACTAAAGTTAAGTGTCATCTAGGAATGACTTCTTAGCCATAGGTCATGGGAAAACTTATCAATATGACACAAGAAAACATCAGAAACATCAGCAATTTTTACTGTGAGATCAAAGGAGTTATGCATAAATGCAAGGCAAGGAATTCTTTGAGAAAGAAGAAAAAATGTGTGTGCAAACAGTGCGGCAGAATTCAAAATCTATCTGTAATGAGGGTGTGGAGTCATAAGTGAGTCTAGAGGAGATCACCAAGATGATTAGAATGATGGAGAGCTCTGCTATGACAAAAAGCTGAGAGAATTGGGATTATTTAGCCTGGAAAAGAGAAGGCTCTGGGGTGACCTAATTGTGGCCTTCCAGTACCTGAAGGGAGCCCACAAGAAAGATGGACTTTTTAAAAGAGAATGGAGAGACAGGACAAGGGGGAATGGTTTCAAACTGAAAGAGGGTAGGTTTAGATTGGATATTAGAAAGAAATTCTTTTCTGTGAGGGTGGTGAGGTCCTGGCACAGGTTGCCCAGAGAAGCTGTGGCTGCCCCATCCCTGGAAGTGTCCAAGGCCAGGTTGGATGGGTCTTGGATAAACCTGGGCTAGTGGAAGGTGTCCCTGCCCATGGCAGGGGGTGGAACAAGATGATCTTTGAGATCCCTTCCAACCCAAACCACTCTGTATGTCTGTGATTCTGTGAATAAATGCACAGCTGTATAGCATCATACAGTGATGCAGGTTGGAAGGGGTCTCAGAAAATCCTTAGTCAAAGAGTCTGCTCAAAGCAGGAACAGCTGTGGCTGAGAGCTTGATCCAGGTGGTTGCTCAAAACCTCTAAGGAAGGAAGCTGCAACCATTTTGAGAAACTCCTTCCAGTGTTTGACTGCCCTCATGGTGAAAGTTTCTCTTTAAATCTTATTTCTGTTTCAGCTTATGTCCTTTGGCTCTCATCCTCCTGTCATGCACAACTATGAGAAGCCTGGTTCTGGCTCTTTGGATCTTCCTCATACTCACCTGAAGAAATGTTTGCTATCCCCATTCCTCCAGCTACCAAAATCTCTCCTCCCAGATAAACAAGCCCTTTACCCCCAACCTCTCCTTACGGGCCAAGTGCTCCAGTGCTGCCCTCCACTGAAATCACAGCAATTTATCAATGTCTTGCTTATATTGCAGGGACCAGAACTGGATCCAGTATTCCAGATGTGATCAAATATTAATGGATGATTTGAGCAATCATAGAAACATTGAATGACCTGTACTGGAAGGGACTTTAAAGATTATCTATCTCCAATCCCCTGCCATGGGCAGGGATGCCACATGCTAGATCAAGTTGCTTGTGGCCCCATCCAGCTTGTCCTTGAACACTTCCAGGAACATTGCAGTCAGCAAGGAAAAAGGACAGTTTCAAACCACCATCAATACACCTTTGAGAAAAAAGACTCTCCCCCAACTCTACTGTAATTACCATTGGAAAATAGAAAGAAGGGAAATTGCAAATGAGAGCTGGAAATGGTGAGGCTTGTACTATTCCTGGCTCATTCAATGGCCAAGTATGGAAATGTAAGCAAGTTGCTGCCCATCTGTGCCTCGAAGTAAAATGGGCTTGAACAGCAAAGTTTTCAAGCAGGAAGCATAGAGGAACATATGTTTATCCAGAGCATCTTAAGCCATGTAAAGTGAATGGATTCCACTCTTTATTACAGCTTGCATAACTCATGTCTACCTGAACATTTAAGGACCAAAGATCTCTTCAAAAAATCAGATTTATTCTGAAAGCTAGACTGTGACCATCTTGGAGCACTGGCTCAAGCAATGCCTTTATAGCAATATCCATCTATAAATCTATTTCTATCTATCCTCTTATTTGACATTTTTAGATTAGTAATACAATCATTTCAGACACAGGGAAGTTGGTGCAAAGACTGTAAGAGGATGGTGTAATAGATGTTGTTTGAAAGTGGAACTTCTGCTGTAATATTAGTATTGAACTAAACTTGAGAATACCCTTTGTCAACCCAGGTACCTTTCTTTAAATCACAACCTCTTTTCACACACACCCACACACACCCACACACCCCAAACAAACAAAAAAACCAAACCAAAACAAAAAAAGCTCCAGGTGTATATTTAAAGCAAATCAATTTATTATTACCACTGATTCCAACTTGTGTCATTACAGAACTTCATATAAACAGTGAAAATGAATGACTTTTCCTTTTTTTTTTTTTTTTTTTCAGAATTAAAGCCTTCTTCAGAAGGCCTGTATTTAGTTACCAGTTTTGAATTTGGATGGAGGATTGCCTATTGCATAAGAAACACATCTTGTGGTAAGAAATCACCCAGATTTGGGGATTATAAAACCTTTAACAATGTGTTAGGTCACACTGTTGAGACATTTTAGTATTTAGGTTCATGGCCAGGGGGAACAGAGATAATCAACTAAGAACAGGACTCAGAAACAGGCATCTACATAGAAGACTTTTTAAAGGTATTGGTGAGCACCACTTTTTAATACTTGCTGGAAAGAAATGAGCTCTTTTGGGTGATTTTTTTTTCAGTATATATGTGCAGCAGCATGAAGGAACACTGGGAATGAAATCTCTCTGTGCACAAACATCAACTTACATCTGTGTGGCTCTCTCAGTGGGCCTTCTTTGTACATGTACATTGTAATAATCTTACTCCACAGGACTGCCATTTTAAATATTTCAGTTCTTCCATAAATGAATGAAAAAATAGTTCGACCACTCATTGTTCATTTTCACAACATTTTAAAGCTTCCCAAAAAGTTCAGCTTTGATGGTAAGCTCCCACATGGATATGCCCATACAAATTATTCTCCTAACAAATGGAATTTGCTCTCTAGGTTTAAGCCTATGCTCATTCTCTCTGCTGTAAGTCTCTAATAACCCCATAAAGGCTCCGCAGATCACCAAGAATGTAAAATTAATGCAATACTGATCAAAGATTGCATTGTCTACTCGTGTTAGACTCCATTTGGGCTTACACCAGTGTGATCCCAGGGGAAGATGGCAGCTCCTTACTTGTTCTCCCTTCTTTCACGCAAACTCTGCCAAAACTGATGACTTCTTCCCCAGATGGTTCCCAGGAGCCAAGTGGTCTTTCCCTGTCTTCCCCTGGCTAATGTGAGCTGCTTTTCCCCTTGTATACAGCTGCCCTAATTCTTAGAGCATTTCATCCTTTTCACTTTCTAAATGGAAATGTTAAATTTTTCACAGAGGAGGTGCCCTGGGGGGGAGTTTTGCTCACACCCAAGAACGGATGTCAGTTAATATTTGGACATGATTAATTAACAGTAAACCCTAAGGCAAACTTTGCTATTATGAAAATAAGACAATATTCCAGATTACATGAGCGTCTGCCTATATGACAAAGTTACCCAGATGCTCTGAAATCAACAAAGATTTGTCACAGATACAAAGAGAGTTATTATTTTATGAATTTCATGTTCAGATGAATTACTTTTGTCCCTCTTAGACAATATAGGGATGAACCATTATTTTCATTACCTGTCAGACATATTAAAGCACTGGTATAAAGTTTCTAGTTTTGCAGAAAAATTATTTGGAGCTCATATTCTTTTCCTGGTCAGTGGTTAATTGGTGTTTTACCACAGAAGTGGAAGGCCAACCTTACCATGCAGTGTTTGTAAATCCTGAATTGCATTTGCAGCTCTGCCTTGGGTGGAAAACAACCTCTGTTTGACAAATAGAGCTGAAAAACACCATGGCTCAGCTTCAGAAACAAAAACTACTTTTCTTCCAGAAGAAACTAAAGTAGGTCATTGTGTAGGAAAATTAGAGTCAGGCATATTTTAACAGAGTGCAGATGCTGGGATAGCTAAATGAACTCCAGCACTGAAGGGATGAAAACCCTGGAGTAGGGAGGCAGGTATGGAAATACACAGCTGGATAGAAAGTGAACTGAATGAGTAATGCCAGTTATGGTCAGAACCTTAATTTCATGTCCTATCCAAAAGATATAGGAAAATGCATAATAGCCCTTCATTACCACAGAAAATTACACACTTGTTTTGCTTCATAAAATAAAGATGTCAATATTTTTCTGCTGTGGAACATTATGGACTCTCTCCCAAGGCATTAAACCAGTATCTGAAAATGCTCTAACTGTTATTCAGGTATTTTCTTCTACCTCAAGCCCTGGTCTAGATATACTTGGAGACATTCCAAAATTGCATCTTCTGATTATGAGAAAAGTACTTTATAATGGGATCAACTAAAACGTGTGGTTTGTTTTTTTGTTTGTTTTTTTTTTTTTTTTTTAGTGTATGAGCTTTTCAAGTGAGAATTTGAGAAAATAAAAAAGCAACTCTTTGTGGAACACAGAAGTTGCTTGGGAAAGTTTGAAGTCAGAACAATACAATCAAATGGCACAGGAAAGCAGGCTTTCAAAATCTGATTCCTCTTCCAAGTTCAGCAAAAGAGTTTGTGTTCCCTCACTTAAAAACAACCCAAAAAAAAACCCCAGAAAGCGCAAACAAACAAAAAAAAACTACACCAAAAAAAAGCTTTTGCAAGGCATTGCAAATGCACTTGGATCAAAGAACTACACATTCAACAGCCATAATTCTAAACATCTAGATGCAACATGACAAAGGCAAAAAATGAGTTAAATCTCTCAACCACACTTAAATTGCAATCCCAATCCTTATCAATCTGTTGACTTAATTATCACTGATTCATAACAGCTTTTTAATTCTGACATGAACATTTGTCCTGTTTTAATTGTGGCATGGTTCCATCTCTAATGATAAATTCGTGCAATAATGGTTCATGAGCTTTTATTTTTGCAGATTCTGAGTTCCTCTAATAAGTGAGTAGAAGAAACTTCAACCAGAAAAAGTGAATTTTCCCCCGGGAAAGTCTCAGTTGATATAATTTCTCTCCAGATGCACAATCTTACTATTGAAAAGTGCTAATGTCAGCTCAGGGGATGATTTTGCTCTACTCCCCTAATGTAACATCTTTCAGGCTGTATCCCAGAAGTGTACTGAGATTCATGGTCCAAGGAGTGGTAAGTGCCAGTTGTGTATACACAGCAGAGAAATTTGGGAGAAATAGTAGAGACTGAATGAATCCTTTACATCACGCACATCCTTCTTGCGATACATTTGTCTCCCACCACTACAATCAGAGCTGTGCTGTGGCACATGGGACAGCACAGATACCTGATGGACCAGGACAGCTCCACTAGCATAGGATCTTGAACAGGATGGGATAGGTATAAAGTGAAGGGCCTGGAGCACAATTATGATGAGGGGGAGCTGGGAGGCTTAGCCTGGAGAAAAGGAGTCTGGGGGGATCTTCTCACTCTCTTCAACTCCCTGCAGGAGGCTGTAGCCAGGTGGGGATTGGTCTCTTCTCTCAGGTAACAAGTGACAGAATGAGTGGAAATGGCTTCAAGTTGCACTGGGGGAAGTTCAGAATGGATTTGGGGAAAAAAATCATCACTGAAAGGGTGGTCAGGCATTGGACCAGGCTGCCCAGGGAAGTGGAGTCAGGATCCTTGGAAGGGTTCAAAAGATGTGGGGATGTGGCACTAAGGGACAGGTTTACTGGTGAGCCCGGTTGTGCTGGCTTAACAGGTGGACTCAATGATCTTAGAGGTCTTTTTCAACCCTAATACTCTATGAGGTGAGTCAGGTTTGGTTTAATGTTGTTATTTGGAACTTCAATTACAAAATGGAGAGTAGGGTTATTAATTTTTGCGAGTGACTTCCGTTAAGAGGTCTGCAAGTGAGCCAGAGGAAGGGATTAAAAATCAAAATTATCACCACAAATAGATTTAATTCAAAAAGTCTAAGTACAAAATTCTAGATTCACACAGTAAAAATTAATTGTGCTGGCAGAGAATGGGAGATGTTTGACTACTCAGCACTTCTCCAAGAATGCCTATCTACTACAGGAACAGTAACTCATCTCTGTCATTCTGTTTCAAAGTTAAACTTCAGGCTGGGAGGTATAAAGATTTCTAAAACAAGTCAAATAATTTCACTGTATTCTGGGGCTTCAGCTGAACAATATATATTAATAAAGAAATCAAGTGGGTCTAGAGGGAAGAAAAAGAGATCCTTAGAGATACAGTAAATATAAGAATGGGGAAGGACTGCAAAGATGAGAAAGATGCAATTAAATTGGAGACAAGATGGAGCTGTTCCTGAAGAGTTTGAAGAGCATTTGGACAATGCTCTCAGGCTCACAGTGTGATTCTTGGGGTGGTCCTGCACAGGGCCAGGAGCTGGACTTCTGGGTCCGTTCTAGCTCAGGATATACTCCATTCTCTGATTCTATAAAAGACTTCTGAAACTGCTCCAGAAGTATAAATGTTCAAAGAACTCTTTAAAAAGCTTAAAAGACCACAGGAGAAAAAAGAAAAAAAAAAAAAAAAGGCACAAAACACAGAGACATTATTGGGAAAAGAAACCTGATGCACTCTCTCATGAAAAGTGCAAATCTTGAATTCTCCAACTATCTGCACGAGTGGTCCTGAGAAACTGATCTTCCTACAGGATGGAGGAATGCCTTGAAAGAGACTGCACTTCACGTTAGGCCTTTGGTTTTCTAATTCAGACTGTAAGGATTGATGCTACTCAATTCTTGCACAGTATTTTAGACATGCAGATGCAAATTATTATTACAACTGAACATGTGGAGTAGACCTGAAAATAACAATGACAATAGCACGTTTGATAAGTACTATATCTGTATCCATTGTTTGTGTTCAGAATATTATGTAGAAAGGAACAAGGAGAAGAATAAAAATAAGACTTTTTAGGAAGCCAATTAGACAATGCAAAACTTACATCTTGCAATTCATAGATGTAAAAAAATCCACATAAAAAGACCTTAAAGGCCACTGAAGAATGTTCACCATCTGAAATTTGTAAGATTTTCAGCTATTGCATAACACTGCCTCCAGCAATGAACCTCACCGAATCACATCAACTCAAAGTTTGTGCTGCAAATCCGTGTCACTTCAGAGAGAGACTGAGAGAGAGAGGCAGAAAGAGAAACAGAAAAAGAAAGTGCACCCCATATGGAGTTTATACCAAATTATTTAAAAATATGTTTAAAAGTCTTTGAAAAATCAGTTCCACTCAGTGATGTCAATCATGAGCACTGGAAGAACATGATATGAGAGATCTGAAGTTTGCTGGAGGAAAAAAAAAACGAGCAGGTAACCAGCAGGTGCACTGAGGATGGTGGCAGATCCTTACAGAGATGAAGTCACAAAACCTGGTGAATAAAAAAAAAGTGTGCCTTCTTTTTAGGGATGGGAGGAGTTTTTACGTTGAGAAGTTTAGGATGCTCCATTTCACAGGCAGAAGTACAGGGAGAGGATATTCAGTAAGGGTAAGACTGGACAGATTTTAGGGTGAGCATTTTATGCTTTATTCTATTAGTAGTTTATTATTTTATATATATATATATGTGTATATATAGGTAATGTCGCATTATTTCATACAAGCAAAAGAGGTAAGCAGGCTACATACAGATGATGGAAACACAACCTTAATTGCCTTGCCAGCTATTGCCCTTGAAACACAGCCTGCCCCTGAAAGAGGGTGAGGACACCCCTCCCCACTACACCAGTCCATTCTCCCTTCCATCCCCAATCCTTCACCAGATGCTGAGCAAGCCTGACTCCCCACAGCTCCCTTCCTTACTACTTTATCTTTTCCCCTGTTTGTCTCTGTGATTTCCCATAGCAGCAATGCCACTGCCTCACTTCTGTATCATATAAGCAGCAAAATTCAACTTTGCTCCCACTTCAGGGAGTGCAATCACAACGCACACAGGTTGGACTCTCAAAGTAGCCAAGCAGAAGAGCACCAGTTTTGTTTGCTTTGGACTATCTGCTAATCCCAGTCTCTTGCCTGCCCCACTGCTTTGTTTATGCAGCCCTTTTGCTGTTCCCTGCCTCCCCTACAAATGTTGTTTTGACATCGTGGTCACCAGGTGCCCCACCACCCCTTCCATCAACAGACACTTGTGCAGCAGATGGTACAAATGGGCTGGCAATAATTTAGTGCCTCAGCACTGGATTGCCTTGTCTGGTGCTTGTGATGGTGACTAGACAGGGTTAATGACAGTAGCAGGGAAAGAAATACATTAAAAAAACCACTGTAGGGATGCACTTTCAGAGAAGAAAGTAGCTCTTCCCTGAGCCAGAAACTCTGCTGAAAATCTGCTGTTCCTAATAAGCATGAGCTATACTCTGTAGCAATAGGGGTTTATTTTGGAAAAGTACCTTTAGTTTGACCACATTAAAAATGTCAAAGTTTCTCTTATTTCCTTTAATTATCATAACACCAATAGCTTCTGTTGTATTTTCTGCCTTACATTACAGGAGTATGGTTAGTTTAGGTATGATGCTCTAAGGATAGTAATTAAATAAGGCCAGTAAGGGGTGTTGAAGGCTTTCATTAGACCAACAAATAATTATCTGAGTGTACATACCTACTGGGGCACTGAAATGCATAGTTAGAATCAGAACCCAATGGTAAACGCTAAAGCTTTTTATTCTCTAGTTGAGGTGGTTACAAAAACAGCCCAAAAATTTTGTATAAGCCCTTATAAATAGTTAGAAGTCAATTCAATGTGAATAATCATGAGGTTCAGGGGTGTTTGCATTCAGGGTTCCAATATGTGTTCAGAAACCTACAGGAATATGTAGATCATGCAAGGAGTTAGAAATGAGTCATAATCAGTTTCTTTACTCTGCTGCCTTCTTACTCTGAATAAATCACTCCAACTGTTTTCATCCATTTCGCTGCTTCTAAATTGGAGATAATATTCCTGTCCCAGGGGTACTGCGATGATTAATTAATCACTACAAGCCGCTCGGGATTTGAAAATGTGTGTGTGTGTGTATATGTAGCTTCACATATGCAGAATATATATAAATATTTCCTTTACTTTGTATGTTAGGCATAAAGAGTGCCATTCTAGAATCAGCACTGAAATTTTTGAACAAGAATAATCAAAAAAAAAGGCATCTTGGGAATTCAGGCTGTCAAATTCAAATGACAGTCATACTTCCCATCTCCAAATTATCTCCATCTATAAAGTTCTTTCTCTTTTCTTAAGATTGTTTCCCTTAGAAAACTCAGGAAGCTGAAATTATTGATACTGAAGAAATTCCACATTGTTTTCCTTTTCCAGTAAGATATGGAGTTATTTGTATCCTGCTTTGTGGGGCTTTGTCAGACATTGTATATTACTCTGCAGTCTGGACCACTGAGAGGCACAACAGGGCTCACACCGTGGTTGCTATGAGGGCAAGAAAAAGAGAGACATAAAGAAGAAGAGTTGTATTTCAAGAAAAAAATAAATATGGATGCATTCAGGCTTCTTAAGTAGCATCACTAACCTTCATCTGTTGGACTCAATGATCTTAGAGGTCTTTCCCAGCCTTAAGGATTTTATGATTCCATGACAGTACTCAGTGCTATTACAGACAAGATCAGGCAAATGATCACTAAAAATGTGGTCAGCTGTTCCAAACTGTTTTCTGGAGCTATTTGTGAAATCATAAGGCCAGCATGTAAAAATGAGGCAGTCCTGCACATTCATTCCTAGATTTCTTCTTAGAATAAGAAAAATACAAAATTAAGGGGCACATAAAATATCTGTAATACCTTTTTCTTTTCCCTCTAAATTCTTAAGAGCTGGGTTTTAGCCTCTTAAAAGAGAAACCTTAAGAGAGCCTCTAGTATGATCACAATGTGACTGAGTCAAAAAGCAGTCATATGTTGTTTGCTGCTTTTGATTTTAAGCTAGAGCTCCATGCATTTTGCCTTTAGTAGGAGGGAAAAAATATACTCTATAGAGCCCTGGCATGGATTTTCAGCTCAGTCCTGATTTCTCACATAATCTTGGGCATGAGTTTTAAATCCACTGTGGCTCAACTTCCCATCTGTTGATCAAACCTGATAATATTCCTTTGTCCAGACTGAGCACAATCAAACTTCAAAACAAAATTATTTTCTACCAGACTTACCATAACTAGAAGATTTTGAAGTCGTATATCAAGTCCACTGAAGTTTTTGACACAGACACCAGCAGGGCAGGAGCAATGCTGTGACATCCAGTGATAGCCCTTTGGTGAAGCAGGTCTGCTTGCCATACCTGCTCCAGACCTTTGGGATAAGCCACGTTCTACAATCACCTCTCTTATAACTAATCTCATACATAAAAATTCAGAGTAATAAACTCCCAGGTCCCTCCAGGGCTCTTGTTCCAGCTTTCCTTACATGCCATTGGCAGATTTCCAGTCTCTGTTGTGTGGATGTGGATAAGTTTCTTAACCTCAGCTCTTAGATTTCCAAGTCTTTCTGTAGTTTCTCTCACTGGCTGCTCAGAGAGTCATCTCCTTCCTACACTTCCCAGGCAGTCATTTCCCACAGCAATCCAGAGATCCTGGAAATATGACTGCTCTGAGAAACATTCCTGGCTAATCAGTCTTGCAAGCACAGAAACATCATTCCTCTTCTAAAAACTTACATTGTTTCATTATTTCTGCTGTTATATTCTGCCATGATGCAAAAATAAGAAATAATGAGGATTTCTGGAAGTTCTTGACTGTGAGAGTGGTGAGGGCCTGGCACAGGTTGGGCAGAGAAGCTGTGGCTGCCCCATCCCTGGAAGTGCCCAAGGCCAGGTTAGATGGGTCTTGGATCAACCTGGGCTAGTGGAAGGTGTGCCTGCCCATGGCAAGTGGATGAAATGAGATAGTTTTTAGTATCCCTTCCATTCTATGACCCTACAAATCTATGTTAAAGCAGAGAATCAGAATCTGGCAAATGTTTGGGAACTGAAGCTTTGAGGAATCAAAGAGCTGAAGTCTAAAAATTCCAAATAACTAGATAGATTTTATAACCATTCTAGTTACAAAATACTTCTACTTTCAATGTAGTCTTTTTTCCCCTCCAGAAGATCTGATCTTGTGAAAAAAGGGTCCTCCTTCCTGAGTAGACATTTCAATTCAGTTGTCATGGTGGTTTTGAGAAATTATATCAAATAAATATATT
Source organism: Margarornis squamiger (assembly GCA_035222235.1). Lineage (NCBI taxonomy): Eukaryota > Metazoa > Chordata > Aves > Passeriformes > Furnariidae > Margarornis > Margarornis squamiger. Next base: position 111,877,593 of record JAWWTY010000106.1, read on the forward strand.
TTTAGGTAAAGAAATAAGTTGCTGGGAAGGAGGAAAAGATCTATTCTGCAAAGACTGGTGAAAAGCAGGTGCAAGTACTACTCTCTGGCTACTCTTTTGTTAAAAGTATACATTTAAAGATGACGTGTGGAAATTTTACAGTAGAAGAGACCAAGTCCTTTGCCTTCCTTCTCCTTTGGCTTTTTAGTTTGGTTTCCCTGTATCCCACTGCTTTAAAAATGGTCCAGAGTTTGTGTATGTGTGTGTGTCTGTATATAATGACATATTAATAACATCTCAATTAGATCTGTATTGTAATGGGCTCATTAGTATAAATGTATGTGATTGGCCTCTGTTCTGCTACAGAACTGAAGTTAATCAGATAAACTTCAAAGGGCAAATGGAAGGATTATGCCTCCCCTCATGGGGAAACAGTCCTTCCTTTGAAGTACCTGTTGGCATCCAGAAAGTTCTGTCAAGTCATCAATACATTTTAACTACCTTGGGGTACTTTCCTACCTTTTTCCTCCTATGTCAAAAACCTTCCTTTTTCTCTCATGGAAATATTCTGCTTAGCCTGATGACATCTGAAACCCATTATTGCTCTGGGTACCATCACAACAGCCAGAATCAACCCATCATCAAACATTTTCATTTTAACATCCAAGAGGAGCAATTTGGTTCTTCACAAGTTATAAAAATACAGAGAGAAAATAGTGATGATTTTAGGAAGGCTTCAACTTCCAGCTAAGAGATGCCCATACAAGTGTTAACCAGGGTTATTCTTGTTAATTCAGAATAAATTTTTCTGCCTTCTTAAGTGTTCACTCCGTTTCATGATTAAATAAAATGTTACAGCTAAAAAATATGCCTACCAGTAGACAAGTCAGGCATTCTCTCCTGTGTTTGTTCAACAGCAAACCACTGTTATTTGCAAAAGAAAAAGGCAACACAGTGAGAACATTGAAATCCTTTCTATTTTTTTTTTCCCTAACTGCTCAGATTAAACTACACAAAACCAGCCAGTCATTCCTTCCCTGCCAACTGATTATGCAGCCATGTTGTTTGAAAGCTTGCATAATTTACATTAGCATGCCTAAGATCTCAGGTGACTATGCCTTTGAGGCCAGCATGATAGCCCCAGTGGACCAAGATTTGATATTCTTCCCAATATCTGACCCTTTTTTCCTTGTTAATTATAGGCAGATTTCCCTGGCCAGGGCCCGGATCTGCACCTGTTTCCCATCTCTGAGCAGCTGCTAATTAGGTTGCAAATGGTGGGGCTGGGCAGAGCTGGCCACACATGCTTCAGCAGCCTATTGATCAGGTTGGCATGCCCTGCATACAGCAATTATTGCCTTCTGAACCCGCTGCCCACAATAAAAGCTGCTCACAGACACCACATTGTATTGAAATAAAAATTGTATCACTCCTTGTTCCAGTGATAAGTAGCGACTGTGCTCCAATGGAATAAGGGACAGCAGAGGATGGGTATTGGATTCAACGCTCCCTTGTGCAGTGAGAAATAATAAAGATGTCCAGTTATGTATGTTTAACATGAAAATGTGACTCCAACAGAGCATCTACAAATACAGTAATGTTACAGGGGCATTTTTTAATGTTTCTCTTAAAGTCATTTATTTGTCTTTTTGGTCCCAAGACAAAGTTGACTTCTGAATCCCATCTTGGAAATCGAGTTGTAAAGGATCCTAAAATTCTTATCCAGAAATAATCTTAAAAAAAAAAAAAAAAAAATGTTGATTAGTAGTGTTTGAGCAACATCTCAAAATAGCAGGCTAACTGTAGCAATATTCAGCAATTTAAGCTAAAATTAAAAAATGGAAGTGTCTTTGGTGCTCAGAGAAAAAGGGAAGTACATTAGAAACACACAAAAACTGATTTATTTGCACTCTTACCATGATTTTTTTTTAACATTTTGTTAATAAATAAGTGAATATATATATATAAAGTATTTACAAATGGTGAAAGAGTATAAATGTTTCAGAAAACCTGAGAGAGGAGTTTCTCATACAAAGAATTAGGCAACTCCATCCCATTCCAAAATGTGCCTAAAAATGTGTCGAATAAGTTATCCACAAATTATATGGAAATCATCTTGGTTTTATCACGCCAGATACTCAGATTTTGGAAACCTAAAGATTTGTGAATTACTCCAAAATTTTACAAAATAGGGAAAATAAGGTAGAGAGAAGCAAAAGAGATTTGCTTGAGCAAGGAAGAAGGGTCTCTGCAAGTGCAGAAGGGATTCCAAATGTGTCTTGTACCAAATCCATTCAAATATTTTTCCACCTAGCTGGACACTGACATAATTCCATGAGGTCATAATAACAAATTCAAAGGTATCTTCCATTGTGGTCCAGGATCATCATTACCAATGGATTTTATGATAAAACCTTCCTTATGGTTCTAGATCTTAAATTCAAGAAAGCAAAATAAAATGCTAAATAATATTAACATTATTTTTAAAATGTTTGTATTACCAAGAGCAGGTACAAGAGGAAATGGGCTTAGAAATTCATGGGTCTTTACCCAAACTTGCATCAACCTGCTCTGAATAACATACCTCACCTGCAAACTGAGGCTTCTGCAGTCCAGAGGATTCTTTGCCAAGGGAAATATTCTGAAGTAACTTTGAATAGAATGCAAAATAATCAAAGGTTTTCATAAGCAGGAAATCATGTGAAATTCACCCTATAAATAATTCACTGTGAATTATTTACTTGTCTTAAGATCTACAGGCCAGATTCCCAGCTGGTGTAAATCCATATCATTTGGTAAAGCTATGCTGATTTACACCAGCTCAGGAGCTGACCCAGAGTGTTGCTCAAGAATATTTCATCAGCATAATAGGACAGGATATTCTCTGGGAAAAGAAAAAAAGAAAGAGTGACATGCACTGAAAACAGTAACAAAACAGTTCACCAGCTGTTCCCAATCTTAATATGTCTGTGGATGGTGTGAACTAGATAGAAACCCCTTTGTGCAGGCTGATAGTGTGCTAGGGAGCTGCAGCAGGTGAAAAAAAACAATAATCATCTTCCCATTTTTCAGGAAATGATGATCTGAAACAATAGTTGGCAGCTTAACTCTTGTCAGACTGTTGTTTTACAAAATCCAGCATTTCCTCTACTTTGAATTTGTATTAGCAGAGGATGAATCATTGATGCTCTCGGATCCCCTCATTTTTCATATACAGCAGAATGAATTATTTTCATATATCATGTCATGAGCTTTCTCTATTTTTACATTTTCCCACTGCAGTTGAATCAAAGTGAATATTTCATAGGGATTCCTTTTCTGTAGGGTTTGACCATAAATCAGATTTGCTGCAATCTATCTTCAGAGGTGACCTGTTTTCTCAAAGCCACCATAGCAAAAAAAAAAAAAAAACAAAAAAAAAAGACACCCCCCCCCAAAAAAATAAAAACAAACAACCTCTAACTAAATAAATCTTGACCGAAATATTCCTTTAATTACAGACACACATTAATGAATATTTTAACAATTGGCATAACTTACCTTTTATTAAATGTTTAAATACATCAGAATGTTTCATAGAGTTAATTTTAATATTTTGGACAGACTTGGGATACAGGCTGTCTCCAGCAAAGGAAAAAAGGAAGCAGAAAAGGCAGTGGATAAATTTACATCAACACATGAGTGGATATGAGTGGTTATGTTATAGTTAAGTGCATTATGAAAGATTTAGAAAACTCTGGTCTTGGCTTTAGGCTTAAAGTAATTAGCAATTTTTGCATATATGAATCAGTCGAGATTTTGAATCCAACTTTAGGGGCATTAAAGTTTTTAATACAATCCCTCAGCTTGTGTTCAGAGGCAATGGTAAGGAACATCAGGGATCAGTAAGTACCTGGTATAATAAAGCAGTACTTGTACCTTTGCACTTCAGTGAATTGACTCCTCTAGGAGTGAATCATATTTAAACCCCAAATGTGGAAGCTGACCAGCTTATTGGCAGATTCTAATTATGAGGCCAAACACATTCAGAGAAAGCATTTGCAAAGACAGAAAAAATGAGATTAAATGAGAATAAAATTACTGTTCCTTTTTAGCTGGAAGTTTGGCCAAGTATTAATGATATGGTGGACTGTGTCCAAAAAGAAATTGGACTTGATGACCAGTGTCACTTTCTTGGGAGAATTGATCCAATGGGCAGGAAAAACATCTACAATTTCCAGTTGATCAAACATTTTCTGTCTTTCTTTTGTTCCCCACTGCCTCAAAGTGTGTTGTTATTTACTTGTCATCTTTTAGTAAGAGTCATATATGGTTAAATATGTGTAGTTATCCCTCCTTAGGATCACCTGTGAAAACTGAATTTAGGGGTTCCTGACTTGAAAAAAATCATGTTTACTTCTTAGTTGAATGGAGCTCTTAAGCAACCTGGTCTAGTGGAAGGTGTCTCTGCCCATGCCAAGGCAGTTGGAAGGGGATGATCTTTAAGGCCCCTTCCAACAAAACCCATTCTATGATTTTATGATTTATGAAACTTTTACATTTCTAGAGCTAACCATCAGTTTCTTCACATGTGATGATTTTCTGGCCTCTACTTATGCCTTTCTGAGTACCCATGACCAGGATTATTAAAAAGGGTAAACTTAATCTATTTTTCTTTTTTCTTTTTTTTTTCCCCCCAGAGAAATACAAATGTATGTTTTCACCCCATTTTTTTAATGCTGTCTAACTAAGCAATAACTAACCCCATTTTTTTAATGCTGTCTAACTAAGCAATAACTAACCACAGCCTCTTTTTGGGGTTATTCCTCAGGTTTTCTAGCAAGGTCATTCTACATTTGGACCATTGTCAACAATCAGAATAAAAATGACAAGATCAGCAATTCAGAGTAAAAGGTGTATTCAGCACTTTAATCTTTGTGTCTGCGTGCATAGAATCAATCACGGAGTCATAGAACTGTTTGGGTTGGAAGGGACATTAAAGATCATCTCATTATAACCACCCTTCCATGGACAGGGACACCTTCCACTAGCCCAGGTTGCTCCATGCCCAGTCCAACCTGGCCTTGGACACTTCCAGGGATGGGGCAGCCACAGCTTCTCTGAGCAACCTCTGCCAGGGCCTGCCCACCCTCACAGGGAAGAGTTTCTTCCCAATAATTCTTTCAGCCTTTCATCACAGGAGAGGTGTTTCATCCCTCTTTTCATTTTTCACTCACTCCAACAGGAGTTGTGAGTCCAGAGTCCTTCCTGTGTTACAAGTAACACAAGTCACAGGCATTACTTCCTGCTTGGTTTTCCCTTTTCAGTCAATAGCCACCTACATTTAACCAGCAGAAAAGCTCTCAAGGACCTCTTGAAAGTTGCTTCCTTTGCATAACCACATCAGAGCTTCCCTGGGGTATCTGAGACATGGTGAGTGTAGTACAGGACCTACAGAAAAGCCACAGTCTGGAAAAACAAGATCATGGATCATAACTTCAGTTATCTTCCTCTGCTCCCTAAGAAATTCCTGTGACCACTGAGCAGTGAGGAAACATATTTTTTATGTAATGCCCTTGACCTTTAGTGGTTGGACTCAATAACCTTAGAGATCTTTCCAACCTAAACAACTCTATGATTCTCTGATCTCAATTGCCACTAAACGAACATTTTTAGGCAACTGAACTATATTGACCAAATTCCCTTTATGAGCAATGGGAACTCAGACCTTCAGAACCTGTGCAAGGACCTACCCTGTGAACACCTAAATTTAGACGTGTTAATCTTGAACCTATTCAGATCCTAGGTAATTAATGTGAAGTTGAGTAGTCAGCTGGCAAAATACAAGCGTTTAATGCCATTTGGGATACCCTAAAGTATCCCACCTGGACTCCAGCTGCAAGTCCCAAGACTCATATGGCACTTGGAACCGCAGCATATGTGAGCTATTAAACTAAGCCACTAAATTTTAGATGGCTAAAATTAGGTTAGATGAATCCTGCTTTCAGGGCCTCGGGATGCTACTTTTAAATCTTCTACACCCTATTAATCTGACACCTAAAGGCTAAAACTGGGAATAAAAATTATGCCTTTCATAGACTTCTAAATGCAAGGGATACGTTATTACTCCTCAATAGGAACTAAGGCCTGAGGATATTTTACATCCTAAAGTCCTACAAAGACATTCGGTGTATGAGTTCCTGTAAGCATGAAATGTTGCATCCAGACAAACATGATTTATAATAACTTTAGGTCTCTTATAGAGACATAAGCTTGGGCAATGGATTGGGTGGATAGAACGGGAGGCAGGCTATTTATAGATGGTACTACTTAAAATTAGGCATCACTATTTTTGCATGGGTTTAGTGATATGCTTTCAAAGATTAACTTATTCAAACTCTCATCAATGTTTGATGCTACTTTTTGAATGATAATTTATTATCTGAAAACTTCCTAACATATTCTGCTACTCCAGATGCCTGCAAAATTTCTATTAAAATATACTGGCTAAACTGCATTTTGAGTTACTACAGTTTGCTCCCAATATCCTGTCTGGTTTCCATATATTGCTGTATTTCCACTTCTGGATTTTGTGATAAAACCAAACAATGAAAAAATTGGGTAGATAAAGATGGGATGAATGCAGAGCAGCTAAATTCAGTAGATTCCGGAGAATTTCCATATGAGAACTAAAAATTCCTTCTAGTTCTGCTGCTGTAGTACCATGACCAGCATTCTAGTTACATAAGAAGTAATAACAAGTTACACATTGATGCCTAGGAAGCATTTAAAATCAAAGGCAGACCCCTTTTCTCAAAGCTCTTGTTTGCATTAAACCTCTTTCTATTGATATTTTGGTCATATCCTTTTTATTTCTTTTTCCCTTACTAACTAGCCTCAGTGATAAGTCCTTGAAAATTAAATAGAGAATCTATTCCAAAGCAAGTTTTTCTTAAAACCTGGTTGTTTTTTTACACATTTAGGAATATGTGCACATACCTGACACAGCATCAGCTGCAGTGTTGCTGTGTTTAAGTGAAAATCCTTAAGAGACCCTTGGTTAGATAATACCATTTTATTTTCATAGAAAAGGGGCAGAAGGTCACAATAACTAGAAGTCATTGGCCTTAGTTCTACCCATCTGAGACAGGATTCAGTGGGGAATAGAGGGGACCATTCAGTTCAGCTGTATCATTTGTCTAAGACAGGTATCATCACCCAAAGCTCCTTTATGCTCAAAGGAAACAAATAAGTGCTTCCAACTGAGAATCATCTGATATGGTTGGGATTTTTTTTTTCCTTCACAATGAGATGAACCACTCTCTAGAGGCAAAAAAGAGATTCATTTAACAGTGACTTCTTAGCAACCTCTGCTGTTAAACTACAGGCTAAGAGAGAGTATTTCTGAAGTTACCTAAGAAAACCTTGTCTCCAAGAAATTAAAAATTTACCCAGCACCCTGCTGCAGATAAATAATAAAGCTTCTATGTGTTCTGATTATTATAGTCAGACACCAAATCCAAGGGTTCCAGTGCTTTCCAAGATGTATCATATACAAAATCCCTCCAGCTTTTCCTTTAAAACTCTGTATCATTCCTATAACCACAAACAAGACTCTCTGTATTCCTGTCATTCATAGTTAAGGTGCAGGGCTCTGCATTTGCTTTCCAATTACTCCACTTTCTTTGTTCTCCCTTTGATTATGTAATCCATTTTTTTTCCCCCACCCTTCTCTTCAGGGAATCCTGATATTATTTTCATACAATGTGTTCTTGTAATTTTGACTGTTCTGTGGTATCATGGTAGTGCAGTAAACTAAATATATCCTCTATGTAGTTTGGGCGTTTGGAAAAAATGTTCTAAACAGAGTATAAGCTAGAGCTGTATCTGGATCCAAAATCAAAGTCTTTAAAGTAAGCATTTTATTAAGGGGTATTAAATCCCTTAATTCCCAAACCCTTAAACCTCAAAAGTTGATTGTTAGAGAATAAAAATATTTTCATTATTTCCCAATGATATTATTTAGTCTATTGTGTTATATTAAATAAACAGGTATCTATTACATTGCACTAAAATAATCTGAATTACTATAATGCAGTATTTAAACACAGTGTAAATATTTATTTTAAATAGATTAGATCAGAGTGATAGTGGAAAAGAAAATAAATATATTCATTCTCCCTTTTTCCCTCATCTTTTTATCAATAGCAAAATTTTCAATATTAGCAGAATATGAGTTTGAGAAAGAAGGATTGATATTTCTTGTTTGTTTTCTCTGTAGATCTACTCCCCCCGTTAACAAGACCTGCTTATGAATCAAAAGCCACCAAAATAGAGCATAAAACCTGATGTTTTCCTCAAGCAGTCACTGAGTAGCTGAGCTAGAGTGGTTACAGCTCTGTAAATACTGTGGTTAAACTGTCACTGGATGGAAACCATGGTGGGAAATAAATCTCCTTCCTTGATAAAAGAGGGAACTGAGAAAGGATGATGGAAAGAATGAAAACACACACATACACAAAAAAAAGAAATCACAGCTTAGAAGCTTAATCAAAGTTAAAATCACTCAATTGTGTCATGTTGTGCACTAATTAGGAGAACTCTATACAAATTCCATCACCTTCTGATTAATTTTTGCTATTTCTCACTGTCTCTTCTTAATCTGCTACACCAGTGGAACTCCTATTTCAATCCAGAGCCTTCTACTACGTGTCAGGAAAATCACTGGGACAAATTCCTTTATTTTCCTTGAAGTATGGGATGCCTTCTAGGAGAGAAAACCAAACCTTTGCCCATGCACAGACACTTTCAGAGACAGAGGTGACCAGAAACTCTTCTTTCAACAGATTTCATGCAAGAACATAAAATATGCTAAATACAAACAGAAGACAAAATGTGGTCAGGAAACAAGTAGTAAACAAGGAAGAGAAAATCTACTTTTCATAGTCAAGCAAACATTGAGCCAACTAATCTAAATAATTGTAACAGTAATAATAATAATAGTAAATTAAATGTTTTATCTCCAATTCAAAACTCATTGGGTCATTTCTACATCTTTAGGTTCTGTTATGGAGGGGATGATGTTAGATTATAGTTTTGCTTTAGGATCTGTAAATCCAGGTGCTATTACAACACCTCCCCATCACAAGTAGAATCACCCTACTTGTTGTGTGGCCTGTTTGTAACAATAGTGAACTGGGAATTCAGGTAAATCTGGGCAAACAGCAAAGATATTCCAACAGTCTTCATGACTGATTGTTTCATACTCAAGTAGCCTTCAAAGCAGCAAAATTTCATTATATATATAAAAAAATAAAATAGTTTAAATCTTATAATGAAATCTCACAACTTTGTTGAGTCCACTTGAACGCATGCAGGTGTGGAACACCACACAAATTAGTGCAAACACTGATTCTGTTCTCTGTGGGTTTCTGTACCTCTCTCTGAGGCTTCCAAAGTGTGGCAATAACTGGTGGGCAGAAACTACCACATGTAGGTTGTTCTCACTGTCTCCTGAGAAAGAGAATTGTTTGAGCAAAGAAGTGTTTAATTTAATTCAGAATTTAACTTTGGACTTTGCCCGGAGAAGTTTTGGATACTCCATCCCTAGAAGTGTTCAAGGTCAGGTTGGATAGGGTTTGGAGCAACCTGGGATAGTGGAAGGTGTCCCTGCCCATGGCAGGGGGTTTGAACAAGAATGATCTTTAAAGTCCCTCCCAACCCAACCCAATCCATTCTGCAATTCTGTGACTTTTGTTTTTTGTTTTTTTTTGGTGCGTTGGGTTTTTGTGTTTTGTTTTGTTTTGTTTTGTTTTGTTTTTGTTTTGTTTTGTTTTGTTTTTTTTTTAATCTACAACCTACTTTGAAAGCAATATTATTGCATATGAACAAAAACCATCTTGAAAGGCCATTTGAGGTCATTCAGCAGCATGTGGACTTCATTTTACATGGTCAGTAGTTACATGTGGCCAAGAGTTGCTCTTATTATAACTGTGAAGTGCTTTTTTCCTCAGTATTTGAAATCTTATGCTTCCAGTAATGTTGTCAGGCAGGTATATGGCTAAGGAGGAGAAGCCAAGGAACTCAACATCTGTTGGAACTGCTCTCTCCTTTGTCCAAGCAACGAAGCAAACACAGCTGTGCAGGACAGCCCTGAAGGCTCTGCTCCGGCCAGCAGCTCCATATGATCGTATCAAGCATGTTATGTCCAAAACTGTGTAAGTGTTTCTGCAGTGCTGGGCTGTAAATGTGGGAGGTGCAGGTTTGCCTTCAAGGGAGCAGAATCAGTTGTCAAATACCTCAGACTTGACTGATCTATATTGTTTACTTTCATATGGCTCTTTGGAACCTCTTGGCACTGTGTATGGTTAAAGAAAATATGATCATCTTTAATTATGTAAAAGATTCCCAGTTTTAGCCATGTAAAAGTCTACATCACTCGTGGATATTTCTTCTAGAGGCAATGGAGAAACAAAGGGCTTTTCAGAGCATTATTCATTCTGTTCTAATTGGCATATCTAAAACAGATAGAACCAATTGCTCTCTGGAGATGCCTGACCCTTGACCGCAAAGCAAACCAAGACTGGGTTAGAATAGATGTCTAGCTTTTAGAAAATTTTATTTAGGCAATATGACTACCACCTAAATTTAGCTGCCCTGACTCAAGGGCTTGTTATATATGCAGAAAAGACCAATAAAGAATGTAGCATGTCTTTGTTTCACAGGCAGGGAACCAAGTGGCAAAAAGGGCAACATTTCCATATGCACTTCAGTGACAAAGGAACCCAAATACCAGAGTATTGTTTAGATGGGTCCAGAAATCACTTCCACAAAGTCACATACAGTGTCTCTGTACAGGCAGAAACTGAAGTCAGCACTCCATAGTCTGGAGCCACTGCTTATCCTCACCACCCTCCATCCCTCCTTCCTCAGCCTCATGACCTGACTAAACAGCACTGTCAGGGGCCTTTTCATTTCCTTTTTTGAAGGAAAAGCTGTGCGGGTCTCTGAAGTTAAGCAAGTTTCTTCTGCTTTACACATCTAAATTAAAATCTATTTAAGAAAAAACTACAAGACATAGTGCAATTTTAAAGTCATTTGGCAAACTGATTCTGTCAAGAAAGCTTAGTTTCATTCTGTTTGCTTGCAACAGCTTTTTTTTTTCCATAACTCTGCTGTTCTTGTTCTTTTAATACATTTGGGAGGCCTGTCAAGGCCTATCCACTCTCTAAATAGCTTTGCAGATTAAATTTTTAACTCTACTCTCTTCATGCAGATGTATATTTCTGACAAAGAATTGCACTGACATGTCATCTCCCATCTTTCTCACAAGAGAGGAAATAGCTACGTGCCAGTACTGTTCGAAACTCTGCGTCTCCCCAGCAAACAATAAAATAAAATAGTCATAATTATAAACCTCTGCATAGAGAAAACCTACATCTTCTTTATTTTAGCTTTTGCTACACTAATTTCCTGTGTCATAGCAGTTTTGGGCTATTTTCTTCTTCACCTTCAGCAACATTTGCAACCAATGAAAAAGTGGGGAATATGGGGCAGAAGAAAAATGGGGTTTCTTGACTTAGTTGCTGCTACAGGCACAACTGAACTTTTAGCCAAAGGCAGTGCAGAACACCCAGACTAACCTTCAATCCCTTTTTTTTTTCTCTTGGAAACCTTTCTATGATATAGTTGGGTTTTTTTACACATAAATACCCCTAAAATCCTACCCCACTGCAGATGCCCTGTGTAAGAAAAAGAATACCCTGCCAGGAAAAGAATGCCCTGCCTTCATGGGAATGAAGGTTTTCTGATTTACTAGATCAGGAGTGCTCAATTAAGGACTTTTCAAGACCAGCTGTCTCCTAGAAGGGGGCAATAGACAGTAAAGAGGCAACAAACTGAGTTTCAGTGAGCAGAATCCATGCCCAGATTAGGTATGTAAATTAAAAGGGTCTTCGATGTGTCGTGCAGTTTGTCATCTTGGGTTCAGTTTCCTTCTCCCCACAGAATCAATTGCATGTAAATAGGTCGTTGCTTATGCATAAGTCATTGCTTATGAATTCTTATTATCAAACACTTCTTTGGGACTCAAGATGCTTTTCTGAGATAAATATAGAGCAGAAATGGATGAACATGGGAGAAAAATACTGGTAAAGATAATGGGAGATCTCTGGGGTAACTCCACTGCATCTACTACAAATACCCATTAAAGAGTCTGAGCATTTATGGTCATAAATACTTACTCAGGGTGTGGAGAAAGCAAAAGGAATGCTTCATGAGCCAAGATTATTAAAAAATAAAGGAGCTTGCACTTTCTGGGAGATGTTATATGACAGAATTGTTACTTTGACTACAATTGAGAAATGCCAGGTTTTGTCAGTGGAGGATATTTCCATATTTTTGTCCAGTGCTGGGGACAGGAGTTAGGCAGGTTACTTCCTCTTCTCATTTCATTATTGTGTGTCTAGTTTGTGCCTCCCATTCAGAAGTTCAGCTTAAAGTTCATTCTTATAATTGCAATACTAAGGCATTTTTTTCCCATGGTCACATTGGAAATTTTTCATATTTTATCTTATTTTATTTCCAGACAGGAGAAAAGTGTCTTCTTTTAGACAGAGCATGCCATTCTTCTGAGGAATATCACATCATTTTAATGAACAAATTCCCTGCTATTGTAGAGTTATTGGCCTTTGGGAATGTTCTTGCTGTTCCTTGTTCACTTTGTCATATTATAGTCAAAGGTTTTGGCCATGCACAGCAATCTGTACAACAAATACCTGCTGTTTGGTTTAAGGTATGAGGATACAAGTCATACTTTACTTGATACATACACATATATACATACATACATACATACATACACAAAGTTATTGTTAGATTTTTACATATTGTTGTGCAGGCTCTTTATTAAACACCATCTCTAGGTGATTAAAAACGAATATAAAAGCAAATCTTTAACTGCAAGGCTTCAATAGTTTGCCACTAATACTAAAATAAACATTTTCAACCTGACTGCCTAAATTTAAACTCTAAAAACTTAAATTTAAATTTTTAAATTTAAACCTAAATTTAAAATTAGATGTTTAGCTTCCAGACAACTCACTCTGTTGAAAATATGGGGGTTTGACCCACCCTTCTTGAACATTTTTGATGGATTGCTCCTCTCTTGTCAAGTTCAGGGTTGTTCACATTGATCAGAATCAATTAAACATTCTATGAAACTTAGGAAGCATTTGCAAATAAGACTTTGTCACAGAATTTAAGAGTTAAAATTAACAACAATAATGCATTTTGAAGCAATTTCTGGTTTGGCTGTATTATGCTGCCATGTTTGGGTTTTTTTTCCTTTTATCACTCTGAAATAAATATTTTGCCACTGAAGGGATACTCTTTGAGGTCTTGCCCTTTAAAAACTCCAGACTTTCTTTCCCCTTCCTTAGGATCACAGTTGAACAGCAAACATCATGGCTCTTCAAGAGCAGACAGAGAAAAGCTCCATTACCCTTTTACATGTGGAAATTGAGTTAAGGAAAGGAAAAAATACAAAATCCTCATGGTAGTTGATTGCTGGTTTTCATTGCTGTATTTCAATGGCTTAAATGACCAACTCAATAAGTCTGTGAGAAACTGAGGAACTGAGACAAAACAATTCACAGTAGACCATCACCCACTCAGCTGTTCAACTACATTTGTGACAATATGCTTTGAAGTGATGGAGTTTATTCCTCCAGTGATTACAATCTGGACCATCTACCAGAAAGAAGTAAAGTTTTTCACTGATCTTTGTGTGGAAACAGGAGTTTTCAGGTTTTCAGAGCCAAGTACAAACATTTATTAGCACTGTACCAGAGTTTGGTATGGAACATATTAGTGTGTGTGTTGTTGAGATCTTCTTGGCTCATAAAAGACATTAATATTCATCAAAAATAAAGCAGAATCATAATAAGGGGAGAAAATCCCACTTTAATAGTATAACAGAATCATTTAGGTTGCAAAAAACGTCTAAGATCAAGTCCAGCCTTTAACTGTTAAATCCACCACTAAATCATGTCCCTAAGCTCCATGTCTACACAACTTTTAAACAACTCCACTGCTGCCCTGGGCAGCCTCTTCTAGTTTGACAACCCTTTCAGTCAATACATATTTCCTAATATTTAATTAGGAAATAGTATTGATAGTTGCACCATCTTCCCTGGTGCAACTTGAAGCACTTTCCTTTTGTCCTATCATTTGTTACCTGAGAGAACAGACCGATGACCACCTGGCTGCAACCTCCTTTTAGTGAGCTGTAGAGAGTGAAAAGGTCCCCCAGCTGAGCCTCCCTTTCTCCAGGTCAAGCACTCCCAGCTCCCTCAGCTGCTCCACATGAGACTTGTGCTCCAGACCCTTCCCCAGCTCCATTGCCCTTCACTGGACATGCTCCAGCCTCTCAATGTCTTTGTTGTAGCTAGGGGCCCCAAAACAAACACAATATTTGAGGTGCAGCCTCACCAATGCCAAGTACAGGGGGATGACCATATCCCTACAATCAGCCTCATGAAATGTGAAAAACTACATCTGTTTAGCTGTTCAAACCACCTCAACAATTTGGGGTGTTAAATATATGATGATTTTAATATTGCAGCATTGAATGGTAGAGTATCCAAACATACAGCACCCATATACCCATAAAAAGTCCAGAGCCTGAATTATCAACATTATAAATGAAAAAAAAAAAATATTTATGCCTGGGCAGTCCTCCACATTGTTCTGCTGTTGTCCTCAGTCCTTTATTTATCCTTTGAGAGGTGCTGAAATACATTGCAATTTGATGTGAGGTTGGGGAGGCAGGCAGGACAAAACAAGGCTTTCTGCAGTAGAGGTTCTGAGCCAGTTGTGATGGAAGAGAATTAAAAGACTGAGTTAAAAGGTGTAATTAAGTAATTGAAATACTCAGCTTTTTTCTTTTTTTTTTTTTTAATTTTTTTCTGATTCATCTGCTACCATGAAGCAGGTGAAGACTTTAAACCACAGCTCAAGAGTGAACTTGACAATTTGTTGAAAAAGTGTTACATTTGAAAAAGCATCCAAATCTGTTTTGCTTTTGCTCACATCTTCCTTAAGGAATTTCAGTACAGAGCATAAGGTCTGTCAGAACAATATTTTTGAGGAATAAATCTATCAACAGCAAAATAGTTCCAATATGGTGAAAAAAAATTGCATTTGCAGAATACCATTCCATTTCTCATTTTCTGCATCCATTTCAGCTCAGGGGGTTTCAATTCCACATAAAATCTGACAACATTTAAAGCACTAAAAGCAGGTTATTTCCATTGTTTCCCTCATTACTAGGAGTCCTGGAGGGCTTACTGATCATGGAAGTTCAAGTGATACAGTAGATGGTTTGTTCTCACCACAGTACAGACACACACACCTTAATCCCTGTCTGTAAATCCAATATTTTCAATTAAATGGCCCTGCTAAAGAGAAAATAAAAGGAAGGCACGAAATTTGGAACAGGCTGCCCAGGAAAGTGCTGGAGTTACCATCCCTGAAAGTGTTCAGGCACTTGGGGATATGGTTTAGTGGAGGACATGGTGGTGGTGATGGGTTGACAGCTGGACTTGGCAATTCTAGAGGTCTTTTCCAACCTTAATAACTCTGTAACTCTATGAAATCACACCCCTCTGAAACCTGGTGGATGCACTGTGTCACAACAGGACAAGTGAATGCCATAGGAGGGCTAAGAGTGGAAAAGTTTTCCTCATAACTTGAGGATTTCAGGGTACCACCTGCTTATTTATTTACTCATCAGCTCATTCCAGCTTTTCTGAGTGAAGCTGTAATAACTACCAGAGAAGAGCTGAGGGATCCATGTAGCAACTTTTGCCAGTTAAATAAAAGTGAAGCTTTGTATCTTCATATCTCTTCTCATTCTTGGTGTGTTATTTAAAACGTTATTTTGAATTTCTTTTTCTGAGGCCCTGTCAGTTCACCTTTGAGAGAGCTGCAGTTGCTGTTCTGTCACCTCTTATGAAAGGTTTCAGCCTGATAAATGATAGCAAAGCAGATCTGCACAAACAGATGTACACTCTGCTTTGCCTGTGTTAGTTAGACTCTTTATGGCACTTGTAAATTAAGGAACAGAATGATACAGAAGAATATTAAACAAAAATGCTGTTGCATTTGACATGTTCCCTGCACCCGTCTGGTTTTGCCTTGATCTAATCCCCTTCAAACTTGTTCTGTGTCAGACCACCTTGTTCCATACTGTTTCTCTCCTAACAAATATTGACCTCCATTGATCTGGACCACAGTACTCAAATGTTTTCTCAAAGAACCAAGTACTTCTCTTTCCCCATGACCTTCCTCATCTGTGCAAGTGTTTTAGGCACAAAATCTCCTGCTCCCTTTTTGATGCAAACTTGACCTCTGTTGTCTTAGTTGGAAAATGCACTTGATTTCTAACAAGAGCTTTTCAAAATGTAACACTGCTGATTTGTTGGATAATGAAATCCAAATTGTTCCACAAAAAAAGGTGCAATTATACAGCGTGTAATACACAAATAAATTGACTTAATGTTACATTATAATGAAAACTGTGCAAAATCCTCTACACAAGCACAATAAAATAATAAAAAGTAATAGAACAGGTAATAGATGTAAAATAAATGCTAAAAAAGTAGTTCAAATCATTTTCATACCAGTCAAAAGATACTGAGAAGGGCGCATCCAATCACAATAAAACACCAGAATGAAACACTTCTAAATAGTAATATAAATTTTTGTGGACACTTCATGTCCCATGATGTGGAATTGACATATAGTTTGATTTTCTTTTTCCTAATGTAAGCCACAGTTTTACAGTCCTAGTGAAAACATTTTATTGCTGGGGATGTATTAGACATGGTTCATTTCCCTTCTCAGTATGGCTTTAATTTTCCACATCCATGGCTTGACACAGACCCAAACACCAGAAGATGGTTGTCTGCTATAAAGTGTTTGGCTTTCTTTGATTGCTTTACAATTTAATCTATAGTTCATTCCATTAACCCTTTCCATTTTAATGCCACAAAAGTCTTCCCCCTCTCCTTAATATAAAGATAAACTTCCCCTGAATCATTTATGTTCTTGTGTCCAGTGGATTACAAAGAGAACTGGAAGAGGAGTGGTGCTGAGGGGACCTTCAGCTTCTTCCTTAGTTAACTTCCCAACTGGTGAAATAATTGGATGCACCGCAGCAACAGGATTTTCCCTTCTGTTTTCATAATACATTCATAATTATTCATTCATTTGGTTTGGTCATATTCATACCAGCGCACAGAGCCAAGAAAGTGCCACTGTCATTCTAACTTTCTCCTCAATCCCTGCTCTTCAGGGGGGGAAAATAAAAAACCCACATTCCCGTCTGCAGTGTTGTCACATCCGATATCCAGTTCCTTCCGGCAGAGAAAGTGGATCTGGGAGGGTCACCAGATCAGCCTGTGCCTCGGGGCTCCTCGCCTCAAGTACAAAAGACTCGACTCAACTCATGTTAGTCATGTAGGTGGCCTATCGGTGGTGACGGACTGCCAGCTCGGTCTGTGGGCTACCCGTGATAACTGCCTTGAAATGCTAAGTGCTTAATTAAGGACCTTTCATATCAGTTATTGAGGGCTCCATCTCCCATAGCCCAGGGCGTTGTACTTTACAGAGGACTCCCCAGAGCCACAGCCAACTTTATTGCAGTGACAAGTTAAAAAAAAAAAAAAAAGAAAAAAAAAAAAAGAAAAGAAGAGAAAAGAAGGAAAGGAGAGGGAAAAAAAGGAAAGGAAGAAAGAAAGAAAAGAAACAAGTGGTTTTAATCCTCTTGCAAGCTCCCAAAATCTAAATAGAAGCAGACAGCTGAGCTGACATCATGATCTCCTACTAAAAATACATCTTTTTTTACTGTTTAGGAGAATATTGCTTGCTCGTGTTTTGGGTGAGGTGTGGAGTCATCCCTGACAAGAGGATCAGACCACTTGTGTTAACCCATGGTGATATTTTGCAGTGCACAGCTTTTTCCTTCCCTGAAAACACTCAGTACCAGATGAAGGGACATGTTTATTTAAAAGCAGAAAAAACAGATGTTTGTGGCTAAACCTTGTATAATTAATCCTTGCTTTTCAAAGACAGCAGATCCAGTTCTGAAAAGGAAGGGGAGAAATCTTTCACTTGCTTTTTACAAACAGCAGATCCAATTCTGCCAAGGAAGGGCGAAAATATTTCACAACCAACTAAGCAGCTGAGGTTTGGAAAGAAATGCCTTTTGTTTCTGTCTGCGGCAGAAGAGCCCTGCAGAAGAGGAATCTGTTCTGCTTTTGATTCCTCGGGAGGGTTTCTATCAGCAGCAACTCTGCTGGAGTCATTAAAGTTACATCGCTGTGAAACCACCGCGAGGACAATCCGAGTCCAACCCACAGCTTTCATTCAGGGTGTTCGTAGTTGGGATGAGCTCGACAGAGACTTTCCTTGTTTTGCACCAGTTTCATACCAGAATTATTCTTTATTTGCAACAGTGTAAGAGAATGTTCAGAATCAGGACAAAGGACAAAATGTTGCTTCCTGTTCCTTTAGCACCAAATCAAAGGAACATTCATAATGTTGTCGTAGCTGGAAACTAAAATCAACAATGATAATAACTTTAATAACTGGCCTAAGTGCCATCTCTTTTACCCCCACCATAATGCAGGTGGGGAGATGGACCGAGTGAAAACCCAAAGTAAGTGAAACCCAAATAAGAGACCCCAAAAACTTATCGCCAATAGCTCTCTGCAAGGTAAACTTCAATTTGTAGAACCTTTTGGGGTGTCCTAAGCCTGCAATTGGGCTGGTCTGGTTGCTACGGGCTGGACAGAGCATCATGAAAACATCCAAAGGACATAGTCAACTTGCCATCATTCCCAGCAAGCTAAAATCCTAGGAATTCAAGGCGACACAAAGAGAAAAGCAACCAAATCAAACCATGCAACAATCATAGGCTGACAATTCTTCTTTTCATTTCTTTTCTCCAATATCCCTTCTCCTACACCTTTTTTATTAATCAACTTACTTTGCGTTCTTTGGCACCTCCTTACTTGCCAACACATGTGCAAGAATTGGATGTCTAAAAGACAGTGACACCAATATGATTTATTTTTAAAATGCAGATGACAAGTATTTAAAGTAAAATCATGCTTCTTAAACTTGAGTAATATTTTATCAGCATAACTGCATCATAATATGAGAGCCAGACAATCTTCTTCCTTAGTCTCTATGTATTTTAATACAGTCTGAGGCTTGTATTTTATATTTCAATTTAAATATAGTATCCTAAATATTCTTAATATATACTCTATTTTGTGTACAGTACTCTGCTTACTCTATTCTGTATACTAAATTTAAATGTTGTAAGCCATTTATAATGTGTTAGGAATGGTGGCAACCAAAAAAATAAACCAGGTTTATCCTGGGGCTTGCTTAGTTTTCCACTAAGAGCTTATGCAGGATTTAAGTAGCAGAGATCAGTGTTGTCTGAGATATACATTACTTACAGCATCTAGGAGAGAGATCCTGCAGCCTTGTTCATATGAAATATTATCATACTCCTTCTGCACTTCACAATCTCCAAATAAA
This sequence comes from Margarornis squamiger, assembly GCA_035222235.1. Lineage (NCBI taxonomy): Eukaryota > Metazoa > Chordata > Aves > Passeriformes > Furnariidae > Margarornis > Margarornis squamiger. The sequence goes on from JAWWTY010000106.1 coordinate 111,897,165, forward strand.
GGAGAAAAGATTAAATCTATTGCTTGTTCAGTGTGGTGAGATCCTTTGAAATGAAAAAAAAAAAAAAAAAGGCTGGATAAATGTAAGATGTGATTGCTTTTTCATCTGAATTTGTAATTAAAGCCACTTCTTTTTCAAGGCAGAAATCAGGGAGCCTTCTCCTTGTGTACAGTTTTTCATGCCTAATTTAGCAGATTATATTTCTCCCACATCCTGTGACAGTTAAATAAACAGGCACAGGAAATATCTTTAAAATCATTTAAGGTTCTCCATAAAAAAAAAAAAAAAATAAATTAAAAAATAAAACTAGGACTACACGCTGGAACACACAATATACCTCCAGAAAATGGGAATACCAGGGCCATTGTTTAATTTCCGAGACCAGATTATTGATGATTCAGAGCTCAAGCATCTGTGCTCACTCACCAGTGTGATAGTGACAATTATTAACCACCAGCCTGTTGGAGGGCTAAGAGTAAATAAGCCATCAGCGTGGAGCCGAGTGCAGGAGCCGCATTCCTCCGGACCGTATTTTTCGGCAGCAAACTCCACCTGATGACAGCTACAATCAACAGTGGCTCCAGGCAGCTGCTTTGCTGCAGGCCACATTCAATTATGTCGCCCTGCATTAGTCCCTGGCGAAGCTGTCACCTTCCAGCCTGTGAAGTGATAGCATGAAGAGGCTCCTGAAGTCTCGGCAGTTCTGCCTTTGGTTAGGGGAGCAAGGGGGAGCAACTCGAAAAAAGACCATTAGCACTGTGCCTGCTTGCAGCATTCATTTTGCTCATGGAAGGAGAGGGAGAAAAAAAAAATAGCTTAGGTGAGCTGGATTTGGAAAGTTGTCTGGTGTTGGATAATTGGAGATTTTTTTTTCCCCATAAAAAGCTTTTTTTTTCTTTTTCCTGCAGGACTTGGGGTAGGAACAAATGCTGTTCCTTTCCTGGATATTTGGAGTTACTCAGCCTTCTAGAGAGCAACTCAGACTGCACTTGGACCAGTAGGGAACTCTGCCATATGTAGCCTTTTTATAAGTATAGTTTCCCAAGCAATTCTAAGGCATTTTGGGAGATTGGAAGTCATGACAGGATCACAGAATGGTTTGGGTTGGAAGGGAAATCAAAGATCATCCAGTTCCAAGCCCCTGCCATGGGCAGGGACACCTTCCACTAGCCCAGGTTGTCCAAGCCCTGTCCAACCTGGCCTGGGACACTTCCAGGGATGGGGCAGCCACAGCTTCTCTGGGCAAACCTGTGTCAGGGCCTCACCACCCTCACAGTAAATAATTTCTTCCTATATTCCTGAAAGAACCTTTGGTTTTAGCTGCTCAGCATCTGGTCATCCAGAACAGCTTCACAAAACTTCCTGCAGGGAAGCACATGGACCATGGGGGGATTCTGAGGCAGAGGAGAGAGTTTTCACTGCCAAGTGAGTCAGCATATGCCAGGACCAAAGCAGCCTGATGGTCTGAGACTTGGAGCACAGGTCCTTGTAGCTGAAGGAGCAGGATGTGTTTAGCCTGGAGAAAAGAAGGCTCGGGGGGTACCTTATTGATCTCTACAACTACCTGACAGGAGGCTGTAGCCAATTCGGGGTCAGTCTCTTCTCCGAAGTAACAAGTGATCAGACAAGAGGAAACTGGCTCAAGTTCTTCCAGAGGAAGTTTACATTGGATATTAGGAAAAATTTTGTCATTGAAAGGGTAGTCAGGCATTGGAACAGGCTGCCCAGGGAAGTGATGGAGTCATTATCCCTGGAGGTGTTAAAAAAATGCAGAGGTGTGGTGCTTGAGTTTAGTGGTGGGCTTGGCAGTCCTGGGTTAGTGGTTGGACTTGATGATCTTAGAAGTTTTTTCTAAACTTAATGATTCTTTGATTCTGTGGGAAATGGGTGATTCCTCCGTGCCACCAGGTCCAGGCCTCTGCATCTCCAGCACTGATGCTGCAGGTTGGCTGCGTCACCCCATGGCTGCAGAGCTCTCTGCATCACAGGAACCAAAAGGGAGATGTTACACCGGGAGCCAATGGATTTGTATTTTCTTCTCCCAATACTGCATCTTTGAAGAGGCTTGTGCAGTTTTCCAAGCACAGGTACAGGGCTTTCCAGAACCACCTCAGTTCCCTCTGCCGAGAAGCTCCCCATCCCAGCTTTCAGAGGTACTATAGCAATAATATAATAATATAATATAGTAAAAGTTTTGCAATATAGAATCATAGAATCATAGAATGACTTGGGTTGGAAGACCACCCAGTTCCAACCCCTCCACCATGGGCAGGAACACCATCCACTGTGCCAAGTTGCTCAGAACCCCATCCAGCCTGGACTTGAACACCTCAAGAGATGGCGATCTATGATATATAGTGTGTATGTATTTATGTTAATAATGTACTAATATTATTTACTAAAACCACTGAACAGATAATCAATTGACAGCCCACGTGTTACTGGCAATAATCTTCCTTAAATGAAATGAAAGAAAAACAGGTGGATTTTTTCCCCCTTAAGAGAGGCAAAATAAAACATAAACCACCTTTTTTCTTTTTTTTTTCTCCCACAGTCATCAAACTATATTATTCCACAGCCAGTTGCATGTGATTAATGTTATTTCTATTTCGTTCCAAGCTACTGTTTTGCCTCTCTGCTTATTTTCCTTCATCACAGAAGACCAAACCACTGCATTCCAATTATGTTTTTAAGAACCTGTTTTCAAAAGTGCTTAATTCCTTTATACAGACTCCTGAATAATCTAATGGAGTAAAGCCCTGACACACACCCTACTGCCTAAAAGAGCTGCTGCAGCTCTTTCTGTCCTCCTTGAGAAATCTTACTTGGGACTTTAACATGCTTATAATATTTATTAATCATGCATTAGCCCTTTTCCAATCATTCATACAGGTAAATCTTAACACAGAGCATGCATAGAAATGACTTGCACTTGGCTGTGAAAGAAGATTCATTTCATGCAGTGTTGCTTCCATTGAAAGAAAGAAATGGCACAGCAAAGAAACTGGGATTTAGTAACCTGCCTGTGAAGGTTTGCTGAGGTGTGCCTCAATTCTCCTGTTTTAAAAGAAATGGTAGCATGGCTCTGGTTTGCACTGCTAGTGAAAAATATCATTTATTTCCCTTCTGAAAGCAGCAAGGAAACCCAATCCCCTTCCACAAAAGCTCACGAGCACGGAAACCTTCCCCTCGTGCATTTTTAAAGTGAATCCTCACCACTTGCCTCTGTGCAACAAAATAAAACTCTAAAAGTCCTACTAAACCCAAAAAAAAAAAAAAAAAAAAGGCTGCACAATGAACAGATTGAGCAAGTGCACCTGGGGATAAATGCATTATGGACCTAGATCCATTATCACACCTCTTCCCGTCACAGCCACTATCTGAACCCCACAGGAAATCATTCATTGAGACGCGGAATGTCATTTTAGTTGTAGCATTAATTTCCCAGCTGCTGGTAAAGATAAATTGTGCCCCTTCATTGCTTATAAAAGAAAATGAGCACAACTCCATTTGATAACTTCGCTACTGGATGTAGGTTTTATTAAGGGCCAAGATCTCTGTAGTGTAAACGTTGGGAACGTGCGTGTTTCTTTCCAAAGATGGGCCCTTTGATTTTATTGTCTCTCCAAGCAGTGAATAACATGCATTGACATGCTGATGAGAAGATTCCAAATGAAGAATATGGCCATAACTAAAATGATATTATTCTGTCCCCTCAAGGGAAGGTTTTGCTCTCAAATCCCAGCAGGAGGCACTTGTGATAAAACTCAATTTGGGACATTATCCTCCTCATGTTTATTTACTTTTCCCCTTTTTTATATATACAATCAATATGAAAATGGAGCCAAATGTATGCAATACCACATAAACCCAACTGTTTTTTTCCTCTCTCTTTTTCTTTATGCAGCAGATGAATTCTAAAGGCTTCTACCAATCTGAGCACTGTGGAGTCAGGTTTTTTTAGTGCAGATAAAAGGCAGAGAATATCCTTGGTAGCAGCGTGCAATCTGGTTCTTTCATTTGTTTCACATGGCCTATTTTAGACACCTGAGTTAAGATGAAACCTTTAACAACCCAGAGAGCTTATTTCTTTCCACTCATTGCTCAGAGACGCTATGAGCCCCACATATTTTTATTTGTAAATACACATAAATGTTTGAATTTGGTGAGATGAATCCTCACTCTGTTGCCCAAGGGACTGGTCTTCTTGGAGAACAAGATCGGGAGCTAGCCCAGCAGAAATAGAAGCATCTTTTGTTGGTGGATACTTCTAGTATCTGCTCTTTTGGTTTTGCCTAGATGAAAATAGTCATGTCCATGTTGTTGGGGTGCATTGGTCCGAGCCCTGTGGTACTCTGCCAGTCTGGTTCTCTCAACTATCACCTTAAGTGGATGCTCAACAATGAAAATTAGTTCATGCTCAACTATAAATATCACCTTAGAGAAATGAGTCCTCTGAAGTATAAACAGTGGGGTTTTTTCAAGGAAAATAGGTAGGTGTTTTACAAATTTCCTTCAAATGTGGCTCTAACTTTTGCTTTTGTCTTTACCAGATCAATCTTCAGTGTTCAAATCCTGGGACCTTGATGTCCATCATAGACCTATACTCTGAGCTAGGTCCCAGTGAAATATCTTCTTCAGCCTCACACAGAGATAGAACAAGCTTCAATGTCCTAGACAAAGGGTTTATTTAGGGCAGTCTGAGGCTGTATTGAAAGAGAAAATTCCATCCTAATCAGCAGTTCTCAACAGTCTTCTCTGTGGCATTACAAAGCTCCTGAAATATCAGAATCAGGATACCAGGAAAATAATCCTGAATGCAAAAGAGATCTCAAAATCCCATCTAGTATCTTTCTGATCCACATGATCATCCAGCCACACAACTGACAATTCAGCTTAAGGAAAAGGAGCAGGATTGCTACAGAATTATTTCTGAAGGAAGTGTTTCCTTAATTAGTTGCAGGGACTTAGGCTGGTTTGATTTGTCCTTGTCTTTCAATAGTCTTAAAAAACAATTCAGAGTGGAGCTCTTTTCCTTTACTCAGTCTTTCTCTGAAAAAAAGGAAAAAACAGAAACCCTTCAGGAATACCAGAGATGAGTCAATGGGAATAGTTTAAGCCAATATTGTGAAAATGTTGTGAGCTCACCACTTTTCAGAGAAGGAAATTCCATCAGAGAGAAATGAGTCAAAAACATTTATCACAACATGGCTGGAAATTGAGATAATGTGACTTGACATCATAAATTCCCTCCCCTTCAAAAACCTGAACAATGTCCATTTCTGAGCTAACTTTACATGTTTTACCCCTGAAATAGGAATACAGCCTTGGCAGGAGGAAGTGACAGATGCTCTGTATGGTGTGTGGGTGACCATACTGAAATAATACAACTGGAACAGCAGCTGATGAACAAGAACCTCTCACTTATCTAAGCTCTGTGTTTACTACTAATAAGTCAGTATTAAACTATTACGCTGGCACAGAAACTACATGTTCATTAAGATTTTAAAGGTAAAAACCCCTGAGCTTCATGCACCAAAATCCCTGCACTCCTGTTAGGAGCTCAGCTACCCATATCTACATCAGAATAAGTGTCTAATAGAGTAAGGATTGGTCTCTTTAAGTATATATATCTATAGAGATAGATATATATACACTAATAACAACAGTTCTAATCCTCAGAACAATTATCCCATAATTAGAAAGTTTGTTGTGGTCACAGTCAAGGGACATACTCCTGGGAGAAGGGTTCATCACCTTCTTTCTGTCCTTTTTCCTTATGGCTCGAGGACATTTTCATTCTCAAGTGTTCAGTCACAACCTTCAGAAATGGGGATGCTTCTCCTTTGAGAGTGTCTTCTGATTAGGGGATTCCTGTGAACTGGAGAAAAGGAGGTTTAGGATCCTCACCTGTCCCAGAGGATGTAGAATCCTGGCTGTTTGCTTTCTGGACAGGTGTAGCAATCATTACCACTATTTATTGAGAGGAAAAAATATGAGACATCAAGGCAGGGCAATTACGTTTCTCAGTTTGCTCAAAAGAAAAAAAAAATTAAGCAGTCTTTTTTTTTTTTGTCTAAAACTGGAAAATCATAGTAGCTGATGTAAATCTCCCAGGAGGCCAAAGATGGTGGATATTGCTGGGTTTAGTGTCCTACCTAAAGAGAGAGGAAAAGTAGATGGCAGGAGGGAGTACAAAATTCAGTTGCCTAAATCCCTCAATGAAAGAAATTTAGGTTAATTGGACCACCTACCCAAAATTCTGCTGAGAAGTTTTCTCACTGCCCAGTTGTGATTGTGCCACAAAGTGTCTCAGTTTTGATGGAAATCAACAAGTCAATAACTCTGTGACTCTTGGGATCCATAAATTAAACTGCTTTCCACCTGACTCATCCGAGGATCTTGCTTTAGTGGATGTCGCGTCTCAGGCTGGATTATGGTCAAAATATGGTTACACCACCTTCTACCTCCTCCCTTCCGGGGGTTCCCATCATTTTGATGGGTCAAACATGGAAGTGTCAGACAAATTCCCTCCAGAAGGAACAGGGACTAAACCCAGATTTTTCATAGATTAATTAGACGGTCTTTTAAGGTGTGATCCATCCTGGTAGAGCATCTTTCTTTTTCTGGACCATAAAGACACTCTCAGGTGACTCATTGTCACTCATTTGCACATCAGATTCCCAGTGTAGCTTGGATTTATCCCAGTCATACTAACTTGTGACTAACATGGAAATGCTCCAGTGGCCATCTTTAACACCATCACTTTCATTTCCCCCACATTCCCTATTCTAAAGCATTTTCTTGTCCTCACTTCAGGAGGTGAGAATGGTTCCTTACACTGCAGTTTTTCTTCTCCTTCCCCTTTTCCAGACTCCTGAGTTTTCCCAGAGATTGAAGTGTGACTCATTCTCCAGCCACAGTTATGCAGGATTCATTCCATATGATCACTCAGGCGTTCCAGACAACAGCCTAGTCTGGCTGGGATTGTTCTGGTCCAGGCTATTGAATGTTGGAATTCAGAGACAAACATATTATAGCACAAAAGAGAGGAGGAAAGAAAATCAACCCCTTCTGAAGTTCCCCTCTCACATGCTAAAGGTAGATAAAATTATGCTTGACATGGAGAAAGTGAACAGGAAAGGTTTATTCGTGGTTTCTTGTAATATACAAGTCTGGACGGCATGAAACAAAATTCCCTGATAACAAGTTTTAAACAAGAAAAACTTATTGCATTCGCCACACTGAACTGTGGAAATCCTTACCACAGTGTGCTGTGGAGCCCAAATGTTGAGTGGATTCAAAAAGGGATTAGATGAATTAACGAAAAAGGTCCATTGGAAGCATCATTATCACTTGTCTCTTAACATTTCCAGGCATGAAAAGTTCCAGAATCTTGAAAAAATATGGCAGAGAAAATGGTTCCTTTCTGTATGTGTTTCTGTGAAACCAGTCAGAGACAGGACATCAGCTTAAGTGGACTTTGGCCTGATGCAAATTCCTGTGCTTTTATACTCTGGGAAATAATCTGGGATATCACCCACAAGACAAACCTCTGCACTAAAACTGCATTTTACATCAATAATTTCTTTACTCAAATGTCATAGTAACACACTTCTTTTCTAACTCATGCCAAAGTTTTCTTTGGATGGTCATCACCACTCCTGGTCAAAAGGATTGTTTTCCCACCAAGCCTGATGCATGTGCATCTCTTCCAAAGGTCTTCTTATGGATCTTCCATAGGCCATGAATCTGACAGTATTTCAAGGATGGTGCTCCCTTGTTTGCTCAGCTGCTGGAACTGTTAAAAAATGTCCACTGGATGATGCAGCCTGTCCTGATGCATGTCCCGTAACCCATCCTGATATAGAATCAAGTCCTCTTAGAAATTTCAGCTGACAGCACCTTCACAACTGATTTGTCAAATCACCTCATTCTGGAAGTGCCAATATACAAACTGGTGCTTAGAGAATTGACAGGGAAGGTAGGAATGGTGATGACCTGTGCACTCATGGAAAGGAAAGCTGTTCTCCATAGCCCAAGTGATGATTCTGATGATTCTAGTTAGAAACATCTTGTGCTTTTCCAGAGAAGACTTTTGAGAAGCTGTCCCTCACTCCACTCTCACAGTAATTTTTTTTTCTAGTATCTAATCTAAGCCTACTGTCTGTCAGCGTGAAGCCATTCACTCTTGTCCTGTCACTCCATGCCCTTGTAAACAGTCTGTCTCCATCCTTCTTGCAGGTTCCTTTCAGGTACTGGAAGGCAGCAATTAGGTAACCCAGGAGCCTTCTCTTCTCCAGGCTGAACAATAACAGTTCTCTCAACCTTTCCTCATACCAGAGCTCCTCCATCCCTCTGATCAACTTGTTGGCCTGTTCTGGGATCTCTCCAGTGTTCCTCCTGTGTGATGTCCATAAAGCCTGGCTCAGGGTGAGTGAGAGAGGAAACTAATCCTTTCAGTTGCAATGAACAGTAAATTCAATTCAAGCTGCCTTTGAAACAGTCCCTTAAACTATTCTGGAGATGGTAAGATGGAACTGAGATCTAAGCTACAAATTAAACCACTGGCCTTTCTTTTTCATCAGCTTAGTGCCTCTTTCTGGGAACTATATGCCATTTTTGCAAACTTCTTTTAATCCAGTCCTGAGAAATGTATGAGACTGCCCATTATGGGCACTGAAATGTGTTCATGGGGGTTGCCCACCATGGCTGGAGAGCACATGCACCATGAGGGATGGCTTTCCATTCCATAGCTTGTTGGTCTTCCCCAGTAAATCAAGCTAGAAATTGGTTAGTGGTGCATCATATTTCTTGTGTTGGGCAGGCTGTGGACAAAGCTCAATTTCAGCAATACCTGAAAACACAACACCCCCTTTCCTGCATCGTTGTCCTCTTTTACCTCAATCTTTAACATGGTGAACTTGTGGGAACATGCCCAGGGAGTTGGCACTGATGTAACTAATTCTGAAGTGCTATATTTAGCCAGATTTGGTAACTTTAGTGGACATAAAGTCTTAAAATCTTGGGAGAGCTGGGAAAATGAATTCTGGGTCTCCTCACATTGCACCACTAAATACATCAGTTATTTGGGAATGTGAGGGTCCTGGAGAGCTGCACTTTGATAAAGCTGACATAAACGAGAATAGAGGCAGTTAAGGGCCAGATATTTTACTTGCAGGGAGATAATTTAATCTTCCAGTTTGGGATTGTGGATTTCTCATTTCTGTTTCTTGACTTCTCCAGCAGTTTGGGGCAAAATACCTTGTCTTCTTACTTCTTATCTACTTACATGTATGGGATTGTCTGAATTCTGGTGGTTTCAGTGGGAATTGAAGGTCTTTGTGTGTCCAGGCCTTGGTTGCCTTAGCTTTCCAAATACAAAACTAGACATAAAGATGCTTCCTACCTTCTTGGGCTGTTTGGAGAAAACTCCTGAACAGACTGAGGTGCTCACAGGTTTAGCAAAGACATACAAGTCCCTAAGATAAACAGATAGTATAAAATATCAGAGTACATGTGATTTCTACAGCCTTGCAGGCATTTGCACCTGCACTGAAGGAGTGCCAAATAGAAATAAAACTCGGAGCCGTATAATTTGTTTACACTTTTGACAAGACAAATGACAGCACAGGCTGCGAGTCACTGACAGTTCAATATAGAGACATGTCTCAATATCCAGGAGCCTTGTGTTTTCAAACCTTGATTGTAAACAGATCTCAAGATTCAGACCAAAATAAAGAAGGTTTGATTTCTCTCTTCAGTTTTTCTTGAGATGGGTATGAACACAAACTTAATTTTATTTTGCTAATTACTTTTGAAGATGATCTTGTTTCTGTGTCCTTTTTTACAGTCTATCTTCATGATAACTACTCTTCCATTAATTATCCCAATAGGAAAAAATATTCTTAACATAGTGGCATCATATTCTAGTGCAGTAGAGAAAGAGAATATTTTTTCCTGTATTTATGAGTGACAAAAGGGAAAAAAAAAAACCTGGGAAAAGTAAAAATTCCATTCTCCCGTCTTGTTTAACTAGTGCCCCCTCTTGTGGTACTTTGGCAGCAATACCAAACCCCAAAATACGGTTTTCTGAGGGAAGAAAATACAGGATATAATATAGGGTTCTTCCAGAGGTGATTTAAACACGAGTTATAATAAAATCTATTCAATGGTATTAAATGTATAATCAAGAGGAGGTAGGTCAGCTGTCGATATTAGAAAAAAGAACAATGTTAAGGGGCCATGGCAGGAAGGATGTAGCAGGTAGGGAAATATGATGTGCCTGGCTGCTAAAATCACTACCCTTCCCTCCTCAACTGGACTTCTCGCTGGTGAACAGCTCGCTGGCATTTGAGATGCAACCTTTCTGCGTGCACTGCTCATTCGAGCATCCCTTCTCCTTCCTCCCTTCATTTTCCCTCTTATCCCTCCTGACCTCCCTTTTTTCTCACTTTCTGTTTCATCTGTAGCATTAGTTCTGCAGTTTCTCTGCTCTCCAACTTTTCTTTTCCTTGTTATTATCTCTGCAAGCCAGACAGACACCTCAGATCCAAAACAATGCCCAACAATGCCCTTTTTTTTTTTCCCCTTTCCTTGTTTACCAGCCCCAGCTTGGCTTTTCAGAATCACTTTTTAAAGACGCTCTGCTGATGCAGCATTTGTTTTCCTTTCAGATTAATTGTATTTCTGCTTGCAAGGAGGAAAAATAAACCCAAAATGACCATTTTGAGCAGCGACTCGCAGGATTCTTCCTGGAGAAGTTTTAAGCCAGGAGATGTATCTTGTTCTACAGGGATCTCTGTCAACTTCTCTTTTTATGCATTTAATGTTCTTCCCCAGCGATAGCCTAAGGGTGCTTTCACTAAACAATTAATGTAAGGCATCTCCTGGGAACCTAATGGGTATTTAGCAATAAGTTCACTTCCAGTGAATTGTATAATGTGATATTTTGACAATGGATATAGTGAGGTTCTTGAAAGGTGAAGTTTTCTCCAAAGAAGCACTAAAATATCTAACAGAACTTCTGATAGCATTTTCTGGGGTGGGATGGGATGGGATGGGATGGAGAGTGGGTCGGAAGGAGTGGGGAATTTAGCAGAATGTTAGTGCTGTTGTACAGTATGTTCTTTAATTTTAGTGTCATCCTGTAATAATGTTCACTTTCACTAATACAATGTACAAGTCGTAATCTATTAGGGAAAATAAAATTTGCTGTGACATTTGATATGAAAGCCGCTAGCAATGAAGGATGTAGTACTGCAAGTGATATTTGTATTATGTTAATAAAAAATGATATTAACATATGAAACTAATACTAGGCAAGGAAAAGTGTTTAATATTAAGGCTTGAAATGCAGAAAGTAACATGAAATCTCCCGTCTGGTCTGATGTTGCTGTGTCCAGGAACACACTGAGAAGACTGTAGGCTGTAAGTTTTTTAAAAGGTGATTTTTAATTGCTATTAAAAGTAATTCCAAGAGTTATCACAACAATAATTTAGCATATTAACCCAGTCATTTTAATATAGAAGGTGGCATATTAAATAGAAATTATTGCAGAGCGTGCGTTCAGCATTGGCTATTTCCCTACTAGAATTATTCTCACTGTATAATCTAAATAAAACGAAAACTTCAAAGATGGGGTGTAGGATTTTGTGCCATTTATCTTTGGTGTGACAGCTTGTAAACTGCAAAATGTGACCAGCAGTGTAGAATTGTGTGTGTAACATTTTTACACAGTCTTCTGTAGGGTACAGCATGATAGGGTTTCATAAAAAATAAGTTGCATATGAGAATGTACATAAAATCAGTTTATTTATTTCTATTTACTCACTTGAAGCAGAAGAGATTGGAGGAGTTGTTTTTATACCATGCTTTTTTCTAAGAGAACAGTGTTCCAGTAGAACTAAATGAATCTGATTCCATGATCTATTTTTATTGAGCACATGCATACATAAAAATAAACAAATAAAATGAAAAGGAGACAGACAAAAAAAAAAAAAAGGGGACATTTTTTTATACTGTTATTTCCAAAAGAAAAATTAAAGTTTTACTTCAACCTTTCATTGTTCTCATGCACAAAATAACAAACATCCTAGAAACAGTTAAACTACAGGAAACAAAACAAAAGCAAGAAAAAAGTTCTCTACTCAGTTAACCCATTTATCTCAGTTTTACAGTTTATACCTTTCCTTTTGCTAATAAATTTAAAAATAAGAATTATTGATCTGGATGAACTCTGTTCACTTACTCACTGTAGATTTTCACTTATGATATAATATTGATGTAATTTTCCTTCCAACACAGAGTTTTGCAAGATATTGGGAGTACAGTCTATGTGATATGTAACAGCAGCAGCATACAGCAAATTATTCTGAAAGAGCTTTATTTCACAGAGTGCTGTCTGTTCTTCTCAGGCTTTATTGTAAAATTAAGTTTATTATCATATTTTGCAATTTTTTTTTTCAAATATGGGAATCAATATTATAAGATTTAAGAAGGAAATTTCTAAGTAATGAAAGCAGGCAGGTTCTCTTATTTTTAAAGGAGCTATTTCCATTGAAAGCAATTATAATTCTAGGATTTAACATCAATTCCACTCAAAATGCAATAAAACAGCTTAAATACACATAATTATTTGTTTTACTCAATATTGAAAATCAAATAGTAAATCAGAGCCTTACAGCAACCCTCATCCCAATCTCTAAGTTTCTAAAGCTGAGCTGAATTAGGGCCAAACTAATACACGGTCAAATAAACACTAAACAGAACAACTGAAAACGCAGGAAGGTAAAATACTTGCAGAGGCTTTTTCCTGAACTGGGTACATGGTTATTAAAGCAGCACCCCTATGGCAATAATCTCTGTTCAATAAATGTAGCTTAAGGATTTCCAAGTAATGAATTTTTCTAGCTGAAACTGTAAATAGTCATTCCTTTCTATAATGTCGGATTCCAGGCTGATGGAAATTGGGGTAGTTGTGTTAACATCACAGAACTCTGCTGATTTACACAGACCAACAAATTGGGATCATTCGTCTTCTAAACCACTTCCATTTGCAGGACAGAATCCAGCAGAGTTGTCCCTCACAATGCAAACATTTCTCAGGCTGTATTTGCAGGCTGATTTATCACTTCAACATTACAATGCATTGCTTTAACATTCAGAGACATGACTGCAGCATTAGTCTGTGTGCTAAACACAAGCATAAGTAACAGTTGATGCCCAGAGCCTTAAACCTGTGCATGTATATTCAGCTTCAGCCTCTCGACCTTAATGATCCACTCAGAACTGCACATGAACACAGCATTTGTAGCCTTATGCTCTAACAGATTTCTGTCTGCTTATTTTTATAGAGGCAGAGAAAAATCACAGTTAATCAGGGTAAATATGGAGTGTCTTAACTGAGGGCTGTAGGATTGCTTAGGATCTATATTTCAGGGCTCGCCAATATAGGGTTTGCTGTTGAGAAAGTGTTTGACTGCAGAGAGGTAACAGAGATACTTTGTACTTAGAATTGTCTTCCTGAACTTAATTAAAATGCTCACTCATTATTCTTTCTCCCTCCTTCTTTCTATACAGCAAGTGCTAGAGACAAAATAGAGCCAAAGTGGACTTCAAATCCTAGAATCACTGAGGTTGGAAAAGACCTCTAAGGTTGTTGAGTCCAAGCATTGCCCCAGCAATGCCAAGTCCACCACTAAATCATGTCCCCAAGCACCACATCTACACATTTTTGGAACTCTTTCAGGGATGGTGGATCCACCACTTCCCTGGGCAGCCTGTTCCAATGCCTGATTATCTATCCAAGGAATAAAGTTTGCCCAATATCCAATCTAAACCTCCCCCAGTGTAACTTGAGACCATTTCCTCTTCTCCCATTGCTTATTAGTGGGGAGAAGAGATGGACCCCCACTTGGTTACAATCTCCTTTCAGAAAGTTTTAGAGTGGAAAAAAAAACACTTGACCCTTCTTTTCTCCAGACTAAACACCCCCAGCTCCCTCTGCTGCTCCTCATCAAACTTGTGCTTCAGACTCTTCCCCAGCTTTGTTGCCCTTCCCTGGATACTCTCCAGCACCTCAACACATTTCAGGCCCTTTGAAACCCACTCCTACCATCCTTTGGTTTCCCTCAGCCAACATCCGATGTTCACTAATGCTCTTCTTCATGGCTGTTCCCTGGAGCATTCCCACCTTCATTTTTATTTCAGTCTTGCTGGGTCTCTCAGAAATTAGGTAGAAAACTGTCCCAATTCCCTCACTTATCTACAAATCTAACAACTGGAGACTCACTTTACTGAGAGAACTCCAGAGTAAACTTCATCTGTGGAGAACACTCTCAGATGTCAGTAAAGATGAATGATTGAGATGGAGGAGAGGCATGAGACAGAAAATACTCCCCTATGGCTCATGCTACAGGGAAACTGCTGCATGGGAACCACTTCAGTGGGGCTGGAAAGGCAGAGAGCAAGACTGGACACACCTCTGAATCTGAATACTCCAGGAGAAAGACCTGGGTTCTAAACAATGGATACCATCCATACTTTGTCAGTCAACCTTTTTTTATTGCACTTATCAAAGCATCATAAGTGTGGATCAAAGTTTGCAGTTTGTAGGGTTTTTTTTTCAAGGGAAAGCTGTTTTCTTGGTGACTGTGTGACTAATAATTTTGTAAACTTAGCATGTCACAGAATCACAGAATGGCCAAATGGGTAATGTTGGAATGACCACAGTGGGTCCTTCATCTGGTCCAACCTTCCTGCTCAAGCAGGGTCATCCCAAAGCACATGGCACAGGATTGAATCCAGATGGTTCTGGAATATCTCCAGTGAGGGGGACTCCACACCCTCTCTGGGCAACCTGTTCCAGTGCTCAGTCATTGCACAAGAAAGAAGTTCTTCCTCATGTTCAGGTGGAACTTCTCAATTACAATGTCAATTCTCAATACATGTCAATTGAGGATAACTAAATATTGTTGCCATTTAAATATAAATAAATAAATAAATGAAAATAAGACACTTCACTAAGAATATTCAACTTTACCTCTAATTTTTTGAGCAAAAGTTACATGCTATGGAAAGTACTAAGTTATTGTCTTGCTAATGATAATAATGTTCTTTTGATACTTTTACACAATGGAATTAGAGATGTTGTTTACAACGCTCTCACTGCTCTTGCAGCAAGCTGAATGTTGTATGTGGATTATTGTATTTAATTGCCAAGCTAACTGAAACAAGCGTGCACTTATTCAAACCAAACCCGTGTTCCTCTCTGTCCATCCTTATCAGAAATTAGTACTTAAAAGAACAAAAAGCTTTACTGAAATTGAAATTTAAAAAATACATTTCTGCAATTTAAAAAAAAAGCGGGAAGAATCATACAAATAAGCTGTTGGTATTATTTTCTCTTTTTCTGTTACATTGGAAAAGTAAAAGCCTTTGCAGATGGCATTTCTGCTTATTAAACATTTCATCCACTTGTGATTTATTTTGAAAAGACAGATTAACTACTTCCTCTGTTAAACCCACCACAGATTCCTCAGTGTTCCTGAAGCAAGTTGCCCTTTTTGAGGCAACAGCACCACTTACATGAACGGACTGGGAAGCTGTTTTTCCATCTTATGAAAAAGATGGGAATTTTTTAAGCTACCTACTTCCCGTCAGGACTGGTACTTCTGATGTGTGCCTTCATGTCAAAACAAGGCAGGAAAATATGATCTAGTGTGATAACCCTCCGTAAATATGTGGTCCTTGACTGTAAAATCAGTTAACACCGATTTGAATTTGTAGATTAATAAATTACAAATATGTTTATGAATTAAATAATAAGAAATATTTGGTTGTACAGTGCTTCAAAATTAATGGAAAATTACCAAGTAATAAGTGCCAGAGATAACACAAAAGGGAGAACATAGTTTTTTTTCTATTTAAGACCTGAAAAAATGCTCTTATGCAGGGTATCTTTCCAAAAATACCCTTTTCAAGCTTGTAGCAATAAAAGTCTTGGTGCTTCTGTGAAAAATGTGTATCTGAATGCATTCCTAACTAAGCTGCTTTATAATTAACTCTGCTTCCTTTTCCTTTTGAAGTAATTGAAGACTTATTTCAGTTTCCATAGGGAAACATCCCACCTTAGGTTAACCAAGGCATCAGATCACTTAGTTGAAACACAGGAAGAAAAATTCAAACACCTGGGCTGACTGAGGCAGCACAGAGACAAACTGGGTCTCCCCTGTCCCAGGTGAACACCTTAGCCCTGGGCTATTGGCTGTTCTCCAGTATATCTATAGCTGGACAGAAATCCTCTCTTGGACACAAAAAAACCTCTCCCAAAGCAAGATGTGTTCACAAAGTTACTTTCCTAGAATGGATTCTTGTTATTGAAAAATCACCATTTTAGATAAAACTGTTCAAGCCAGTTCTGTCATATGCTGTGCCTGCAGCTGAGCATATACATAAATTTTCCAAACTGGGACTAAAAATTATGGCAGGCAGGACCCTGATGTGCTGCACTGTGAATAATCTCATTGCCTTTAATGGTGCATGCAAATTTTCACACTACCAAAGGCTTAATGAGTTATGACTTACACTTTCCAAGTAAAAGTCCATCCTGTGAAAGGTCCAGTTATCCCAGCTCTCAGGCTAAGAGCAAACACTCTCACGGTGTGGCACCAAAGGCTAATGCTCGCCCACAGCACTCGGTGCTGTTTGCCAGGAATGAAGTAAGTTCCAGAAGGGGCTTTCCTTGATCGCTCCCTGAAGGAGCCTGTGTCTCTCTCCCTCTTTTTCCTGACTGTAGGGCAGCTCAAAGATGTCCACATCTTCCGGCCAAAATTAGCCTTTGTGAGCTCTCCCCTGAAGATCTGTTTGTATGCACGCATAGACATAAACAGAAATGCTTTTGCTCCATAAAACCCTGAGAACCTCAGGCTACTTCGCTTGCCTCTGCTTTAATGCCACTGTTGTCCTCCCCAAAAATTTCCACAGACTCACAGAACAGTTTGGGTTGGAAGACAACTTAAATATCATCTTGTTCCACCCCTTGCCATGAGCAGGGACATCTTTCGCTAGACCTGGTTGCTCCAATCCTCATTCAACCTGACCTTGGACACTTCCAGGGATGGGACATCCAACTTTACTGATAGCAATGTAAAGGCAAATGTTGCCAGGTCACATTGGCTACTACTTACTCAGGACCACTTTGGATAAGTCACCTTCAGGGTCTTGGAAAAGGCACATGCAATTTCAAAGAAAGTGGTGAACCAAAAGTGAGATTCAGCAGAATTTAGGGACAAATGCAAGCCATGTCACCGAGTGAAGGTGAAGTTGGCTGTGAGCTGTGAACACTCTGGGTGTTTGAGTGCTCCACTTACACTTAGCATACACAAGAGTGATCCAGCATATAGCTAGAATAAAAGACATAAACTTCAGGTTGGAACATATTGTGCTTCAAAATTTCCAATAAAATGCCATTTTTATTTGGGCAGTTGTGTGGGGGTGAGATTCTGCCTGGTTAGTCCCTGCACATCCATCCCTCAGACATCAGGAAATAAAATATCTTCTCTTAAATGGACCAAAAAAAGATTTCCAGTTAAACTCCCCTAGGCCTCAAGAAGGATGATCTGTCCTTTCTCTTCTTTCTACTTTCTGAAGTCAATGGCTAAATCACAAAGCTGCCTTTCTTCAGTGAAATAAGTGTAGACTTCCAAATTTCTCTGAGAAGAAGAGTTTTGGAGCTGTTCAGATTCATCCTGAACTACCCTTTTTGACAAAAAGAAGCCACTTGAATGATCAAAGAGCAGGTTCTGATGGTATTTTCTCCTTCATTTCTCTTTTCTAGACATTTGCACGTTAAGTTCTCAGGAGATGCCTTTTGCTCTGTTACACTTATACTTAATTTTTATCTATTTTTCTTAATCATTCACTGGAAAATATTATCTCATATATTCAGTTTATCTCATGTTCTGTTGTTAATGTGATAGTGTACCATAGAAAAATTTTATCTTATTGTTGTATTAACTAATAATTAGCAAGAAAAAGCCTGCTGACTGAGGCAATGCTCATAAACATCTTTTGCAGGAGGCCCTGATCAAATGTAGGAGCTGTTTCGACATGTTGACTAATTTTTTAAACTGTGACAATATGCCTCAAATCCTACAAATTAGGTTTCTATCCCTCTGTGTGAGAAAAGACACAAAACAAGAGACATTTTCCGAAGGTTTAAGATAAATATAAGACTAATGTCTTTGACAAAAATAAAATGCTTACTATATCATAGAAGCACACAGTGGTTTGGGTTGGAAGGGATTTTGAAGACCATAAAGTTCCAACACCCCTGCCATGGGTAAGAATACCTTCCACTAGAACAGGTTGCTCAAAGCCCCATCCAACCTAGCCTCGACCACTTCCCAAAATATCTCTGGAATAACTTGGAAGCAAAACATACCATTAGCTTTTCAGCCTTGTGTGGTGAGAAGTCCCTCTAAATCTGCTCCAGAAGAAATATATAGGGGTGGACAGGTAGATAGATAACGTACTTAGAGGCAAAGGCAGATTATTTTTCCAGCTGTCAACCCCACATGCTCAGTGTTAGGATCTGAAAGTCAAGCCATGCTCTTTCCATCTCATGCATCATCAGAAGTGACATGGTTTCTGAAGCTGCAGTTGCTGGCTGAAGTCAGTGGGCAGTTTGCCACCAACTCCATTGGAAACTGGGTCAGCCCTAGTCAACAGTGAGGTTCAGGACACAGGTGCCAGCCCACAGTCTCTGAAGCTGGGTCTGCAGGACTGGCTGGAATCAAAAGCCTCCAACAGTAATGGGGCATTTTGGTCAGAAAAATAAGAAAAAAAAGCTGCTATTGTCACCTAGCAAATTCCTAACCAGGACTTGTTCTCCCACCTTGCTTTTCCTCCTTCCCAGATGTATCTCCTTATTGCACTAATAAACCAGCCAGTTCTATGCGGTATCTAACAGGTGAAAAACCTCTTTTTGGAACTAGTAATGTGTGTTTATGACCCCTTCCTCTCACAACAGCAAGTTGAAACTCTTGTTCACCTTCATTACCAGCTTCACCTCACTCCTTGAGACCTCTGCAAAGCACGGCAGGGTGCCAGAGTGCCACCAGCTGTCACCAAGGATGACTGTGGAAGTGGAAGCTTATCTGAAATCCATCTCAGCACCCTTCCCTGAGACTGCAGGGATGAGGCTGCTTTCACGACCCCTCATAGTGATCACTTGTTTGCATCTATGGCAAAATGACACTTGAGGGGACTAAAGACATGAGTCAGCTTTCAGTTGTTTAAATCACCCTATTGCTCCCTATATAGACAAGAAAAAAATTGTATCAGTAATGTGGCCTCATGCTCAATATTTCTTAACAATTGTGTTGCTAAATTAGAAGTATTTAAAAAAAAAAATAGAAAGAAGTTATGGTAATTTTGCATCCGTTGTGGTAATCCCATCCATATAAACTGCTTGTCACACATATAGAAGTATGTTTTTCTGAGTCTGCAGGTAACCCATCCTAAATAAAGAAAGAATAAATACAAATATAGAATATAAATAATATAAATATTTCAAAAATATGCTTGAGGATAAGAGCTGCCTGCATAATTCTGTTTTGAGTTACTCAGCTGTTTGTGCAAAAGATACAAAATATAATAAATCTACCCACTAGTGACATTTTGGGTTGAATCAATAGATTTAGGGAGAAATCCCAACCTGCTCTGAATAAGTTGTGAATCTGTAAAGGATGGAGTTTTCTTACACACTTCCCATAGCTGCTGTGTCATACAACAGCCTTCTGCAATGCAGACATGTGTTCTGAGTACAAAATTATAAAGCACAAGTGAAACTGCAACATGAAGGGCTGATCAAAGCATAGTGTAATTAACTTCAGATTAAATACTGCCAGGGATACATGAGTCACCAATGGGCTTATTTCAGTAAGAATATGGAATTCCAAGAGCTATTTGCTCCATAGTTACAGTGATTCCTGGAGGCCATGAATTCTCTCTAAAAAAGAGCAATGTATAAGTCTAACTTAGTCTTAATAACCTTTCAGATACCCAGAGTCACTGACACGACTGATGACTGAAGAGTTTTGGGTTTTGAAAACTTTATGGAAGTTAATTGTAGTATATAATGACATATAACAAATAAACAAACAAACCAGAATTTGTAGAACCACACTTTTTTGTTCTTTCACTCTTGTCCTTACACTTATTTATCAGTTCTTTGATCGTGTAATTTTATCTGTGGAAGAGGATTGTATTTTTGTCTGGTCTTTTGAGAGAGGAAAGACTTATACAAGGACAGTGTATATGAACATGTTTTTTCTTTGCCCTCTTCCAATAACTGAACTCATCAGTCAGTTTCAGTGGGAATTTTGATGTCTCTGACAGAATCATAGAATGGTTTGGGTTGGAAGGAACCTTAAAGATCATTCAGTTACAACAACCCCGCCATGTGCAGGGACACCTTCCACTATCCCAGGTTGCTCCAAGCTCCATCCAACCTGACCTTGAACACGTCCAGGGGTGGGGCAGCCACAGCTTCTCTGGGCAAACTGTGGCAGGGCCTCCCCACCCTCACAGGGAACAATTTCTTCCTAATATGCAATCTAAACCTATTCTCTGTCAGTTTGAAGCCATTCCCCATTGTCCTATCACTCCATGACCTTGCAAACAGTCCCTCCATCTTTCTTACAGGTCCCCTTTGAGAACTGAAAGGCCACAATTAGGTCATCTCAAAGCCTTCTCTTTTCCAGACTCAATAATTCCAATTCTCCCAACCTTTCCATGTAGAAAAGGTGCTCCATGCTTCTAATCAATTTGGTGGCCTCCTCTAGACTCACTCCAACAGGTCCATGTCATTCCTGTGCTGGGGACACCAGAGCTGGAGGCAGCTCGGCAGGTGGAGCAGAGTCAAGGGACAGAAACACGTATCTGTCTACAGATCTCAAAGATGTTAAACCCAGGAAGTTTTGTAACTGTGAGTGCCTTCATTCCACAGGAAAACCCTAATAAGGTTATTTTTGTATTGAACCACAGAGAATCAAACCAGAAATTTTTCTTCTCTGTTTTGGTGCTTAGTTAAACTCTTCTTTATTTTGCATATCTAAGGAACTCTGCAGAATAAGTGATATTACCTTAGTTCTAGAGCTTGAATTTGCTCAGTTCTTTTGGGTTTGGTTTTTTTGGTTGAGTTTTTTCTTTTTTTTTTTGGGGTGGTGATGAAGAGTCTTTACTTCATCATTAGGCTGAAGGAACTGAGGGATACTGAAGGTGTGTTTATCATGTATTTGCTGATACCAGTTACAAACCTTTGGGTTCCCTTTTAAAGAGTTTTGCTTAGCATGTCCAGTACAAGGTGTAGACTTGATACGCTGCAGGCTACACAAATCAAACAATACGTAACAATAATATAGAGTTTTGATATACATTTCAGCTTGAAAAATCCTATCTTACACTTTTCTGTTTCTGCTTCATCCTGTATACAGAATCTGTAATAAGAGATGGCTGACAGCAGAATGAGTGCATTTTATGAGGGCTTAGGAACTATTTGCATTAGACTTGCCTTACTTAGGGTAACAGCTGCTTCAAAATCCATACAGTGAAAGCAAATCTGATGTGTAGAGCATGATGGTCGAGAGGAAGGGAGGGAGGGCTTATACTTTTCCAAGTGACTAAATGAGAAGAAATTAGGGCTGTCATGCATTCCCCATGCTGTTCATAATCATACTTTAGATTGTACTTTTTCCTGACATGTTTTCTTTTTCAATTTGGAAATTTTGTTTGGGAGAAGAAGAATTCGAGCCAACTTTCTTCAGTGCCCGGTGTCAGACATTCAATCAGAGCATGGTATCTGACACTGTTCCAAAGCCACTGTATGCAAATTAGTTACATATAATGTGATGCAAAAAGTCCAGTGAGGCTTGGAAAGAACAGACAAATTTTCTGGCCAGTCTGCAGGACTTGTGCCAAGGCTGAGGTGCATCTCGATATTCACAAAATGTTCCTGGATCTGTATTCCTGTTTGGTCTGTATTTCTACCTGGTATATTCAGTGTGAATGCAAACAAGTTGTAGCCACAGTCAGCAGCAAAGTTCCCTTGATTTCACTGGAACAATGTCCTTACAGGTTTTTTATGTGCTCATAGAGAAGTGGTTTTTTTATACAAGCCAAGCAGACAAGGAGTTTAATGACAGATAATTTAGAGTGACATAGCAGTGACCAATGATTCCTCTAATTCCTCCATCTTCTTTGTCTCTCTGGAAGAGAAATACAATTTGTTGGTGGTGTAGGTTTTGATTCCCATAAGACTGATGTCTGTGTCTGACCAGCACAGTAAAGATGACCTTTTAATTCCTTATATAGATGCTCCTGCAAAAGCAGGTATCAGTATTCATGTGTTAATGAGTCCCTTAAATCACAATTTTTTTTGTCCTGGAAGCAACAGTGTCCACTGCCATGGCTGTTCCAAGTAACATCGGGGAGTGTATTTTCCAGTTCTTTGGGACTTCTGATCCCAGATTTATTTTTTTTCCCACTACCTCCACTTGAATTACTCTACTGAATAAACTTGGACTGGCTTTCCAGGCTTTGCTTCATTTGGCAATAAAGCACATGATTTCTTGTGCTGAAAGTGACAATTAGGCAGTAACTTATTTGTTCAGAAATACTCTCCTGGCTTGGCCATACAATCCAGGCTACCCAGTTTCTCAAGCTGGTTCAGATAAGGAAGGTAGAATGCAGTGCATACATTAAGGCTGGAAAGCGACATGAAGTTTAAATATAGAACAAGGAAGACTATAGAAAAACGAGTGGGAGGAAATCAGGAAGATGGGGTAGGTAGGCAATTCTGGTGCTTTAATCTAAAAAGACCATGATTAATAGATTAAAGGCCAGAAGGGACCACTGTGAAAATTTAGCTTTACCTCCCATGAACTTCAGGCAACTCTATTTTGTGTAGGAGTTGAGTCAAAACTGTTGTGATTGGTACACGTTAGCAGAACATCAGGGTAAATCAAGCTTGATATGAAGATTCCCAAGG
Organism: Margarornis squamiger; assembly: GCA_035222235.1. Classification (NCBI taxonomy): domain Eukaryota; kingdom Metazoa; phylum Chordata; class Aves; order Passeriformes; family Furnariidae; genus Margarornis; species Margarornis squamiger. Next base: position 111,920,219 of record JAWWTY010000106.1, read on the forward strand.
TATCTTTTCCAAGTTGGTGTAATTGCCTTTTACTGTATGATGAAAGTTGTTATTTCTCCATCTAATGGTATTTTGATCACACTGAAAGCAATTAGGGTTCAGGAAAATGTGTGCAAATAATCAGTTTGTGTTGACTCACATTGTTGCTTGGGTTTATATTGTTGCTTTTTTCATCTAGCATCTGTTTCCTTGCTGAAGAGAAAAATGAAGATTAAAACAGGGCCCTGGAAATGTGCTTTCGACATGGTCATCTAAGATGTGAAATATAAGTTATATATTTGTCACGATATTGTTGAATTTTCATTTCAGAAAGAAATCTCTGCAAGGATTTGTGTCAGTCATCTATAAAGAATTTGAATGCCTTCCATGTTAAAAGAATAATAGCAAAGAGGCTTTCACATTATTATTTTTTGTTGTTAATATATTATTATTGTATCAAACATACCTATAGTCTGTGTGATGCAGAAAAATAATTAAATGTCTGCATAGTGGAGATTTCTTGGCTTTTACTTTGCAAAAGGTTTAAGCTCATGTTGGAGTAAAACAGGGCAGTGATTTTGTAGAAAGAATTATTCATGTGTTTAAAACTTAGCAGAAGTGCTTTGCCAAAGTGTGGCCATGATGTCTGTTTTACACACTGGAAACTGCACTCCAAATTTACTTACTTTCTATTGCAGCCACAAAATTCCTGTTGAGTTGAGAGGACAGGAACCTGGATCACTGAAGATGCTGTGCAGTTTGCTCATGGCTACAAAAAGAATACTAAATACCAGTCTAGGCTATGCTAATGCTGGTGGTGAGGGTGACTCAAGCTGTTATGAAACACCCATTCCAACAGTGTCCGTAGCTTCCAGCCATGAGGTCAAAAAATCACACACCATCTGCCTCAACAAAATCCTGTCAAGGAACTTCTAAAGTGAACCACTTAGTGCAGAAATCCTTCAGCCTGATTGAGGTAAATGGGGAAAAACAAGGTGTGATGATAACAGGATTTAAAAAAGGTATTTCTGAAGACTTTCAAAAGAAGGAAGTCATACAGATAAATTAGAGCTGTCAGCAAAATGGTAGAGCAGCAATGGAGTGTGTATGGATTCAGTTTTATGTTTAAAATAATGGGAAGTGTCAAACATTCCTGGAAATGGTGTAAACTGGGCTGTGCTGTCTTTCAGTCATGCTCAATCCTTGGAAGTGTTCTGAGTCAGCTGGGACAGGGTTTTGAGCAATCTGGTCAATGGAAAATGTCCTTGCCCATGGCAGGGGGTTGGAACTGGATGAGCTTTGAGGCCCCTTCCAAGCCAGACCATCCTAGGATTCTATGATTATTTACCAAGAAAGCCAAAGTAGGTATTTCCTCTAGAATGCTATTCTACTTCATCATACTATGTATTTTAAAAACTAACATTTTATTAATTTCTTAAATAATTTAATAAATTGAAGAATCAGTTTTTCTAGGTTTTGATAAATTTTGTTTAATTACTTTGTAAAACTCTTTCACTTTAAATGAAAACCTCAATCTGAGCAAATGAAAATGCAGCTGATAGAAACATTGAAATAAATTCCATTTTTAGCTATGTTTGCATAAAAATGCCCATTTGCTAAGTGGTCCTGCTAATGTAAGTGAACAATCAGTTATGTGGTTGTTTTTATTGTCTCTTTTACTGACTCATTCAGAGCCTTTAGTGGTCCACATGCTTCATGCATGCCCAGCAAGAAACTGCCCTTGCTACCAGGAGTCAGCAAGTTAGATGAGCAAGAGACACAAAAAGAAGGAGATGGAGCAATGCCAGAGCAAGGTCTTACCAGGGAACTGAAAGAAGCAAAGGATTGAAATATGGAATATGAATATTGAATTCTGACTTGCTTTCAAGAGCCATGAACAAGCTAAAGGTCAAATACCATCTTGGATCATGCTGGAATGAAGGACCATGGAGCTGGAGCCAAAGAGAGCCAACAGGTCTAAGCAAAGGGGGGAGAAGAGGAAGACGAGATTCCTGAAAATATCTTTAGAGTATCTGTGTTAAAGCAAACTGTTAAAGGCACCAAAGCACTGGCAGTATCCTCTTCCCTGCCTTCTTCACTACACCCCTAGAACTGTCGTATACTGTGAAGTGTCTTCTTCAGCTTGAATGTGAATGTGAGAGTGTGTAGGCAAAGCTCAGAGGAACACTGAAATGCTTTCTTCAGCCTACCACCACACTACAGGTTGGATCATTTCACTAGTGTTTTTATTTCTGGTGGTTTTCTTGTCTTGTTTTCTTTGCAGCTGGTGTTGTCAGGGCCAGTGACTCTGGAATCCTGACCCATTTTTCGCCAGTGGCTCCCAAGTTTATCTCAAGAAAAAACAAACAAACAAACAAACAAAGCCCATAGCAGAATGAATTCCTTTATTCTATTTCAATGAAGTGGAATGTTTAGAGATTAAGAGAAAGCAACTACCCTGTCCAACCAGTATAGAATTATAGAATCGTTAAGGTTGGAAAAGACCTCCAAGTTTATGAAGTCCATCAAGACCAAATACCACCATACCCACTAAACCCTGTGAAAAAGTGCCACATCTGTTCACTTTTCTAACACTTCCAGGGATGGTGACCCCAACACTTCCCTGGGGAGCCTGTTCCAATGATTAACCACTCTTTCAGTGAAGAAATTGCATCATACATATGCATATAAATATATATATGTATATGTACATACACATATATATACATAATACTCAACATTCTGTTCCCTGAAAGGATGACAGTGACACTACTTTCAATAGTAAATAATCATTGGAACACTGCAGCAACATAAGCCCTCCACTTTAATAGTGCTACATATATCAAATACGTGTCTGATATCAAATAGATATCTGGTGTCAAATGACCTAGAGCAGAAAGGTTTCCAGTGTCATTCTTTGCTTGCTGTAGGAGTTATTTTGTTTTCCTGGCAGTAGAAGGAACTTCAGAGACCCAAAACATGTGGACAGAGGTCTAAAATTTGTGTCAGCAGTTCGACTTTCATTAAATACAGTTCTTCAGCAGGAGTGGTGAGGAAGCTTCATACTAATTTCTGTGGGGCTAAGATAAGATAAAATCAAAACTTCTCTGCATGGATTCCCCTTTGTCTTTTCCTACAACTATACTTATATAGAAAAGTAGGAGTTGTATCAGTCAAACAGTATTTCAGCATGTGGGAAGTACTCTTTCCTTCCTGGGAACAGACCACACTGCTAGTCCCTCCCAGCATGGACCACTGGGAAGCTCTTAGTGGTGGGAATACTGTAAGCCATTATGGATCTATCTCAACTGGTATTTCTTTAGTTCACCTAATAAAGATGAGAGTAAAAAACGTTTTTCATGGACATAGAGTTCCTTAGGTTTTTTTCTATTGAAGACATTTCTTTGTTATTTCATGTATATGATGCTAAAATACGTTCCCCTTTAGACAAGATGGTTTAGAGCAGGTGATGAGGGTGTTGTGATATTGAATGACATGGTCGTTTTGCTGAGATATTTGTAAATCTTGGCTGTTTAAACAGCAAAGATTTTAATATGATTTTTGAGTCATATGCCCTCATTAGTGTTGCTAATTAAAAAGTGATACTCATGTGAGATGTGTGAACAACGAAATAAACCCAAATATAGTGTATTTTATAAAAGGAATGTTTGGCAAACAAAAATAACAAATAAGGCCAGACCCTATTTAATCTCAGTCTTGTCTGATTGTCAACACATTGTCTGCTGTAAACAGTATTTGTGGAGAATTTTGAACTGTTTGCCGATCATCTACCCTGGTTTTGAAGATGCTTCTGGTTATGTGAAAGTATTTGCTGTGTAGCTTGAATTAGCTAATTTATTTTCATTGCCCATTGTCAATCTTCCAATAATTGCTTTTAGTTATTCACTGTTGCTGTATGTCATTAATAATGGAAATCTGCTGCCACTTATTCTAATGCTATGTGAAAGCATTATAACAATTTGAACAAGACTAAAATTAAGCTAGAAAAAATGGTAGGATTCTAAGGAAAATACATTTCTTAACAAAGGAAACTATTCTCTTGGCTTAAAGGATTAAAAAATTCTTGTCATCTGTAACTCATATATCATTTTTGCATTAAATTCTGTGCGGTTTCTGAAAATTTACAAAATCACTCCCAATATTTGCTGAAGGGCAGAGTTATCCTTAAATTAAGCTTTCAAGGGGGATTTCAGTACTTTTGTATGCTAACCACAGATAATGAAAATACAAACAGAGCAAATCACAGAGGAACAGTAGGTGGAACAAAGCTTTCCAAAATAGTCTATGCATGAGATATTGGTATGGAGGTTTCAGTTCTCCTTTTGTTTTAGGTTTTGCTCATGGCCCTGAAACGTGGTACTCAGACTCTGACTGACAGGTCTGGTGTTTGCAAGGTGCAGCAAGAGACTTGGAAATCAGCAGAGATAGAAAAGATACATAACAATTCAACTGGGTCAAAAAGAAGTCAGGAAGGAGAGGCAAAGTCCTAGAAGTCTTGTAGAACAGGTGGGAAATGGTTTCTTAGCAGGACAAATTAAGAGACAAAAGAGAAAAAAGAAAGCCTCAGAATTATAACCTGATGGATAATAACCATCTTAATTTGTTCACTTTTTTAATTTTACCTTTGCAAGACCTTCACAAATTTGTTACTGCCCTTTTTTTTTATTATTGTGCTTTTTCTCCTCTTTATCGTGACTTGGCTGCATTGTAGTTTTTCTCTTCTTAAGTGAACACAGTTAAAAAAAAAAAAAAAATGTTATCAATCTTTTTTAACTTGATTTCCAAAAATATCTACCTCTCTCCTTTTCTGTCTGTTCCCTGTCTTCTACAGAAGTTACTTCTATATTTCTCCTGTATATTATTCTCTAAACAACCTTCATGATCAATTTATCATGTCTAGCTCTATCATCATGCTCTCCAATGGAGTTAAGTAGATCTTGTCCTCAGTCCTTTACCAAGTCCCAGTGACTCAGCTTTTACCTATTTAGTTTGTTACTCCTTCTTCTACTTCAGAATATCCTCACAGAATTTTCCACATGCCAGACCTAGTTGTTCATCATTCTTTAATAGTCCATACTTTACTGAGCTTAAAAGTCCCGTTGACACTGGTACAGGTTGCCCAGAGAAGCTGTGGCTGCCCCATCCCTGGAAGTGTCCAAGGCCGGGTTGGATGGGGCTTGGAGCAACCTGGGCTAGTGGAAGGTGTCCCTGCCCATGGCAGGGTGGTTGGACCCATGTGATCTTTAAGGTCCTTTCCAACTCAAACCATTCTGTGATTCTATGATTCCATAATCATGAAACAAGTTCTTGGCTTAACAACAGCAAATAAATGCCAGAATTTTCACCAAAAAGAATGGATGGACATTTTAACAATTACAATTGTGGCAAAGGAAACATGAAAACAAAACCCAAAATGCTATCTTTTAATAGATAAAACAAGCAGTGTAACATCCCAAAGAGCATTGATGACTTTCCATTGTATTGAAATTGGAGCCTTCTTCCTGAAGTGTACTGTGTGTGGTTAAATCTTTAACACTGGCTTTCAGGGAGATGGGGCATATTCATAGATTACTGAACACATCAGACAGATGTCTGGCTTAGAGAGTTCTGAAGCTACAGATGGTTAAAGCCTAGGAAACAAATTGGAGGAAATATGATATTTTTGCCCTGGTTCTATGGCTCTTCCCTGGGCATCTGCTTTTCGACAGCTATCAGAGACAGCATGTGAAGAGAAATGGGGAGGTTCAGGCAGAGCTCTCTGATGTTCTTATGGTCTTAGTGGGACTCAGAATAATCTGACTGTGAATTAGACAAGCATTGCTTGTACCTTTGAACTGTGGAAGGATGGAATAGCACTCAGGGGGTACTTTAGACCTCCCTAATGGAGACATCTACATCTTGCCTTGAAGGAAACCGGCACATTCAGGCTTGATTCATTTGACCTACTTGAATGCTCTACTTTAGGTGACATCAGTTACAGCCTCAAGATACCTATTCCTCTCCATTGACCACGAAAGGAGCCCAGGAGCCAGATAATTTCAGAGATAGAGTTTTGCATTTCAGACATCAGCGTTATGTTAGATTAATTCTATCTGGAGTGCTTTTCCAAGGATTTTGAGGCATTTGAGTCATATTATGAGAGAAAGAAAAATAACTGCAAAACCGGTGAGTCATTGATTGCCCTGTCCCAAAAAGCCAGGATTCAACCCACAGATGAGACATGCTACAAAATGAGGCAAGACTGGCACTTAACAGCCATATAGACAGCAGGTCTAAATGCACATCAGTTTTACAGTGCAACGGCATTTTTCACAATGGCCAATGGGAGGTAGAAACAACATTACACTAACATGTTCTGCATTGCTCTAACTCCAAGAGTTACAAGGGTCATAACTTCAGACACTTCAAAATAGTGTATGATTGATGTATATGTATTGATGTACTGAATTGTGTTGCCCCATATAACTCAATTGTACAAAATGAATGAGATATGATATATCAGGACCAGCACAAACCAGTTGGCTCAGATCAGAAAGAAAGAGCAATTTCTTAGAGGCTGATCAAGCATCTCCATCTTCATATAACTCCATATTTGTATCTTAAAAATGGTCCCAAAGCAAGTGCCTTGAAAAGAGCAAAAGATAGGACAAGCTTAGATAGCACTCCCTTTGAGTGTTATCTCATTCTTCAGCAATTCATGGCCAATAAATTTCATGACTTGTGTTATCTACACATTAGGAAACCCCTAAGGATTTCTCCTCTGTGAACTTTCCCTTCCTTTTACTGAAGTCATATAAATTTTTAACTTCCAATTATCATCAGGTACTTAATAGAAGTGCCTGGATTCCCTTCTGAACTCCTCTTCTGAGAAAGGAGTTCTTCTAGATTGCAGTTCAGTACTACAATACAATACATGAGAGCATCTCAGAAAGGTAGGACTGTGTCTGTCCATGAGCTCTAGAAGAAGCCAGCATGACATGATTAGGTGTCATGGGTTTGGTTTGACTGTTATATGAGGTGAGACTCACAGTTTGTTGATACCTTTCCATTAATGACTTACCTTGAGCTCCCAATCTAGGCATCAAGAGCTTCCATCTCAAAAATAAGACAATTGCCGTGTGCACACAATTAATCAAGGAACGGTAATTTCTACTTTTTTGCCTGGTTCAGAAAGGTTGTGGTTTGGTAATTTATAATGGTTTATATGATTTAGGAAATATTTCTTCACAGAAAGTGTTCTCAAGCCTTGGAATAGTCTTCCCAGGGAGGTATTCAAGGAACACCTGGACTCAGTGCTCTGGTCCAGTTGACAAGGTGGGAATGGGTCACAGGTTCAACTTAATGATCTTGGAGCTCTTTTCCAATCTAAATGATTCTGTAACTCTGTGATCTGGAAATTTTTTCCAGTTATGTTTAAGACATCAAAATTCACCTTATTACACATACCAAACCTTACAGCACTGCTGTTCAACAAGGACAGATCCAATGCTGATTTCTTGTAGATAGTTTTAATGGCAATAAGTAACCAACGGAGACAAAGTGTGAGTACCACAGCACCCAACATCTAGGAACACCAGCCTTTCTGATCCTAACTCCTCTCCTGTCTTTTATATTCAGTTTCTCTTGCAGTCAGTCTTACCACATATTTATTCACTGGAGATAACTAGACATCTACACAACCTGATTCAAACTCATGTGAGAACCTGAATGGCTATGGAGACAATATTTCACTGCATGGAACTTGCAAACCTTGAATACATAAAGTGGAGAAGTCAAATACTTTTCCCATCATAATGGATCATATTTTCAAAAATTGTATATGTTGCAGAAAATAGAATAGAATAGAATAGAATAGAATAGAATAGAATAGAATAGAATAGAATAGAAATCATCATTTTAATTTAGAAATAACTAATTTATACAAACTGTAAAAGTCATATTTTAGACTCAAAGATAACTGAATTTTTGTTACAGGTAGGTAAGGAGGCAAAAAGACATGAAGGAAAGAAGGAAACAGTACTGCTTCAGCAAAATATTTTTGCAAAACCTAGCTGACATTCTTAACTATGGGATTCATGAGGAGTAGTAACGATTGAAGCCTTTCACCATAAATCTGTGATAAAAATTGAATAGCCCCTCCAGATTCACACCAAAGGCAAGTTGAGCCATCTGTTGTATAATCATCCAGGCTGAAATTGGGAAAGCCAAGGTAACTAATCCTGATGTTGGCCATACTGCTGGCTTTGGCTACAGAAACTACAATGTTCTGGCAGTGCAAGTCAGACAGGCCTGCACGGATCACTGGCCCTTTGGATAAAGGATCATATTCTCATTCATGGGAACAATTGTCTCCCAACCCCTGGACTTCATCTGGGCTGTTTATCATTAGGAGGACAATTTTGGTAGATACGTCTGTCAATCCAGCACCCTTTTGGCAGGGAATTTACCCTTCTCCTCTTAAAACTCTGAGTATGGAACATAATTTTATAGTCTCTGGATATGTGCCTATAAAAAAGGGAAGTATGTTTTTTTTAATTTGATTTGGATTTCAAACTATTCTATCTTTATGGATACACTTAAGAGTCACAAGGTCTATCTGTCTGTGTTCAAACTGAAAGAAGGGAAATTTAGGTTAGGTATATGAAATTCTTCCCTGTGAGGGTGATTGGGTACTGTCACAGGTTTCCCAGAGAAGCTCTGCTTGCCCCATCCCTGGAAGTGTTCAAGGCCAGGCTGGATGGGGCTTGGAGCAACCTGGGCTAGTGGAAGGTGTCCCTGCACATGGCAGGGGGTGGAATGAGATGATCTTTAAGGTTCCTTGCAACTCAAACAATTCTATGATTCTATGATTGTGTAACTCTGACTTTGAGATCACTGGAGACAGTTTGACCACATCCTTTTTAAAATACAGCGACAACACCTAAATTGTCTGCTGAGAATCATCTCTAGCCATGCTGACTCTTGACCATGCCTAGGAATTATTTCAGAAACTGCTTGCTGGATCAGGCCAGAATGATTCATTAATAATTAAGTAGTACAGATGACCAAGTTCCAGTGTTTAGGAACAAACCCTGGCTTTGTTTAATATGTTGGTACAGGTGCCAAGTAAAACCCAGCTAGGCCAAATAAAATAGTTTCCAGGGCATGAGGAAAAAATGAAAAAACAAGTATTTGTCTTTGTTCTTGTATATACAGAAACTAAACACAGTGTTCTCACACTCAGGGTATTTTCCCAGTGACAGCCTCCTAGCAAGAAGACCTGTAGGAAATAAGATGGAAAAGGTCATACATCATCACGCTTCCACCCTTGGATCACAAATTATTGGTTCCAACATTATTATTATTATTTGCCACTCCTACAGAGAGCAGAGAGAGGCCTTAGAAAGGTAAAAACTCCCTGTGAGAACTTCTGTATAGACATAAAATTAGTACAGCCCCTTCAATCAAAGGATTTGCAGTCAAGTATATGATTAGACTTTTTTCTTGATATGCAGAACTACTTTGCTCTTTTGTAACACCTCACTGCATTTTTTGTATCTTAAGAGCTTCAGGTCACCCTCCATGGGTCGAAGGCTGAGTGTAGGAGGAGGAGAGGGATAAATGGAAGGAACTTTATCTGCTTGGGCTTTATCAGTCATGTGAAGAGGGTTTCAGATGAATTTAGGTACCTCAGTGATATGCATCCTGTTTAAGGCAAGCTTCCAGCTTTCCTCTGCTCTTAGTGCAAAGGGCTAAGCACCTCCAGAATGTGAACCATCCCATGTTTTTCAGATACCTCTGTTAGGAAGGACCAAATAAGCTTTGGAGATGTCTAGCTCTCTCCACCGTTCTAAAGTTAAGCTAATTAATTTCCTTAGTTTACATCTTAAAATCCATTGCAGAGCACAAAGTGGCATTTGAGATGCCTTGCAGGGTGTAAGGCATCTGTCTGGGGCCAGCAGATGTAGCACAACTTGATTGCACACTCAGCTTTCTGGACTGGCAGCTGAAAATCAAGTGGGCAAAGACCTACTGTGCATTCAGTGCACCCAGGGGAGGGTAAAACTATTCCCATTCTTACAGTTAGGTATCATAAATTTCATCCTTGGTTTTACCCTCTGTGTTTTGATAGCAGCTGCAGGAAGCTTGTACCAGCCTGAACCACCCCACTGTTTTCAGTACCCTGTTAATTAAAATCCACACAGAAATAAATTGGACATTCAGAGAAGATTGTCACCAAATAGCACTTCATCATTCTGCATGTTAATTCCTCTCTGAAAAATGAGAATAATTGCTTTTCTTGACACTTTTTATTGTGAAGTCTTTGGGGTAGTGAAGATTTTTTTTTTTTATTCTGTATTTCTGTGCACAGCAGACACCTGATTTCACCTGGGACCTTGTAGCACTGCTGAGCAATATGCACTTAAAATAAAAAATGTCATGGATTCCTTAAACTCTGCAAGACCCTGCGGATCCCATATTGTACTGAAATTTCCCAGCCAAAAATTTTCAAACACGTTAAGAATAGGAATGTCTGGGAGAGATGGCTATTTTATTTATTTATTTATTACATTTTCCCCATAGAGCCACGATCACTTGAGATGTTGTGATTTTGCATCTTCAAAAAATATGAGGCTACCCTGTTTGCCATGCTATTGCACTTGATATGGACTGCCAGGCAATCATTGCATTAGGGAAAAAAAAAAAAAATTATATATAAATATCTCAAAGAAATAACCAGAGAAACTCATGATACTCTGGAAGTAAAAGTGCGATCCATCACCTGAGCCATGCCATTTCAGAAGGCTCATGCATTAAACATAATGGAAGGGAGTAGTACAGCTCCAGTTCAATATGTGACTTGTGAGCTATCACAGGGCTTCTGACTCAGTATTACTAAGAAATGTTCCCTGACTGTCACTGCAAAGGTATGAGAGGGAGATTCTCTAAGGACCAATTAATGGGAATGGAAGAAAATTCTGGTAGATTGGTTGCCAGTGGGAGAAAAGTGAGTGGAGAATGGTGAAGAATAATGTATGTTTGCAATTTACTTATTAGCCTTATGAAAAAAAAAAAAAAGAGCAACACATGCCAAATGAAATAACAAAAGATCTTAGCAGCATTTGTAAATACCATTTTAATTATTTAAGCTGAATGTGACTAGAAAGCTGCTGCTTTTTTGTTTTGTTTTTTTTTTTTTTTTAAGGGACACTGTTGCTAATCAACTCAACAGCCCTATTTTATGTCACAAAACCACAGTGTTCTGCCACAGAGGAAGCTCACTGTTGCAGTTCCTTAAAGCTTGTATCCTTTAATCACAGCTGAAATAATGGCATCTTAACTCTGGCAAGCTCATGTAGAGATTTATTTTTTTCCTGTTACCCTTTCTGCTCATTTGTTTGGGGTTTTTTCCACTTGTGTATCCATTGCTTTTATCTGAGACTCTCCAACCACAATACAAAGGCTCATTAATTAAGTCTCACAGTACTCTGCAAAGTAGGACTATGAGGTTAAAAACCACCCAGTGCTGTTCAGTTTGAAGGCAAAGTGTTTTGTGACTAATTATTGCACAAATTTGGTTGGTGCTGTACATGTTCTCTCCTGTTTCCATTGATGTGGTTGGTGTTGCACCTCTTGAAGGCTCAGAACCAATTTACTGTGAATCTTTGGCTGATGTGTTCTTTGTAATGGAAAAAAAGAGCTTTTATCTTCAAGCTTCTCTATTTTCAGGAATTAATCTAGCCCACCTGATTCTGACTGAGGAAGGTAAACTGTCAAAAAAAAAACCCAAAACCCTTTCACTTTGAAATGGCAACCCAAAGCCAAATTCTTCTTCCAGCTACACCTGTGTAAACCATTTTGTTCCCATTAGGCCTTGGGTCCTGATACAGTCAAGTATATAAGCATGATCTTAACTATATAATCTCATTTTTCAAGTCCAGAAGGATTCTAATTGTCATCTTATCTGGTGAATAGGATTGAAGGTTAAGAATTTTAATTAATTGCTCCTAAAATGTGGCTAATAGTCTAACAGAGTAATAAGCATGAGGCTTTATTTTGAATTTTGAAATGTAATTTTGACATGCTTTAGATATATTCTATTGTCACTATAGATGGGTTCACTCCTAGTCACAGTCACAGACAAAGCACAAAGTGAGACAGGTTTGGCATCTGCTCCCTGAGGAAACTACTTGCTTTTTTTGTTTCTGCAGCCTGCCAGGAGAATGGAAATAAAAAGGAGCAGATCTGCTGCAGCTTCCACCAGTTATGGTGTGACCCAGGAGATTGTTTTGGGCTCATTGTCAATATAAACTCCATTTGAGTTTCATACATTTCATACATTTGAGTTAATGTATGAAACCGGTGACTTACCAAGGTGAGAGACGAGGATAAACTCAGTTAAGAATTGCCACTTCCTTTAGTCTTGAGAGAACAATTTTGTTCACATACTAATAGATGTCACAGTGATTTGTGTTGTTTGGAATATCATGTTAAAAGTTATATAAAATCATTCTTTCCCACTTAGCCAGGAAAGAGTGCTGCATGAGGGTATGTGTGCATATATATATACATATATATATGTACATTATTTTTTCCACCTAGAAATTGCAGTCTCAAAGCACAATTAGGAGACAGGAGACACATCAGGGAAAATGCACATCTCTCAAATATTCACAAATGGTGTGAATTCTGCTCTTACTCTCAGAAACTTTTCCTTACAGAGAAGATCTTACAACAAAAACCACACTTAGCAATAAATTGAACATAGAATGAGACTTCTTTCAGTTTGGATCTAAGTAGTTACTAAAGTTCAAATTCATCTCGGAAGAGTTAATTAAAAAAATTTAAAAAAAAATAAAAACAATAGTAATAATAGTATTTGGTATTACTCCACCTAGGTATTTATATTCCTGTTTATATTCCTCTAAATACAATATTCCTTTGGATGTGAGTTCTATGATTACAAGCTCCAAAGAGGAAAAAATGGGTTTCTACAGCCCCTGTTGGTAAAAGTCTGTATGATTCTTAAATAATAGTTCCAATAAAAATAAAAAATAGAAAAGAGGTCTCATCTGGTAATAGATATATAAGCCTGGAGGCCACCATAGTATTACTGACATTGAAACCTAATATTTTAAGTCTTTTTCATTTTTCCCATTCTAAATTATGAAAATTCTTCCAGACAAGTATTTTTATCTTGATTTCAAGAGGTCAAAATTTTCAATCTAATAGAAGAGACAGAAAAAAGAAAAAAAAAAAAAGAAAAAAAAAAGACAAGAATTACTAAGTAGTTGCACAAAATACTAGAGATGAAGTAAAAGCTATTTTAAGCAAAATTTTCCTGGTACTGCACTCCTGGGACAGGTCTCCAAGGATAGAACAGTAATGATGGACCTGTACCCTAACTGGTTACCTCAGTGGGTTGCACTTCATGAATGGAGGCAGTTCATTTATGAGGTGAGGTCTGATGACCAGCAAAGGACCCCAACGGGTTGGAAAATTGTATAGTCACAATAAGGTTGGAAATGTCCATTCCAAAGATGAAGTTGAACCCTGATTTCCTAAATCCAAGTGCTTCTATTTAACCACAGAATCACTTGTTTTGCTTTCAGGTAGTGCAGTGACTGTTCAGCTACATTAGTGCTGCAAACCCAGGGCAAGGCAGAAGTGAGGCAGGACTGCTACAAAACACCCCTGAGTCCTTTAGTGGACTGAGTAATATCACAAATAAGAGAAACAATCAGTTCAGGCAGCTCTTTCTAAAGGTCTTTAGGTGCTTTATAAAAAAATCTAGTTGCCAACAAGGCGATTTCCCCACATTAATGAATCAAAGCCAAAAACTTGAGGAGAATTTCCCCTGAAAAAGAATATTAAATTAGTCCATTGAAATGGTGCCATAATCCATTTATTTGGTAAATGAAAAACAGTTGGCAGTCATCTGCAACAAGGAGGAACATGAAGTACCAACAAGCAGTGAAAAGAACAATTAGGAGCAGACGAAGTGGGGGAAAGTTTTGTATTTGCAGCTTCCAAAATATAAAATTGCCAACTTAGGATGGGATTCACCCCCTATAAACAGAGCTGTTTGAAAGTCAGATGCTTTGTTTCATCTAGGCAAGCACGTGGGATGTCTCTAAAGTTATTGCTAAGGCAGGGATCTTCAGGGGCCAACTCACCCACGTCTAAACAGATGCTCAAGGTAGATGAGAAGCTGAAAAGAGCCATTCACGGTGGAAAAACATGGTGTAAAACTTCAGGGTTGTATGGAGCAGACCAAGTGGAAGGTTTTCTAGCTGCTTTAACCACCAAAAACACGTTCTAGAAAATTGCTGAAAAGGATTCAACCAGGGAGAAAACACAAGAAGGAGTAGTCAAGAGACTGGCCCTGATGGTGTTCAAGACAACTCCTGTCTGTCACTTGCAGCTAAACTCAGCTGACTGATAATAAACCAAAAAACATTCTGCTTTTTGGCACAGAAGTTGTCAAGCATCACTAAAGATCAAGCCTGTGGGAATCTGACCAAGCAAATTATTTCCTTTGGGGGATTCGCTTGAGGGCTGAGGATCTGAAGAAATGCTGAAGGGATATGAGTTACATATCAATATTCATTGAAACAGATGAGCAGTGTAAGTTTTTCTTGGGGCAGCCAAAAGTTACAGATGAGCTGCCCATGGGCTTGAGATGAACCACCAGACATATAAATCCTCTGATGATTTATATTCACTAAAATTCCAGCTTCTCCAACCTGGTAGAGAAATTGGATAAGCAAGGAAAAGAAACCACAGATTTAGCATTTTCCTTTTTATGTATAGCCACTTTTCTCTCAGAAGCATCAGTATCACAGAATCACAGAATGGTTTGGGCTGGAATATCTTCCTAAATAACAGAGCTCCCCCAGCATGGGAACTAAGATATTTGTGGCATTATTAGAGTATTTTACACACATACATGCAGGCACACACACACACATTCACAAATATCTTTGACAAAAATCCATAAACCCTAATTTTTCCACATCTCAAGATGCCCCCCACCCATACCTTCATTTGAAGGTTCAGCCATACAATAAAGAAGGTACTAGATCACAGGTCTGTATTCAGGCCAAAAGAGCAGAAAAGGTGGGGTTGGTTTTCTTTCTAAGATAACACCTGTATGGGAGAAGACACAACAGCCCCTGTGTCTTGTTTCATTTGTTAACTCCGAAGGATTAAATCCAACTGACTGCTTCACTTATTCCTGCCTGACATCCAGATGTCAGGTACAGGGGTTGTCTGTGCCTGGAGATATCATACACTCCTCTGTCCTGTCAGACCCCAGATACACAGGATAGCTGATCGTAGCAGAGGATGTTCCTGTCTCATTGTCTCTTCTTCGCTGCAAGCACTTGTCCTTTCTTATTCCTTCAGCTCTTGGGGGAAGGGAAAGTTCTTTATTATAGATATAGCATGACCTAGAGATGTACTCAGTGCTTGTGGGCATCTGCAGTGTGGTTCCAAGTTGGTAAGACAGGATTGCCAGAGTCTGATAACCCAAAAAAACTCATTTAGTAGAGAGCAAGCAATGCAAGGAGACTGGTTGTTGCCTTCCAAAAATAAGATCTCAGATTGTTTTGAAAGCAAAAGAAAAAAAAAAAAAAAAAAAGAGAGAAGACAGGGAGAAGAAATTTTGAATGTGAAACCAATGGCAGTAAAAGGAAAGGTCAGACATGGCATCTCTGAAATAAATTCCTGCTGTCTTTGATAGGTTTGTGAAAGGAAGAAAAGGTTGCACAGCTTCACCTTGTCCATGTGAGGGAACTAACCATGGAACCAAATGTTGTAGAATTCTTGGCTGTAGTATGAGTGGCTGGATGAGACAGGATGATGATGTGCAGGCACCATAGGAATCTGGTGAACTCTGGGAGCGTGCTTAGTATCCTGAATATTGTAAAAGTGATATCACTGCCATCCTATGCATTCTGGATTCCACCTGGAAGCTGAGAGGGGACATGAAACTTGAGGACACAGGGTAGAGACAGACAGACACTGTGGGAAAAGACATCTCTAAGGTGATGAACTGAAATAATGGTTTTAGTTGGGGGTGGTTTCTGTTGGGTTATTTGGTTCTTGTTTGTTGGGGTTTTTTTTCAGAAAGCAGACAACAAAAATTTCAAGAAGATAAAGTTCCAAGCAGGTATGGAAGAAGTCATTTAGGAAATTGAGGAGCTTTAAAAATTTAAATCTGATAGTTAAAGTGATAATAAATTCTCCAAATATTGAAGGAAGAGGGTAGGGAATGGTAGGCAGCATGAACTGGAAAAAGAAATTGAACTACCCAGACCTTTCCTAGGCAGATATATGTGAAATATGAGTGTGAACACCAGTCTACCTTGACATGATTTTCAGAGGTGTTGGGATACTTTAAACTGGAGCAAGGTTAGTTGAAGGCAGATATGAGGTGTTGGTTTCAAAGCTAATAGGATTTCATAGTCTTTTAAATATAAAAATGTTGAGATTTTGACCTCTGTGTCTTTTAGATCACTCCAAAACTTTAAGCTTGTTCCTCTTCATATAATGGATAGATCCAGTATTTTCCACCTATTTAGAACTGCTTAGCTTTCGTATTATGAATCCTTGTTAATGAATATGGCCTGAGGCTTAATGGGGGCTTGAAACCCAATATGAAGTGACCACCCTACTTGTAAGGGAAAGGAAACCACCAGTATGAGACAGCATAGTTCCTAAGACTATAAATATTATTTTTTTAATAGCAAATGGAATCAGATTCAACCTGCTTAATTTAAGTCCCATAATCAGAGGAATTGATACAATATATTCATTAGGCTCTCAATCATCAATGGAAAGATTCAGCAGCTCCAAAAGGTGTTTCAGCAGAACTTAAAATCGGTGCCCAAGTGAACAGGGTCAAAAGCCTTCAGTCCATTTCCATTGACTAGAACCTAGATAGCTATTTGAAGATATTCAATATTAGATTGCGTTATTTTAATTGGCTTTTTGCCATGAGATGGAGTCATAATCATAACATTAAAGCTATCCACATTATCTGATTAACAACCAACTTTGTCTCTTATGTATGACTACCCTATCAACCTTAGTCAAAGAGAAGAGGCAAAATAATTTGATGGACAAAAAATAAGCCTCAGAGAAGTGTCTAGGTATTCATTTGGCTGTTCTCAGAATAAATCAGTTGTCAATAACATATGACATATATTATTACTATTTCCTCTATAATCCATGATAACAGTGATGTTCAGATAGAGAAGTGTTATACTACATTGTCATTCCATAAGCTTGTCCAAAGTTTTCCAGTAGTATATTCAATAAATTATTTGACTGAACTATTATCTTTCTACATAAAAACTACCTTCTTCTACCCTAACCCCAGCCAAAATTCTGGATTCAGAATGTCTCTCTTTTTGTGCCTCCAAGAAGTGTTGAGGGTGAATCTCAGACAGAATGGTGATGAATGCAGTATTAAATGCCAGGTCAAATCCTCAGCTGAGTAAATTGGTGTAATTTCATTGAAGTTAGTGATGCTTTGCTGCCAGAGTCTGAATCAAAGCTTTTGGGAATATTTTCATTGACTTCCCTGGGTTCTGGCACAGCTAAAGATCTGACCCTTCAAGAGAGAATTGACAAGATAAACAAGGTTGGCAGTTGTGGGAAATGTCAGAGGGTTTTCTTGCTATGGGAGCTGTGGTCAAATATATGTCAGAAGAATTAGTCCCAGTTCGAAGGTGAGACTAGACCAATATAAAGAAGTATGAAGGTGTGAATTTTAATGGTAACAAATGAATCCTTCTATCAAAAACAAATGAAAACAAAATACTTAGATAGGAAAATACGAGCTTTGTCTACTTCTCATTTCTTATGTACACATTCATTTTGCAAACCTCTGTAAATCCTATTGAAACAAAAGTGTGTTTACAATGTTACATATTCCATAAAACATGTTTGCTACTCAGCAATCTGCTTGCTTCTCTTAAAATGTATTTTTGTGACAAACAATCATTAAACCTCACAACTGCCGTGTGCAGATAAATGAAACCAGTGCAGATATTACCATTTGGTTGACACATTTGTTTTGACATTGTAAAAAAGCGTTGAGGGTTTTTATTTTTTTTTTTATAAAAACTCTTCCTTTTTTTCTCAGAAACAATAATATGTTCCTGCAAATGCTGCAAAAGATCAAAAGCTGTTCAGATCATATTTACAGTACTAAAAGCACAATGAATGCCCCTGTAAATGACATGTAAATTACTGAGCGATGATTCAACTTCAGTCAGCTTTGCAGTTGAATTGAAGGACCTTAATTCCACTTTAGCTTAGAAATCTGATTATTCTACTGCTTGTAAGAAATCAGCTTTAATCCTCTTTTAAATGTCATTCAACAGGTTCTTTCTGCACAAAAGATGTAAATTAATTTTCCCTTACAATATCTTTTCAAATTCATTTTCCTTCCACAGGACATTCTTAGAAATAATTTAAACCTGAGTTATCAAACCAATAACTCTCCTATTCTACATCTGTTCAAGAGTAATTGTCAGGTTGCTCTTCTTGGCTTTGTGACAGCACAGTTCCATCACTCTTCTCTTTATTCCTACTGATGGAAATGAGACCTGAATTCGGCTCCACAATAACATTTGCAGTTGAATATATATTTAAGAAAACAAAATAATTATTTTCATTCACTGTTAAATCCCTAAATAAGTCATGTTCACACAAAATTGAACACTTGAACATTCTTTCTTTATCACTTTGTTTCATTCCTTCAGTTTTCTGCATTCGTGGAGTCCTCTATGCTACACTGAGATGTTTCTAAATTAAGGACTGTCTTTTTGGCACTTAGCAGTACAGTAGGTCCTAGTTCCTGATTAAAGATATCCTTATCACTGGCAAATGATAATGTTATTTTCTGTTCATGAAGAAAACTAAGTGCTAAAAATCACAGACTGGCTGAGCCACATGTCCAGTGGGTGTAAAATCAACACATGTCCTTTGAGAGTTGTGCTGCTTTACACCAATGGTATAACTGGTACCCCAGGTTAGAGTGTTGTTATTTAAGAGAAATGTCCTAGATGATCCACTTATGGGAAAAAATGCAACTCCACAGACCATGTGGCATTTAAACACTTGTTCCTCCCATTCCTCATTAGAGCATTTGCTCTCCTGGTGGCTAAAAGAAATAAAACTGAGTTCTTGTTGAACCTCATGAGTTCCCTGCGGGCCGCTCTTCAAGTTTGTCCAGGTCCCTCTGGATGGCATCCCACCCTTCAGGAGTGTCAACTGCACCATTCAGCTTGGTGTCATTGTCAAACTTGCTGTGGGTGCATTTGATCTTTCTGTCTATGTCATTGATGAAGGTATTAAATAACACTGGTCCTAATATGGACCCCGAGGGGCACCACTGTCACTTATGTCCATTGGGACTATGAGTCATTCTACCTTCTGGATGAGATCATCTAACCAATTCCTCATCCACTGAACAGTCCATCCATCAAACCTGTATATCTCCAATTTAAAGAAGGGTGTTGTGGAGGTCCATGTCAGAGTTCTTACAGGAGTCCAGGTAGGTGGTGTTGAGGTCCTTCAGCCAGTCTGTCAGCTGTGTCAACTTCCTAAAGGAACAACCCTTAATTCCTTTGAGGTATTTCCCTATTGACTCCTATTCCCTGGCTCATATCTGTAAGACCTATGTGCTGCAGTGTAGCCAGCACATCTCAGAGCAACAAACTGAGGGCCCTCAATAGGACCTCATCCTTCTAACTTTGGCCTGTCATCTCACAGCTTGTCACAAGCAAAGCTGAGATTATCCTCTTTCCCCCTTCACATTTAGTTTAAGTAACCATACTTATCATGCAGTATTTCAGTTACCAACATAGACCAGCCAAGAAAGTCCAAAACTTTCATTGGTCTCCTCATTTCACCTTTTTGAACCAGGAAGTGTCCTTATTTGCCAATCAGAGCATAAGATTCGTGGTTTTTACATGGACCTACAGGGAGGCTGTTGCACATCAAAGTCTCTCAGAAAAAGTCAAAGTGGAGCAAATCTTTAGACAAGTCCTCATGATTCAAAGTTTGATCCTATACTTTGCACTTTTCTTTGCCCAAAAAAAATGCAAAACTTACACTTTTTGTGTTTTGAGTGTGACCTCAAGCTAGTCAAGGTTCCCATTCTCTCAAGTAACATACAGTCACTCAGCAAGACTCAGTCTTCACCTTGAGGAGTTAATATAGCAAATAATAAGACGTAAAAATAAAAGAAGGAACAGTTATACCACATTTGCAAAATATGAGGAACACAGCAATGACTTGGTAGGTGATTTGTCTAAGGTGACACAGAAGGTAAACAGAAGATGCAAGGAGTGATCTTTCACATACAGTCAAAAACCTTTCCCAACTCCTACCCCAATCATCCACTGTCCCCTAATCACTGCCAGTGCCTCCTGTATCACATATTGCAGCACACATCACAGTGGACTGGAAAATTCTCCCCTTGGTCTGTCAAGCATAAACTTAGAAAATGTTCCTGTGACATGGTTATAAAGACTTTGAAAGCATTAAAGAGTCTGTCTGCTAAGGATGTGGTAAGGTCACAACACCAGCAGCTGCTGCTGAAGGAGAGACATTTTTCTGCATGGCTGACAACAAGCAACATCCACCTATGCTGTGTAACAGGTGTAAAAGACTTGCACTGACATTTCTCCTCCTAAAGTCCAGGGGCACCACTTGAAAATATAATCTAGCAGAAGCTGATAAAATTCAGTGACATAAATCATGATTAGTGTGACAATCCAGCCTGCAGGATAACAATAAATAATGCAAAGAAGATGCAAATGCATTGCATTTTAGCACGCAGTGACACAATCTTATTGAAAATACCTGCACAGACTTGAGACTGAAAGGAGGTTTCTTACATGGCAGAAGTTTTCACATTTTAAATGACTGTGTATAAGCATTATTAGCCAAGCCTATCTCTGGCCTCATGCTTTCAGTTTGATATGATGTGACCCGAATTTCTGCCCTAATGTAACTCTCTTATCTAGTCCTCATCCAAGCAGTCTCATGGGCAGCTGCGTTTATGCTTTGAATACAAGAAACCATTCTCTGCTTTTGAGCGGGAAAAAAAGCACAACAAGGCACAAAGACTCACACAGCAAAAATGCTCTTTATGTCAAGGGCAGGGTGATATTCAGACACTCCCAAAAATTAAATTAAGCTGAGAGGTCTAGAAGGTATAAAACACCCTAAACCATGTGGAGTTGTTCCACAAATAAAGAAATATGCATATTAAATTGTAAGAGGCAAAAATTTATCTTCCAAGTCACTGTGTTGGGAATGGTATTCCTTGTGCTTCTTACATCATTCAGGAATACAGAAAGTCTTCTGGCCAACTCCCAGGAATGCTCCTCTTCCAGAGTTTGAAAGGAGAATGATTTGGCAATTCATAGAAAGGATGTTCTCTCCAAAACAGATGAGTGCCTGATTTGATGAGTCTTACTCAGGCTTCACCCAATACCTCACTGCTGTAGAACACTGTGTTGTTTAGCTCAGATGGATAACATCTGAAATTAAATCTCAGCACTGAAATTATATTCCAAATATACAGGTAGATACATTTGTACTTTGGAGGTGGGGAGGGTGCACTGCAGTTTTTGTTCTGTATCTCTATTCACAGCCATTGACACTATTTGTATTACATTTACATTTTGTGTTGCTGTTTCTGGAGATTGCCTGATATAGGATGGTGGCCACAAGGAAACACCATGAGATTAGGTCGTGCCCTGTTGAAGCCAATGCAGACCTTCTAGTGAGACTAATCCTACTAGTGATAACTCCACTGATAAAAAAGAAAATGGTTGGTTATGAGTCATTCTGCTGTTCTGGCACTGCAAAGCACACAAAGAACTTGATGATGGAACTTGTCTCAATCCCTTCTTGCCTTTCTATGAAAGATCCAGGACTTCTTGGAAATACTAAATGTATATCACTCCACTGAGATTTTTTTTGTTATGAAGTTAGCAGAAATTTATAACAATACACTCATTCACTTAAACAGGACAGAATCTTTATCCTTAATTCTTTCGGTTTGCACATTTTTTTCCTCTCTCTTTCTCTCTCTCTTTTTTTTTTTTTCCACCTAAACATCCTGGAATATGAACAAGGTAACTCTTGATTTGAAAAGCAAACAATTTCAGTGGCATCTTATTACTTGAGGTCTTTTTGATAGGATATAGCTACAGGGAGGCTATAGAAGGAATGTTGGTGCAGAAAACTCTACAACTTGAGCCAAGCTTTATGGCCTAACAATTCATTCTCTGCCATTGGTCACAAAAAGAGCTGAGTGTCACATGAGGATGTCCTCCTGCACATCTGTTGTCCTCCACATTGAAAAATTCATGGTAAAGCATTTCTGTGCAGCCTTCATTAGATTTATTGCTCTGGTCTTCATTAAGACAACTTCTTCTGGAGCCTTGCTCAAATTTTTAGCTGCTACACTGAGAGAGGAATTACAAAGGAGATGCACACTTGTTGCATAGGGAAGCTGAGGCTAAAAAAGGAGATTGCTTTAAACAAAGTCACATCTCCCATGTCCCAAGACCTGTGCAATCTACTAAGTTATTCTGTTTTTCTGAAACAACAACTCTTTACCCCTCCATCATCACAATCAGGAATAAGCAACAGGCAATGGGAAGGAATGCCATGCTCCAATTCATGCTGTTTTGTTTTGTTTTACCTTAAAAGTCTCTTTGATATTTTTATACCATCAGACAGCAGCCAGCTTTTTTTTTTTTTTTTTTTTTTGGTTTTTTTTTTTATTTTTTTAGCTTCTTCCCTCTGGACAAGTAGGATATTAATATTATCCCTGTAACAAGCAGCAGAAGGAATAAAACATCTAGGTAAATACTGCAAGTGAGATTAAAACTCTCTAGCTTTCTGGTGTAACCCTGTGACATAGCGTTTCTAGTGAATTAAGCCAAATGTACAAGTATTTAACGACTAATCCTTTTAAGTATTTTAATGCCCCAATGAAGATTTCTTATAGGGAGAGGCAAAGCATATGTGGTTTCCGTTAGAGTCTGCCTGCAGGCAGAGGATTGAGCAGATTGGCTTTTTTTTTTTTTTTTTTTTTTTTTTGTGTCCCCCCACCACCACCACCTCTTTTAATTAATTAATATTTCCCTGCTTTTGTTTTTTTTGGTGGGGTTTTTTTGGCGGGCGGGTGCTGAATGGACAGCTCCCGCCGGCGGGGCTGGAGGGGGGACTCACCCCGCAGCCGGGGGAGGGAAAGGGGAAGGGGGGGCACATCGCAGGCTGCTTCTGGCTGCAAGAAAGAAGAGGGATACTAAACAGGCTTTCTTCCTCCCCTGGGTTACTACAAACAACTAACCTGGCTCAGGGGGGCTCTTTGAAGACAATAAAGAAAAGTAGGTTTTCATTTTAGAAGCCCATCCTGCAGGGCAGTAGGTGTTAAGGTGATGATAGGGTTCCATAAATGCATCTAAAAAATATAAGTATAAAAATACACACACATATTTATATAGATTCAGACTAAATATAACTATGATTTTTTATATGATGAGGGGGGTGAAACACTGGCACAGGTTGCCCAGAGAGGTGGTGGATGCCCCATCCCTGGAAACATTCAACATCAGCTTGGACAGGGCTGTGAGCAACCTGATCTAGTTGGAGATATTCCTACTCTTTGCAGAGGGGTTGAACTAGATGATATTTAAGGGGTCCCTCCAATCCAAACTGTTATATTATAATATTATATATAGCTTCTTTTTGTGTATAGAACTTCCTAGCCATAGGAAATAATATTTTCTTCTCTGTTAACAGCCAGGCCAGTGTCATGCACTGCAGGGCAAAAAATCAATGCTCATCACTATAAACAAAATTGATCTTCTGTTTAAGCTAATCTTTAAAGGTTGCAAATTTAGGGTCAGGGTTAAGGTCATATGGAAAACCAAATGTTCATATTTTCAGTTCAGGGAAATATCTCCTCTTTCCATGCACTTCTGGATGCGCTATAACCAAAACAGGGGTTTGGGTGGGATATGTAAGTCTAAACTGATCACTTGTGTCTCTGCAGGCAGATGGGATTGGTAACAACACCTCAGCATTTCCCAGGGATGTGGCAAGGAATTGCACATGCATAAGGAGTGTGTTTCTATATTTTACAATAGTAGACCAGAGTTTCAGCTGATTCACATGGGAGGTGAATTAATTACTGTGTTGAATTCTCAAAAATTAAGATATAAAATAGATGTGAAAATTACTGTAAAGTCTCTCTCACTATTATATATACATAAAAGTGCATGATATATCTGTATGATGGATATATGTGTGACGTATGTTTACAGGGAGGAAGAGTTAACATCTTTATTATTATCATAGATTTGTTTCATTAAGAAAATAGAAAAATGTACAAAAGCATTGTTATAAATAGCAATTTTCAGTCTTTTTGTGATAAATAATATATTCATTTGACCATCATTTAACACATGGCTGGTGTCCCTTGCCCCTAAAACATACAAACCAAGGGTATATCCTGGTCTTTGCTAATCTCTATACCAGTTTCTGTTTCTCTCCTGAATGAATGTTGTTTACTGGTGCTAAATGCACTTCCTTGCAATTTTTTTTGGTAACTCTAGAAATAAAGTTAAACATTTGTTTCAGCACTTTGCTGATGGGGTCAGAAAGCTATAGCCCATTGTCTTTAACTGCTGAAAACATTGTACTTCAATTGCAGACATTTTATTGTACAATCAAAAACTGGTGATTGTCCATGTTTCGTTCACTGCGCTGCAAATAATCATTTCAGAACAGCCAGACGGTACAAATTGAGGGGAATTACTGCTGAAAATCACACTTTAACTCACAGTTTAGAAACTGAATAATTAGGTTGTTCACAGAGCTACTACATATATGTACATATATATGATGGTATTGCTATACAGGCAGGAGGGCAGGAAGGAAGGAATTCAGAAGGAAGGAATTTGGAAGGAATTGGAAGGAATTCGGAAGGAAGGAATTTGGAAGGAATTCATAAGGAATTCAGAAGGAAGGAATTTGGAAGGAATTCGTAAGGAATTCAGAAGGAATTCAGAAGGAATTCAGAAGGAAGGAAGAAATTTGGAAGGAAGGAATTAAGAAGGAAGGAATTCGGAAGGAACTCGGGAGGAATTCAGAAGGAATTGGGAAGGAATTCGGAATTCAGAATTCAGAATTCGGAAGGAATTCGGAAGGAATTTGGAAGGAAGGAATTTGGAAGAAAGGAAGGAAGGAATTTGGAAGGAAGGAAGGAAGGAAGGAAGGAAGGAAGGAAGGAAGGAAGGAAGGAAGGAAGGAA
>JAWWTY010000106.1:111966991-112030773 GCA_035222235.1 Margarornis squamiger
TGAGCAGAAGTTTGAGCGGGCGCTGCCGGGACACCGAGCGCTCCGCCGGGCCGGGAGGGAGCGGAGCCTCCGCTCCTGGCACCAGCCAGACCTTTGGGAGAAGTTTGGTGGAGGGATAAGGCTGGGTTTTGGGAGCTTTTTATTGTTTGTTTGCCTGGTAGTTTGTTTTATTTCGTTTCAGTTTTTCGGTGGCGTTTTGTTTGTTTGAGGGTTGGGTCTTATTTTTTTGGTCGTTTGTTTGTTTGTTTATTTGTTTTCCCTGTTGATCTGCAAAGGAATATTTTTTTGCTGTGCACAGAGGGGTGATGGAAAGCCCCTAGGTAGGGATCTCATCCGCTTTGGGGCTCTGTGCTCCTCCACTCTCCTGCTGGGGTAGAAGTTGTGTATTATATCTTTTCTGTCTCACTTTGCTCTGTTTCAAGCTGTGAGGTGTCATGATCCGCACAGTGCCAGCTTGGCCTGCCTCAGCAGAGTTTTTGGAGCCCCATACACAAGGGATATACCACACAGAGCTGCCCTTGGTATCCCACAAACTCAGGCACACACACAGGGAGCAAAGTGAGTAGAAGCACATGACAAGTGAACACACAACACACACATACGAGACACACACAGGCAGCCAGTGCCTCCTGAGAGAAGCACAGCTCCCACTGCCCCACGCAGAGCCCACTCGTGAGACACCACGGGCAGAGCCTCAAACCTTTACCACACCTTCACACACAGAACCCACACCGCAGACAGGCTGCCCAAGCCTTCGTCCTGCAGGAACCAGCACAGGTTCCTGGACACTGTCCAGCAGTGCTCAGCAATTTTCTGAGGCTACTGATGCAGAGAGGGCCACGAGAGGCATTGGAAAGAGCTGATTAGTTCTTATAGTTTGTGTGTAGAAAAGGAGAATGAAGCAGATTTCTTTTCTTCTGGCGCTGGTTTGGAGCTCATCCTTTAGCCCAGGACCTGTAGAAGTTCTCCTCTATCAGTACTGATACATCTCAATAATGGAGGGCTGGTTCTGGGTGTGTGAGATTTTCTTGCATGTTCATACAATCTTTAAAGTTGGGTTCCTGTAACTATCCTCCCTGTTTGTATTATTCTGCTTTCCACCTTGCTTCTCCCAAACTACTTTTTATACATTGTTTAAACTTAAAATCTTTACTAGTCTTAACATCCTTGAAAACACAACGTATGTAAGAGTCTGCTCTTAAAAACTGCTGACAATATCTTTTGGTTTCTATTCAGCAAAACCCCCATATTTTGTGCATGCAGGAGTGTCTTTGTTTTCTTGGCATGAATATTGTAGTAAGGGACATCTTAGAATTGTTTCTGTTCATGGAACAAACTGGTTTATGCAACTACTTACACGATGCAAAGTTTGTTAACTCAAATAAAGCCAAGAACAACTCAGGACAAAAAAGGAGTAGTTGATATTTTTCCTGACAAATGTAGATGAGTTTTAGAATTTTGAATATTTAGCTCCTGATGTTGACTGGGTCATGAGTGGATAATTTGGAGAAAAAATTTAATTGCTTGTAGACTTTTGGGATCTGAACATGAGATTAAATAGTACTGATCAACTCCGTACTGTTAACTGCCTGCTTAGATTTGTCACATAGTAGGAAAAAGTGCTAAGGAGAGGCAAACTCTAATGTCTTAATTTTGTAAGAAATTGACAGAGTTTCAGAACAGGGCAGAAAATATACTATAAACTGGAGATTCTCACAAACAACACCTGTAGATATAAATAATAGACTAATAAAAAGCATAACATTCTATTAATATTTTATATAAGATTAATCTGTCAGCATTCAGCCGTGCTTATACTTAATAATGTACACCAGTACACAGATGTGTATATCCTGAAAAACAAAATAAGCACTATTTCTGCACTGTTGTCACCAGTATATTATGATGTTTCCTTACATAATTGCATGATATTTACAGGTGAATATCTTCGAGAAAAGGATTACTATTGGTTGAATATAAAAGACTCATCATATTATGCCTGTTACAATTAACAAATAAGAAATGACCTTGCAGAGGGTAAGGTTGTGTGTATCTGTACAAAATTATAGACACACATTTTACAAAATACTTGCATAAAGTGGAAAAACCATCTAGTGACATCAGCTGATATTTTTCTCCCTCATTCTTAATAAACCAAAAACATACTTATGAAAAGCATAAAACTATGCCAGAATATGAGTTTTATCAATGAAAGGATGAACAGATGTTTAACTCTGAAGGCATCAGGGAGCCTTACATTTAAGCAGGTGCCCAAGTGCACAACTAAATTGGAATAAATCACCTCACTCCAGCCACCCTATTGTCCTCTTCATCTACACAAAGGGAACCTGCAACCAAAACAGCCCAAGCTCTCCTTGATTCGTGGGTTATTGGGATTTTCATTGTGTTGACAAGACTGTTGGGTCTGTTGTTCTCGCTGCTGTCATCTACACAACCCATCACCAGCTCGTGTTGGCATTTTGTACTGACATGTGCTATTTGATGGGGAGACGGGAATAAGGAAGGGAAAATCCTCTCCCAATGTTTACTTTGACTACCTTTCTCATAGTATCACATAGTCTAACTTTTGCTTATTCTAGGCTTGGGAAACAAAGCCAAAGTGCAGTGCACATGAAGGAGTTTGTTGTGCTGAGCATGACACAGTCAGAGGGAAAAAGATTTGGCCCCAAAAAGTAAGCCAGAAAAAAAATAACTTGGCATTTTGTTATTCCATTTTCTCAGATCACTTAAAAATAATAATAAATTAGAATCACAGAATATTTGGGGTTGGAAGGGACCTTTAAATGTCAGCTAGTCCAATGCCTTACATTAAACAGAAACATTTTCAGCTAGATCAGGTTATAGATGATCTCCTAGGGTGATTTAGTTATTCAGTATATGGCAGTTTGGGGCCCTTGGTCTTTCGCCCTGATGTGGTTGGCTGCACAAAGCGTATCTCTTTGTCACCCATCCTTTTCCTTGAGACCAATTGTATTTGTTGAAATCAACATGAAGATGAAGGACTAGTGGGTAAAACTCTGTCACGAAGAAAAAGTTAATTGAATAGATTTGGATGAAAGAGGAGCCTAGAAGGGTTTGTGTGCCTGAAAGCCTCCCTTCTTTCTTTTTTCTCCCCTAATCTATCAGCTGCAATATAAAATATATTCTCCCTTCACATAAATCTTGTCTTGCCTCTGTTTTCAGACCTCTGTGGCTGTAAGAGAACAATCATCACCATTTACAGTCATCTCTAACGCAGTATCTTATGGCAACAGATGAAGTCAGACCAGACCATGTAATCACTTCCCTATGGGAATAAACAGTTGTCCTAAAAAGAGTCTTCTTAACATTCACAGGCTATTTCACGTGGTACTCAGAGCACGAAATTGCCGAGGCAACCTCCTGGATGATCTCACCAGTTATCTCTCTGTCTGCCTGCTCTCATTTTCTTTCTCCCAGCTTTGCCATAGAATCAATGCTGTGGGTAACCAGTCAGAGAGGGGTAGCCACAGTTTTCCCTTCTCCATGTACACTGTTGGGCAGTTACTTTGCTGTTTGTGGCGTGTGGGGGCTCTTTATTTGATGAGCTGACTCTTATGAGCTGGATCTTATGCATCCTGGCACTAGAAGTTAGTCTGCAAAGATTTTCAAAGCCAGTGAAAGCTGCCAAGAGGAATAGGGATCTCCAGGTTGAACTGCTAGACTCACAAAAGGCATTATTTCCATTCTATTTTTGAGGGCACTTTCTTCTGCTTCTTTGGCTTGTGTCTGATAGCATTCCAGCACTCAGATACCCTGTTAGGACAAGACTAGCTCAAAAATTAAATGAAGATTGATTTTCCCAACACCTACAGTGGCATCGCATTGATGGGGAAAAAACTGGTTGTTGCCACTGCAGTTCAGCGCAACTTAAAACATGTCTTGTCATCTTCATGTTGAGCTGCACTGCTTCAGAAAATCATTTATCCACTCTAACACATGGTCAGAATACAGAGGAAGGAATACACTTAAACATGTGTGTTTAGCAAGAAACCTAATCCCTCATCTGCTCGTGTAGTTTCCCTTCTCCTTTCCTTTTTCTTTCCAGCAGCCCTTCATGCCTTTTTCTTTTTACCATGTGGTGAAAAGGCCTGGACTTCATTCATCTTCTCTCCAAGGTGGTGTTTGTGGTGGGAGATTCGTGCCTTCAGAAATTCACACAATTTATGACAAAGACAGAGCTTCGTCTAGAAAGCACCACACCACTCTCTGTTGCTGTGTCAATGAATAATTAATACAGCGAATTAATTATATACAATATATTTTGCCTTCTTGTAATTTGCAACTTGTTCTCCATGTTTTTGGAAAGCAAATTACTTAGACGTGTTGTTTTCTTTTACTTTTAACCCCTACCTGGCTTACCTGGAATTACTTTGTTTGAGATCACCTTGCTTCAGCATGATTTTTTAAAATATTTTAGACTGTGAGCAACTTTCTACTAAAAAGTAATGAGAGGTGTTCCAGTAAATTTTAGGTAAGACAGAAGCAGCTTCAGGGTAACAGGTTTTTGGATTAAGGGAACAATTATTTATCTGGCATAAGGGGTGCACATACTGGCTTAACCTGGCAAGAAGATAAACTTTAATATGACACTGATTTCAGTACAGTCTCACTCACTATAAAATCTACAGACTCACTGAAGTAAACAAATATGTACACAGTGTCACTGTTTTCTTGACACATATATATATACACATGTGTACATGAATTGTGTGGTAGATGCCAAACAAACAGATCTACTCAGTGTTAACGCACTTCACAAATGTACCTGACAGACCAGAAACATTTTGAAATGTTTCTTGAAAATATTTACTGGTTTCTAGAAAAAAAAAAAAATCCACCAAAAAAATCCCAAACACCGAAACAATGCAAACCCAAAATTATTTGATGCATGTGGCACCAGATTTCTGTATTTGAGCATATGAGCTCATTAATTGAAGCTTTGAGCTGTGTAAAAATGTGCATCAGTGCCCTTGATGTGTGTATATGTTTGGTGAAGCACGATTTGTCTCTATATCCTGTCTGAGAAGTGGACACTAATATCTGCCCTGCAACATAATTAGAAAAGTCATAAAATACCCTGCTGTACTGAGTCAGGATCTCGCCCGTCTGGGATTGATACCAAGAGATGTTCTTTTCTGGTGTTGCTGTCAGCACAAATGTTTAAATATACCTTCAAGAGCTAAATTATTTGGAAAGAAATTCTGTTTGCCTTATGTAAGCAAGCAATAGTCTGCCTTTAATGAAGTTCCATGCTTCAGTCTGTCTCTGAGAAGTGGAAAAGAGTCACCTTAATTTTAAGATGGAGTGCGTATGAAAGAAGATACAGAAAAAGGTGTAGGATCTTGTCTAAAGTGAGCCATTTATTTTTATTTATTATTGTATTCTATTCTATTCTATTCTATTCTATTCTATTCTATTCTATTCTATTCTATTCTACACTATTCTAGTCCCATTATAGATTTTAGATTACAAGCTAAAATTTTTAAGCACAACAAAGTGAGCTCTTGTAATGAAAAAAGATCAAGGTGTTCCCAGGAAAGAAGAAATTAACACAGTAGTTTAAAAAAATACAGTGTGTTTCCTTTAAAGATGAATGATAAGCACAGATTAATTCTGCTCTAAGAAGGTCTTTATATCATTATCCTCACATAAACCATATGAACACCTTGTAGCAGTGCATTGAATTATATGCTATTTTATATCATATGCAGCTCATTCTTTTTTTCTCATCTTTCCCCTAGGGAAGAATTGTGCATGCAGTGGTAAGATTTATTTCTTCCACAGAATTTTTTATCGTGTCAGGTTGGAGAAGGCAGGTCAAAGAAAAGTGTTTTGCACTTGGTGATGAAATATGAGTTAGTCGTTAAGATTATTTCTTTTTCCCTGGGAGTTTGTTCTATTCTCTTGGATCAGTTACAGAAAAAGTTCTCTTTCTCTCTCCCTCCCTCTCTCTCTCTCCCTCTTTCATGTTAACTTTAAGTTAAAAGCTTTGTTTTGCCTGAGGAGTTATTGATCACAGTCTTGACTGAAAGATTTGGTGATCATTCAGCACTTTTAGACGCAGGACAAGTAAATGCCACTCTCAAAAAATAAACAATTCCAGACCTAACCTGAGATAAACTGACGTAACTCAATAGATTTCAATCATTAATATCAGCTGAGGATTTGACCTAACTTTGGGAGGAATTTATGAGAGTTCAGAGGTGTGGAAAGCTCTTCTTGCTGCAAATCACTGCAAACCTATAGTGTTGCACTTTGTAATCCTAAATTCCGCTGTGAGAGTTGAAATTAATATTTCTCATTAGAACAAACATTGTAAATTTTTCATGAACTGTTTTTGGGGTTTTTTTAATCATGAGCGATACCTAAATATGGTTCGATCTGATTTTTTTTAATCATACTGGATAGAACAAGCCTTAACGTTAATAGGTAGTTTTTACAGAGCATGAAATCAAATGATATCAAATGGCCATAATGATGTACTTGGATTGTAAAGCTTCTGAGATCTAACAATTCCCACACTGAACCTTCAACCCATTCACGTTTCTCAAAACAACAATACTATAAAAAAACAAACCACACACCCACTAATTAAAAACAAACCCAAACAAAACCAGCCACAAGTGAACAAGAGAATTGTTCCTCTCTATTGAGTTTGCCAAAACATGGAATATGAGGTTTCCCCCACTCTAACATTTCTTTGGGTTTGTAGGTGGCACCTGTGTTGTGAACCCCACAGACCTGTTCTGCTCTGTTCCTGGTCGCTTGTCTCTGCTCAGCTCCACTTCCAAGTACAAAGTGACCATCGCAGAGGTGAAGAGGCGCCTTTCACCACCAGAATGCCTCAACGCCTCCCTCCTGGGAGGTATTTTGAGAAGGTAAGTTGAAGGTGAGAATAGCAAGTTCTGGATGGTGCTGAAATTTCTGTCATTTTATTTTCTACAGAGAGGCTTTGTTCTCTTTCCCTCCTTGGAGAGGTGTTCATATTTGGGGCAACAGGAGGGGATGGATTGGGAGAGAACACTGGGGAGTTTTCAATAAATTTTTCATCAAACTGATTTTTTTTACCCCCTCAGTTCAGTTATTCACAGACATGGGTAGGTATTGCTTTGCCTTGTTTTAAATGGGGGGGAGGAGGGGAAAGACCTTCACTGTGTGGAAAAGTTCACCAGAGCTACAAATCTGACTTCTTGCTTAGAAACTATCTCAAAGCAAATTGTTTTACCAAGCATAGTTACAGCCTGCACTCAGCTTAAAACTAAAATATGAAGATGTGAGAATGCCTTTTTTTTTTTTTTCTTTCTCCTTTGTGTGTCTTTTGAGTACAGAAAAGAGAGAATAAGCTGGTTTTACTTTTCTCATTCTGAGATACTGGAGGAGAAGCAAGTAATTAGGTACAGTTTTGCCTCTGACCCTTGGCTGACCAGAGCAGACACCTGCAGAGAGCAGGAGCAGAAATGAGGAAAGAGGCAGCCTGTGCCTCACATTGCAAGTGGAAAACAAGGAAGCAGCTGTAATTCAGGCCGGCATATCTGAGTCGCCATGTCCCTGAGGCGTCAGCTCAGATGGCACAAGCTACTTGGATACCCTTTGATCAAAACTAGCTGGAAAGTCATGGGCTATTTCACTGCTGTCACTGAGGGCCACACTGATCCTCCTACTTATACTGAAAGCCATTTTAACCAACCTGCAACATTTTGAGAGATGTAGGCATCCAAGAGCTGTCTCGAGCCATCTTGGAGAATAATGACTACAGATCCTAACAGATTTTCAGGCATAAACCCCATTTAACTGCCTGTATAAGCATTGAACACCCCAAAAAAATTTCTCTCTCTTTTTGCTTCACCCTGGAGAAACGTCCAGCTGATATTCACTTTTAATATTCACACTGCAGACTTCATCAATACAGTGCAAGCCACTAAGCATTCAAGGGCATCGACTTAAATGTGGGGACTCATTTTTCTCTTCTGTTAAAATGCTGGAATGATCCCCATAGGTTTTAGACCCACACTAAACATCTCCTCTCCCAAATCAACTTTGGGCATCGTTCTTCAGGAAGCAAGAACTAGGGTCAAATCCCAGCCAGTAGTTTGGATGTGCTGGTTCTGTTTTATGAAGAGTGTAATTGAACAGATTTGGTCAGGTTATAACTCAGGGTTGCACAGCTAAAGAACAGGCTCAAATGCTCTGTAGCAAAACCAAATCTCACTGATGGTTTGTCTGAGATGTGGCAGGGATGGTTTTGCAACCTGTCAGCAGCCACTGGCTACACATTTTCCCTAATAGCTTGCCTTTAGAATAAAATATTCTTCAGACTAAAGAAAAAAAGTTTTGTCAGAAGACAACTCCTGACAAACAACATGGCCAATGGTATTTCTTAGTGGGTAAAAACAGATATTCAAACAACGGTATTCCAAGTTTGGTTCCTTCCTCTGCCTGAAGGAACTTTAACCTGCACGTCAAAACATCTAGTTAATTATGCTTAATACTCCGTGATTGGTTTTCTAAGCTGAGGGCCCCTCAGTCTCATTTGAGGTTAATTAGGTATTTGTTGTAGAAAAACAAAGTTGTAACTGTAGTGATGACTCTTTTCTAATGGACAGGCCATTCATTTGGGATAGGAGATATCTGAGTTCCAGGCACTGCTCTATTCACTGTTTAAGCATTTTAACACCAATTATTTGCTGTCAGCTGGCTGCTGCACCCCTCCAAAAGACAGGTTAAAAATTCCTCAGGCTGAGGAAGAAATTGAACCTACATCTCAAGTATAAGTGGACCTGTCTCAAATGCTTCAAACACTGAAGCAGCACCTGGAACCACTTTGTGAGAACAAGGTGACACAGATGTTTGGGATAGGGGCATAAGTACCCAGTGATGGCTGAGGTTTTAGCTTCAGCATTTCATATTGCCTCATTCTTCTTCCTTGTAAGTTTTGGGCCTTGTGGACAAGATTTTTAAGCAAAGTCTCTACATAAATTATAGAGGAATAGTTAGATCTGGGTTCCATATAGACATCTACATTTAAGTATCTGTCTGGCTTCCTTTAATAGTCAGATGAGTAAAAGTCTATTCATTCTGGATAGCTGTATTATAATTTTAGAAGGTTGTGTTTCTCTCTAGTTTGCCTTTGAAGCCTGGTTTGGCTAAATCAGATATAACTGCTTACACTGTCAATGTTTATGTTTAGTCATTATAATCCCAGGCTCTGTGCCCAAATCAGGATACTGGGCTCCAGTAGGTGGAAAGCTGTCTGAAGATCTGATGTCCCCGTGACAGGCATTAAAATGTTTCACTCTGTCAAAGGACCAATGTTAAAGAGTCATATATGGCAAACAGGACACTAAAAATAGAGCTCTGGAATATTTTCCATTGATGTCACCACTGCAGACATTACTCTGCATGTTTGTCAACAAAGTGTGTACGATTTCTAGACTGATATTAACATGGCAAAAAAGGTGCAGAATAATGACAAATATCTCTTTTTCCTGCTGTTCTCTCATGACAGAGCAAAATCCAAGAATGGAGGACGCTGCTTGAGGGAAAAATTAGACAGACTGGGACTGAATTTGCCTGCAGGAAGAAGAAAAGCAGCAAATGTCACACTCCTGACTTCCTTGGTAGAAGGTAAGGTTTCTAATATTGCAATATAATCATAATTAAAATGTTTCATTGTATACAACATTTTTCAGCCACCATGTTAAATACCATAATCTGTATTTTGTATACAGAAGAGAACTGCTTGCCTAAAGCCATAGACAGAATGAGTGACAAAATGGAAGTTCACTCTGAGATATCTTGACCCCCAGCAAATGCCTTGGTCCTGCAGTTTCCTCAGCATTGATCTGTGCTTTTTGTGCTGGGATCTGACTTACAAATCAATGATCCAAGTGTTCTTGTGAGAGAGAGGAGTGTCTTATAGCATCTCTATAAGTAGGTTTGTTTATCCTCCTCTTTTTTTTTTTTTTTTTTCAACTTGTGAATTTCCTGGAGCTGATCCAAAAATGTGATGACTTTTTTTTTCTTCCCATAAGAAAGCATAATATTTAGACAAGTCTTTTCCCCCCACACATAAATGAATGAAATCTGTTTTCAGATAAACTCTAGACAGGCCCAGGAGATACTTTCTTGGCCTTTATTTGTTGTTTAAATACCATTCACCAAATACTGCCAGGCTCTTCAAACCTTCAGCTGGGAGATGCAGGTTCAAACCCCTCAGGCAAAGGGAAGAAACTCTACCTGCATCTCTTCTATTCTGGGTGAATCCACTAAGTACCCAGTTTGTTGTCTGGCTGCAAGTAGCAGCTCTGGGAATTTCAGATCCCTCCTCCTTGATGTTGAGAAAACTCAGCTCATCCTAAAGGTCAATGTCTTCTACGATCATAACCTGAAAGGTCCACACAGATCTAGGCAAGTATGCTGAGGTCTCAGCACATATTACCACAGAATCACAGAATTAACAAAAGGTTGAGGCTGGAAGGAACCTCTGGTTCTCTCCTAGTCCAATCCTCCTGCTCAAAGCAGGGTCAATTAGAAGAGGTTGTTCAGAACCTTGTCTACTGAGTTCTTTTTCATCTCAAAGGTTGAAGACTCTTCAAGGCAGACATGGTGTTGAATCCTGAAGGTTTTTCAACATCTCTGATAAGGGACTGAGGTTTTCAGGGGCCACTGAGCACAAAGAACTACAATGGGACTGCTCTGCAATACGGGTGTGTCCATATCACACCTGCTTCTAATAAAGCAAAAGTCAAAATGGAGTTACAGTCTTAGAAAAGGTACCAGGTTAGAGCAGCATAGGCTGTTCTGACCCTCACAGTCCTTCAGGCATCTCAGGTAGCAAAGAATAAACACAGCTATGGTTTTTGTGGTAAACAGCAATGGCTGAAAGCTGAAAGAGGGTGTATTTAGTCTGGATATTAGAAAGAAACCCTTCCCTGTGAGGGTGGTGAGGCCCTGGCACAGGTTGTCCAGAGAAGCTGTGGCTGCCCCATCCCTGGAAGTGTTCAAGGCCAGATTGGATGGGTTCCTGAGCAACCTGGTCTAGTGGAAGGGGGTTGGAACTTGGTGGTCTTTAAGGTTCCTTCCAAACCAAACAGTTCTATGACTCTGTGTCCAGTTACTCATTCATCAGAAGAGACTGAGGGTCAGATAGACCTCTTCCAGCTGCTGGCCTGGGATTGATGTCAAAGTACCTTTACTGTAAGTCAGGATCAGATTCCTGTTTCCCAGAAATGGAGCTGTGCTCACCTCCCTGGCCTTTATTCAGAGCCAGGAGCAAACCTGTTATCAAGCCCATTATGTTGATTTTGTTCTTGGACTGCCTTGCTTTGAGTCCTAAAGATAAATACTGAGGTGCCTGATCTCGCTTTCTGCCTGGATATGCTAATCCTAAATTTTATCTACTGCAATTTTTGGGAATGGCACCACCATGTGTGTTAAAATTCTAATAGAAAAGAAAACAAAGCTCATTTCCTGTTCATGTAACCAATCCTGGGTCAAACTTGGCAGTGCTCATTGAATTCTTTGTCGTACAAGCTCCTCTCCCTTTGGACATGCAGATACTCCTTCCCAGTGTAACTACCT
Organism: Margarornis squamiger; assembly: GCA_035222235.1. Lineage (NCBI taxonomy): Eukaryota > Metazoa > Chordata > Aves > Passeriformes > Furnariidae > Margarornis > Margarornis squamiger. Next base: position 111,978,614 of record JAWWTY010000106.1, read on the forward strand.
TATAGCACAGTTCCTGCAAAGAAACCCATCCCTCAGTGGTTCCTGCTGCTGGAGGAGACAGAAATGGAAGGGCATATGCTTATTCTCTGGTTTAGGGAACCCATAAAGAAAGCAACATTAGCTTTTTCAATACAGAAATTGAAATAATAATTATTAGTCTTATCAAATTGTACCCTGTGTGGACCTCTCATAAGGATCCAGGATTGTGTCACTCTTGATCGTTTTAGATGGTTCTATGTTTGTTTATTATTAAATGTCCTCACAGTCTTCAATACATTGAGTCCTTTAATATCTCTGTGGGGTAGGAGTGTGCTCAACCTCAAATATCTGTTTGATGCTAGAAAAGACAAGATTAGTTGTATGGTGATTTCGTATATTGACCAAAATCACCTCAAAAGTCTCTGGCATGACTAATATTTTTCTCCCATTAAAACAGACCAAAATAATTGATTTTGGGGGAATATTTCTGAGTGACTTTATGAAAATTAATGTGTCTTTTTTTTTTTTTCTGCAAATTTGTTTCTTTGGGAGTTCAGCACGGCTGCTGGATGTTTACTGTTATTCTTGTTTTGTGGGGTTGCACCTTTAGTGTCTTTAATAGGGACTTCTGGGGCCCGAAATAGGAATTGTTCAATAGATCAGTTCTGTTCTTTTTGTCATCCACGTAAATCAGCACAAAGGGTGGATGACGGATAGGGAGAATGAAGTCAATATTGCAGGACTCTCCTCAGCAGAATGGGACACATCTTTGTGCAACCTGTAAGCGAGGGATGCCCTCTAGTGCCTAGACTAGATGCAGGGAGAGGTCATTTTTCTTACCAGCTCCGAAAGGAATGTTCTCACATCTTGGCTAAAGCAATAAAGGCTCCTCTATTAAATACAAGTATTGCCAAGGCTAAACCTTACTGCTGGCTCAAAGGAGTTATAAACCTCTCCAGTAGGAACAAGGAAGGATGTGAGAAGAGATGTCCCCTTCTGTTTGGACAGGTCACTTCTAAGGCAGAGATATAGCATAAATGTGACTGCAGATGCAAGTAAAAGCAATGCATGAATGATTTTAAAACCATCAGATAAAAATAATAATAAAAAATTAGAATAACTTACAAAGAAATCTAGAGTTTGTTTTCCTGTCAAACCTAATTAATACACTAAATTTCCTAGACAGAGAATTAATGGCACTCATCATTTGGGGACCAAAACTCTGGAGAAAAATAGGTCAGTAGTTACTTTTTTCATCCTGGTCTCAACTGTCACACACTTCTCCCCCACCAGCCTTTGTTTAAATATCCTTCCACTTGTTCCTCCTCCCTTCTCACCCTACAAATAGAATAAACTTTCCTTCCACCTCCCGCCTCTCCCTCCTCCCCCTGAGTAACATTTCTGCTGGGTAGAGCATCCGGAGGAGGCAAAGCTGAGGAGAGAGTGGGAGGCTCAGATGCCGAGTGTCCCCCTCCTGGGACACAGCTTCTGCCTTCACTCTGCATAGGAGCATCTCTCACTCTTGCAGGACCCAGGGGACCCGCACGCTGCTCCTTGCACCTGCCCACAGAAACCTTTCAAGGTAGACGACTGGTCTCTCCACTGAGGCTTCCCAGAGCTGTCTCTGCCAATTCTGCTCCAGCAACTGTCCTTTTCCATCATGCAAAGTGCTCTGGTCAGTTGTCAAACTGCAGAGCAGAGGCAGCGCTGCCGAGAACTGCAAAGGCGCGTGTTGGGTTTAAGGAGAGTCCACGATCCCAAACTGCTCTTTGCCTCTGCAGGAGGCAAAAGCTGAGGATGTCACACAGAGCGAAATTTGATTTTAGATTGAATTTAGGTTGAAACGAGGCAACTAACTGTAAAAGTGAAGGATTTTAAGGGGTTTCTACCTTTAGTGTGACTCCTACCCTGCTGTAAATAACAATTAGACAGAAGACAGCAAATCTAAGGTAAAAGAGGTCAGTTCATTCATATTTCCAACATTTTCATGTTCTGCCTTAAAATAAAAAATTACCAAATTATGATGTAGAAAAAGAAAGGATATATTCTATGACAATGTGTACACACTGCCTTCCCCCACCAAGCAGATTTATATCATACTGTACAGTAATCCAAGGGACCTCTAGTCCCCCAAAATAAATATATCACAAGCCATTTCTAAATATCAAATCATCATTTAGTCCTGGTTCAAAATTACTTTTTTGCTCAACACAGAGATATGATAAATCATGTTCTGCAGAGTGTTTTCTTGTCCAAATTTTTATTTTTATTTAGATTTTAAAGATGTTATTTAAGATGTTTACTCCTTAAAGCATATGAAAGTGCATGTTTACATAAATAAATATGCATGGCTCTAATGTGTATTTGTAGTATATGTCAGTTTCTATTTCCAGTAAAACATATTTTCAATTTTAATTTAAAACATTTTAATTATTATTTCATGAAAACTAAAGTTACATTTGTATATACATTTTCACCTATCTATATCCACATCAGATAAGTGATTTTTTTTCTTTTTGCTCATGAATTTGTCTCTTTATATACCATTAGCATTCCATCACAATCACAATCCCAGCTCCAGACAAGTTTTATACTTTTGAATAATTTTCTCAGATCATCAGAACAGTTTGGTATAATTTTCTCAGCTCTAGTAAATAATATAAACTATCTTTGTAAATATAAGTTTGAATGACAATTCACATTTTCATTCCCCCTTTTTAAACAGTAAGTGAAAATGTACAAATTTCAGTCACTTTGCTGTTGATCATGTTAAATAAATGCCTACATTTCATCATAAAAAGTTTTGTTCTCTAGAAGAAACCAAGATTTTTCCAATGGCTAAATATTTAAATTCTTTACTGTCTACATTCCTTGTACTGTTTCTGGGTCTGAGTGGGACCACAATATTGTTGTCTGGAGACTGTAATTTCAGCTAATGACAGCTCCAAAGAGTTTGACTTTTATCTTCCTTCCATGCTGGAATGAAGACAAACCTATCATGTGTTTTAATGGAATTCAATTGAAAAGAAAAACCTGGTGCTCTTCTGCAATTGACTTACCCTTCGAGTCTTTATTTAAGAAAGAGTGAAAGCAGAGCTGACATAGAAATGTTGAAACACCTCTACAGAAATGTAATAACTATGGCTTAAATTTGTACTCTTTCTCATCCATGAAGAAGACTGGGATAAATGTTTTAAACACAAAGCTGGCAGTCAGCTCTACATCTGTTCATTCTGATTCAATGTTAACATATCACTGAAATCCATTTTGTTTTCACTGAAAATCAGTTTTCTAGGGGATGTAAACTAAGTGGAAACCATTTCTTGTTTCAGCTCAGAGAGAGTGGTTACTTGTTAACTTCTTATTCTTTTCAGGCTTGCTGGAAATCATGTTCAAAAAAATCCAAGTAAAGCAGATGATTTTGATTATAATCTTCATTTTTTGCTGTAGAGCTGATTGCAGCTGCAGAGGTTGTTGTTGGCTGATATCAGCAGACAGATTGCCGGGGAGTGGTGCATGCATTTTGCTACTCTCTGAATTCAGCTGGGTGAGATAAACACACAGCAAAGTATTGCTTTGCGGAATCAGAGTGGTTTTTTGGTAAAGACTCCAGTGGTAGAAGGGGAGGGAACAAAATCTGAAAAGGAGGAGAATGGAGTTGGAATATAGGTCAGTGCATGTGGTTTCTTATTAGTCCTACTGTCCCGGGCACAGGACCACTGTTTCCATGGAAGTTCTCCCCCTCCTTGGCTTGGCCAGGTCTGTGCAGGGTACACCCAGTATGCTGGGGAAGAGATTCATCTCACCATTTCCATCTCAGTTGTATCTGTCTTCTTATGTCAGATTATAGGAAATAGGGAGAAATCAGCACTTCTGGGTGATTAATTATTCAATTAAATTAATAATTAAACATTAGATCAGGTTGCTCAGGAAAGCTGTGGAATCTCTATAGTTGCAAACATTCACGACTAGGCTTGAAGATGAATAGCTTAATCTAAGCTATGCTTGCAGTAGAAAGTGATTTCTTGACTCCTCTTCTAATCTAGACCTTTCTATAATTCCTCTGATTCTCTTTTGCCTTTTATTCTAGTATAGGACTATACATGCTTCAAGTGCTAGTTTGAAGGTGTTAGATCAGACATCACTATTGACATTTAATCAGATTAATTCCACCACACATGTTCTCAAGGGGAGGAGTTACAGGTCCTTCATCCCTCTTAACTGCTCACCTGGAGCATCAACCTGGTTTTCCAAGAGCTGCAGTCCAATGCCACCTCTCCTGATGACAATCAAACACACAACTCTGAAAAAAATAAAAATAAAATAAAAAAACCCATAACACTTGAACTCCAAATCTGTTCTGGAGCAGATCTCTGTTAGTCACTCATGCAGATGTGTTGCAGCATATGCTTCTGGTGGCTGACCTATTTCTTCCCTCTACAATGAGATGAGAGCTAGTGTCATCTGGAAGAGCCTATTTCCCACCAGAGAAAGACTAATTTAGGCACAGATGTTCACAATCCAGGCAGCTGGTTTCGATCAGATAAAACCCACACCAAGGTTGTCAGAGTCTCAGCATGCAGGTCAGAGTGTTCAGTAAACCCTAAAATAAAGTTCTGGGTTCTCTAAGGTCACAAAGAGGCTTGGGTTCTTCCAGAGTTATTTGGCAACGAGCATGGAGTTAGGTTATGGTGTCCAGTCTCTGTAGTGAGGTAGAGAGGTGGTCAGTGTCGCAGAATCACAGAGCTTAATGGAGCCAGGTAGTTCTTTGGCCATGATTTAACCACCTATAAAATAACAACTATCTTCTTCATTGTCCTCTCTCTTTGTTTTTCTGCTCAATTTTGTTTGAAATCTTTTGGGGAACAGGATTATTTTCTGAGCTCTCCTTTGGGGTCTGCTCATCTTTAATGTGGGGCACCAGTATTGTCCTGTTGTCTTAACCCCTTAGCAAATATACTGAAATGTATGCTATCCCCACGACTCTCTCCTGGGGCAGAGGGCCATTCTTCCATTAAACATAGGGAACTGAAGCACCAAAATCTGACTCAGCCCTTCAGAGTTATTTATTCCTACTTTCCACTGCTTTCCATGCCTTAAATATCAATGATGTACAGGGCTTACAAAACTGGAGCAGCTGACAAGGACTCACTGGTGGCAAGGGGGGAAGCTAAACACGAGTGTCTTGACTAGTATTTTCCCATGAGAGGGATATCCTTCCTATCTTCTGGCTGGTACTCTCTGATGACTAAGCATGAACAGGCCAAATGGGCTAAATGTGTAATTGAGTTGAGAATGACTGTCTACAGAAGGGATTTGTTATGATTTGGGTGGGGATTTTTTTAAGATTGAAGTAAATTCTGTAATAATAATAGTAATAATAACCCTAAGAACTCACTGACCCATTTTGTTTGACCACAGGGGAAGCGTTACATTTGGCCAGAGATTTCGGCTACACCTGTGAAACAGAGTTCCCTGCCAAGGCAGTAGGAGAGCACATTGCCAGGCAGCACATGGAACAGAAAGAGCAGACAGCGAGGAAAAAGATGATCCTAGCAACAAAGTAAGAAGGGAAGGGAAACGAAAAAAGAAATCTGTCTGTCGCTTCTCCATGTTGGATCTGGGGGCTGGCGGAGGGAGGAGTGGGAGTATGGAGCTGGGATTGTGGTGACTGCTATCACAACAGTGCTCACTGACAGAGTGAGAGCAACCCTCGTCAGAGATGCTGGAAGAGGGACCTTATTTACCTGCAGGGAGGGTTTAGTGGCTGTGCTCTCACTGCCTGTGGTTGAGGGGGCACATACAACTTCTCAGATGCTTTGGTTTACATGAGGGGAGGGTATATTATTACATGGTAAGATCTGTAGGACAGAGACTGGCTTGGTCTCCTGTTTGTGTATGAGCAGGAGACCTAAGCTCCTACTGAAGTACTAGTTAGTGTCAGATAATTGTCATTAGTCTGCTGAGGGAGTGTTAGTTTGCAGAGGGACAGATCCTCTCCAGCTGGAAAATGCAAGAGTTCCCCTGAAGTCAAAGGCACTGGAAAAATGTACAACAGCAGGGGAGCTTTGCTAAAGACACAAAGAGACACCAGACATCGCTCTAAACAAACCACTGACCTCCCTGGAGCAGTAACATCATGTTAGGATAACATTTCATCTAGGTTAATTAGCCTTCATGAGGGAGGAATTAGCCTTCATGAGCCATGGGAAACAGGGATAAATAGCCTGCATGGAACAATGTAGACCTACTCTAGGTGTGTGGTATGACTGCATGGAGTAACCTTGAACATATTCACACTCTCCCGTGCTTACTGCAGTGTTACATGTGAGGTTGCAGTAGAGCTAAGGCCAGAAATCTAAGATCTCAAAACATCACCTTAGTGCTGGAAATGTTTGGAAATCGTCCAGGCTGTGATACATCTGACAGAGAGGAATCACCATGTAGTAAGGGAGAGGGCTCACCAGCAAGAGGAGTGCCTTTGTGTCCCAATGTCCTTCTGCTTTGCCAAGATTCCTGGCCTTGGTGAGCCTTTATGTCTAGACCTCTTCGCTCTGCAGGTGACTCAGAGAGAAGATGCACCAAAACATCTCAGGCTTGTGAATCCCTTTAATACAACCTGTGATCCTTGCCTGGGACAATAAAAGGATCACCATGTGTCTCAGAGGGCATTTTCTGGTTGTGAAGGTGATGAGAGACCTCATATATTATGTTCCTAATTCATCTGTACATTAGAAGGAATAGTGTAAGTGGAATATGATCTCATTCTTACCTCCATCCACATTTGTTTTAATGGCTTAAGGGGTTTCAGAGACGTGAGAATAAATCAGCTGACAAGAAGCAACAAGGTGTGTCTCCACATTGCTGTGTAGCCCATTAACAACCTGACCCCCTAAGAGTGTAAGAGGTGATGGGACTGCTGGGCAGCACAGCCTAAACAAGAATTAAGACAACAAACTCTCCCAGCTGGAGGATTTGCTCCATCTATGAAATATCACTCAGCCATAATGATACAAATCTTCCCCATTTTTATCTTGCTCTAGTGATAAATCATATTGCCAAGGGTTGTAATAATCAGTGTGTCACTGTTATGTCCTGTCCCCAAAGGATATCTGGCTGAGGCACATAAAAGTCTCACTGCCCTTTGTCCCCACTCCATACCTGGTTTTTTACCCTCCGTGGGGAGTCATGGGCACAAATTACCCCCCTAACCACCATGAACTTTGACCTTTTAGGCTGTTATCCTGCCCTTGTAAGGAACAAAATTACTTTCCCCCCACTCCTGTCAGGTAAAAGCACCAGCAAGTTTAGCAGATTGATGTCTATAATACAAAGGCCACATCCTACTGCAATCAGCATCTGGTAACAGGGACAGACAGGTCAATGTGTGTGCTACTACTGCCCTCTCCTGCCTGCAAGGAGAACAGTGACTCCCAGCCCAGTCCTGTCCAGGTGTTACACGGGAAATAGGTCTATGACATCATGGCATTTCCTATCCATGTCTGCTACAAGTTACTCTAGACAATCACCAGGAGTTTCAATTGCTCACCAGCCATACCTAAGCTCTAAGTTTGCAGTTTCAGTAATTCCACAACTTCACTGACGCATGAACTTGTGAGCTGTGACGCCAAAAAAAGTGGTGGATTGTTCTGCTGCCATCAAAACCAACACAGAAATCCCAGGGTGGCAAAATCACTCATGGCAAGCTTTGCCTATGGAAAGAACTGGAGTGCCACTGCCTCTGTGTGTTGCTGTTGTCCGCTGTGGGATAGAGTCAGAAGCCCACAGAAGTGCCTTTGAGATCTTCCACACATGGAGTATTGAAGAAAAATAAGGGGAAAGAACAATTCCTAGAATATAGGTGAAATTCCATTCTGGATTTAGGCAACCAACATCAATGGCTTAATTCAGTTGCCCAAACACAAGCATCTGTTGTCATTTGAGTTAAACTGGGTTACTGCTTACGAGCTGCTGCTCTGGGAGCACACAGACCTCTCTTTGCTACTGTGTTGTATTGCCAGTTATCATGGATATCTACATGTGAGTAACTAAACAGAGCCCTTAATCTCCACAATGATGAAGTCTCTGGGGTCCAGTAGGAGCTCCCAGGTCTCCTTGTCATCAAGGGCATCTGTACCTTGTACTCAAGAAATCCACTCATCCTGAATGGAAGGAGTTCAGCTGCCATGCTCAGAACTGTGGCCCATGGGCTAGTGAAGGCTAAAGGTTGCTGCTTTAGATGTCAACAGCTCTCTTTAAAGACATGGAGACCACTGATCTTAAGGCAATACTCTCTTCAGTGCCCTGCTCAGCCCTGCCTGGTCTGAAGCTGTGCTGATAGTAATACAGCCAACAAAAACAGGACCATTTTCTGTTATGGCACAAACTGCATTCGTTGTGTTAAACTTCCTGATCTTCCTGTAAATCAGGTAAAACTACCTCTCAGAAATGGTTTCTCACACTTGCTAACCCAGGACCTGCCTAGGATAGCACAAATTGATGTAACACAATGGTGCCATGGCCTGTTCTAACAATTTTATGGTCTAGACAATGAAGAATCAGAGCCTTACCTGACAATTACCATGGGAAGAAGAGATGATTGGACTTGTAGCCAGTATACACTGCTGAACACAAGTGCCAGCAAAAACAGGATGGGAGTGAAACAGGCTTTAGTTAAGAGTTGAAAGGGCAAGAATGGCATAAAAAATGGGAGAAGCCAGTCTCTTATGACCCTCTTTCCACTCACCTCCTTTGACTGAATAGATCATTGTACAAGTAGGTGATTGCCTGGACAGAGAAAGATGCTTTAAAACAAAATACTGAAGTGTCACAGTTCTGGCCAAAGGCTACTGATATTGGCCTCTTAACACTAGGCATGTTAAAAAGGCTTCAGGACATGTATTCAACTCACACAGAAATGGAAAAAGAAAAGTGGAACCTGGTTTTAGAGGGTCTTTAAACATGGGTTAGTTCACCTCGCAGAGGTGTGGGAGACCCTGAATGGCTTTACAAAAGGGGACAGAACCTGATCAGGTTGCAGCTGGGACAGATGCAAAACTGCTGAAGGCCACATCAATTATTCCACTTGATGAAGAGGTGCTGTCCTATGGGAAACATCACTGTGGATGTGGCAAGGTCTTCCACATGAGACAGAGAGAGGGATGCACACACATTTAAGCAGACCAAAACAGAATACTGTGAATAATAATTTCATTGTGGAGTTGATTACAGCCAGCACAAAACAATCAACATCTGGCTCATGACACTTCTCTGATATGTGGTCCCTGGCTGACTGGAAACTCTGCCAGGAATAAATCAGACTCATGTACTCACGTTTGCATCACTCTTGTACTCAACAAAAAGCATTTTCTTTGGTCACTCATAACAATCATGGCCTAGATAGGCTCTTGTTCTGACCAAGTAAAGAATTTTTAATCTCTACATGGTCCTACTGGATCATCTGACCATGTATCACAAATCATTAGATGTCTCCCATGCAGGAGTGGCCAAGACTTTTGTTATTATTCTGTGCCCACTAGGACAGCACAATCTTTCTTTGCTTTCTCAAAGTCACAGTCCAGCTCAGCAAAAACTGCCAGCTCCTCTCCCTGTCACTACCCCAGGTAATGTTTTACTGGTAGTGGAGGCTCTGAGACACCACTTTGCCTAGAAATCCCCTTAAAAAAAAAAAAAAAAAAAAAAGTAGGTTACTGCCTTTTACAGGTTTTCATGTATAATAAAAAAGTTTTTTCTCTTCTTTCTATCTGCCAAGATTCAGTAAAGACTTTTGACACGTGAAGATAGAAGGGAACTTAATTGCACACTTGGTTCTGACACTTTCCTTTGTCAAAATAAAAGAACTTTTAAGATGAACTTTTTCAACAGGTAAAAAGTAGAGGTTGGAGGAAGGAGAGAAGAGCAGTGCTGACAGGGCCGACTGGGGATAGTAGATTGTTTAGAAGCCAAAATGACTGACTGTTTTCAGTTGTTGAAAGGAACTGTTTTTCCTCTAAGGACCTGATTCATTAAAAGTGTATGCTGCATTTACATACATTTCTGCTGAATACCTCTCTTTGCCTGAAAGGCTAAGATGATGCTGTCTTTTCAAGCAGTCGGTGTCTGGGTCCATACAGATGACAAGCATTTACAGAAATCAGGCTTGGAAGGGGTCCAGAAGCACAGCAGGAAATAGGTTTCTTCATCTCCTCTCCTCTTAGTCAAGAGAGAGCTGTGTAGTATTCAAGGTTTTTGTCCCAAACTTGTACAACAGTGATATAGTGAAGGGTAAAACCAGTTTAGTATAATTTTCATGCTTGTAACTCAGCAATGAAGGACCTTCCAAGGACCAAGAAGCTGAGTTTACCCACTTCTTCTTCCATTATGCCTCTGTCCCAAAACACAAGAGTTGCAATGAAGAACCCAAACATTACCTAGGATCAGACGCACAATGAGTCCTCTAACAGAAATCATGGGCCATAGAGATGCTCTTCGGTATTAGAAACTGGGCCCAGGCACAGGGAACCCATCTATGCAAGCCAAGTAAACCACACACACACTGAGCACAACTATACTGATGTTATCAGACTGTGACAAATTGCTTGAAAGGATAAAGATGACCCCTGGCAGTCTGTAATTCACTGGGTGGCACTATTAACTAGGTTACATGTAGTCACTGTTACCAGTATTAGGTCAATCCAACTAATATCAGGCAACCCAGCTGAGTGTCCTGATCATCTGGAGGTGATCATGCCCTCCTGCACCCCCATCACTGCCTATATTTCCAATACAGCCAATAGAGAGATATATGCTAATTTGGAGAGGTCATTTTTTTTCTTTTTTAATTAACTGCATCATAAAACGAGTGAAATTAAGTGATGTCTATTCATCCATGGTCCAGATAATACTCTTCTGAGGACATGAGCTGAATAGAACTGATTTGGTTTGCTTTTGAAAAAGTATATTGGTATGATGTTCCTAGGCTAATTTCCAAATTGGCCCAATACAACAAGATCACAAGACTGAAAAGGCCTTATTTTCAGGTCTTTCCTAGTCTTAGGTCCTATATCAAGGAATCCCAGGGAATAAATTTAACACTCAGGTATTGAGGTATAATGAGAAACCTGAGATAAGGTGTAAGAGGGAGGGAGAAGACAGTAAAACCATCCACCCTTTAAGAAGAAGACAGGCCTCTATGCTGGTGGAAGACAAAATAGAGCCTTAATTCCCATTACAAGTGTCCTTCCCTCACAGCTCCTAGTGTTCAATTTGTCTTAAGGGTTGGGGGTCAAGAAGGCAAGTCCAAAATATCCAGGACTTTAACCTGCAGATAAACCAGTGCACATAAGAAAATGTACAAGTGTTGGTGTATTTACACAAAGTAAAATTTGCACATTTCAGGCATATTCTGATGTTAATTCATAATTTTCTTTAACTATAAGCCTTGCTTTGGATGTAGGTGAGGTAAGCCAGACTTAACTCTGCCAAACTGGGGCACATTCAGGAGAAAAATGACGTTCTAAAATGTCAGTGTTAATATGCTTCCAAAGGGGAACTATTCTTATTCAAGAGATTCTCTGTGTTGTTGGCTCTGAGAATTTGGGGCAGGGAAGCAAGAGATGGATTTGTTTGCCTTTAATTTCTGTAACAGTACCTCTGCCAAGCAATTCTGTTATGAATGAGATCGCTCAGGATAAGGTGATAGAGCTATGGGAATCAGCTTTAAGGTAAAGATTACACCTGTTTTATTTCAGGATTTCTATTTTCCTTTTAGACAAATATGTAAAGAATTCCAAGACCTCCTAAGTCAAGACAGATCACCCCTCGGATCCTCCAGACCGACTCCAATATTAGACCTCGACATCCAGAGACATTTAACACATTTCAGGTATGACTTTGAAAGAGGAATTAAATTAACTAAACCCCATAATTCTGATAAAGACTGCATGTGATGTTTTAATGGCATTTGTTCACTTACCTAGAAGACATCCAAATAAATAATTAACATCCATAATCCCTGCTACATGTGCCTATTAAAAGTGCAGGTTTGTCCAGCAATGTAGTTCAAGCTCACTGCACTGAACCTGCTTCTAGGACCAGAGTCTGAGTTTGAGTAATTTTCTGCATCTCTTGGCCAAATCTCCACATCAGGACAGAAAGCCGTCTTGCTCTAGGTGTGAGCCAAATCATAACACACAAGTGAATGATCCAGAAGTGTAGAAGCTCAAGTTCAGAGCCAATATAAATTAATCAAAGTAGAAGTAAAAGGAGGAACAGACTACATCCTTTCCAATTAACTAAAGTTCCAGAACCTCTTCTGTGCTACAGAGACCATTTGACATCATCTTACCATGACCATGGTATTAACTCTTTCGGTTCTGAAGCAGACTGGCCTCAAAGTACATTTCCTACTAAAACAGTTTCACTGCACTAATTCCTGAACAACACCCTGGAAAAGTCTGGGAGAATGAAAGCTGGCTCAGACAAAAAAGCCAGAGACTGCTGCTATATTTAGCCTCAGTTTCTGGACCTGTGCCCTAGCAATATTTAATGTACTGGTTTAAACAGCCTAAGAAGCTGTTATGAAGACAAAGACCCATGGTACATGCATACCAAGTCCAAACTTCATCGGAATTTTATCCAAGTTATGGATAAAAGTGTATAGATGTTTTGGGATCAGAAAGATTTATTAGCCCAGGAGTTGCTGTGCAATTTCATGTTTTTGCTTTAGGCAATGTGTTAGATACAGTCAAGAGCGAGGGGGAAAACTTCCAGAGAACCACTTTGAAATAGTGGGGTCATGTAAGATATTTATCAAAGATAAGTTTGATGAAACATCCTAGAGGTGCTCCTGTCTTTGCTCAGACCACAGAGGGAAATACACAACTAGTTGAGGCTACAAGTTTTTGGTTTTTTCCATTCATTAACTGATTTATAAAAAAAAATCACTGTGTAAAGAACTGTTCCAGAGGGCTGTTTACAGAATATAATACCAAGCAGGTTTTGCAGTCCTATAAAGACTTAGAATGATGCTGTACATTCTTTGGCACAGCCAGCTGAGCCACAATTCTTTCACTGGCTGGAGAGACAACTTCTGTGTCCCAATATCCCAACATCTGCTAGTTATTAAGATTCTGATAGAGCATGAGGCACCCAGCAGCCAGGTTCTGTGATAACATAATGTTTAGTCCCTCAGACTGAACAGAATCCAAAATACCCACCATCTTCCATCTATATATTGGGGTGTGAGGCAAGGGTAATTCCTGGTTCAGAGATGCACACATTACTGACATTCTTGTTTATTCTTACACAGATCTTTGTGCTTCCTCTGTATATGAACACATCTAGACAACCCCACTCCTATTCTCATGCACATGCACACACATATCACTTAAGTGTGTGCATACTTTCCCTTATACACACACACTCCAAAGCACCTGACTACACTTGCACACCAAGGGAAACACCCTTATTTATACAAAATACTCACATAGGGATTTTAATGGGCTACCTGAGCTTGTGGAAAAACAGACAATTCCCTATTACATGCACACAGAGTATGTGTGGTAAGAGGTACTGAATCCCCAAGGATTCCTGTGTTTAAAGAAGAAATATTAGTCAAGATAAAATGCTCAAGGCTTCAGCTACTACAGCTGTCAGCTGGTACAGCTCCCATCCTTCTTTCTCTGTTGCACTTCAGTAGGTTGGAGTACAAAACTTCTGCAGGCAGCTCCTGGATCATTCAGTACTTTCTTTCGTGTCTGCTGTAGGCACTAAATGTTGGACTAAAGATGGGCACCTGGATGAGCACAGGTCTTGATCCTACAGAAATGCTTCCCTAGATTTAAATTAGACAGTCTTCTCTGATTGTGCTTGGGGAATGATGAGTGCTGTCAGGTCCAGATGCTGAGCTCAGACCATATTCTTTTTCCACCTAGTGCAGAGATGTTGAGGTCAGATCAGCTTCCGACCCAGATCTCTGACTCTACTCACTTACATGAAGGTGCCTTCATTTCAGCCAGCTGTGTGTCTTCTCCCATGGTCTCTGGGGCCCTTGCCTGTATAGCCTGTGAAATCTGCATCACAGTTCAGCAGGTCTAACATAGACATCAACATGAGTGTGTCTTGAATTTCTCTCTAAACTCTATTGACTGAAGAGTCTGGTCTAGATCTCCAGCTGAATACTAGCTTGTCCAACCACACTAGACACTTATACTGTAAACAGTTAAATCAAGTGTAGGCAAAAAAAAGCATTATTCCCATCCCCTAAATCCAGCAGTCTTCACTCCTAGGTCATCCCAACCCTTTCTGCCACTACTTGTCTTCGTGAGATTGTGTATCATAGAACCATGGACTCAAAGAAAGAAATTCTTTGCAGAGAGAGTAATCAGGCATTGGAAAGGGCTGCCCAGGGAAGTGGTGGATTCTCCATCTCTGGAGGTTTTTAAAATGAGACTGGATGTGGCACTTAGTGCCATTGTCTAGTAACTGCGGTGGTTGGGTCAAGGGTTGGACTTGATGATCTCAGAGGTCTTTTCCAACCCAGCTGATTTTTTGGGCCTATGATTCTATGAATTGGAAGGGACCTTAAAGATCATTTTGCTCCAATCCCCTGCCATGGGCAGGGACACCTTCTACTAGGCCAGGTTGCTCCAAACCCCATCCAGCCTGGCATTGTACACTTGCAGGGATGGGACATCCACAAGATGCTCCAAACAACACAGAAGGCACTTAAGTCTGTTTCAAATGCCAGAGAAGGTGTGAGGATGTGATTCACTATGTTTTCCAGGAGCATTGACTATATTCTAAGTTTCCAACACAGACTGCTTCTGACAAATCACTTGGTTTTAATGAGTGGTCTTAATAAGTGGCTGGTCCTGATTATACATATGAAATTAATGTTATTTATGACCAAATGCCCAAAAGTTGTTGGTGTTCTACAAAAAGGTCCATAGCAGAGGAGACATAAGTCTGAAGCAGTGACTCCATGCTACCATCCCAAATTTATAATATGCTTTTTCAACAGTGCATGTTTCATCTTCATTTATACCTTTATTACAGAACTCTGGGATTTCTCCCAGTAAATTATCTGTTTCTATGCTGTATAATTCTCTAGGTGGGGATGCAACCAAAATGATTTATTTGACAAGGAAAAGCCATAGTCTTTCTTTGGAAACTCAGATAAGGTTTCATGAAGGTTTTTAGCATTAAAATAACATGTTTTTCAATCATTAACAAATGAGCTGATTTTTGGTCATGGAAAAGCTCATATAGTTTCATAGTATTCATTCAGATTTAATATAACCAGAAGAGGTTCAGAAATTTTGCCTTGTAAATCACAATAATAGCAGCAAAGAAACCACAAGGTGATGAAGTTGATATTTTTTACTTATACGTGTATGCCTATGCCATATCAGAATGGTTCAAAGGTTGGATGGGGCTTGAAACAACCTGGTCTAGTGGAAGGTGTCCCTGTACATGACAGGGGAGTCGGAACTAGACAGTTTCTAAAGTCCTTCCCAACTCATGCCATTCTATGATTCTATGACATCATGTCAGAAAGAAAAAGATTTTTTAATGACCATAAAAAATCAAATGAATCACACAAATCTCCATTATTAAGTACTAAGATAATGAAAGACTCTTTGAATAACTCTAACATCTGATCCATACAGTGGAATAGGATCCAGACACCACTAACTTGGGGTGAAAAGGAGTTTTCTTTAAGAATAAATGACCCTAGAGCTGTTAAGTCCAGAATTATGTGCTCCACTGGCTTGTGATGTTACTTGCTCAGTGTTAATTATTAAGACTCAGGTTCACAGACTGGCACAGGTCAGTTTGAAGCAGTTTTACTGGTTTCCTCTGTTTTAAATTCTCAAGCCCACACTTCTCTCCAAAGTTTTTCTGCTGAGTCCCAATTCATCAAGATCTGTAAACATGTGTCCAATCTGAAGTACAGAATAGTCCCCGTGAAGGGATCAGAAGTGCTGGGTTTGCTCAAACTCCAAACTCAAAGTTCACACAAAGCATAAAACGGGGAATCTTCAAAGGAGCTGCCAGTGAGCTTGAAAACTGCTGAATTTTGCACAACTTCGTGCAAAAAAAAAACCAGAGGCTTTTCTACACCCCTGGTACAAACCTGTTTTTTCTGCTGTTATCTGAGATGTCCATCTGACCTGAATTCAGAAAACTCACTGCTCCATGAAGACTGATTTTCCAATATTGTTTGATCATGAACAAACAATTCTGTAGACCCTTAAATTCATAGCAGCAAGTACCTGAGCCGGGGTTGTTATTGCATTTGTTTCATTCGACATTTGTCCCTTTTCAATACATTTTGGAGGATCTTACAGGAGAGAATTTATATTGATAGTTTCAAATATATTGATATTAGAAAACAAAAGTAGTGCCAGGGCACAGGCATCAGCTATCCGTGCTCTTCTTTATTTGCAGAATTTCTGGTTTGTTTGTTGTTTTTTTTTTTTGCCTGGCCTAACTAGCACTGTCAATCCATAACTTGAGAATTCGTGGAAGCACCAGCCTTTATGACAGCCCAGTCAGGTGCCTTACCCATGCTATAAATTTAGAGTGAGAGAAGACCAGCCTTCTCAGGGCTGGATGATAAACATCATGGTCTAAGTGTTGGGCTAGCTTATATTTCTAAGTATTATAAAAGTGTTAGTTCAAGAAGCGGTGATACATTGTAGGGCTGCACAAGCTGACATTCAGCTCTTCTTTGGGCTGAAAGGATTGGAAGAGACCTTAAAGATCATTTAGTTCCAATCCCCTGCCATGGGCAGGAACACCTTTCACTGGACCAGGTTGCTCAGAGCCCCCTCCCCAGCCTGGAATTGAACACCTTGAACACAAATAGTCCTGTGGGTTGTGTCTGACCTGAAAGCACCAGTTGAGATATTCCATACCCAATTTCTGGTGACAGAACCAGCATTAGTCCATAGGGCAAACAAAACTCTAGAAAAATACATTTCCATTACTAATTGCTCAGACTTTTTGTCCCCATACACGAGGGTCTCTTTGCTGTTCTCTAAAGGCTGATCTATGTAAAGGCATTTATGAATTTGCTACAGAAGAGTGCAAAGTCAACACATCAGTACTAGAAAAGAACGCCAAATGTTCTATAGCTTTCTTAGACTTTGCTTTCAAAGGGGAGTGAGCAACTGGAAAGGGAGAGTAAGAGAGCAAGAGTGAGAGCAAAAGAAAGAGAAAGAAAAATGAAAAAGAAATTACTAATATAAAATTTAGTTTCTTTTAAAATGCCTTCTATTGCTTATAATTCAGAGGTCTTCTCCCCGAGACCACAGAGAATCATGTGTGGCTTTTGCGTACACATGCATGCATCTGTATATGGAAGAGGGAAAAACTGGGCTTTAATTTCTCCTGAAATTTAAGCCAGTTTCAAATCCTAATGATATCAGTAAAGCTGAGGTTTCACCTCCATTTTTTTTAGGACAGAAAGGTTATATAAATCTCTTCTTAGCATTCGTTGGTTTAGAATTCAGATCTGGTAAAAGAACCAGGTTTTACACTCAGTGAAACTGAGTGACAGCTCTCAGTTATCCAAGGTGATGGGAGGAAAAAGGGTGTTTGGAATATTTAGAGAAATGAAAGGAAAAAAAGATGTAACAAAACACAAAATAAGACTTTGAGAATAATTCACTTTAGAAAATCCTGGAAATGGTGAATGACCTACAGCAGGTGAAGACTGGACTGTCTGGAGTCACAAAAGGTCTGAGACGCTCTGTACCAGACAGGTAGTTATGATGGGAGATTGTGAAGCCTCGGATAACTTCCAGCATCACCATCCTGCTTCTAACTCAGAGCTGAATGGTGACATTGTAGGCCAACAGGTTCTTCTGCTGGATCTGGAACCAGCACACTCACCAAGTTCCAGCCTTTTCCTGTTTGTGGTGTACTGGTAGATCTGAAGCATGTCAGTATGGGGAATAGTTGAGTTTAACTTCCATATCACTCATCTTTGAAGTAGTTTTGCACTTTCCAGACATTTAGTGTATCCAGCAGAGATGCTGCATCACAAAGAGTGGAGAACCAGATGAGACGAACCAAAGATTTTCAGGTATATAGAGAGTGTTCTCAGATGAAGGCTTTGGTATAACCATGACTTTGAGGTAAAAATACTTGACTGATGGAGATGAGGCCAGGCTGTGCTGATCACTAATGATCAGAGGAGGAGCCTGAACACTCTCCACTTCACTAAGATGGGTATAGATGACTAAAGGGATCCCCAAACTTCAATTAAGAACTTTAGGGAGATTCACCAGATTCTGATAAATCTGGAGATCTAGGGTGATTTTACGTGAAAAGGACATCCTGTCCCACATTCATCTGCTACTCCCTCAGTCCAAGGGTATTTTGTGAGTCCTGCATTACACCTAACAAGCTTATAGATATTCTAAATATCTCATGGCATCTCTGGCTTCATGGATTAACCTGTGTATTCACTTTCCAACGTTTTTCTTGAAGCTCTTTCCTTTTGCAGAGGGAAGATTAAGGCTGGACAGAGAATGAGTATCGTTATATCATAATGTGGTATCATCATTGCCATAATGTAGTGGCTTCTGCATCAAACCAAAGCTGCAGTTCTGGATCTAGGATCCTGCTTTATTCATTTCATGCTTAAATCTATTGATAAAATATCAAACTAGACCTCAGTTTAAGGACCAGCATTTAGGATATCCCTCCTACCTGACCATATGTCCAAAGCAGTAAGTTAGTAATTTTTTCTTTTAATTTTAGATAACACCTTTCTCCTGTTCAGTGGAAAGAGCATGTAGCTACTTCTCCCATCCATTCCACTATTATAGCTGAGATTCAACCAGGAACCTGAAAGTCACACTGACGTGTGTCTTCATGTTTTTGCCTTCATAACCTGTCATTGCATCAGAACAACCATGATTTTTATTTTTTTTTCATATTTGGCAGAATTTTTTTTAGTGCCTCAAAATCTCATGTCAACTAAAATTACCAGAAAACCCACCAAAAATCACTCATGTTCTGTGATGGAAAGCCAAAAACGCAACACAAAAACCTTTTAAATAGAAAACTTGCTGAGATTATACTCAAGAAATCTGTGTCTGTATGTTGGTTTGTATATACAGACTCCTTGACCTCATTAGTCATCCTTTTAGTCTCATTTTCTGCACTGGTAAAATTTGGTATAGACACATTCTATGTTTGCTTTGGGGATGCTTTTGAATCTGGAGTGTTTGCAAATTTCAGATGTCCTACTAATGCCATCCATCATATAGAGAAAGATGAACACCCAGCGATTACCGAAGTTATATTTGGTCCTTTACCTTCAAGGTTAGATTTCATCAAGATGCAAAATCACACCCAGATCTCCTATTTTATATATAAAAGATAAAGACAGCAAAACAGCAAAGGGGAACTACTTTCTTGCAAGTGACACTTCTTTCAGTGCAGAAACCTTATAAAAAGACAAAAAAAACTAGGTTCAGAATACTAAAGTGAGGTAATGAAAGCAATCAGCATCCTCACGGATTATTCTGTGTTCTGTCGAGCCATCCAGCTGATATGAAACACTCTTCCCCTGAAACTGTTTGAGACAGGAGTTTTGTCTCTTAGCTCCTCGCTGAGCCTGGAGCTGTCAGCCTCCTGCCAGTGCCTGGCATCACCCTGACGAGGTGACACAGAAAGTGACAGACAAGAAACCGGAGTCTCAGACTTCGGGAGCGGTGAGAAAGTAACATCCTTCTTCCTGAAGGGGAGAAGGGAGCAATGAAACGGGTTTTGAAGCTCAGCGTGTTTTTTAAATTGCAACAAGGAGCCAAGCCCAAAGCCTTACTTGCAGGTTGCCTTTAAAGATGTGCTCACCCCCTTTTACATAGTGTTCTCTTTATTTATGCTTCTTTGCTTATGGAAAGGTAGAGCAGCTGCTGTCACAATTCGAGTCGTCTCAATTAGCAGCAGCAGCCTTCTGTTGGGATGCACGGACTGGAAGAAGCTTGGTGCACAGTGAAGTTTGTGGTGAAACACCTCTGGTGCCCTCTAGAGTTCCCTGATTTCCAGGAGATCTCTCAAACAGCCTTTAGATTTAGATGAGAGGGACAACACTGGAATCCGATGCTGAGGCACTAGGAAATAACAAATTCTTTCTTTCTTTTTTCCTTTTTTTTTTTCCCTTTTTTTTTTTTCATTTTTTTCCTTAAATTTTTTAATTTTTTTTTTTCTTTGTCTTTTTATTTACCATAAGTAGTAGAGTGCCTTCCTCTGGGATTTTTCACTCACTCTCTTTCTGAGGGATTCCTTCTTTGATCTTTCCATAACAAGGTCTCAGTCACCTTCTCCTGCTGTGCTCATGAACAAAATCCTCTTGGAAGGGTGTAGATTTCTTATATTGCTCATGGTTTTTCTCAGTTTTATGATACCATATTCCCTTAAAATCACAATTTATGGAGTCAAGAAAACAGATGAAAATCTGTTTTCTTTTCTTTATCTACTTCATTGAGAAAAAAGTCCCATAATCATGGAAAAAAACAAATATACATTCATTAATATGTCCTTGATTTGGTTTTCAATCCAGCATTTCACATTTCTTAAAACATTTAAGTCACTCTCATGTTTAACAAAACAAACAATCCTTGGTCTATAGCTCAGACACGTTCCACAGTCTTGGATGCTTCAGATATGCTTTGGATGTTTCAGATACTTTGTGCAATTCTTCTAGTGTGGAAAATCATTCCAAAGGTCTAAAAATACACAGAGACAAAATAAAATATTTTGGAAATAGGGAGCATCAGGTCTAGCACTCTATTCTTACTTTCTCTGTTGCTTTTACACACGGTAAAAGGAGGTCCATCTGCTTAGGAGGACATACATGGGTTAATGCACTGGTTTGGTTATGAAAAGAAAAGAAAAAAAATGAGGGTCTACTTTGAAGGCAACTTCTGTATCTGCTGTTTGCCACTGTGGTCCATGAACTACTTATTCCTATACTGGTCATGTTCCCACTTTACTTTGACTATCAGTCGAGTTTCTATCATGGTTAGGCCTAGTGATCTTCTGAAGAAAAATCATCTGCATTTAATTCTCTGGCCAACATTCACAGGGCAGATCTTGTAATCAACAGAAGCACCACAGAGTCAATATACTCACCTCTATCTTCAGATAGTGCTTGTATAAGTGAAGAGATACAAATATTTTCCCATTTCCTTTACAGCCACCAAAAGTTATATCAGATCTTACTGTCTGTCATCTGCTGTGTGTTGAATTTGGATAATCACGGAGAGGTTTTCACATTCAAAGTTCTGAGCAAGTCTGACCAAGAAGTGCAAGCTTGCTTTGTCTTCATTACTATTGTTGTTTCAAAGTTCCTATTTATTTTAAATGAGGGTGTAAACACTCAGTGCAGATGGCCTCTACCCCCCCATGGAGAGGGAATCTGTTTCTTTTGCTGCATGTCAGAGCTTCACCAGCCTGGGGTATGGAGGAATCCTTAAGCTAGTTACCAAACAAGACACTCCAAGCCTTCAGGCACACTTGGATCTTTTCACTTTTAAGTAAGGCCATCATTAAAACATGAGCAGACATAATTGCATCATAGCAGAGGGCAGAATTGCAGGCAGGTCTGGATGTCCTTAAGCATCAGGATTCATAATATGTTGGCGTGGTATTCATCATCTTCTTTCTGCAGCCCTTCAGCACCAGACTCAGAAATTTCAGCCTTGCCTTTTAGAACAATAAAGTTAGTTTATAGGAGCTGTAATGGGATGTACTACAAAGCTCAGAATACCCAAAAGACTCCATTATGAAACCACCATGTTTAATTTTAGGCTTATAAACCCAAATGCAAGTATTATAATGAAAGCAACTCCTTTCATAGGTGTGGAGCACACCAAAAATGAACCAATTTCAGTGTGAGCTCAATTAGCCTGGAAAGTCAGGCAGCTAAATTTGACTTTCAGGAAACACATTTGAATGCTTTGCCGTTAATCTTCCGTCTGTCATGTCTGATTTAAATGTAAAATCAGATTTTCTCCCCAACTTGAAACTTACTTTCATCAGCAAAGGGAAATTATCCAACTTTCTTAGATTTTTTCAAAGACTTTAACTTGCAGAGAAATAAAGTCCACCAAAATTAGAGCAAGGGGAATTACTGATAGAAATGTAAGATAAAGTAGAAGATAATATCTCTCGGCCTTTTTATGCTCATTACCAAAAGTGAGGGTAATAAAATACACCCTCACAGGAGAATGGCAAGAAGGGGTGGTTAGAAATTTTCTACAGAATGGTTTCTCTTAATAAGCTTCATGGGAAAATTAATAGGCTTGGCATATCCCCATCTGTGGAGAAGAATATATTCATCAGGAACTGAAAGTAGAGTTGCCATGAGACTCTACAGCTTCATTTCACTAAAAAATAGTTGGCTTTTTAATAAGAAATGCAGTGTTATGTTGGTAAGGGCTGCCATATATAATGATTACTGGAAACTAAGAGGCTAAACTGTAAAGGAGATAGACCACTTACTCACCCCATAAAGTCCTTTTTCATGAGCAGTAGTTTTCAAACCAGAAGTTTCAGAATCTGCTCAGGATAAAGGAGCTGTATCTGGGTGTTTCTCTGTAAACTGGATGTCTTCGCTTCCTGTGTCATCAGTGAAGATCTAGGGCAAGACAAGCTGAGTTTTTAAATACTTTCAGGTATTCCATCAGTCCACTGCTGAAGTGGACTCCTATAAACCCTGATGTAGGTATCTGGTTACCACAGAGCATCTCAAACAGCACCCAATTCACATTTTTATTCAGCTTGATGGAGCCCTCAGTGTAGCCAGAAGAATGGTGCAGCTCATCATAAAGGATACATATCCATTTAACCTGCTAAATCATTTTCCAGACTTCTCTGACTGTATTGAGTGAAGATGCAGGGCTCAATTCAGTTACCTAAACAGTGTGAGATGCACAAGGGAAACCTCCCCAGCACCAAACACCCAAAAGTATTTCAGTCCTGTATCCTATCTAGCAAATCTGGGCAGATGTTCCAGATGCCATGGGACATCTCAAATCGCTGTAGACTCTTACAGATAGGAAACTATATAAAGTCCCCTTTGCTGGTAATGGGAGTTCAGGCATTATTGATGTAAATACCTACAAGTTGGCACCTACACTTATGTACCTTAACATCAGATTTTGTCTCATTCTGATATTTTCTGCAGTTTTGTTCATAATTTCTGAACATTAAAGTTCGTTTTTACACCTAAAGATAATTTCTGAGACAATATCTCTAAGTTTTCAATGTAGCGTGCCCATTTTACTACTCAGGGTGTATTGAGCTATCCAATGAACACAGTATTATTCCCTTTGTTCACAAATTGAAAGACTCAAAGATGGCAGGCCAGAAGGTCTCTTTTCTATTTAATCCTTTGTTAGACTTACTATTTACTTGACCTTATTGCTCTCCACAATTACCTGAAAGGAGGTTGCAGCCAGGTGAGGATCGGTCTTTTCTCACAAGTAATAAGGGATAGGATAAAAGGAAACGACCTCTGGTTGTACCAGAGAAGGTGCAGATTGGAGAAATGTCTTCACTGAAAGGGTGATCAACCATTGGGACAGGATGCCCAGGGAAGTGGTGGAGCCACCATCTCTGAAAGCTTTCATAAAACCTGTGGTTGTGGCATTTGAGGACATGGGTTAGTGGTGGCTTGGTAGTGCTGGGTTAATGGTTGGACTTGATGATCTTAGAGGTCTTTTCCAGCCTAAATGATTCTCTGCTTCTATCATTTGCATCTACTGGAAATGGATGGTTGCATATATTACCAGTTTTCAAAATACATAAGCTAATTTCTTTTGCATGCAAGATTATAGATTTTTTTTTTATATGTCTTGGTATAGTCAGTTCTCCAAATCAAGACTGAGAAAATCACACAAACAGTGTAAAAATCTTGTAAGCTCCATCATATTTTCATTTATCTGGACTTATGAGAGTGAGAAATTATGATAAAATGAAACAAAAAATCTTGAAATCACCTGACTCCTAAAGTGATTTGAAAGGGCTTAAAATACTCACATATATGCTACATCTGGTCTATTTTTTGCTACTATATATTTTGCTACTATTATGCTGATGATGGTCTAGTTTTTCCTGCTATTAATAACATGACTTATAATGGTGATGATGATTATTTTTATTTTTATGGTGTGCCAGGCATTTCTAAAAAGAAAATAAAATTAAACTGAGGTATATTTACCTCTTTTCAATGCTAAATTATAAAGATCCAGATATTGCTACAAGTCCAGACTTCAAGAGTCCAAACTTCATTTAGTATTATTAATTGATGTCTGCAAAATACTCCTTGTAAATATTTAATTATCATTTTCCTCTCATCACTAAGTGGGGATAAATATAAATTCCTGCTTTGAAACGTGCCTGGAGACTGAAGGATAAACATTCTAAATGCAAGTTATTTGTTAATAGCCTTTTGGAGACCTTTTATAAAAGACTGTGCCACTCCCAATCTGAAATGGGGAGATATTTCCAAACTGAGCACTCATTTTGGTTAGGATTCACATATTTTTGGTGTCTTCCCTAGGATACCACATGTCTAGCAGACAGAAAGGTCAACCTAAAAGATATCTTGGAGCCTTTCCCATGTGGGTTTTTTTTTTTCTTTTGATACTTCCAGCATCCTGGCAATTGTCCATCTCCTGTAAAACCTCTTTCCTCTTGGGCCCTTTTTTTTTCACTTTTTTCCTAAAAGACCTGGAAAGACTGAGAAGAACAAAGTGCAGAGGAGACAGGTTGTCACTGAAGTGAAATGTTTGTGTTTCTGGCCCGCACGTGGGTCTCTGCATTAAATCAGGCTTTATTCTTATGGTGCCCAAGACACCCAGAGAGTTGTTGTAGGGTCAAAGTCTTCATTAGCATGGGATAGGAAATAATTGGGTTTTTTTCTCATAATCACTGTGATGTGGGGTTTGTTTCTTTTTTCTCTTCACACAAACCAATATAAAGTACTGATTTTTCAAAAAGTTCACAAACTCAAAAATCAGCTTCCATTCCTCTCATCTTCTTTCTTCCCTCAGCAGAATTAGAATAACTGAAATTGCTTTTAAAAGCTTTAATGGCATTTCAATCTTTGAAATAATTTTGCATTTGGATTTTTAAAAGAAAATTGCAAATCTGGAGGATTTGGGTAGGGTTTTTTTGGGGGAGTTTTTTTCACTTACCACTTATCAAAAGGAGTCATTATAACAATGAGAATAACTTGGTTGCCCGTAGCAAGATGTGTAATAAAACTTGAGTATCTTTAGCCCTTACATGAACATCTTATACTGTACACATATTATTTAAGCAAATGGGATTGAAGTCTAAAAACTGGTCTCTAGTGAAATTTCTGATATCCTAAGGTAGGTGGGATAGTGGAAGGTGTCCCTGCCCATGACGGGGGGGTTGAAACAAGATGTTTAAGGTCCCTCCCAACGCAACCCATTCTGTGATTCTTTGATTCTCACAGAGGGGGTATCCAAGACAGGACCTGTGGGAAACACTTCTAGATCTGCAGGTGGAAGCCAGGCTGGATGCCCAAAGAATCTCAAGTCACTGTAGATACACTTGTGTGCACTGAAATCCTTCTCTAAACTGAGATAAGATTAACTCACAGTAGCTCTCCCTGGCAACTGCATTCATACTTCATTTCAGTTGCTATTAAGTGAAGAACACTAATAAAATTCAGATACTTTGCAGTGAAAGTACAACAACAGGAAAAACTCAGTGTTATCTTGGAAAAAAAACCCCTTATTTAGATGAAAGGTGCCACAGGGTAAATCTATACCACTAAATTCAACACTATCAAGGCAGCATTGTTGGAATGGGGTTATTTTTGTTATTAATTCCTTAGGATGGTCCATTAATTCAACCTGGCTAAACTAGCCCTATGTAAAATATTTTCTGGTCATTGCTTGGGCATTAGCATTGGCCAGGGTTTACTCCCAACAGGCAGTTCAGATTTCACCCTGCTGGATGCTCCAAGAGCTCAGCAACATGAATATGGCCAAACTATGCCAATTGTGCTGAGGGCTGGAGATCATATCCTTGGCATTGTTGAAATCCAGATTTAGTACATATTTCCAGTACAGATTTAGTCATACCTCCATACAGAACAGTCAGGTCATCTTCAAGAGCTGTAGAATCCTAAAGGTTGAAAATGACCTCCAAGATCATCAAGTCAGCCAAGTTTGATCTACAAGTGTGACTAAACCACGTAGAACTCCTTTTATTTACGTGAGAAAAGGGGAACCAGATTTTCTGGGACTGGAAAATTAGCATTGCTGAAGAGCCAAAGGCACAGATCCTCTCTTGGCTTCTCTGAAGTCAACAAGCCTGTGTCAGTCTGCACCAGCTGAGGGTCTGTCCCACGGTGTTGCAGAACTGAGGCTCCTACCAAAAACCAACCTTTGAAGCTGCCTGTAGTCTGCTCTTTGGCTCTCCTCCTTTCTTTTCTGTTTCTCCCACAGGTAATAAATAGTTTAGGGAGGAAATCTTGAATTTCACTGTAGCAAAATGAGTGCACTGTAAATTCCTCAATGCTTGTGAGCGCATTGATATTTATGTGCATGTGTGTGTTTCTTTTTCCTTTTTTTTCCTTTTTTTTTTTTTTTTTCCTCCTGTCTCCCTCCCATTTGTAGTTTGATCACTCATGGTTTTGGAACTCCTGCAATATGTGCTGCCCTAAGCACTTTCCAAACTGTTCTCAGTGAAATGCTGAACTACTTGGAAAAGCACACATCGCACAAAAACGGAGGAGCGGCGGAATCCGGCCAAGGACACGCCAACTCGGAGAAAGCCCCCCTGCGGAAAACTTCAGAGGCTGCTGTGAAAGAGGGCAAAACAGAAAAGACAGACTAGCTACATCAAACAGAATCTATTTCGAGAGAGTCTTGCTGCTGATATTTTTTTTAAATATATATATCATTGAGGGCAATTTATCTCCAGTGGACCAAATCCAAAAAGGAAAAAGAGAAAAGAAAAAAAAAAGAAAAAAAAAAAAAAAAAGAGGGAAAAAAATTAAAGAAAAAAAAGGAAAAAAAGAATCAAAAAAAAAAGAAAATGAAAAAGAGAAAGATTAAAACAGAGAGAAAGAGAGAGCGTGAGAGAGGAAAGTATTCAACCCTAAGAACAGCAGTGTACAGTAATTGTGTGATGAAATTGTCACTTTTTTAAAATTTATGTTGCTCTAAACTGCTTTTTTGTGCACGTAGTATTTGATTGTTCTGAATGATACACTAACACTGTTTTTTATAAGCACTTCTGGACTTGGCTGAGGTGGCACATGAAATTTGAAGCACTTTCTTCTCTGACAGCAGAGTTAGGGTCAGTGCATCAGTTGTGGAACAAGCAGTTCCAGCATCCTGACTTGGCTTGCATGCTGGATAGATTGAAAGAACGGCTTCCTCTGATCCATCGGAAATGCCTGATCTACTCACTACTGGGAAAACAATCTGGAAACCTGGCAAAAGAGGAGTTCTTGGGTCATGGGACAAATGAACTGTTCTGTGTTGGGGGCTGCTCATCCCCACATGGGAATGTACAATAAAGCTGCTCTGGAATGAGACCAGAACCTGTTGGGGATCTGTCCTGGCCATTCAAGCAGCAGTCGAGGTGTGTCTTGTGAAAAGAGCGTGGCAGACTAAAACAAAAACAAACCTTGGTAGTTACAGTAAGAACCCCGATCCCTCTGTGAACTTCAGTTTAAATGACAGCACGGGCTTCTGTCTCCTATTTTCTCAGCCCCTGGTCCCACAGCACTCTGTCATACCTGGGTCTCAGTTCAACACAATCAATGCAGGCAATTGGAGTCACCTTTCGTGTTGCCTTGATTTTATGATGCTTTCTTTTTCTCAACAGCTTGTTTCTGCAGCTTTATTGTCTTTATAAATCCAGCTGAGGTGCAGAGGTCTAACTGAATCCAGTCACCGAAAATAAAATCAGAACAAAATGACAAATAAAATAGATTGGCTTAGTCCACAGCAGCTGAGTGGTAATAACCTTCCTAATGTGCTTTTAAAGTTTTACTTTACCACATATCACACAACCCTACACAGAAAACATGGGAGTCATGGTTTGAGCTCAGGCCTCTTTGAGTCAAGAGACTTTTTCCAGTCACATTCTAACCCTTTCTTCAATAAGACCTTCATTCCAATCCTTTTCTTGTTTCACTGACACCAGTTCTTGAAAAGTTAGGAAGGAATGGTATTGCAAGAGGGCTTAATGTTGTCCATCTAGACTCTATTTAATATCAGCAGAACCAGACCTTTTCTTCCAAGGGACAATTCAACTCTTCCTGTGGTAGGAAATAATATAGTTGTCCATGTGTAAATGTTTAGAGCCATTTGAATGTTTTAAGTGTCTAAGACAGTCACAGAGTTTTGATAGATATGACATGAAACCTATAGGAGAACTGGACTCACCTGGAGGAGGAGCTGGAGGATCCCAGAGACAGCATTAGATAACTATTGGTGTCCACTTGACTTGCATGCCAAGTCTCTAGGACATATATAAGAGGTCATCTGGAAGTGCCTGTCATTCTCCACAGATAACAGTTGGAAAGTAATGGTGGCATTTTGCATTGTACCTGAATATAAATGAATTAATCATCCCCCTCTCTGATCAGTAGAGAGAGAAGGGAACTTACAATATAGTTTATCTCAACTCGAGGTGATGAGGAATGCCCTGAAAGTGTGTACTCTCCTCATCTAGGTATAAAGGAAGCCAAGGACAAAAGCTCTCATATGTGTGTCTACATTTTAGCTTTCTAGGGGTAGTAAGCATGTATTACACCTTGGATGATGAGCTCTAGACTAAACCCAGGGACTGTGACCAATATCTGAGGGTGTTTACAGCCATGATGCAAGGAGTCAAACTGAATTAACCAGATCATCCTCACCTTCTAAATGTATGGAAGGAAATAAAGTGCTTATGGCATGGGGCTGTTCCTCTGGAGGTCAGTAAGGATTTTGCCATCATGGTGAGAAAACACCACAGAAAATAAGGAGTCCCTGTTTGCTTACCTAAGGAAATCTGGAAAAAATAGTCCTCTGCTTTTGGCCACATTTGTCCTTGCTCATGGCAGGTATTTAACTTAGATACCTGCCTTAGTGCTACCCAGGCACCATCCATGCATTAAAGGAAACAGATGTATCTCCATGGGATTCCATCTCTTTGACACACTAAGATCAGATGTGTGCCTCAAAAAACTTAATCGAAGAAATTTTTAACTCCACCACTTCTGAAGAAATGCTAAAATCAAATGAATGATACTCAGAGAGGTCTTCATATTGTGGAGCTGTCCTAGGACATGAAATAGATGAGTGTAAAAGCAGGTAACCATGATTAAAAGTGAAAAGGAAACTCATTCTGCTTTTTCTATTGCCTAAACTGAGGGAGGGAAAAGGGGAAAATCAAAAGTTTGACTGTGTCAGTTAACAGATTTGCCACATGAAAATGTGCTGTAAAACAACTTACTTGTGACCCTTCACTTCCAGATGTGGATAAATTTAAATTAGATTTTGATGGAGGGGAAAAAAATATAAGAAAAAAGATTTTTAAATCCTTTTCATTTTTTTCCCTTGAAAGATCAACTTTCTGGAGAAGGAGAAATGACTGGTTGGACAGATTAATCTGTGAAACTGTTGGGAAAGCAGCATTTTATTACCATCAAATTAAAATTTCTGATATTAGAAATAACATGTATACAGTATTATTTGAAATATTTGCCTCTTCAGGACATGATCCAACAATAATTTATTTCAAGACTTATGTCTTTTGCTGTTACATAATCACTATGAGCCTCTGCTCTGCAGGCAACAAATTATTTTTGACCTGGATTATCCTTTCATCTATTAATATTAATAAATCTGAGCACTCTTCAAGCACCAGAACTTCCCTTTTTTGACTTAATGACCCCTTATATATTTTTGGCAAGGTTCAATATAGATCTTCTTCAACCTGATTGAACTACTATATATTCTTACCATTAAGAAGTTACCCATATTTGCATCTCAAACTTTCTAGTTTTTCCCTTAGCACATTTTAAAAGCAAAATTATTTTTGAAATGTAGCTTCAAGTTTGCTGACATTCACAGGTTCTGCGGTTTTTATTTTTAATTTCACTCATTAATTTTATTGAGAGAAAAAATAATTATTACTGGCTTTGCTGAAATGACTATCAGAGCAGTTTGGTGTCAAAAATGGCTTTAGTTTTTAAAATTGGAACTTTCAGTGTGGTTTTAAGCAATGAATTCACTTTTGTCCTTTTTAAAATCTCAGCCTAAGTTCTCATCCATTTGTATTCCTGTGTTGTTCACATGCCCATGTTCCCATGTTGTGGTTTTAGTGGGGGGTTATTACTTTCTTAGTTCTTGTCTCTGTGGAAGTGTTGCCATCTCTAAAGAGACTAATGAATTCAATTAACCAGAAGGAATGGCATGATTTGAAGTTAGCTGGTGCTCACTGGTAGCAAATTCAAATATATTTGTACCTTTTCGACTTGAAAATTAATCTGACTTGAAAAAAAAAAAGAAAAAAAAAATCATTTTCCATTAAGAGATCATGGAAGTGTTTATTCAATGTCAAAACCACCAAAGGAGTAGAAAAAAGTATCCAAAGTTCTGTGGCCAGGACAATGAATCGTAATGACTTTTGAACTCCAAAAATGGATTCATACCCCAAATGCTGAGTAGTTGGACCGTGTTGTACTTCAGCCCATTGCTCAGCTCGGTATGAGTTACACCTTTCCCACCACCCATCTCAAAACATTTTAATTAGGTCCCTGAACTTACTCCTCTTAAGCCCTGACACATTTGACTCACAAAGACCAGCTCCTGATACTTGGATTTATCAGCAAATTGCTCATGGACTAAACAGAGGGATGGCCACACACCGCTTTTTCTAGAGCAAGGTGTTACTCACTGTGAGTGCAAACAGCTCCTGTGTTGACTAAGCTTAGAAGGTAAGTCTGGCAGAGTAGGAGAAACAATCCCACCTCCAACCCTGCACTAAGATTTGGTCCTCTGTTCACACAGTTCTCCTTCAGCATCATTACATGTCAGATATGTGTAGTACAGGGAGAGTTTTCTCAGATGATGAGAACTGGAACAGAGTTCATGTGGCCTGTTAAGGGGAGTGAACCACAGACACACAGTGATGACCCTGCCACCTACAACTGAAGACAGTCAAGAATTGTGTCCTTCATGCTGCCACCTCTAACCCCAACTCCTTCTAGGTGTCATTCTGTTGCCTTGGAGAACTGGCACAAGGGGTGAATTTGGACCTTTCATTTACAACTTTTTTAAAGATAAACTCCAACATTCATTGGGAAAAGACTTCAGCTCTCCAAATCAACATGGAATCTGCTCTTTGAAGCTTCTCTGTAACTTTTTCTAAGCCCAGAAAAAATCTGCTCCAAAGCAGGTGCAATGTATAGTCCTTCCAAATCCTGGACTTCTATGTAAATATTTCCCCAGCTCATCTCTTCCTTTGAACGTGACTCAGTGGCACAGGTGCAGCTCACAGTTTTGCAGCCAGGCTCAGGAAGGGCTGTTTATTGTCCTAAGAGCCAATTTCTCTAACTGCTATTTTTTGTTTGTTTGTTTGTTTCGTAATATCAACAAGTAGTTTTGGTCATAGACATCTTAGGTATCCAAAAGAGCTGCTGGTGAATTCCAAGGGTGTTTGACTTTCATTTATCTTTTGGAGAAATAGTTCTGCTGCTTTAAATCTTTATTTTTAAGGAGAAGAAGAAACAGCATTAATAGAAGACACAAGCCTGCAACACAAGGAAGAATCAATAAACATAATTATACAGGAACTCTATTTATAAAAATGTCTTTTGCCTCTGCCCTCATTACGTCAAGAATTCACATACAGCTGTGTGGGGAGTGGGGGAGGAAGAGAAAGTCATTTTCCTTTGCCAGGTGAAGGTCATTTGGAGAGGTCTGATCTTTTTTTATCGCTATTCTTTACTTTTCTTTATTTTGTACAATTAATTCTTTTCTGTACAGCAGCTGTTGTGATTGTATTTAAATGTGAGTGCGCACTTGGTCACCAACAAACAATGTCTTCTTTATTGGTTTGGGGTTTTGGTTTGTTTTGATTTCTTTCCTTCCACTTAATTTATAATTCAGTGGTGAAAAACATAATCTTTTATATTTCTATTTCCTATACAAGCTACCTGTTTTACATGAGTCTATGAAGATAATGACCACATTTGATCAAGCATTTCACGGCAATAAAATCTATGTTGATTTAACCCTGATTTGTCTGGTGCTTCAAAATAATTTCCATCTCTGAATAAAGATAATCAAACCTGACTAGGAACCAGACCTATGACATTACAGGACCTAGAACTTCCATCCAACAGGTAAGACACACAAAGCAGATAAACAATAGCATTATTCCCTTACTACAGCAAGGAAATCAGTTTATACAGAGATTAAAGTTGAGGTTTATCCCACCTAAATGCAGTTATATTCAATAGTTATCTCATCCAGAATCTGTTTAGCAGGTTTAATGCTTGTGTGTAAAGAGAAATATCTAATGCAAGGCAATTTGTACTATCCCAAAGCAGGAATCCAAGCTGGTTAGGATGATTTATATTAGATTAGTGGTAGAGTAGATTAGGAATAGTAGTAGAAATCCTCATATCTATAAACTCATAATGAATGCAACCTAGAAAGCTTGCTAACCCTTGATATTTTATATTTAGATGCCCTCAGAGGTGCCTTTTCCATGATTGCATGGAAAGGCTGTGACAGTGCTGGCAATCAAATCCACATCGTCACAGTATCAAACTAATTATTTAATCTTCTCCCTGAAATCTTACAGCAGTTCATTTCCAAGTCCTACTTCAGCCAAGGGTCTTGGCTAATTGGCACTTCTCCAACTCCAGACTTTGATTCCACTGTTATGGCACAAGGTCAGATCCTTCCCAAGCAGAAATAAGAGTAAAGAAAAAAGCCTTTAGGTGTCAGTAGTATTCTCTTTCAGGTATGATTTAAAACAACTTCAGCTCAGAAGTTTAGCCAAACTTTTCAAAACAAATAGATCTGAAAAAAATTAAGAAAAAAAAAGTGTAAAAAATATGTTTCTTAAAAGCAATTTTCTAGAGATACTCATTTCCAAAACTGTTTGGGAACCTGTTGACAACCCTTTATTTTGTGTTGTTTCAGTGCTTGTTGAAGAATTGACTCTCTGAGTAATATTAGACAATGACACACCAAAGGCAAAGCCACAGTGGCAGAAACTTCAGAAGGGTTTCAGTTGGAAAAGGAAAGGGTTTGGGAGGAAGTTCCCACATATTTAAACTTGTTTTATCCAAATCCCCCACCCGGTTCCCTAAAAAAAATGGACCTTCAATAATTAATATTACCCCTCTAATCTTCTGGGAAATACAATTTAGAGTGAATTCCTCTAATCAGTTCTGTATGTGCTCTTCTCAAGAGTCAGAGGAAATGCAAATGTGACAAATTCATCAGTGTTTTAAATATAGTCACGTGAGAGGCTGCCTATCCTGTCTCTCTTCAGTTTGGTGTGTAAATTTTCCACTCCATTAAAACAAAAGGAAGACAATTCTGTTGAGATTTGCAAAGGTGCAGTGCAAAAATACATGTCTATGTACACAAAATAGCCTCTCACTTGTAGACACTGCAACATACAAGAAGGTGAAAAGAAGAAAAGTAACAGAAAAAAATAATCTCTGTCAGATTTTATGTGCAAACTGCACACAGACAGCGTGGGCAAATTTGCATTCAAAGTGACCAAACCGAAAAAAATAAAGATCAAATCTGTAGACTGCTGAGTGTCCTGAACATCTGGAATTAGCAGAATTGTTGGAGTATATATGGTAATATTATTCTATGTTTTCAACAGCAGAGCTCTCCTCTTATAAAGGCTGGCTGTTCATATTTTGCTTGAAAGTACTTTCGTTTCTAGGTAGGCACCTAAAGCCTAATCTAACAAAATCCAACCTCTTAACTGCTATTCAGGTTCACCTTCCCATAGAAAGACATGAATAAGAAATTAATGGGAACTTCAAGCCTTAATGGAAAGGGCACTGTGCTCTGGGCAAAGTTTATGTTATGGTTTTGGGTTTTTTTTGTAATGGAAAGATATTTGAATTAGTGATACATAAATGCAGTTCCTGAAGCAACTCAAAATGTCAAGATTTGGAGGATAGCCCTGTCTGTCCTGTCTGGCTCGTCCCTGCTTCTCCAGAAGGATCAAGGTCTTACAGCTTCATTATATCTGTGAATCCCTTGTGCATATTTTGGATTCTCAAGGAAACTTGAAATCATACTAAACATCATCTCTTGGCAAGAATAAATGTACATTACAGTCTATACCTGCTGTCTACAGGAGTAACATTTTGGTTCAATAGCCCCCACACAGGAGCTGGGGTTGTTCAGCCTCAAGAAAAGGAGTCTGAGGGAAGATCTAATTGCTCTCTACAACTACCTGAAAGGAGATTGTAGTGAGGTGAGTGTCAGTCTCTTCTTCCAGGAAATAAGTGACAGGACGAGAGGAAATGTTGCACCAGGGGAGGTTTAGTTTGGATATTAGGAACAATTTCTTCACTGAAAGGTTGGTCAGGCATTGGAACAGATTACCCAGCGGAGTGGTGGAGTCACCATCCCTGCAAGTGTTCATAAAACATGTGGATATGGCACTTGAGGACATGGTTTAGTGGTCAACATGGTAGTGGTGGTGCTGAGTTTATGGTTGGACTTGGTGATCATGAAGATCTTTTCAGGCCTTAACGATTCAATGAGTCTGTGATATAAAGTCTTACATACATGTAATGGCAAGAGGATGGGTCCCATCACTGCTATCACCTAGAGCTATCTGGTTTTCACATGTGCTTTCTTTTATTAATGAATGCATTTAACACAAATATTAATGAACCACTCTGGGCCATCATTATGGCCAGCTAAATTAAGGTGTTATCAAAGCATTGAGCCTTTGCCAATTAATATGCAGTGTGAAGTCAGTAATAAAACTACACAGAAAATTAGGAATGGTCAATAAAGAGCATATTAGTGGAACTGGATGCTCTGTGAATAAACTGCTGAAAGTATGCCAAGATACTATCTCCTTATTTGTCAAATTGGAATCTGGGAAATGAGAGGAAAAACTTTCCCTTGAAAATCGCCTATGATGTTAAAATAACAATGAAAGATGAGCAAACAACCCTTTATTAACCAGACAAAAAATCTTGCACAGTGAGTTAGGG
Source organism: Margarornis squamiger (assembly GCA_035222235.1). Classification (NCBI taxonomy): domain Eukaryota; kingdom Metazoa; phylum Chordata; class Aves; order Passeriformes; family Furnariidae; genus Margarornis; species Margarornis squamiger. The sequence goes on from JAWWTY010000106.1 coordinate 112,013,874, forward strand.
AAAAGTGCGTGAGGAAAATAGCTTAAAAAATAATGACTTTGAATCAGATTGAAAGAGATTGTGATGCTGTTTCTCTCCTTTACTCCTATCAATTAAAACTGAAACCAGAAATGCTGTGTGGCACAACCTCTTTTGAAAACTGCATCAGGAGAATAAAATGCTTGTGGTTGCACCAAGTGTTTTGAGCAAGAAAAACTTCCCTGCCTGATTAATGAGCCAAGTGCACTGTGGCAGCAGCAGAAGCTTCTATGGCTCCAGTCTCGTCATTTTGTAGCAAATGAATAGAGAAATACCACTGGCCTTTGCCTTCTTTTAGTTACTGCCACATCATTAGTTTTTAACTCCTTTTAATCTGCATTTCACTGAGACCAAACACCACAGCTTTACACAGGTCTCTAATTTTTAGACATAGAAGAGAGGTATCAGTTTAGACCGGATGATTAGAGCAACTCGACTGACTGGAGTGGAAGTCTAGTCTGATTAAACACCTAATTTTTCAGTAGAAATAAAAAAAAAAAAAAATAAACAAAAAAATCCCAAAACAGAACAAAACCAACCAACCAAACAAACACACCTCCCCCAGTAACCTAACCTTAAGTTAAAATTAAACATGAGAAACTTAATCACCATTAGCTCAACTCAGAAATGAGCTAGTGCCATTGAAGGAAGAGTTGCAGCAACTTTATCTGTAGTCTGTCGTATCCTCTAGTTTTTCAGGTTTGATTCAGCCACCAGTCTGGAGAGTGCTTTCATTTGCAGTCAGTTTGTGTTACAGCCTCTGCTCCAGATTCTGCACTGTTATGAACCTGCTTATGTGACTTGGAGTTGTTTTCTTCAACAACAACAAAAAAAAATAATTAAATCACCTCAAAAATGGTCACTGCATAGACGAGTGAGAATTTACATAGGAGAATATTCCTTATGGCAACTAACAGACTCACAGTAAAATGACACCAGTGGAAAACCAAGCAGTCACAGATGAAGTTCTGAACCATTTGGTTTATCAGTTGGCTGTATTTCTTTGTGGTTTTGGTATTATTTTTTGTTAGTGCTGCTGAAGAGTTTGTAGACTGATCTCTGGTCCTGTCATGGCATGGCCATACCTGTGCAATTAAACTTCAGCCACAAACCAGAGACAGAATGGTCCCCAGACTGTGCTGTAAAGGTGTTTCCACCAAATAACCAAGGATGTGCTTGGTTCCCTGACATGTGATGTCATCTGCCAGACAGGCAGCAGGACCAGATGGTCCATATACTCTTTCAGGTATTTCATCCAGCAAAAACAATATTTGGGGCTGTGAATATATTTTAGTCTTTATTGGCACGTGTTTCAGCTCTGTGCATATTTTTAAATTAATTACCTGACAAAAATTTAGCCCGATTCTATTCATTACTCATTCAATTAGGATGATAGAAGATGGATTTTGACTATCTCATCTCAGCTGCTATTAGTAACTTCTGGGTATCCTCTCTCAGGAGTCTGTAATTTCAGCTTTCATAAGCAGCTTCTTGCCATTTACCTGCTCCTTTCAAGTAGTTGATTATGTTTCACTACATAAAATGTTCCTATCAGTCACTTCTGACACACAGATCATCTTGAACTTTGTGCAAAGTGCTGTAAAGGCAGCCTGCCCTCAGGAAGGTCATTAAAAACATTCCATAAAATATCTGCACATAATTCAGATCAGACAGATGTGCCACTGCAACTATCAATGAAAACCATATGGTAGGAACACCAAAGATGAAGCCAAAGCCAGAAGAAATCAATCACTCATTAGCTTTTGGAGTAATCTACACTAATCTTTTTCATTTTAAAATGTAAAAAAAAGTGTTACAGAATTACAATCTGGATCTCCTGCAGCTCCTGCAGCTTTCATATCTGTCAGCCCTGCATTTCAGGGAGTCTTGTCAGGATCAGAGGAAACCTCAAGAAGGTGAACATCCCCAGCCTCCAAAGTGTTCACATGAAAGGCTTCATCTACTGACCCATTGACCAAAGTAAGAATCCCACCTTGCAAACAAAATGAAGAATTATATTACCAAAGTGATAATGATGTTTGTCAGTCAAGATGATCTATTCAATAAAATAATAGTAATAATAATAATGATAATAATAATAATAATAAAAATGCGAACAGTCTATTTATATTCCAAAATGTTAAAGATTTCTTTTCATTTCAGTGGTGCTTTAATAATTGTTGGGATGAGAAACAAAAGTCTGGCTCATTTAATAATATTTAAAGTTGATTATATAAAGTGTGTCTATTATTTACCATGGAGAAAAATGGGCTTTCTTTTATCTCCTCTAAATGCCAGTTCAAAGGAAATCTCCTCTTTTCTTGCTTTCACCTAGTTACAGAATACTTTGAAACAGTGATAATTCCTTTTATTTTCCAATATCACATCCTTGATTTCTAGTACCGAAGTACCTTGGGGCTATCTTAATGACCCTATTCAACCTTTACTTGAGTCAACAGCAAAGTCACCATGGACTTCAATAGGACCAGTATAAATTCCAGACAGTGCTGTTTATTAACAGTATTTCCCCCCTCATTCTATAAGACTTCTTGTATTCCTCAAAAATAGGAAGTCTGAAGAGCAATACAGCATGGCTTTTTCCCTTCAAAAGAGGTGGATGCATCCACATTGCATAATAGGAAAGGTCTCTGATGTGTATTAATCATTTTTCCTCATGCTTGGGAGACTTCTAAGTAATCCAAGCCCCGAGTTTCTGGGAGCTGTTCAAGCATTAGAAGAGTATGGGAGATCTGTAGAGATTGCAAAGCAGTGCTCAAGGTGTTTCCTTCATGATTCCCCAAAATTCCCATTCTCAAAAATGACAGTGACAGTAAAACTCATAGAATCATAGAATCTTTGAATCACTGAGGTTGAAAAAGACCTTCAAGATCAGCAAATCTAACCTTTGGCTGAATACCACCATGCCCACTAAACCATATCACAAAGTGCCACTCCTGCATGGTTTTTGAACACATTCAGGGATGGTGACTTCACACTGACCTGGGCAGCCTGTTCCAATGCTTCACCACATTTCCAGTGAAAAAATTGATCCTAATATCCAACTTGAACCTCCCCTGGGGCAACGTGAGGACATTTCCTCCTGTCCTATAGCTAGTTGCCAGGTGTAGCCCAACCTGGTTACACTCTCCTGTCAAGAAGTTGTAGAGTGAGAAGGTCCCCCCTGAGCCTTTTTTTCTCTCCAGGCTGAGTTCCTCCAGCTCTCTCAGTTGCTCCTCATCAGACTTGTGCTCCAGACCCTTCCCCAGTGAAGGAAATGGGTTTTCTTTAGCCCCTTAAACCCAAGTGACTGTTCCCAAACATCTCCTGTCCCACCTGTCCTATAACCACACTGTATGCCCAGGCTGAGCAGGTTCTAGGAGGAATACTGTGGTTCACAAGAGTCCATATATAATTACTGATCTACAGCTTTCAATGTGTGTTGTTATTGCATATTTTAGAGGTCTATGTTATCCATGCAGAGTTCTCACAAGGTTTTGCTTCCTGTACTTCAGTTTCTGCCCTGCAGGGGATGTGTCAGGTCAGTATGAGGAGTTGTTCTGATTTCATCCCCGTGTGGCACAAGGACTGGAAATGTTTCAGTCTTTTTCAGGTTTGTTTTTTTTTTTTTATTGCACCTAACACTTTGTGGGTTTTGTTCAACATTCCACCTGAAATCATGGCTGGTTACTGTTTCTGGCTCCATGAAATGTCAAGAATGAGAAAAAACGTCCTGTTTGTTCCACAATATTTTCATTTCAAGATGTTTCCAGATTTGGCCCTATACACATGAGTATGTGGGTGAAGATTTTAATGGCAGGTATCAGTCCAGTGCAATAATGGTATGAAACCAGACCAGCAGGTTCAGTAACCTCTCACAGCAACCATTAGTAATGTCTCAGAAGAAGAAAATAAATGCTATGGATACAAAAAAAGAATAACTTCATCTGTGGTTGCTCAATATCTTACAACATGACAATCTGAAATCATTTAAAAGAAATGATCAGCTGCCTGGAAAATAAATATTTCATTTTTTATAACTTGGTGAAGCACTGAAGACAATTTGTTGCTAAATTTTTAAAAATATGAACAGAAAAATCCATATAATTAGATGGTTAACAGTCTGGCACCAGTTCTGTTCCCACTAATGAATTATCTGACTGAGGACTCAATTAATAAAAAAATTAAAGGAAGATAATATAATTAATACAAATCAATATGTGTTTACAGAAAATAAATTCTGTCAAATGAACTTGTTTTTCTTCCTTTTAATCAGATAACAAATTTGATTGAGTTCTACAGCAAATTTAATGCACAACCATAAGGATGTTGACTACAAATATAACAATTAATCAAAATGCTAGATGTACTAACTGGATCTAAAGTTATCTATTTTAACCTGAAATGAATGAAGAAGAGAGAAGAATGACTAAATTGTAAATTCCTAACAGATATTCAGGTTTCAGTTGCTGCCCTGACAATAGTTTATGGTCTCATCAATGAGAATAAAAAGTATCTCTTGATGATAACATTTGTAAGTGACTGAAAGATTGCAGGAAAACTGGTTAAGAAGAAAAATGTACCAAGCAAGTTATTAACAGATGAAAAATTAATTAGCATATCTAAGAACAAAATACATAATTTTTCCCTTTGAAATGGTGGAGTCTGCTCTGGAAAGCAGCAACTCTGAAAGGAAATTGTTGGTTATAGGGGATGATGCACCAAGCATGAGGTTGAACTTGAGGGCAGAAGGCCAGGAGTGTCTTCTGTCTAAATAAACAAAAGGACATAAAGTACTTATTTGTAAAGGTCGTGTTGCATCTCTTGCAGATGTGAAGCAATGGAATGTGGAACAATATCCTCCTTTTGATACTTCCCTTTCAAGAAAGCTGTTGGTGAGCTGAATAAAATGATGTTTCATCACTGGTGTCAAGCCAAAACATTGAATCTTTACAGAAAATGAACTAAGGTCTTGATGGACACCAAGCTGGGCATGAGTCAACAATATGTCCTTCCCACAAAAGTGGTAAAATGGTATCCTGGTCTGTATTGGAAATGTTGGAAGCAGGTGTGAGGTGATCATTCCCCTCTGCTAAGCACTGGTGAGGACATACCTGGAGTACTGTGGCCAGTTCCAGGCTTCTCAGTACAAGAGGCACCTGGACAGACTGGAGAGATTCCAACAAAGGACCACTGAGATGACCAAAATTCTGGAGAATCCTTCAAGGGAAAAGGCTGAGAAAGCTGTGGCAGTTTATCCTTGAGAAGAGAAGGCACAGGGGGGGTTTTATCAGTGTATATAAATCCCTAAAGGGGCACAGCAAAGAGAACAGAGCCAGGCTCTTCTCAGTGGTGCTCAGTGATGGTACCAGAGGCTGCAGCCACCCACTGAAACACAAGAGGTTTCTCTGAACATCAAGAAACATTTTTACTGTGAATGTGGCCAAGCACTGGCACTGGTTGCCCAGGAAGATTGTGGAGCTTCCCTCCCTGGAGATATTCAGAAGTCATCTAGACATGGTCCTGTTCAGCCAGCTCCAGGTGGCCCTGTTTGATCAGGGAGGGTGGACCAGATGACCTCCAGAAGTTCTTTCCAACTTCGACCATTCTGTGATTCTGTGAAGTGTAAGGTAATCTACCATACAATGAAAGACAAAACAAACTGAATTTATTCATCTTAATAACACAGTGATACAGAGAACTTAAAAAGTTAAAAGATAAATCCAATCAAAAGACTTTACTGGTTTGCGCTTTAACTTCAATAAAACCCAGAATGGAAAGCAGATTTGTATCTTTATCACATATACTGATTAAGAAAGGTATAATTTGCTGAGTCAGGCAAAGATTTTATGTCCACGGCCTTAAAAAAAATAAAACCAAGATAATGTTATTATTAGTGCTTCTTCAGGTACACTGTAGCTCATCCAGCAGTTGTTCCACGCAGATTTTCTGGCCCATGTTCTGCAGAAATTAGAACAACTGAATCATTTTATCTTTTGTTTTTGTGGCCATCCCTCAATTCCTGGTCTATCCATAGCTATTTTCATGACTTGCACAAAGTAGGTTGGCTGCTCTACTTTATACTAATTCCATATTCAGAGGATGCACAAACCCCTAGGGAGAGAGAAGCTGACCAAACAGCAAGAGCCTTCATTGCACAAGAGATCCTACACAGCATAAGGGATTTTGACACAGTGGGGAACTTTGCTGAACGCTGTTTTTGCTGCTGTAACATTGATCCCTAGTATTTTTTGTCAGTCAAACAACCTCCTGATGTTCACACCCCTAGGAATGTGATCAGGCTCTTTTTGATTAGTTGTGTGGTAAGGCCAGGTTAGATGGGGCTTTGAGTAACCTCATCTAGTGGAAGATGTCCCTGCCCATGGCAGGAGGGTTGGAATGAGAGGGGCTTTAAAGTCCCTTCCCACCCAAACCTTTCTGTGATTCTGAGATTCTGTGACTGATGATTAACAAGGAACAAGGTAAGTCAAAATGGAGCTTCAGTAAAGGTGTGGACCAAGGTCAGGCACATGGGAGCAATACAAGTAGGGCTGAGAGAGAACTCTTCTCCAGAATTCCAGTCTCCCTCTCCATTACACTATTTAAGGTCCCTTCATTTATATCCTATATGTTTTAAGAGATATTTCTGTTTCATGTTTCCACTAAAGTTTTCCAGATTCATCATAAACTTAGAAACAACTCTAGTGATCAGAGATTCTTTCTTTTAGAAAAGTGTGAAACAACAAGATTGTTCATTCAGGGAACTGTGAAACTGAGTCCAACATGTAAGAAAACCCAGTTTAAGGCCCCTGAAAAAGAAAACTGGGCTGAAAGTTGCAATTGTCTAGTTGAAGAAAAAATAATGACCGTCATGAACTCCAATAACAAAGACCAATACTCTCAAAATGGACAAATAATTCTGTGAGCAGTTTTTTAAGAGGCACTGTCACTACATCTTTAGGAAGGTGCTCTGAAAATCCATAAACAAATCTGAATATCAAAGTGCAGTTTCTTGTAAGTTTTTGCATCGTAAGTTGTCTTCTGGTAGTCAAATCAAATCATTAGATGTTCATTTCAAAACAGGGTGTGGGAGAAAGGCTAAAATTTGAATTTTCAACTTTCTCATTTCGATACTCGAGAACAAAATGTCTAATTTCAGAGCTGTTAAAACTTATTCACTTACACTTGCTCATTCCTATGCCTTTTAGGCAGGAAACATTGATTTTTATTTTGCTTCTACATTTATAATAATGAAAGCAACAATATACAATTACCTTAGGATTACAACTCTAAATTGCATGTTTATATTAATATTAATATGATGTTTTATCACTAGAATGAATATTGCATGGAGTGCAGTGAGGATGCAGTTAACCTAATTCAAACAAGTTTGTGTCTAATTTTTTACAGTATGTCTGAATTATGTTCCATGACTTAAATAACACAGAACAGTTTATATCTAAATTACTAAACTTTAGGGGACTGAAGGGTCTCTAAGCCAAGGTGCTCATACCCATTATGACTCCTGGGAATATCTGGTCTTTGCTAACCCCCCAAACTCTGCCTGAGAGCTGCCTGAAATTGCTGATATGGGCCCAAACCATGCCAGGATCCCGTGAACTGCTGAGGAATAGGAGAATTGAATAGCCAGAAACGTTTCTTGTCACTGATTTATTTATGGGAAAGGGAATGGGAAAAGGAAAGGGAAAGAGAAAGGGAAAAGGAAAGGGAAAGGGAAAGGGAAAGGGAAAGGGAAAGGGAAAGGGAAAGGGAAAGGGAAAGGGAAAGGGAAAGGGAAAGGGAAGGCCTAAACCCCCCTATTACTAGGGCTAAAGTCCCTGAAGGGCACAGTGCCATATATGAACAAACTGAAGGGAGAATCCAGGGAATGTTGGGATTCCAGATACATTATGAGCAATTTCAGAAGCCTGCAATGCGTTTCCCTTATAGACGCAGTTTGCTGACTTTGCTATATCTCCTTTCATGTACCCAGAATGTTTTAATTCCCTAAAGCACTGCCTACGGTCATATTATCTGAGTGCCTACTGCCAGAAAGCAAGTTAAGAGAGTAGAGGAATTAAAAAGAAAGGAAAGGGGGGTGATACTGGTATTATTCACAAAGAAAAGGTATAAAGTGTTCCCCAAACCAATTATTTTGTAAATCCATTAATAAGCAGGTAGTAAATTTCTGAGCTACATTTTGAGATACTTGCAATGTTCTGTTTTTTTTTTTCCCCTGAGAATTAAATTGCAAAGCTTTTTAATAAAAAATACTGAATTCTGAAACACAAGTGAGAAAATACGGAATAAAGGTGTCGGGGGGAAAAAAAAAAAAGAGAGAGCTTGCAGGAAAAGGTATCAAACATGTCCAAAAATCCTGGCTTTTGCTAGCACTCGGAAACCTGCCGTTAAATGAGAGAAGCGAGCAGCAGAGGGCGCTGGGATAAACGGATTTGTTTTAAATTCCTGCCAACAATACGGCTTTGCTGGGAGTTGGACACTGAGAGAGATAGACTTTTATTTATAGAGATCCACCCTGGATTTAAAAAGCAGAGCAGGGTTGAAAGCCCATTTCTGAAACAGGGTCTTGACTAGGGGCAGGCAAAGTTAAAAAAGAAAAAATAAACAAAACAGTAATCCTAGAAACAGGATATGAAATGAGTACAGCATAACTTGTTCAACTAAAATCAAATTCTTTTTTCAACTTCTCACCAAAGGGGCCATCACATTATTACATGTCCTCTCCCTCCCAGAGCTATTGACTGATATTGCATTGGGATGATTTGGGATATTCAACCTAGTCTGTATTCTAACTGTCCTACAGTGAGTAATACTGACTGTATTTAACAGTGGGGTATAAAAGGTTCATTCTAATTATAGGGTAGAAGTTCAAACACTGAGTGGCCTGTTAATTAAAAATCGGTGTAAACAAAAACCTGTAACTTTATGCTAATGGGGGAAACACTCATATCAGCATCATTTCCAGAAGAGGAAATGTTTAGTTGTTTGTAAATCCCAGTTATAGATGTGGACCTCTTGGACCAACTCCAGAGAAGACTGCAAAGGTGCTCAGAGGGCTGGAGCATCTCTGCTACAAAGACAGGCTGAAAGAGCTGGAGATGTTCGGGCTAGGGAAGAGAAGGCTCCAGGAGACATAAGAGCCCCTTCCAGTGCCTGAAGGGGCTCCAAGAGAGCTGGAGCAGGACTTTGGGCAAAGGCCTGGAGGGACAGGACAAGGGGGAATGGCTTTGCACTGAAAGAGGGTGGGTTTAGATTAGATACTAGAAGGAAATTCTTCCCTGTGAGGGTGGGCAGGCCCTGGCACAGGTTTCCCAGAGAAGCCACAGCTGCCCCATCCCTGGAAGTGTTCAAAGCCCGGGTCGGATGGACCTTGGAGCAACCTGGGATAGTGGGGAAGGTGTCCCTGCCCATGGCAGGGGAATTAGAACCAGATGGTGTTTAAGGTTCCTTCCAACCCAAACCATTGCGTGATACAAGGGGCGGGGGTGCAGCAGATTTCGGAGAAGCTGCTGCGGGAAGGGAGTCCCCATCAGAGGGCGCCGCTGCCCCGCTCATCGCGCTCCGGCTCTCCCGGCTCCCGCGGGGCCATCGCCCGCACTGCCAGGGATGGAACGGTGCCGGGGGGCTGGGGGAGCTTCCTCCGGCATGGGCAGGGACAGATGTAATGGTATCCTTTAAGAAAAAAGAAAGAAAAAAGAAAGCAGTATAAAATATTCCTTTGCCATCGCAGCTGCCAGGCTGAGGCTGCAGCGCTCCTGCCCAGCTCACCGCTTTAATAAACGGGGTTTTCGTAGGAAGAGATTGGAAAAACACTCCCCAAACTGCCGGGAAACGGCTGGTTTTCCTCTTTTATTTAGTTAGTTTTGAAAGTATAGGTTGTAATGGTCAGTTCTCAGTATAAGTGTCGCCTTTTGGACCCAGGGGTTCATTGCACATTTGAGGTATAAATCGGTGCAAGCGTTGCTGTTTGGAATTGCTGGATTAGACTGGAAGCAGCTGTGGGTGTTGGGGGGGTGCAAAACAAGCGCAAAAAAAATTGCGAAGAACCTTTGTTCGGCTTAATTTTCTGTATGATCACTTGTTCGTTTGTCACGTTTTGCAAGCGCAAGAGAAATGTAATAATAGTAGGTTTTGAAAGTCAGAATTTACTGTCTATACCAATCTGTTAGCAAAGAGCCAGTGGACGTCAAGTCTATTTTAGCTTCTTTTTTTTTTATTATTTCCACTCCCTCCTCTCCCCTCCCCCAGCACGCAGAGCATATTTAATTCAGGGTGCCACAAAATTGTAAAGCATTAGCCGTCACAAAGCACATTCACTCTGCCCTGTGCCAGCCTTCATGACTCAAAGACTTTAACAAAAGTGATGGCAAACTGTCCCTTTATGATCTTGGTATTTTTCTAAGAGGGTCATTCAGATCTGTAGGTGCATAAGGGGGGCTGCTGGGTATCTCCACACATCCACATGCAAACAGCACATATTCTTTCTCCTTTTTCAGCATTTTTTACTCTGTTACTTCAGTTGAAACGATCGGTCCAACCCCCTCAAAGATGTGCTGTTTTTCTCCTCCTCCTCAGTGCAGCACTGGCTGTGCTAAGAGAAAACTCGTATCTGCTTAAGCAACTTCCAGCAAGACTGTTGTCCGGCTTCTTCTGAAATATCTGGCTGTTTTTTTTCTCTTGCCTTTGGTGGGTTGCGGTTTAGAAGAAGATGTACATTGTGAAATGGGGAGGGGTGGAGGGGTGGTGTAGAGGCTGAGGGAGGAAAGGATGAATTTATACTTTCTGCCTTAATTTGAGGCCAAAGCGAACAGAAAAAGCAAAGCCCACCCTTCGCACCAGCCAACCACACAGCAGCAAATGTGTCTCCTGATGAAGTTCTCTTCGTTTCCGAGATTATATATATATATATAAAAGCGTCTTTACCTGTAGGACCTTTGAAAGTACAAAGGACACTGTGCACTTTCCCATAGGATCCCATGCAGAATAACAAAGATTTGTAGGAACCTTATAGGCAGAACTTGAAATTTCCAGGGACAGGACCTTGAATTTAGAAACACCTTCTTTCTCTCTGTCTCTCTGCCTCTGTGCCTCCTTTTTTTTCCCCATTTTCTTCCCCTCCTGGTGCACCAGCACCACTGCAAAGCTCGATTGTTTCCTTTCAAAGGCAGAGATGGGCTCTGCAGCTTGTGCCGGCTCTGTGCCGTTCAACGTGTTAAAAAAATCGGACAATGAGAAGGAAGGTTTGCCTGGGGGGGGGGAAAAATAAAGGTTAAAACTGGTCCAACTCCTCCTCTCCCCTTCCAAACCGAGGGCTACCCAGGAAATGCACAAATCCAACTCTGTTTTCAATCGTTTTCTGAAAGTCATAAACGCAATTCAAATATGTGCAGGGAAGGGTTTGCTAAACTCCTTTCTCCCCCACCCCCCCCCCCATATAAAGTATTTCTGAGTTATAAAATATACAGTCCAAGCCTGAAGTATAAGGCTTTCCAGTGGAAATCACTCATCTAAATTTACTCCTTTCAGATTTGCTTGAATGTGTTTTGATGAGACTCTGTTTTGGTGTTTAACTGCATATGAGAAGATAATTTCTGGACATGTAAATAGAAGCATATTGCATGGGGGGAAAGCATAATATCTCGTTGCAAATGATGAATCACTTAGTGCAGAGGCAACTTATTCTTTATTTTATTATAGGGAGGATCGAAAATATATTAATTTAATTTCATCTATCTATCTATCTATCTATCCATTCATCTTCTGAAATATCGGATATATGCGCTACATAATACCTATATTTAATCCCTCTGTATCAACATATATATGTATAAATGTATGACTAGATACATAAATATGTATTTAAATAAACTCCAGTATAAACTGACCAGGTTTGTATGCATATGTGCATATATGACATGTAGTATCCATGTGTCTACATGCACAAGAATATATATAATTTACATACCTAAATGTGGCAATTAATATGTCTATACGTGGAAAAAGTTGTCTGTTCAGAGATCTATGTGTGTATATGTACATGTATGTGTAGGTCTGTGTATGTGCAACTGAATATATGTATATATTTTATATGCCCGCATATAAGTCTTTATATGTGTGTATATGTCTATATCTAGTCACATATATGTCTGTAGCTATATGTAACTATGTAACAGATAATGTTTTTTACTATCTGATTGAGGTAGACTTCTGCAGCCTATTGTTTCAGACAACAGATATAAGTTGCGATGGAAGAGGAACGTCGGATTTGGTGTCTGTCCCCCATTTCCAATTATAGATGGATCATTACAGACAGAGAAGTACTGAGAATCCAGACATCTGCTCTTCACATGAATGCACTCACCTCCTAGAGAACAGCCTGCCATCATGCTCTGGAAACTGGTTGAAAATGTCAAGTATGAAGATATCTATGAGGTGAGTATATAATATGCATATGAGTAAGAGAGTATATGTATATTTAAATATACATCTAGTATATGGATACAGGCATGACTATATAATACATATATACTTCTACATATACATCTAGGCAGAAACAGAGACATACACCAACACACACAAGTACAGAGACGGGAAACCAAGAGTAAATGCTTAAATGCTTATTTATTTGTGTATTTGTATTCAGCATGCCAAGTTCTAAACTTTTTTTTTTTTTTTCATGGAAAAGCTGTTTGATGCGATTTAAAACATCAAAGAAATGATCTGGGCATTGGAATGAGGCAACTTAAAGCCAAGAGTTTGATTGTTTAGACCTCTAATTAGATATAATTCGATTAAATATGGACAAATGTCGAGGGAAAAGAAAAAAAAAAAAGAAAATAGAAGAGAAGCACAATCTGGTATTCAGGGACCGGATGCATTTCGTTCTTTTATTTTTTATTTTGCAGTTCCAAGCTAAGCTTAACCTGAATGTGGACTTCTTTTTTTTTTTTTTTCCTTTTTCTTGTTTTCAAAATCGGATACGTTTTTTATGACTTTTTATACCTCTATAGCAATAGATAAGATGTGCATGTATACATATACTCGCATTAATTAAGCAGCACATGCATTCTTGCACGTATGTGAGTACACGCACCCGAACCGATACAGTCAAAGGCAGCTCCGCACAGTCCGCGGGCACGAAAAGTTGTGGGCTCCATCCAGACCTCATTTTCGAGGTCAAAAAACAAACCAAGGTGGGGGGAAAAAAGTCACAGCTCAAACACGCCGAAACCTTTCTTAATTTTTCACGGTTTCCTGAGCCGGATCTTTCTCAAACGGGCTCCGCAAATCTATTTCTTGTAAGTTAAACCAGCGTGCGGGATTTGCTCAGAAACGGGGGGAAAAAAAGGAAAAAAAAAAAATGTAAGTGCGGAATGGCGCTCCACAAAATAATTTTTTTTTTTCATTAATTTTTTGATTGGGGGGGTGGTTAGGAGGACACTTGCACTGCGATTTCGGGGGGAGATTTTCAGAAGGGTGCAATTCTCCAGCTCCGCCGTGGGAGCTGCTCCGTGGGGAGGCAGCCGGGCAGGGACAGGGGAGCGGGAAGGAGCTAGAGAGAGGGCTGGGACCAGGGACCGGACAGGAGTGAGGGACGGACTGGGCACTGAGCAGGGACCAGGCACCAGGCAGGAGCTGGTGATCGAGGAGCGATCAGGGACAGACCAGGCGCCGGGGACCAAATAGGGGTCGGGGAGGGACTGGGCGCTGAGCAGGGACTAGAGACCCGGCAGGGGCTGGGCAGAAACCGGGCAGGGCTGGGGATCGAGCAGGGACCGGGGACCGGGCAGGGACTGGGTAGGGACTGGGCAGGGACCGGGGACCGGGCAGGGACTGGGTAGGGACTGGGCAGGGGCCGGGCAGGGGCCGGGCAGGGACCGGGCAGGGGCTGGTTACCGAGCAGAGATAGGGTGCCGAGCCTGGGAGTGGGTACTTGACAGGGACCGGGCAGGGACGGGGCAGTGGATGTGTCCTGGGCAGGGACCGGGCAGTGGATGTGTCCTGGGCAGGGATCGGGCAGTGGATGTGTCCTGAGCAGGGATCGGGCAGTGGATGTGTCCTGGGCAGGGATCGGGCAGTGGATGTGTCCTGGGCAGGGATCGGGCAGTGGATGTGTCCTGGGCAGAGGACGGGCAGGGACCGGGCAGTGGATGTGTCCTGGGCAGGGATCGGGCAGTGGATGTGTCCCGGGCAGGGGACTGGCAGTGGATGTGTCCTGGGCAGGGACGGTGCAGTGGATGTGTCCTGGGCAGGGACGGTGCAGCGGATGTGTCCCGGGCAGGGGACTGGCAGTGGATGTGTCCCGGGCAGGAGCCGGGCAGGAGCCGGGGACAGGGCAGCGGCTGCAGCCCCTCCAGGGAAGAGCCGTCGGGGCGGCCCCGTCCCCAACCCCTCCGCGCCGCCCGCATCCCTCCCCTCCGGCACTTACAGAGGGGAAGCTCCCGAGAAAAGCGGAGAAAGAGACGGAGGGACGGTACAGCTCCGACTGTTCCCGGCCGGAGGAAGGACGGGATGGAGGGAAGCGGGGAGGGGACCGCCGGCCGCACGGGAGAAATGTCTCCACTCCCAAAAGCTGCCGTCAGGCTAATTATCATTGGCAAAACCCAGCATCCGCAGAATGAGAGCAGAATGAGCGCACGTGTGTGTGTGTCTGTATGACTGTGTGTGTGCGTGTGTGTCCCTGTGCGTGTCCCCGCGTGTCCCCAGCCCGCTGAGCCTTCGCTGCTTTTCCTTCCCCATCCCCAGGCACAGCCCGGCCATTGTCTCTGCCCGCAGCAGCAGGCGACAAAACATCTCCCCTCCCTGGCTGCCGAGGTCTGGCATGAGGGCTTTTTTCCACCCTCCTTTTCAGAGGGGTTTTTCAGGCGCTGTGAATTTACGGACACTCGTGTTTGTAGGTTGCCGCGGGAGAGAAGCAGAGTTGGAGGAGCGGTTGGGTGGGATTTGGCTGCGGGCACGGTATTCCCTAACTTGGGGGTGCTCTGCAAGACAGGGGAAAAAGAAAAAAAAAAAAAAAAAAAAGAGGAAAAAAAAAATTAAAAAAAAAAAAATTACCTCCGCACACACAAACAAAAATACCTGAAGAAAAAAAAAAATATTGACGATTCTTTTTAAGCGCTGAAACGCTCTAGGTTTATCTTAAAAAAATATTTCCTTCTCTTCTTTCCGATTTATAATTAACAACACGATGGCAGAGGCGTCTCAGCCACTTAAACCGAATCCGTTCTTAAAACAAAAGTGTGTGTGTGTGCGTGTGCGTGCGGGGGGGCTGCTCTGGGAAGTGTGAGTCTATTTAGGAAGGAACGTAAGTTGAACTTTAACAGAAATGGCAGACAGTCCAGTTGAACGGGTTCCTGCAACATCAAAAAGGTTTTATATCGCCCCTGGCTTTGCCTCAAAACTATGAATTTACTGTCCTTTAAAATCCACTCCATACATTTTGCATTCGGGTGAAAATCGGGAGAACTACGTACGTATATATTTAATTTTTTTTCATATCAGGCTGTAGAAATAGGATTCAGAAAAAGAAATGAAACACAGCTTAACGCAGATTCAAGTATTTATTTGGCTATTGCGAATAAATACGAACTGTAACACGCACCAGAAGGGCTTAATCTTAGCTGTAAATAGGCATATATTACAGTGACTGCACAGATCTTCCATTTCTTTAAAAATAACAACAATTTTAAAAAAGGATTAGAAAAGCCTCTTTTTCTTCATTATTTGTTTAAAAAAATCAACAACAAACTAAAAGAACAAAAGCACCAAAGGCAATCAATTCCTCGTATTAAGAATGCATAATTAAATATATATTTTTAAAAAAGGAAATACGCTTTTTATCTTCTTCTTCTTCGCCTCTAGCATTGCTTCATCTCACTTCCTTGCTCCAGCTCAGCAGTGTCTACTTTCCGCATCTTCCTCCGCTCGAGTTAATTGAAGTTCTGCCTCTTCCTTGCTAAACTTTTTCCCCCCTCTCCCTCTCCCCAAACTCTGCCTCTGCCAGCCCCCCTCGTCTGATTACATCTAGTAATTCTCCACTGAATGAACGTCATTTACAATAGTAGGGGAGCTCTCGAGCTGGCTGCCAGCTTCACGCTCCATTTGGTCCTGCATTCTCCCTTTAAAGTAGTCGTGTAATATTAATAGTCATGAATATCAATTATTATGAGGCGGTGTAGAGAAGGAAAGGGAGGAAGGGGTAGCGGAGCAGTCTGAGCCTAGCCTTGGGTTGAAGAGGATTGTATTTGGGAGCTCAAAGGCAAAAAAAAAACAACCAAAAAACCAACAAAAAAAGGAGGAAAAAAAAGCCGAGAGGGAGGGGTAAATCATATATGTAGATAGAGGTTTCCAGGCTCGGTTTTGGGGGCATTGGTCTTTTTTTTTTTTTTTTTTTTTTTACCTTCTTTTTTTTTTTTGATGGATAGACTTCGAAATATCTCAAGCTGTTCTCCTGTGTCCAACACGTCCCTGTGCAGATCTCCTTGATATTTTTCCCTCCAATTATTAGTATTATCACCATTATTTTATTTTTAGCTATTACAAGACTTTTTTTATTTCCAGATGTTAGTCCACACCTATTCCGCCATGGTGAGTTTGGATCCATGTTGTACTAGAATTGCATGTTCTCTCTCTCTCTCTCTCGATCTGTTGTCTCTCTCTCTCCCTCTCTCTCTTTTTAAACGCCTTTGGCTTGGTAATTTAGCACAATAATTGGAGGAGGCTTGCAGCTGCTTCTCCCTTTTTGCATTGTGTGTTCCCGATTTGAGCTAGGGGAGTTTGGGGGGAGAGCAGGGGGAAAAAGAACTTTTTTTCCTCTTTTTTTTTTTTTTTATTATTATTCATTTCTTGGAAAAAACAGGAATTT
>JAWWTY010000106.1:112030848-112074400 GCA_035222235.1 Margarornis squamiger
TTTGCTGCTGTCCTCCAGCAGCAAATGGGGGTTGTGTCCTCCTCGCAGCCCTTTCCGGTCCCCACACTCGAGCCCCAAAGACTTTTCATTACAATTAACCCCCACCCCATTCTCCGGAATATAATAATGGAAAAGGAAACAAAAGACACTGGAACTTGCTGCAGAAATCATAGCGACTGGATTTGTTCAATACTGACTTTTCATTTTTATTTTGTTTGATTTTTATTTTTAATTATTTTTGAGGGGTAGACTCTCTTTAAGCAAAGATCTCCTGTGGTTTTTATTTTGGGTTTCTTTTTTTTATCATTATTTTTTTTTCCAAAGTCTTTTTTTTTTGCACAGCTTCTCACCTCGGAGTCTTCCGAGAAGTGCAACTTTCTTTTTGGGCTTTTCCATGTGAAAATGGGTTGGTGATTTTCGGTTACACGACTTCAACAGTGGGAATAAACAAATGTTTGGAAACTTTAGGCAGGAGAAGGGGTGGGTTGTTTGGATGGATGGGTTGTTTGAGGCTCCTAATTTTCTAATTTTTTTTTTTTTTCTTTTACCCTTGGTTTGATCTGGGGGGCTGTGGATGGCGAATTATGTTACTTGACTGAAATTGCAGGTCATATATGCATATGGAGCACTAGTCCTACAGTTTTAATTATGACATTTAGCAATTCTCCCTCACACCCCCCGCCCCCTTCCCCCTTCTTGGTGGTTACTGGGAATAGACACGATGTGGGTAGGAAACACACGAACATTTCTAATCCACGGCAAGGGAAGGGGGCACATCTGAATCCCAGTTTTCAGATGTTTCCGGTTTTATTTAATTTTATTTTGGGATGGGTTTGCGCTCCTTTTGCTTTTCAAAAAATTTTTTATTTATTTTAAAGTTCCTCTTTTTGTTGTTGTTTTTATGTCATTCCGCTTGTAGGACCGGCATGATGGAGTGCCCAGCCACAGTTCCAGGCTGTCCCAGCTGGGATCCGTCTCGCAGGGACCCTACTCCAGCGCTCCTCCGCTCTCTCACACCCCATCCTCGGATTTCCAGCCGCCTTATTTCCCACCCCCCTACCAGCCTCTTCCTTACCACCAAAGCCAGGACCCTTACTCCCATGTCAATGACCCCTACTCCCTAAACCCCTTGCATCAGCCCCAGCAGCACCCCTGGGGACAGAGGCAGAGGCAAGAGGTGGGATCAGAAACCGGGTCACTGCTGCCACAGCCTCGGGCCGCCCTTCCCCAGCTCTCGGGACTGGACCCCAGGCGGGACTACCACTCAGTAAGGAGGCCAGATGTCCTCCTGCACTCAGCTCACCATGGCCTTGACTCCGGCATGGGGGACAGCCTTTCTCTGCATGGCATCGGACACCCAGGGATGGAGGAGGTCCAGGTAAGGCACCGCGTTCCTTTCTCCTGGGCAGTGCAGCTGGAGCCCCCATGCCCGGGCTGGGAATGATCAGTGAGGGATTTCCAGCGATATTGCTGCGGGTTACCATTCTCTTTTTCTGTGCTGGGATTATAACTGTGATACTCCCCTCCCTTTCCCTCTATTTTTCTATATTTTTTTAATAAGAGAATTTATTTCCTTGCTGTCACGCACAGGCTCTGCTTTATAAACCCTCCCCTACATGGCAAGCCAGCAGAGTGCTGGAGGAAGGCAGACATACTGCTCTAAATATTCCACGTGTTTCAAAACCTGGCAGAGTTCAAGCCTGGCTTTTCAAATTCCAGTTATTTCCCATGCAATCTCAGCTTCCATCCCCCTCCGCCCCCCCAGCCAATTTCCTGCCGTTCAGGGATTTTGATGAAACTGTCGAATTACTACATTTTTCATCCAGGAGGGAAGGAAAATATAAACAAAACCCAAACCAAAACAATAACTGGTGATCAGAAACAAGTCCTGTGTGCCCCTCAGCCACTCCCCCCTTATTTTTTAAGTGTAGTTGGTAAAGTAGCACTGATTTTAAATAGTTTTATTCCCTCTTTTGGATAACAAAGGAGTTTCGTTGGGCTCAAAGCACAGTATTTCCCAGCTTTCTTCCATCCCACGCGAAACTCATCATCACGTGTTATTTCCTAAAAACAGAAAGGCCCTTTAACAGCTTCGGTGCTGGGATGGTTTGCACCTTGCTGGAGCAGGGCATGGACAGTCCGTGGGGACCTCCGAGCCTGAGGCTGAAGCCTCCAGGGGTCAGGTCCTGCATTAGACTTTACTAATCAGGATTTTGGGGGTTCTCTTCCATCTATTTTTAGTGTTTTTTTCCCAAAATTTCTGCATCATATATAATATATATATGACACATGTATTTATTCTTGGGATAAATAAAGATATGGACCACTGGATGAAATACGGACTGCAAAGTTACAGAAAGGAAAAAAGAAAGGAGAAAAGAGGAGCCTGGGAAGAAAAAAAATAGCTGTGAAAAAGGATGCTGCTGAATATTACAGGAATCAGCGGCTAGGAAGTGGAGGGGATATACTGCTTTGGCTTGTGTCTTGTCTTAGGGCTGCACGGGAAAATCCCAGAGCTTTGCTTTAGAAATAGAAAGGTTTTGCTGTTTGGATTTGCTCCTGCTTCCGAGCTCAGTGGCCGTCGGGTCGCTGGTTTTTGCGGGTTGCCAAGGTGGCTTTGAGACCTGGGGGCAGCCCCTGACCCCCACGGGCATGATGCGCAAGTCTCGTCTCGCATTCCTGGCTCAGACAAACTGGTTTGCAAGTCAAGGCGAGTTTTACCTCTGTGAATGCAGAAAGGAGACCGCTCTCCTTTCTCTCTGCAGCCGATAGGCGTTAAGCACTGTTTGTGCTTTGATATTTACACTTTCCCCAAAGAAAAGCCGGTAATTGTTGTGTTTTTGTGAGGAAAAAAAAAAAAAAAAAAAAAAAAAAAAAAAAAAAAAGACAAAAACAGAGAAGAGGGAAGGAAAAGGAAAGAGATAAAAAAAAGTGAGAGAATGATAAAATGCAGAAAGGGCGAAAAGAGAGACAGAGAAGAAAAGGTAGAGGAAGAAGAGAGGGAAAGGAGGAGGAAAGATAGGGAAAGAAAGAGAGAAAGGCTTAAAGAAGGAAAAAGAGGAAAGAAAGAGAAGAAATAATAGGAAAAAAGGGAGCTGAAATGATGTAGTTTTCCATCCCTTTTTCAATAAAACACCCCTTCCGCGGGCAGGGCACAGCACTGGCGGGAAGTGCCTCCCCCCGATGTCTCCAAGCGCAGCGGTGCGACCCGCGACCACCCCCGACCTGCCCGCCCGGGCTGGCCGGGCCGGAGCGGGTGGGATGGAATGGGATGGGAATAGGATGGGGTAGGCTAGGCTGTGGACCAGAAGGACACGGATTCTTGTTTTGGGGTTCTGAGGCAGCAGGAAAATAAACAGACCCTTTATTTCTGAAAGTTTGGTCTCAGGTTAGGGCAGGAGGGTATTCCAAGGAGAAACACATGAAGGAAGAGGTGTCCAACTGTAAGTCAACACAGGCATTAGGGAGAGCAGCCCAGAATTCGCTCCTACCGCTCAGCATTTTCTATTCTTGTCCCTCCACTAGTGACAGATGAACTTGGGCAATTTTCCATCCTGATATTTAATATGGATTTATCCTAGATTCAAGGAATCCGCTCTAGCTACAGGGAATTTTATTTAGACAACATATACTTATTATCTACCATCACTGGATAGAATTTCCAGGAAGGGTATCAGATACAATTTTTTTTAGTAGTCAAAAAAAGTTGAACCGATATCTAGATATATAGTTGGATGAAGATGTTCCTCTTTGCTTTGTCTTATGCTTGTCTTATCAAATATGTGCCATGCGAATGGGCTGGGCTGAGGAGGAGACAGAGGGTGCGTGACAGAAAGAAACAGTGGTTATTTTATAAACATCAAATCCAGGCCATGTGTGAGCCATTGTCCAGGGCTAGAATTAAGTGATTGTAACATGATAGCTCTCTGTTATTGTAAACAGGACATATTGTATTGCTATTGCTGCCCCTTTCGAGAGGAATTTTCAATCTGCGATTTACAGCCTTCAGACAGGGAACAGAGAAGCCAAGACCTACTTATTGAAAACAAATTTACATCATCTAATAGGGATTCTGGGAAAAAAAAAATGTCCACCTTTGCAAACCCAGATATTTTTTCCTCCCCCACCAGCTATACAAGAGTAGGGTTATAGTAGTAGGAGATACAATGGAGGAAATATGAAGGGGGAAATTCCGATTCTTTAGACTCCAGAAAACAAAGAGCTCAGTTTTTGAGTTTTTCTCTCGGATACATCCATAGCTGTTGAATAGGGTTGTTATAGATAGTATTTAGGAAGCTCCATGCTATCAGATTATTGGAGGAGGGAAGGGAGGGGAATCTTCCTCTCCAGATTTTCTAAGTATATCTGGAAACTCATCACCTTTCCCCTCCCTGCACACACACCTCCGCTCCTCCTCCTCACTCACACTGCTGCTACGTGCTAGCTGGAGACAAGGAAAGTTAAGTTGCACCAAAACACCCAAGTCTCTTATAAAGTAACCCCTGGTATCACTTTTAACTAAAGAAGTCTAGTAATTAAAAGTCTGAGTTGTTTTTCCACGTTTCCGCATGCAGTCCTAATTAAATCTTTACGATCCTCTCTGTGACTATTAACTGCCAGCATGCTGAGCGAATATCCTGTACAAAAACCCAGCAGGAGGGCGTAATTAGATAGAAAATCAGACAGGAGTCTTCTCATTAACTACAACAACTAACCCACGTTGCTGATGGAGCGAGCGGAGTGCACGCACACGCATAAAGGGTGTGCACAACCACCGACTCCAGAGATAAGGTGAGATAAGGAGGAAAGATGGGAAAAAAATAAAAGAGAAGGTGGTGTTTCATGTTTACCTCCAATTCCGTGCCATCGAGGTGAGCCACGCTGCACTCCAGCAGGCTGCAGGATTTGCTCATCATCCCTCGTTGGGAGCTGCTCAGGGAAAGGAGGGAAGATTTTGTAATTTTAGTTTGTGCCCTTTAGGTATGTAGCCTATTGATTATGAGAGAGAGACACAGCCATGCCCAAACACATCACATAAGGCACCGCTCTGCGTGTGTGTGAGGGTGTATTCAAGGAAAATGAAAGGAAAGCTCTTACAGAAAGTATTGTTCCGTCACATTTTGGGGAAATGTAATTTTCTCCTAAATCATATTCCATCTGGAATGTCTCCGCTGAGCACAGAGACTGGAGATAAGGGTTGGATCCAGATAAGCTCAGCCTCTAGGTGTAGCAAAGATGAATTTAAAACAATAGCAAAAAGAAACATTGGTTTGCTGTAAAGGTGTTTTCTTTATCAAAGAAAAGCGTGACAACTCCCCAAACATGCAATAACAGTGGAAAGCCCAAATCCTAAATAGTAATGAGGAAAATAAAATAATAAACCCAAGAAACCCACAGGTCCCTCCTTTCTCTAGAATTTACCCTAAAACGGAACCTGTCGGAATTCTGCAATAACTTGCTCTTCTCTTTGAGAGATGACTTTACTGTGCCAAACGCAGATTCAGGGGTTGGTTTTTGGGTTGTTTTGTTTGGGGCTTCTTTTTTTTTTTTTTTTTTTTTTTTTTCTTTTGGTATTATCCCCTTTTCGTGTTGAGAAATGCAACCCAACATTTGCTGTGTCGTCTGTGCCCGTCTTTGTTCTCTTCCCTGCTAAATAAGTTAATGCCATAATAACAGGTGTGCTCCTCAACGGGCTGAAAAGAAAGGGGGAAAAAAGGGCTGAAAACGTAGCTTTGAAATCGGGAGGCTTTTTTTCCTAGGCAATCAATTTAATGGTTCATACTTTTGATAACGTGTATTCCCGCTCCTCCCTCCCCGTCCCCACTAATTCAGGACATGGAAGAAACCTCGGGAGCTGTAAATCTCTTTCTGCTCGTCCCCTGTACGATGTGGGCGTTGCGCTGCGCTCCGAAAGGCTCAGGCTTTAATTAAAAGTCCATAATGTAAACTATGATATATAAAAAGTAAATGGCCCTTGAATTATTAAGATGTAGCAGGGTTAAACAAACAAACAAAAACAAAAAAGAAAGAGGAGGAGAGGGAGGAAAGGGGAGGGAGCATTTAAGTTGTCCTTAATCGTGTTCATTTATGTCATGCAATAGATCTTGCAGATGTTGCCAAATTGCCACATTTTCAAAGGAAGAAATATAAAGCTTTATGGAATGCAAAGAAGTCTATGTGATATCTATGTTTTATAAGATAACAAAACCAGCATTGCACCCCATATGCTTCATACCTCCTTTTGTTTTATTAGAAGACTATATAATTTGTAAGAATTTCATTTCCTTGTCGATTTGGGGAAATAATAATAACAACAATAATAATAATAAAAAAAAAAATCCCTCCTCCCCTAGTGAATTAATATAAATGGAAATAACAGGAACTCCAGTTTGGAATGACATGATTTATGTACGCGATTCTTTAATATCCAGTCAATTTGAATAGTGATGTTTTTATATCCACAGTCAGTTGAAGATGCCAATAACAGCGGTATGAACTTATTGGACCAGTCTGTCATTAAAAAAGGTATGGATTATTCCAACAAGCTAGACAAACTTTTACTGTGTAGCAATATCTTCATGATATATTTTGACTTTGGGGCAATTAATTTCTGCGGGAAGCAGGCATACATGGCAGCAAGATGAATAGTTGATTGGATCAGCAGATAGAGTGAGGGGATAAGATATGCGAAAGAAAAAGTTTACATCCCTGCCTCCCCCGTCCTTCAAAGGGTTTACTCACACCAATGCTCTCTGATGGAGCACCCCCTGCTCGATTGCAGTTTCCACGGGCCCTCTCGTCTTTTTCTTCGCCCACAAGCTCGATAGTCCTCGATGGGGACCCCTTGGCTGTTAATGGGGGAAAGGGATTGATTCCGTTTGGGGTTTAAATGCATTTCACAGGAGAGTCAAACGTGGAGAGAAAGAGATGCCCAAGGAAAGGCAGCCCCGGTCCCTTTCCCTTCTTCCTCCAACGTTCCCCTCTTCCTCCAAGATTCCCCCCCTTCCCCATGCCCATTTTTTACATCTTTCTACATATGCGCCCATGATTTAGTGTAACTGCAGAATCACCCCATACTGTTAAAGGGAATGTGATATTAACAAATGTTTGCAGTCTCTTGTACAGCTGTAAGCAAAATAATTAACTAATTAAACTAATTAAATGTAATTACAATAACTCATTTTGGGCGTATTGCAGCTGCTTAATTTTTTTACATTTCTCTGACAGTCCCTCGAAGATGCTTGGCGATTAGTGTTGTGTTATGCTGATAGACAATAAACAGATCACACGCTGCAAATGGAGGGAAAGCTATCTTTAATTATCTAAGGAGTTTCTATTTCTAGATTCAATTTTAAGTACCAGAGATGAGGCTTAGAAATGCTGTCCCTTATGCTTACTATCAACAGCACTTATCTCCAGGACCTTGTTATTTGTCAAATGCTCACAAATAGTTTAATAGCGATGATCTTGTAGGATGTAAAGCAAAATAACAGGGAGGGTGTTTATTTAAAATGTGTAGAAGGCAGCATGAGGTCGTTCCTTGTATTTATTGTTTGTTTTGTTGCTGTTTGTTTGGGGTTGGGCTTTTTTGAATTTAAATCTTTATATGAGGTCTTTCTTTCACACTCATGATCAAGGTCTAGTTATTTGAGGGAGGACAGATGAAAACTTGAAGATCATTTGGCAGTACAATTTATGACTATTTGTTGAAAGGTCGAAGGTTGTTTTTGTTTTAAGAAACAGAAAGTTGCTTACCTTTTAAAAGGAAAAAGAAAAGATTGTTTGCTTCTGCTGTTTTGATTCAGTTTGAATATTTAGTGGGGTTTCTACTCAGAGTCTATAATCTAATGATTTCTGGTTGTATCTTTAACCTTCTTTCTTTTTTTTTTTTTTCCCCTCACTCTCCTCCCTCTTCCCCACCCCCACTTGACACCTCATACACGATGTTCCCTCTTGTGTGTATTTGATTAATTGGTGCTTGATTTGTGGTCTAGAGACTCTTTTCTAAAGTTGTTCCGTGCTGGTTTTTCACAGAATACACAGTCCAAAATATTTATTTCCTTTTTTTTAAACATGCACACGTCTGTGTCTCTCCCTCCTTCAGCTGGCGAGGACAGCAGAGACATTCCTTGTGTGTGCTGGGTGGTACAGTTAGATAGCAAGCAGCATTAGAATGTGAAAGCTAATAATTCTATACATTAGGTATGGATTTTCTTATATATTAGGTATATATTTAGGTGTGCTTTTTATGTGTGGGCAGTGCAAGGGCCCCAGGTCGAGCAGCTGCAGCCTAAAGAGACCCAGTCCCATCTATATGGGATTACATGTGCCTATTTGCAGCCAGAAGAAGAGATACTCTGAGTTTACACATGATGAACAGGAGACATATGCACTTTGGGAATTAGGTTACTAAAAAAGATCCTGAGATGCGTTTGTAAGTGTTTAAAAGTCACTGCAGCAGCGTTTTCTTCGTTAGAAGTAATGCTGAGGTCTAAGAGACTTTCCAGCGTAAAGGGATATTGTTTTCTGGGGGTTTTTTTGAACAGCCATTTTCCTGGGTGCAGAGGCAGAGAAATGGGTAATAAATAGCAGGTCACACTTGTGGCAGTCAATATTTAATCAGGACGAGAGAAGGAGCAACACAGAGAGTGCTCAGTATCAATTTCGCTTTGTTCCCTGCAGTTTGTAGCTTTGACGATGTACTTTGAAGCAAGAATAAGTTGTTTAAACTCTGTGAGTCATTATTGCAGGCAGATGGCACAGACAGATAGACAGACAGATAGGTATTGACTGATTTTTGTGCAGTGGAACACTCATGTGATACATGTTTGCTAGACGAGGGCTGGAGTGGGTCTACTTCACCAAACCCTAGTTTATAGCCTAAAATTCTTTAATTACAAAGCAATGGGGAAAGTATGATGAGGACCTGAAGTCCAAACAATTATTTCAGCCAGACTGTGTCTGTTTCTTTATGGTCTTTCAGGCCTGCAAAGGGAATTAGCTATCTATGCAAAAGGTTTGCCAAAATATTAGGGAAATTATACAGGGATTCATACATGGCTATCGATTTATCTCACGTATCGATCCCCCACAACAGATTACATATACCCAGTCTCTTGTTATGTTTGCTATCTGAGCTTACTTGACATTTCTGAAGTAATTTAGTTAAGAGGAAATGAGTTGTTCCCAGTAGAGAGAGCAAACGAGTGGAGTGAAGGTAGCCAGCGTGATAAATGGCTCTTTCATTTGGAGATCTCCAGAGCTCGTTTAAGGCTAATTTTCTGTATTAGCCCCCTTTGAGCTATTAATGCAATAGGCAGGGACCGTGGCCCCTCGTCTCTTCGCTGCCCCATTAGAGCGAGCATTAAGCTACCAAGCCTGAACTCCACCGTGGTGGTGGTGGTGGAGGTGAAATAATGAAAGGTGCTTTTTAAACTCCCCTAATCTAAACTGGCAGAGGGTGGTTAATACGATTTGAAGAGGGCTGGTCAATGAACAATCAATAAACTAATAATGAGAAGGATGCGGTACATTAACAGCCTAAAAATGCAACGAGACATTAAAAAATCATCATTAATTCCTAGTTGGATTAAGATTTGGGTGGTGGAAGTGGGAGAGAGGGAGCCAGATAAATCATCGAGATGATAATAATAATCACCAAGTGCATTAATATCAGTTTTAACTCGGCTTTCAGAGCTTACCGGCTGCACGTTTTGAAGCCTGTCCTTCGATTTCTGCTGAAATGAAGGGAAGGTTTTCCATGTGTCAGGAATAAAAGATAGAGTTCCCTTGTCAACTGCTCATCTGGAATCTGCTTGGCACCGTCTATGGTGAAAGAAGTTGTCCTCTTGCAAAATCTTGCGTGGCCCGAGTCCTAAGTTAATTTTTTGTGACTCTGGGGCACAGTCAGTGACCTTAAAATTATTCTGATGTATTTATTTACTTTCAGCACTTTCTGACGATCGTCTGCACATTCACACCTGATTTAGCATGAAAGGCCATTTGAACTCGAATACCTTAATTCGTGGTCTCCTTGCAGACACTGCTCTATTGTTCCTACTGTTTTAAGGAAACATGTGAAAGAAGGTGTCCTAGCCTTTTGTTTTTAACTCTTAATAATGCAGCATGAGTTTCCTCCCCATCTCTTGAAGTTTCGGATAAATGATTAACTGAAAACCACTCTGGCCTCAGTTTTTCAGGTGATAGATCTGGGAATCGGAGACGGTGTTTTGCTGCAGCTCAGTTTCGTGCTCGTTCCTGGATTACCCACTGAACCTTAGGATCCCCTTTAATTGAATGCAAAACAATTTCGAGGGAATACATTTCACTTTGAAATTTAGTCCCGGCTTTCAGAAGAAAGGGACTGCGATGGAGGAGAGGGGCGGGAGGAGAGGAGGAGACGAGGGATACAGGACGGAATGGGAGATGAACACACACTTTCCGTATTTGTTCATTAAAATTAAAACAAGATCCGGGTCTTTTAGTTTCAGTGTATAAGACTTTTTAGGCTTGGCTACCGAGTCAGACCAAATCACCAGTTACAGGAAAGTCCTGTTTTATAATGGACAAAGAACTTATACTCATTTCAAGCCCAGGAGGCAGATAAAAAAAATTGAAAGCAGTTTGATAGTTGATTAGTAGTTAATTTGTCCACGATGTTTGCTACTAACAAATATAAGAAATATTTCCTCTGATTGATTGTTTGATTGATTGATAGATTGATTGACTATCATATTATTCATTAGGGTTATTGCATAATATCCATAGCTTAAAGTCCTATTATCCAGCTATTTTCAGGACATAAATCTATTATCTCTTTATTTTTTGTATCAGTAAAATGGCTTTTATTTCCATTTCCTCTTGTGCGTTCACATTTGTGCGCATTTTCACACGTTTTTGGCAAGCAACCCAACAGAGAGCCACTACCAAAAGAAAAAGAAAAAAAAGAAAAAAGAACCCGAAGACTTAATGTATGCACAGAAAATTGTAAACATGTAAAGAACTGAAAGCTTCACGCTGAGTTTCGCCATGCTCCATTTCCCCACCATTTCCTGCTGTCGTTTTAAAGCGATCTCACTCATCTAGAGATCCCGTTTGCAGGAACAGTATGCTTATAATTACTAACAAATCAAGCGGCTACTGTTGCTCTCCCGGTTTATTGATAAGCTGAAGAGAAATGGAAAGGGGAGAAATGACAAAGAGGCTGGAAGCAGCCACAGGAGGAGAAAGAAGAAGATAAAAAAAAAAAAAAAAGAAGGAAAAAAAAAAGAGATAAAAGTATGAAAAAGGAGAAAGGGGAGGAAAAAGGAGAGATGAAGGAGGTAAATAAAGAAATAAAAAGAGAGGCAGAAGGCAGAGATTTTGAAAGGGGGAATTATGAATCTGTGAGTGCACACATCCACACAGCAAATAGAGTTTGGGAGTGAAAGAAAATCGAACAGTTTCTGCTGGGGCTAACAAGAACTAAATGGGATAAAGTGAAAGCAGGAGTGGTGGGGACGCTGCATAGATACGTGTGTGTTGTTCTGTATTATTTCAGTAGTTGTGGCGATCCCCAGCCAACTGGGAAAGTTGACATCGGCTAAAAATATACTCTGCATTATGGTTTATTTACATGCACGCAGGGATTTGACACATGCAGCAGCACACACGGACTTGTAGATCTCTTCACCCACAAAACCTCCACGTTCCATTATCTCTGCTGATGTCTGAGCTATATCTGAAAAGCTCTAGCCATGATAAACATATAGATATGATATAGATAGAGATAATTCATTCCATGGCAAACACTTTTTTGAGGCAGCATTAGGTAATTTACAGAAGATATAGAGTCTAGATAGAATACATCTCTCTGAAGCTATGAAATTGCAATAGATATGCTTACACCGCCTGGTAAGCCTCGAAAATGGGTTCAGAGTTATCACACTGCAGCTGGTGGGTATGTTCCTATGGTCCTTTCCAGGGAAACAGTGGTAGGAAGAAAAGCTGAGGAGCTCTCAGCATAGCAGGGAAGGGAGCCAGCCTGCTTCCCAAAAGCAATTTGCAAGGGAAAAAAGAAACACCGAGCACGTGAAAATCCATATTTCAAAGGTTAACTAATGTAATGAGTGCTCCAAAAGGCCAAAGCGAGTGGGCTGAGGTGCATTTAAGCATTGCACGGGTCCTTCTCTCTTTAGTGAGTCTGGACTAAGATCAGATGTTCGTGGAATTGCTGCCTCTTGTTTAATTTCTCAGTTCACTGGACAGTGACCTGATAAACTGGTCACTAAATATAGCCACGGTAAAGGTGTACTCAGACCACTGAGCCCGTGTGTTTGTCCCAAGAAAAACTGCCAGTCATGAAAATCTGTCTGGTGGAACTGCTTTAATCCAACTTTTTTTTTTATTACTTTTTTTTTTCACTTGGTTCTTCACTCAAATAGAACATTGTGCATGAAATACGTGATATATTTATGTATAACGGGGGAAAATATATACTTGATTTTTTTTGTCTGCTGTACTACCTCTGATACACAAAAAAAAAGCTTTCTCCTGTAGAATCAATGGCAAAAAAATTCCTATTAATAGCAACGAAAGCAGGAGCGGGCCTCTAACTCTTATAACTGTTTCTGAGCCATTCTCAAACTATTTGAAACCGCCTTTATGAGCTGCATAAAGTGCCTAAGTAAAAATAATAGAGAAATAAGAATCCATTTCACTTTCTGATTCCCTCAAGTCAAGCCACTCAAAATAATTTGTTTATACTGGAGACTATATACAAGGCATAAGAAGCAATATGTATATCTAAAATCGACATGCCTTTTGGTTTTTAGCTGTTATAGAGCTTTTATTGTGGGGGTCTGGTCTGGCAGTAGGAAATGATCTGTAATAAAAACAGTGAAACACGGTTGTGTCTATTCCATACACTGAGGTTATAAAATTGGCAATTGCCCAGTAGTTAGCACTTGGTAATATATTAGGATACCCGATCTTATTGTTTAGCAGCTCCAGACGACTTAAATATCCGTTCAACCCTAATGGTTTGATTCTCCAGATATGTTGCAAATAAACAGGGCTTTTATGACTTAACTGACATGTATTATAACTACCTAAATAGCTGGCATATGTGCATAATAGAACCCTATTATTTGTCGAATTGGTTTTGCAATTGATTGAGTGGAAATGGGAGATTGTGAAGTAGTATCTGCTCGAAGAGGGTGTGTAATCAATTAGTCTTCTCCACTGAAACATGCCCGCTGGACTGTCAGGGCTGTACCACCAGCAAACCCCCCAGTTTTGGAGTATATTTTCTATAAGGAAACGTGTGTTGCCGTGAATCCAAGAGGAAGCAGCAGTAGCAGCTGTCAGCTCTTATTAACTCCTGCATAAAACATACCTTAAGTATGGTTTGTTATCAATTACTTGCAGAAATGAAACAACTGGGAAAATGCAGCGAGGCTCCCTATAAATTAAAGTGATTGGGTGATTGATTAGAGCACCTGCTGTAAATCATAACAGTTACACACAATTATGAGCCAGCTATTTAAGTTCATTTGTAAACAAAATTCATGTCACGAGGGAATTGCTCTCAGTTTTAGTGTAGCCAATTTTTTTGTTTATTTCTGAGTGTGTCTGGTTGTTATTATAGGAATTTGTTCATTATAATCCCCCTGGTTATTCTTAAAATAAGCTCACTGGTTTCTCAGAGAAAAGAAATATTTTGTTGTATTCAAGGCAGAGCAACATGGTTTTATTTTGTTTCGTTTCATTTTATCATTTTCTTTTTATTTTTTCCCCTATAACTACCTTTAAATATGCGTTACAGTAACTAAAACAGCTTTATTTCGGGGCAGGAGAGTTCCCAGTAATTTACGGACAGCACAATATGATCAGAGTGGAGAACACCATGGTAGGACCAGATATTTTTTTTCCTGGTGTTCATTTTTCTGAAGGAAAAGACTCATTTTATTTCATAAACCAGACTTAATAAAAACACAAAGCAATAACAGAGCTGTCTTCTCGTTGCTGTATCTTCCAGCCTTGATACTTATTTAAGACAGCAACTCGATTCGTGTAGTGAATTTATTCCTGGCTCAGCTTAGCAGTAATGGAAACATTAGCCAAAAAAAGTAAATTTTCCTCTTTTTTTCCCCTCCAGAAAGGCGCTGTCCGTTGTACAAAAGGCATCGGGGGGCTCTGGGTGAGACACAGGCTCAAACCCGAAAGTTGCCAGGTGCTTGCCAATATGTATTTTATTTCCCAATGATTAAACCCTGCATAGAGGCTGTACTGTACCACCCTCCTCTCCATCCATCATTCATGGAGCAGTTTCCTAGAGGTTGGGGGAGCAGCACCCTTTAGGTTGCTGGAGGTAGCCAAAGATTCAAAATTCCCTTTCATTTTGCTGTTCTGTGCATGTCAGAGAGACTGTGGTTATCCTGTGCTCCTTCGTGGTGTGATGATTTCTCTCTCCCCTCCTCCCCTTTTCTTTCTCCAGTTCCGGTTCCTCCAAAATCTGTTACTTCTTTGATGATGAATAAAGATGGCTTCCTGGGTGGAATTTCAGTCAACACCGGAGAGGTGTTTTGCTCTGTACCTGGCCGCCTGTCTTTGCTTAGTTCAACTTCAAAGTACAAAGTAACTGTGGGAGAAGTTCAGAGACGACTTTCCCCTCCAGAGTGTCTGAACGCATCCCTCCTAGGAGGAGTACTTAGAAGGTAAGAGGTTGGGGGAGTGAATGAATACAGCCATGTGTGGCCTTTCTGCATGCACCAGAAATACTTAGTCAACAGTAAAGTTGATTTCAAATATGCATTGATCTTATTGTCACAGCCTGTGAGTGTCACTTTGGGGGGTAGGGTGAAAATATTCAGTATTCAGACATTAAGACAAATGTATGAAGAGCAGAGGAAGATTTGGCTTATTTAGTCACCAATGAAGGAACTGAGACAGGAAGATTTTTCCTCTTGCACATGAACACAATTTCTACCTTTTCTGCTCCTCACACTTTATCCTCTTGGAAAGTGGATAAAATAAAATAAAATGATGGGTATGATTCAGGGTGAGCTGAAAGTTTTTGAGGAGCTAATGTATTTCTAGGGATTTGCTGGATAAATCCATGAGATTTTCTCTATATGGCAATAACAATCAGGCAATTATGTCAATTATGACACGTGGTGTCACACAAGACATCACTGAAATTGGCAGGGAACTAATAGGTAAGCTGCAAGGTAGGGAAGTACCTGACTAAATAAAAGCCATCAACAGGTAGTTCTGAAAGCAGAAACTTAGTGCTTCATGCAGAGAAATTTGCTGGAGGAATTACTCACAGGTGAGCTTGAGGCCTTTGCTGTTTAATATTTGTGCAAATCCCCCACTAGTGTCTTGGTGGATTTTGCTGAAGACCTCAAAATAGCTGGCATTATTGGTACTGAGGAAAATGGGGAGTAAAGGATAACCCTGAGGTCTGGTTGTCGCTCCATCATCTCAAGTGGGAGATTGGGTTTTATCTGAAAAAAAGAAGAGTTTAAGCCCTGAGGTCATTAGCTGGAAATACTGCCAGGGAGAAAGGCCTTTTTCTTCTTGACAGTGACTGAGGGACTGTGAATTGTCAGTATGACTTGGCTTTAAGGAAGGTGAGCTAAGGCTCCGTCTCCAGTCAGAACAGGGAAGAAGCCACGGGGTCCCAGTTCACCCACTCAGGCTGAGAGGGCATAAGACTTCATTTTCTATGTGAGAGATAGACACCAGATTGGAAAGAAAAGCAGGATTTTTGGATAGGAACAAATGCACAAAAACTGGCTGTGAATAAATTTCAGATCATGTTTAAAAGTTGCTGATCTTAGACGAGGAAATGTCTTGACAACTTCTGTAGCCACAGTTGGGATACGTTGACTCTGAGGTGTTTTAAAGTGAAGTTGAAGTTTGGGGTTTTCCCCCTTCCCACCACAAAAATATTCTGTGATGGCGTCAGGGGCTTTGGCTCCATGTCTGGAGATGATAAGGAAAGTTCTGCTACATGCAGTCAGTCACCCAAATACACACGCGAGAACCAGGGGCTCCTAAAATAGATGCAGTTCCACGTGAATGTCTGTAATCATTGTTCAGCTGCGAGCCTTGCCAGAGAAAGCAGCAGAGATTTTTACTTACAGATGCTAACCTGCCTGCTCCTTCTGTACAACCACAAATGGAGTGGGGAGGACATCTGAGAGATACCCTGTAGAAAATATAATTATCAAGGTAAAGAAACATTATTGAACTTCAGCGGATTTCTGGAGGTGGCCCAAGCCATAATCATTGGTTGCTGCTGACTTCAGTTCCTATCTTGAATCTAAATTTAAAGCAAGCTTTTGCTTCATAGCAGATGAAATATAAAAAGCTGCTCTCTTGCAATTCTGCCATCCAGGCCTATTTACTTTGATATAAAATAGTGGGAAGCCAGTCTGGCTTCTCTGTAGTTTCTGGTTTCCTTTCTCTAAGTGTGACTGCTAATTCTTAAACAAATTTTAAGTAAAGAACTTAGAGCTAGTTGGGATAGACTCTGCTGTTAGGTGCCAAAACTCTCCCTGACTTCCCAGGTGGCAAGATTTCATCCCTGGGGCTTTACATATGTATGGGCGTTCGAACAATAGCTCTGATTTTCCCACCTATAGTTCACTCATCCTTTTATTGCCCTTATCAGTAACCTCCGACAGATACTCAAATCTTCCTCCAGGCAATCCATTCCCTCTTTATAACGCACCCTGCCTCAGGTGAGCTCTTCCTCTCTGCATCGCCTTCCCTCACAAGAACACACACACACAATCGCGCGAAATGGTTTAATAAATATTTTCCTCCTTTTCTATTTATCCACAGACACATATATTCTTTCTTCGAGCTTTTCAGATATTTTTTTTTTTTTTTGTCCCCTTTTCCCCTTCTGTCTCTTTACTGGGATAACAGAAGATTGAATCCTCCTCTACCTTCTTCCCCATCCATCTTGGTACAAGTTGGTGTCGTACAAAAGCAACCCATTTGCTCTCTAGATCAGAAGCTTTCCAATAATTTTTGCTGTTTGGCATTATTTTATTTCCCTGGATAAAACAGGTAGAAAAGTGGGCTTATCCCCACCTCTACCCCTGCGACAAATTAAGCAAATCTCGGTAAAACCGAGCAGAAATCAACACCCCCAAAGTCCTTAACGTCGAGTGAAAACCCTCACAGGCTCCACTGACTGCACAGACTAAACGTTTCTTCCAGGAACACTGCGGGGTTAATCACGATGTTAATTTCTTTGCAATTCTAGAGCCAAATCGAAAAACGGGGGGAGATCTTTGCGAGAAAGGCTAGAAAAAATCGGTTTGAATTTACCAGCCGGCAGGCGTAAGGCCGCAAATGTCACTTTACTCACCTCCCTGGTGGAAGGTAAGCCGAGGGTCGCAGCTCCCTTCACACCCCTGCCTGCTCTGAACTCCGGTCTGACATCTTACGAACCAAAAAAAAAAAACAAAGACAAAACCAAAATAACCCACCACCAACTTTCGGGATTAGGTGGGGAAACCTTGTGGAGGTGAATTTCAGGGCGGGTTAGGAGAAACATCAGCACCGTTAAGGATCCCATTCCCAAAATAAAGTCACTGGCTGGAGGATCATCGATCCCTCTTGGTGGCAAGAATGAGGGAGTGTATATGTGTGTGTATATGTGTGTACATATGTGTGTATGTGTTATTCTACAGGGCAGTCCCACTCCTCATTGCTATTTATATCCAGTTTGTGCTCTCCGACTCCACATCTACTCCATCTTCCTGCTAATTCACTCCTCCCTATCTGATATAATACAAAACTATTTTTTTTTCTTTAAATCAGAGCAATTTAAGAGTCGCAGAGCTCAGTTTCCCTTAAGGTGGCTGGAGCTGAACAAAGACAGCAGCTATTCCTGAGGAAAGAGAGAGGGAAGGGGAAACTGAAGTTTCAACTCATTTCAAGTCAACTAATGTCATTTCGGTGGCCGGCCGTCTTTCTTTGATTTGTTGTTACTGCAGCGAAAAGGAAAATTTAGAGCCACTAATAAGTTTAGGATATGTGCGCGTTTATGCTAAGAGAAGTTGGACCTTCTCCAAAAAAAACCTATCCTGAGTAGTATGGATGCAATTATGAATTATATGTATCTGCATTACACATACACACCGAGAGGCGTATAAATAATCCACTTATCTCGTCTGCATATAAGCGTGCATAAATATTTGTGCTAGATACTAACTTTTCAGCTCTTTTGATTGAGTTATGCGAGCGATAAGACCCCACCGCATGCAGAGCTGAAGGCAGGCTCACAGAAATAGGGGGGTGAGAGGCGGGAGCTCCTCCTGGTACCCGCATGTAGGTGATGCCCAGCGTGCAAGGCACAGTGCAGGTTACGCATACAGGGTCTCGCTAAAGGAGATGTGAAGCATTTCGAGGGTGTCAAGTGCCCTGGGGAGCCCGGGTTAGCACAGCTTCACCCCCGCTGTGTGTGTGTAGGAACCCGGTGCGTCCTATTCACAGCAGCACCAGCCCATCCCCGCAGCTGGTGTGAGGTTCAAAAGCCGGTGGGCTTGTGTAGTGATGCTGAAATCTGTGTCAAGTGTGCAGCAAGGTGTACATTCCCCTTCTCTCCCCTGATTCCCTTACAAATCAACAGTTTGTCTCCAGAGAGCTCCCTCCTTTTGGAAGAAGCTGCACCTGATGGAGTTTTATCTTTTTTACTTTTTTCCCCCTGCCACCAGCCAGGCTTTAGTGTTGCTGCTTCTGTATCGCCAGGAGCAGGGACTGCTCGGCCAGCCCTGGCCTCGGCTGCCCCAGCGCTGCCCGGGAGAACCTTTCCCGGCACAGGGATCCCACCTCCAGGCTCTGCCGGCTGCTCTCGCCTTCATTAACCGGTTTGATGATTAGCGAGAAGCTTTGGAAAAGCAGGAGATGACGTTGGAAAGCAACTCCCGATAGTTAAAAATAATGTGGTCCTGGAGTTATTAGACATACCTGTTTTGCGTGTTGGAAATCTTCCCCCTCGTCCCTCAGGCGATGCTTTAAAGGGTTTAAAGTTTTATTCTAGAGGGGTTGAGCTATAATCTGGTGGAATCCCCCTAGAGTCTGAGGGGGTTTTTTTATCCCTCCTCTTTTCCTCCTTTCTGCAGCTACTGTCTTCTTCTTGTGGCATGAAGTACATCAGTAGGAGTTGGATGACACAAACCTCTGGAGGCAAGAAACCTGAAACTAGGCAGGCAGGAAAAATGACAATTAGAATTAGAGTTAGAATAATAATTATTTTTTTTCCACAGAAAAGCTTGCCATTAGTCGTTATCTTTCCACTGGGCAGAGAGGAGTTCTTGTTACATGATGGTCAGTTAAAAATGTAGATTATTAAATAGCCATTGGGCTAAATGCAGTTATCTCCATAATTTTATAAATGTGGTGATAACTGTGACAATAATGCAAATGCTCTGTGTGTGGATAAAGTGTGTATATAATGTCCCACAAAGAATTAACATTAATATTCGCAATATATCTGCATCGTGAAGTTCTGGACAATGATCTGATGTATTAAAACAGGAATGGTTTCTCTGCCCTTACGAGAAGTTTGGATTCCTTAGTCTTTCAGGATTTGACTAGTTTTCCCTTGTTTGGCTGTTTGTTTTGTTTTGGGTTTTTTTATCCCTCCAGTTAATTTCAAAGTCTTTTTCTCTGTGTGTGTGGTGTGTGTGTGAGTGCACTTTCCCCTCTGTTCTGCACAACCACTTGCTTGGGTACAGACCAACAGAAGTGCCTTGTAGCAAAGACAAATCTCATCAGCTCAAAATCGGTTCCATCAGCTTCTGTCCCCAAATTAGGACTTGTGGAGGGAAAACGTAAACCTGGAGCCTGTCCCTAAGGTGGAAGGGATGCTATGGAGCCTGTCCCTAAGGTGGAAGGGATGCTATTAGGTTTCCAAACTCGGCCCGAAGGAGCTGGTCTCTCCCGGGGGAGCGGTGGGCAGGTCGGAGCCAGCCCAGCCCGGGCCGGCAGAGCCCGGAGGTGTTAATCCCCCTCTCGTTCCCTCCAGGTGAGGCCGTTCATTTAGCTCGGGATTTTGGGTACATCTGTGAAACGGAGTTCCCAGCCAAAGCTGTTTCTGAGTACCTGAACAGACAGCACACGGACCCCAGCGACCTTCACTCCAGGAAAAACATGCTGCTTGCTACAAAGTGAGTGAGAAATTAACTAACCCCCCTTCTGCCCTTCCCCGAGAAAATCCTTCCCCTCTTCCTAAAACCCTTCCTCTGAGCTCGCTTGGAAAGCAGACGGAATTTCCAGACCCTAAATTTCAATGGCCCCCAAGGGAAGGAGGATGCTTGTATTGCCCCACGGACCTCTGCATCCCTTTGCAGGGTGATTCCTGCCAACAGCCCTTATAGGGATTGTAGGCGACCGTCCCCTAGCTATTGTACATAATTTCCAAGCCACTCCCAGTTAAAAAAACCTTTAAGGAAAGCGGGCTAAAAATCTATATTTTGCTTCCACAGCATGTCTGTCTGTCCCTCCTGCTGCTCACACACACCTGTCTGTCTACTGCCAAACTGCAATGTCTTTCCTATATGATTTAAATAAGAAAAAAAAAGAGGGGAAAAAATAAAAGCACACCACCATGTACTGCTAATGATTCTTGGTTTGGCCCCTCCAACCCATCTCTCTCCCCTGGGAGTTCCTCTCTGGATGTATTGTATGTGATGATTTACACTTGGCTGTGCCTCCCAGGCTAATGACTGGGTCCTTCATGGTTTGCTCGGGTCCTCGGCAGTGGGTGCTGAGTGTTCACACATCTTCGTCTCTCTGGAAAAAAAGAAAAAAAAAGGGAAAAAAAGAAAGAAAAATACCAGCCCAAACAGCTCTCATTTATTTCATGCTCTGGGACGTGGCTTGCCTCCGATGACAGTGTAATTTAAAGAAATATATGGAGGGTTGAAAAATCATTTGCTCAAATTTGTCCAGATGTTTTTTAGACGTGATTGGAATTTGATTGCCCTTTTCCGCAGGGTCAGAAGATATTAATGTCCCAGAACTTTAATTGCTCGCAGACCCTGCTTTGCTCTTTGAAGATGTAAAATGTTGGACTCATTACTGTTTGTTCTCCAAATTCAAAGTTTCCTCTCTTGCACTTTCTTAATGGATAATACACATAGAAGTAGACCTTTATCTTTCCCCACCCTCTGAAACCTTTAACCCACTGGGAATTTCAGAGAATTTCAGAGGATGAGAGCTGAATGTCTTTTTTAAGGGTTCCTTTCTTCCTTTTATTTTTCTTTTCTTTTTTTAGTTTTGTCCCTTTATATTTTTTCCCCTCCAGTCCCTGGGTATGCATCTGGCTTAAAAAAATCTATTCCTTTGGGAGCCTTAAAGAAACTATTCCTTTGGGAACCCCATCAGCCCTCAGGATTTCTACATTGCCTGGGCACCTGTTGACTTAAAGGTCTTTTGGACCAGAGTAATGCAAAAGAAAATGTGTCTGTGTGAATTCATTAGAAAAATCAAATCTGACTTTTCAAAGGTGGAGGCAAACATGAGGCAGATGTCAATTCTGATGTGTTAATTGGGGTGTCACCTTCCCAAAATAAAATAGGAAGTGCTCACTTTTCTCCTCATGCCATGAATAAGCCAGCATGGAGTCCCAAACCCTGATTTTTCTCAGTAAGGTGGTCCAGCCTGAGCAATCTCAGAGAAGGCTCAGTTTTGGCCCATCCCTGCCCCAAGTCCTTGTGCCACCCAGCAGCTCTCAGTGCATGGTTGTGCTTTCCTTTGGGAATGGCACTGGTGGGAGCTGTCTTAAGCTAGAGCAGGCCTCCAGCAGGATGGGTGTTTGGCAGACCCATGGCACATCTCCCTTTTATCCTGATCGTTTCTAGAGCCACCAAGCAGAGCTGGGTTTTTACAGTTCTTTGGAGACATTCTTCTGGCTGCTGGAGAGATTTTTATCTCCAGACCTGGTGTTATCCTGCAAATGGAAAAACCTTTCCCCTGAAGAACATCATTCTGAGCAGGATGGTGCTGGCTCACCATGGCAGCAGTTTTGGGAAAGGAAGGTGGCAGAAAGGTCCAATCTCATGTCTTGGGATCAGCCTTGGGCTGTCCCTTCCCCTTCCTTCAACCTTGATTGTCATGAAGAATTGTTGGATGAGCCTAATGACCACATTTCTCTCTCCCTTTTCCCTTCTTTTCCTTTCTCTCTTCGGTACAGGCAACTTTGTAAAGAATTTACAGATCTCCTGGCCCAGGACAGGACGCCCATTGGGAACAGCCGGCCCACCCCTATTTTGGAACCAGGCATTCAGAGCTGCTTGACTCACTTCAGCCTCATCACTCACGGCTTTGGGGCCCCCGCTATCTGCGCTGCCCTCACGGCCCTCCAAAACTACCTGACTGAAGCTCTCAAAGGCATGGACAAGATGTTCTTGAACAACAACACTGCTAACAGGCACACATCTGGCGAAGGACCAGGTAGTAAAACTGGAGACAAGGAAGAGAAACACAGAAAATGAGAGAGAAAGAGAGAGAGAGAGAGAGAGAGAGAGAGAGAGGAAAAAAAATTAGAGAGAAAGAAAGGAAAAGAAAAAAGTTAAATACATAAAAGGAGAAAAGAGAGAGAGAATCTTTTAAAAGAAAACCGTCTTAATTTTAGCTTTAAAAATACTGGATTGGGCTTTGGAAGAATTCTATTAGGTAGGACAAAATAATAATAATAATAAAATAAAAATAACAATAAAAGAAAGACAATAATTTAAGATCAGAGGAGCACAATGGCGCAAGACCAGTGGTTCAGAGTCTCTTGCCAGGAACATGTGAAGACAACCACCAGGATTTTTTTCCCACTTCTGTTCTTTCACATTTTTTAAATAATGATTTGGGGGGAGGGGAATATAATAATAATTAATAATAATAATAAAAGAAAGAAATGAATAACTTATTGGAAGAAATCGCAGAAACCTTTTTGGTGTCAGTGCTTTGATTTCTTGAGCTGCACGGTCTGTCTTGCTTTTATTTTTTTTTTATTTTATTTTATTCTATTTTTGTTTGCAACAATGTCCTGTCTCCACCTTGACTAAAATGATCTTCCAGAGTGTTCCTTTCTGAGTAACCCCATGGCCTCATTCCCCCCAAATCTTCCCATCTCATCTCACCACCCTGGTTCTGTCTAGACTAGGAAAGGAGGGGCAGTGAGCACACAGACCCCTCGCCAAGCCATCAACACCAGCTGCATTCATGGCAGCATCTTAACTTTAGGTGCCACCAGAAGAGGAGTTTCAAGTCACTGTAGCTCAGCTGAATTAGCCAACTCTATTTTTTAAGAACTACTTTGTTTTTCCTGGTCTAGACAGACTCTCTGTTTAGATTACCAGCGTTTACAGGTGTGTCTGGGTGCGTGTGTGTCTATGTGTGTGCATATGTGGATGTGCACACATAACTCCTTAGGAGTGAGTG
Organism: Margarornis squamiger; assembly: GCA_035222235.1. Taxonomy (NCBI): domain Eukaryota; kingdom Metazoa; phylum Chordata; class Aves; order Passeriformes; family Furnariidae; genus Margarornis; species Margarornis squamiger. The sequence goes on from JAWWTY010000106.1 coordinate 112,054,291, forward strand.
TGTCGTGTGTATGTTTGTCTATATATATGTATATATGTGGATATATACATATATATATAAAATATGTGTGTAGAACCACACATATTAGTGCATGCAAACATACCTTTGTAATTTAGTACTTGTCTTTGATGGTAAAATGCCTTGTCTATAATGGGTTGCAAAATTTGGAAGTAAGGTCTGGTAAAATGTCAGCACTATCTGATTTCTTAATTTTCTGAGATCTCCTCTTTTTCTCTAAGGAGTTTTATATTCCTAACTATGCCAATGTTTCAGTCCTTAACTTCCTTGACTAGTGTGTGTGAGAGATATCTTCCCCCATTTTTAAAGAACTGTTAACAACAACAAAAAATGAGTGATATGAGTATGTAATTCTTTCTCAGGAGTATGCACTATTTTATTTTCTTCTGTTTCCTAAAGCTTTGCCCGCTTGGCTTATGAGCTTCTTCAAAGAGGACTAGAGATCCCTACACAATATATCAGGTACAGAGAAAAAAAATCCACAATTCTGATATTCTGATACTTTTTTTTTTTTTTTTTGCTTTTTTTGCTTTTTCAAATCAAAGCCAGTTGTTACCGAATTCTGTAGGTGCACTTCTTTAAAGAAGCTCAAAGGGAATAACTTGAATGAGATAAAAATATAAGTTGAAATCGAGGTGTACTGTTGCAAAGAAAATAAGAGCTGTGTTGAATGTTACTGCACTTGCCTGGCACTAGGGTTTTGTACCCAGGGAGGAAAGGGTTGCCATGTGAGCTGGCTCCTCGTGATGGGAGTGGGGAGGGTTTGCCAGGGAATATCCTGATTTCTGAGCTCAGTCTGAGGAAATCTGTTTCTCTTAGAAAGCTTTAAAAAAAAAAGATGTCTTGTGACTCTTGCTTTAGAACAAGTTGGTGCGGTAAGGGGGGGAAAATCTTCTTAACTCCAGTGTTTATCTTGGTGGTTTGGTGTCTGACAGGATGTCTTATGCATATGATTTTGGGTGGTGGGGGTGGAGGGAAAGTCTTATTTCTTTCCTTTCTCTTTTTTTAACATACATTTCCTTGTCTTCTCTGGTAAAAAGTAATGCTGAGGTGTAAGGATATGAATTTCTGTTTGGACTCTGCCGTATCGGTAATTGCATGTGCTTCTCAGTGGGGTAGGGTTTGTGCACTAACACACCTTTTGCTTATGTCAGAACAGTTACTGGGTTTGGGTAAACCTCCTGGAGTCACTGGCAAAACTCCAGTGGGGTCAGGCCTCCCCCCGTGATCCCTGTTAAAGCTGCAGGACTCAATCCCACCACCCCAAGCAGGCACACCTGAACTCAAAACAGGAGAGAGAGCAAAACAAAAGAGAAGCCTTAGCCTTGCTTTAATTTCAGATACCTTTCAAAGTGGATATTGGGGAGAAATAGTTCAGCAATACTCTCAACATCCCCCAAAAGATTTTCTTAAACATAAACCAAACAATCCTCTTGTCACACTTAGTGTCTTTAGCTCTCTGAGACATGGCTACAGCTGAGGGCCTGCTCTGCTTCTCAGATCTTTGTGCAGCAAGGTCTCAGCTCTTGTTCTCTACTTGTGGTTTGGGCATGTGTGTGGCAATGGAAACCCAGGAATCATTCAGTTCCAAGGAACTCCCTGTGGAGCTGCTCCTCCCTCATGTACCTTTGTTTCTTCTGGGGCAGAGTGCTGTGGGGGATATCCTGCGAGAAAATGGGTGAACTGAGGCAGGCAGCTTTCTCCATGGGCTGTTGGGTTGAGTTGGAGGTAGTCTTAGACTCTGGCATGTCCCTGCCAGTGGGTTTGGTTGTGGCAGGGATTGGCAGAGCCCTGTGGATGTCACTGAAGGAGGTGTGGTTGTCAGTCTCATGGATCCCCCACCAGCAGGTTGGGAAGCCCCAGAGTGAAAAGCAACCCCCAAGCAGCCCCCAATCCTTCTAAAATCTGCCCCTTACCAATCACCTCGGATTTCATCAGACCTTTGGGGAAGGACAACCCAGGTGCCAGGGCAAGGCATGGCCCCAGCAGTGATGTGGGGGAAAAGGAAAAGGTAATATGTGTGTGTATCTGGGGAGGAATGAATGGTACCACCCCAAAGCACATCTCATCTCCCTTCAATATTCTGTTTATTGAAGCAGGGCACAAAGTGTTGACTCTTGCTTTGTCTGCCCTCTGCAAAGACAATTTGTGAGGAGCCTTTGGGTCCAGCCCTCTGGTCCAGCCCTCCAGCTTCACCCAGTGGGGTTTTTGGCTGTGGGGTGCCCCCATGTTGGCTCTCAGTCTTCCACCTCCCCAGCTTCACACAGGGCCATGGGGACCTGCTCCCTGTCACCCCAGAGCTTCCAGCTGAAGGCTTTGGGGGAATGTTGGGTTGGTCTTTCCTTGTCTTTGGGGAAATGTTGGGAATGCTCCTTTTAACTGCAGAAGACAGTATCCTACCACCACTGTGAGTTAGTGAGGAGAGGGAACCCTTGGAAATTCTTGGAGAAAGACCTGCTCACACATATGTGAGAGCCTGATGTTGCTGCTGCTGAAATTTCCCCTAGGCACAGGTTTGGTCACCTGGATCAGGACCTAGACCTTGAGCAGGTTGAGGGAAGAGTTTCAGTCTGTCTCTTGTGCCTTCTACCTGGAAGAGACAGACCGCAAATGCCAGACTGTGTGTCACTCAGGCAAAATACAGCCAAATTCCCATTGATTGCAATGGGAAGTCCCCCATTTTCTCCCCAAAGTATGGAGGCAAAATCCACGAGGTTGTGATTGAAATGCAAATGGGGAGAAAACATGACATAGAAGTACATATCTCTGTCTCTCCCTAGCTTAGTGCTGCCTCCAGGGGGAAATATCCATTGCTTGGTGGCTCCTATCAGTGCTGAGGACAGAGGTCCCCCCCAAACCAAACTCAGACTCCCCCTGGAAGGCATTTTCCTGCTCCCCTCCACTTTCCCAGCCCGACTACTTGTGTTGGCGGGGCACCTCAGACGTTTATCTGATAATTGAGTTATTAAAAGATTTGGTTTCCTCGGGATCATAAATCAATAAACAGGAGGATTAACACGGCAGCTTTGCTTTGTAACTCAAGGGAAAAGTTTGAGGAGAGACCATGAAAAGTTTGTTTTCAAACCAAACAGGTGGGTTGCTGTAAATTTTATTTCATTCTCAGTCTCGCTCTTTTTTTTTTTTTTTTTTTTTTTTTTAATAACAATTCTCTATTTGCCGTTGGAAAGATCTTTGTTTTCATGCACTCCCTGACTTTTTTTTTTTTTTCCTGGTTGTTATTCACACAAGATGTGAAGGAAACAAGAAGCCAATTTTATGGGAATCCTTTTACAACCTGATGATTTCTTTAAAATCGGGTCGTGTCTTGTCCCACCTAATAGAAATTCTCTGTGAGAAGCTGTTTAAAGTCCCTTTGCATCCCAGACCTACCTCTCCCCAAATCCTCAAATTTACATTTGGGGCCGGGAGAGAGGAGGGGAAGGATGGTTTTAAAACCTTTAGCTGTGCCCAAAGGGCTTATTCCCTTCCCCTGCTCATCTCTTTCTGACCGGTTTATCACACAGACCTGTCCGGCTCTGTTTTAATGCGTTTCTCGGAGAATTTGGTGCTTGTTTCAGCTGCCGTAAGCGTTGCCAGATCGATCCGGCCAACCTCCCCCTCCCCTCCGGCTTCCCTGTGTGAGAGAGACCGTAGGCTTTTTACAAATAGTATATTTTCTTATACAAAGGGAAAAAAAAATAAAAGAAAGAAAACATCCCCAAACACACTGGCAAACGCCTGAACATTTCGAGAGAGACGAAACACTGTGTGCCAGCGAGAAATAAAGGAAAAAAAAAAAAAGCCCCGAACAAATGCAAAGCTCTGAAAAAGAGAATGAGAAACTGGAAAGATGAAAGAAAAAAATAATAAAAATTCTCCTTTTATGCCCCAAACGATCCCTTTCACCTCCTCTTCTTGAAAAATCTGACCATGCAGTGAGAAATATCAGTCTATCGACTCTTCCTGAGAAGAAATGCGGAGAGGCATTCAGTATTGAATTTGTATATATTTATTTATGCTTAATTTAACGGGAATGTGTAAATATGGCGAGCAAGTAGTTTTTGGGTTATTTATCTGTGACTCTATACCTCTGTGAATGGGTGGGGGAATTTAAAAACAAAACGTATATAAAAAAACAAACAAAAAAACAAACAAAAAAGAAAGAAAAAATAAAACCAACAAAAAAAAAAATCCCGCTTGACTAGATAGTATCCTATCTGAATCTTTTCTGTTCTTTATAGACAAGCTGTTATGGTAATGGGTAGAAATTGGTTTCTTGTCCAGTGATGACCTGATTTACATAAATAATAAGAATAAGAATAAAAAAAGGAGATTGTTGTGTTTTGTTGTATTTTCCTCTTCAGTTTTTTTGAATGTTGGTGCTGCTTTGATTCTGCAGACAGATTTACTTATAACGCCAAGAAGTCTTTATTTTCCCAGTCTAGGCTTTGGGGAAATTCAGGACATGTCTCTACATTAAAAAAAGACAAAAAAAAAAAAAAAGACAATAAATATTGCTTCTCAGAAATGTTGGTATTTTATTTCTGTCTGACTCAAAAGTGTCCATATTTTTTTCCCACTCTTACCTCCTCATTCTAAGCAGACCTATAATAAACCTCATGTCATGTTAACGTGAGCTTTTGTTTCATTTTGCTTTAACCAGCTGAATTAGGAGCAAATCTTTTTCTTTCTAAAGTATGAGCCATTAAAAAGAAAATGTTATGTAAGCCTGCAATATCAGCAACTTTATTTTCCCCCACTGCTTTGTTACTATGACTGTACATTTCACTTATGTATACCTGGATGTGTGTGTATATATGTATATTTATATATACTCTTATATATAAGAGATCGGGAGATGTTCATATTCACAGTGCAGAGTTATTTTCTACCTTTGGGTCTACACCTGCAGCACCAACAATTAGCAAAAGGAAATATTCCAAGGAAAACGTCTTTCTCAACCTTCCCCCCCCATCCCTTCCCCTCCGTTCCCAAATCGACTTTATTTAGGTTTGTAATCGTCGCAGAGCTGAGGGGAGATCCGGATCCACAGGGGGAACCCGGAGCCACTCCGGAGTGACTCGGGGTTTACCCTGCGGTTGGGGGAAGGAGAAGGGGGAACAGATTAGGGCCTCAGGATTTTTTAATTAATTGTTTTTTACTGGGATTTTAGAAAACACTTTTTTTTTTTTTTTTTCCTGGAAAGGACTGTCAATTTAACCCTCTGCACAGTCACCCTGAAAACAAACACACACGTGTGCTCAAACAGGGAGCCCTGAGGGTGGAAAACCGGTTTAAAGCCTCGTTTTTACTGCGGCAAACTATTTCACTTAAATACCCGCTCCGAAGTCTCGTCTGGGTTGGGGTTTATCTGTTGGTTTTTAGAGACTGCGGTGGTTGGAGGGGGCGGACAGAGATGCAGGAGCCCTAACAGCCTGTAGATAGGTTTGTTGTAACTTAATATTTCTCTCGGAGGGGATGGGGAAATAGCAAAAAATAAATCCACCCCCACCTCCATCTCCCAAACTACCTCCCTTCTCCCTCTCCTTCCAGCTTGGACTACAGGAGCCGGCTCAGCTGATCGCCCAAGGTGTCCAAAATAAATCATCATCTTCATCATAATAAAAAAAACCAAAACCAAACAACATTGCAAACGACGGCCCCAAAGTGTGTTCTATGGGAAAGCTTTCGAGGCTCGGCTGCCTCGGCTCCAGCCAGGCTTGGACTCAGCCGTGACCTACTTTCTCTCCGTGGTGTGATGGCAAAAACGCCCGGAGCAAGTTTGTGGGGCCCGGGCTGGAGGAGGCGGGTGGGTGGGTGGGTGGGTGGATGGGGGGGACGGGGGCAGCAGCGCCGGGGTCCGAGCAGCGGGAAAATGAGGTGGGGGAGCAGCGGAGCTGCGAGGGCAAGAGCAGAGGGAATCCCAGTCCCCCCACGCTTTCTCTTGCCTCCTTTTTACCGGGGCTTTGCAGAGCGGGGAGTGGGGAACCCCAAACCTCCCCTGCCTAGCCCCTCTGACCTAGCTGCGGGCAGGTGCGGGGGCAAGGTGGGCTGGGAATACCAGCGGCACTGGAGCCGATTCCCCACAGCCAGGCTGCATGCCATGCTTTTTTACTTTGTTTTGTTTGCTTTTGTTTTAATCGCACCAGTGGTATTATTTTTAGTAGAGCACATGTTTTGCATGAAACCTTTCAAAACAGCCCTCGCCGTTCCCAGTGGAGTCTGGGGGAAGGTTGTTTGGGGAGAGAGGGGGGGACCAGGAAGTTTCTCTGTTGTCCAAGAACTGTGCAACAGTTATGTAAAAAGGGGGTTAAAAACCAACCAACCAAACAAAAAACAACAAAACAAAACAAAAAAAAAACCCAAACCAACAAATCCCCCCAAAACCCCAAACCAAATCAAATGCGCCAGGGAAAGCTCTTTTGTAACTCAGCAGAAGCACCCGCTTGTGGAAATCGAGGGCTTCTTTTAAAACGGGACCCGACAAGAGGTGGAAGGGCTCCCCCCGAGTTTCCCAGGCTCCCGGCGACAGTGCCAAGGTTGCAAATTCAAAGCACATCTACGTATATGTTTACAATAAAGTGCAGTTCGCTGCTCCGGGAGGCAGAAGGGTGCCCTGCCTGCCCCAGGCCGGGGTCTCCTCCCACTCCCCCCGCCTTGCCCCCAGCGGTGCTCGGGGTGGGCTCGGACACTGGAACACTGGGCTCAGGAAACGTGGTGGCAGGAAAGTAGAAATATTCCTGCTGATCTCCTCTTCTCCACTACATTTTCCCAGCGATCTTGAACAAGCCAAGATCAGATGGAGCTTTCTTTCTTTCCTTCTTTTTCCCCTCCTTTTCTTCTTTCTCTCTCTTTTTCTCTTTCTCTCCCTCTCTCTCTTTCACTCTCTTCCTCTCCCTCTTTCTCTCCCTCTCTCTCTCCCTCCCTCTTGGTCTTTCTCCTCTTCTTTCGTCTTCCCCAGCTAAGGTGAAAACCAAAGGAGTAGCAGAAGTAACCCAGCAAATCCAGTAGAACCCCAGCTCAGCACCGCTCTGGATTCTCATCTGTTTTCCCAGCCATGACCAGCAGGGACCTTCCTCCTCCTCTCCTGCCTTGCCCCATTCTCTTCCTTTAAACTCCAGGTAGTTCTAGTTTCCATTACAAAACTTCACCGTGATTTATATAGCCATAAACATCAGTTTTGTCTTCCATCCCTTTGGGCTGAACTCCTTTCTTTTATTTTTTCCTTTGGCTTATTTTTTTCTCTTTTCCCTCCCCACCTGCATGGTATAGCCCCCATTAATAAGGGACCTCATAACTAACATCTGGTGTCCCTATGATGGAAGTAGTCAAATGTCTTAAATATTCCCCAGAACCAATATATTCATCGAATTCCTTTGTTTTCTCTGTCTCTCTCGTAAATAGTCATCCACATATAATTTTTCCCTGTAGCTGGACGTGCGTCTGTGCACAGCTGTACCAGGACATTGTGTTACACGTCGTGTCACAAGTGCGCGCAGCTCCAAAGTCGGTTCCGTTCGTACACCACTACTGGCTTTTAGGAGTTAAGGGAAAAAGAAAAATGCTCCTTTCCCCCCCTCCCTCCCCGCCTGCGGAATTTAACCCTTGCGACAGAGTCCAGCCGGTGCAAGGGGCCGGTCCTTCCCGGCTGTCTCCCCTCAGGGCAGGGCTCTGCTGCTTCCCGCACATCCCGATGTCCCAGCGCAGGAAGGGCTGCCCCGATTTCCCTTCCAGCAAGATCCCCCCTCTGCCTGTGAGCGCTTCCTGGGGCAGGGAGAAGTATATCTCTGGGGGTTCAGAGTAAAGTATGTCTCTATACTCTGTGTTTAACATGAAAACTTAAAAAACTCGGAATCTCACGCAATTCAGAAATCACGGCAATTGCTTTGGAGCTTTTTCCAAACAACACTAAAATGAAAAATGTGTGTATTTGCACACGTATTTCTCACCCGAATTTTCAGAGACAAGAATCTTCTTATCCTTTCCCGCCCCAGAGAGAGCAAATGTAAAAAATACTAAAAAAAAAAAAAAAAAAAAAAAAAAGTCCTAACATTTGCAAGGTGTTTTTAAAGCAAAGGCAAACACTATCCCGAGTGCAGTGGGACCTCCACGGCTCCCCAGTGTGGGGAGATGCTTTGCCGGTGATTATTAGTCCTGCCAAATCACCCAGAGAAATCGCCCTCATCTCCTGACAGCATGAGAGGAGGATGCTTTCCTCAGGTCCAGAGGAACATTTCCTTCAAAAAAAAGACCCTTTGGTTCTTTCCAGGTGATAATTTAGTGCGTGTTGAGATTTAAGAAGAGCATTATCTACAATTGCAATTGTATCTATAGTTTTACTCATTTAAAACGCCAGGGTGAATAGAATGCGTGTGGGCATTTCTTTTCCTTGTAAAAATCCATCAAAGGACCATGGAAGACCTTTTGCCTCATGGAACCAGCTTTAACAATAGCTCATCTGGGTGCACAAAGCATCACCTGGTATTTTTTTGCTCCTGCAAAACTCCCAGTGACTTAACCGAAAGGTACAGTTCTCCCTAAAAGCTGCGAGCAACAACGGGGACGAGATAAGCCCCGGTCCTCCCTAAACTCTGCTTTATTGCAGTGCAGAGGGGATCCTGTTTAGGCTGGGAAAAAGGGAGCCTGTTTCCAGCTCTGTACAGAAAATCACAGTACAAAAACTGCTAATGATGGGAAGAGGGTGGGTGGTGGTGATGGGAGAACTGCAAATGGGGCTAGAAAACATTTTTTAGGGTAAATGGTTTTCGCAGAAATAGTCTGGATTTAAAAATGCATTTTGAATTGGTATAACGCGAGCAGGAAGGAATGAGGTGAAATACTTGAAAACGAAAAGTTCTGGATTTTGTCATTAAGATTAAACGGTGAATGTGAGAGATGATTTTGCTTGAGGAATGAAGTAAACACCGGCTTTAACCTGCCCCAGAGCCGCCCGTCCATCCCTACACTCACACACACACTGCAGCCAGAGGAATAGGGAAGACTGAGAAAATGAAGGAGACTCTCGCTAAACCCCTCCAGTCCTGCTTTCCCGGGATCTTGCCATGGCAGCCGGAGCCTGGAGGCTTTTCCTTGCTCCCGGAGAGGCGATGGCCGAGGAGTAGCAGGGACCTCCTTCTCCTTACGCTTCACAGGTTTCTTTAAACTTTAACTTAGGAGTGACATGAGGCGAGCGAAGGTATCTGGGGTCCCGACCTGTAAACTCTCATTTTGGAAACAGATGAGTTTTACGCTCCCTTCCTTTATTTTAAATAGGTATATATTATTTTTCCTCACACACACACACACACATATGCACACACACGCACACACACGCTCCTTGCTCTGGTTAAGGAAGTTGGAGCTTGTTTGGAAAGTTTGGAAAGAATAACCATTAGGAAAAAAAAAAAAAAAAAAAAAAAAAAAAAAAAAAAAAAGGTTGAGTTGGTTAAGGAGGGTTTCCTTTCTGGATAAAAGATGATAATTGTAGCGGTTTTCTCGCCGATGTGGAGCAATACCACCATCCCAAATTAACATCGTGGGCTGGGGTACAAATCCGGAGAATGGGTGTGAGAGTCGAGTAGGGATTTTCCCCCTCCTCCAGCTGCAAAAATCTTGCCTGTTTGTCTGTGTACATACACGTACATGCACTTACTGACCCGCGGGAAATATTTTACAGCTACTTAATTCTCCCGACGCAGAAAATGAAGGGTACGAGGTGGTTTTGCCTTTTCCGCACTGCTTTTCCTATCTCTCTGTTTCCATGCCCCATCCAGTGCAGGCAGCCTTTCACAGGCTCTTTTATTTGCTAAAAACACCTGACACACGGCTCCGGGAGGCTTTTTCTGCAGCCTGAGCTCCAAGCCCTGCCGGGAGGGCTGGCCCCGCTCCGAAACACGCTGGGACAGGGCTGGGAAAAGGCGAGAGTTGGGTTAACCTCAGTGATAGCCAGTGTCAAAGTAAGCCTGATCAAGAAAAAAAAATAAAAATAATAATACCACCAATATAATAATAAGAAAGTTGGGAGAAGAGAGAGGAATAGCTAAGAGGGAGTTCATCCTTTTCCCAGCCTCATCACGACCTTCTTCACCCCGCAACACTGTCCCCCTTCTAGGGGGGTCTGCACAGCCCCAAAGCGGCCCCTTCTCCCCTCCGTGCGGGGTGATAAGGAGATTGCCCTGCCCGCTCTGCTTCCCCGACCTCCCCCTTTCCCCTCGCCCCCTTCCCAACATCCTGTCAAGCAATAGGCTGTAAAATAGTTATCCAGCCCAGCACACAGGCAAGTGCCGTTTGAGAGTAATTTCTGCCCCGAGCACTTGGCCGGGGGCAAAGCAAGCGTGCTCTCTAACTGATCAACCTGGATATTTCATTATTCATTAATTTACTGTTTAACCAAATCCCACTCATTATCAGAGGCAACGCTTGGCAGAGCCCAGCGAACAGTAGCAGTTGGTGTCAGGCGTGGAGAATTGGCCCATTTGATCCTGGGCTGTTTTATTATTCAACACCACTGACTGAGAAAAAGGCCCATGAATAATAAAGAGCCAAAGCGTGTTTGAACTGAGAAGCATGACACAGCCTTACAAAACAGCAGTTAGGAAATTAAAGGCGAGGTGGCCCAGGCTTTGCATTTTTTATTCTCACTGTGGGCACAGGCATTGGGATCCCACATTTTTGTTGCTCCTGTGTTTATTGTTGTCGCTATTACTATTTTCCCACAAGCTGTTTGAGAGGTGTGAACCCAAGATGTGAATTGGGATCTTTTTCATTGCGAAGTTGCTCTCTCTGCCCTATCTTTATTATCATTTTAGTTTTAATCATGGCATAGATTGTGCTGCACCATTTTTCTCCCTTCCTTTACCCCATAGGAAAGAAGCCCACTGCAGCCATCAGATCTGGATCACTTTGGGTGTAAATGCACAAAAACAGTCTCAAGAGAAGGTTAACTGAGCATTGGGATGCCAATAGTGTCACATAAGCTCTGCTGATGTCCCCATGGACCCTCAGGGCTGGGACTAGTCCATCAGGATCAAGACTCCAGTAAACTATTACTCTGAAGATATTCTTCATATTTTGATGAAAAATCAAAATGGGCAGTGACTCATCATCAGTTGAAAAGCAGAACAAACCTCCTAGACAGTGACACTCCTCCAAATTTTTTTCATGTTAGTAGCAAATATTATAATAGTAAACCTTATTGTCACCATCATAGTTTTCACTCTTCTGAACCTGAATCTTTGCCTTTTGGCCCTAATCCTTGCCTTATGCATGGCAGAAGCACACAAGTGTTATCTCAGTCACATCAAGGTCAAATTGCATTTTCCAAAATGCTTCCTTTTTGGAGGATGCATAAGACTGTCCTGTGGAGTGGTGACACTTAGCATGGCTTTTAAAGAAATGGTGGTTAAAATATGGGGTCCTGAAAAAGCAGGAGGAATGAGCAGTCAACAGCACTTTTGAAAAATGTTGATCAAAATGTCTCTGATGCATAAAAGTCATCCAAGAACACTGGAGTAAAATAACTTATCTGAAGCCACAATAATCACAGGAATCACCCTAGAGTATTTACAGCAGACTAGTCTGAATCTTACCCTTTCAAATATGAGTTTTGTGAGGTGTTTGGTCAAAATATTCTTTCTGTGTTGCGCTTTTGACCTTTGTTGATTATGACAAGGCTGTGGTGTAATACTTCTTAATTTACTTACATTATAATTTCTGTTAGAAGTAACATCTTGAATGTCATCAGGTTGTGGCAAAAGATCTGGCTTTTAATCTTTCCATGAGCAAATGGCAAGGTTCATTTTACCCCTTGTACTTTTCTAACCTCCTTCTGTTGACTTTGCCAAGAGTTAAGGGGGGAGCAGTCATGGTGTTTTAGTCCTCCCTGCATTCAGTGCTGGGCACAGCACACAGTGGTGGGTATGGAATGGGGGTGCCACACTGAGAGCAGTGTCCCCCCACTCTGTTTGCATCTGCTCAGACTCCAACAGTGCCAGAGATATTTGGAGGATGAAAAAAGATTGCTCCCCCTGTTTGTGTCCCTATCTTCTCCCTCATCTTCCCTCCTACCCACCCTGGGATACACAGAAGTGGGATTTCTGATGGGTGGTAGATGTGCAGGGAATGATAATTATAACACCAAGTGCAGGTTATCTGCACATATTAGTTCTGGTCAGGATCAACAAAGACCTCTTAAATGATTTAGAGTTAGTTGATGTGGATCAATTGTTTATTTAATAAAAAAGTGGCCAGTTCAATCCCGCACCAAATGTCTTGTTTTATTTGTGGCCTGGCTCCCTGCAAAGGCATCGTTGAACGGGCCATGTGTATTCTATTGTGGTGGCAGGAACTTATCCACAGACTCTCTCTTGTCCCGTAGGTTTTTCTTAGGTTTGGGTGGTATTGTTTTGTTTTGTTTTATTTTTGTTTGTTTGTTTGTTTTGTTGGTTGGTTGTTTCGTTTGTTTGTTTGTTTGTTTTTTCATTCTTCTTTCTCCTTTTCCCTGCCACCTGAGATTACTTCTAGGAGGGAATTCAGTTAGGATTTTGTCTTAATTAATAAAACCCCAAATCCAAGTCTTTGTCAGGAATATGCAATTGGAAATATGACTTCTAAGTCAGAGCTTGGCCTTATCTTTCTAAATCAAAACCTGCTTTAGAAATTATTTCAGATTATCAGAGCTTCCTCTTAAGTCTGGTTCAGATTGACTGTGGGTTTTAAATACTGGAAAAATTAATACAAGGTCTGTGCATGTGGGTTGGTGTAGGCAATGCTTGCTCTGTTTCTACCTCTAAAGTGTTTTTTTTCTATCCTCTTTTATTTCTGATCTTTTATTAATATTCTTGACTGTTACTGGTGTTCCTGGAAATGAACGTATGCGATGAAACCAGTGCCATAGCATCCCAGATTTCTTGTTAGCATTTGTGTGGGCTTCACACACCTCTGAGGTGTGTCTTCATCAAAACCTGTTGGGCTTAAGGGAAAGGTCATAGAAGCATGGAATCATAGAATGGTCTGGAATGGAAGGGACCTTAGAGATCATCTAGTTCAAACCGTCTGGCATGGTCAGGGACATCTTCCACTAAACCACGTTGCTCCAAGCCCCATCCAACTTGACCTTGAACACTTTCAGGTCTATGGTCACTGAAACAACCTTTTTGATGACTTTAGGAGAAGTATTTTACCTGCACATCACATCACCAACTGCTTAAGATAGCCATGCAGTCATGCACAAAGGACTATACATACATATCAGCTCACATGACTGCAGACTCCTTGGACAGAGAGTTACTGCAGCAGTGAGTGGTTGTCCATGTGTCAGGGAACATCAGGTATTTTCTTTCATAACAGTTCCATGGATGCAATAGGGAATTAAGTAGGTGACCATATTTCTCTGTAAGAAACTCCACTTTCTTCAGAAAAATGGATACAGCCTGAATCTCTTCAGGGTTGGAACTGCCTTTTGTTTCAAGTACTTAGTATTTTGTGAAAAGGCACCTTGATTTAGGTTCCCACTAGGTGCCAAAATTAAACCAACCACAGCATAAATTCTCCAGAGGTATAAAATAAGGATTTAAGGTGATTTTCTGGGAAGGCAGCATTCCACAGGAACAGCGTGTCTTTCTGTTCCTCAGTAAGAAATGGGTGCTCTTTGTGTCACCAAAAGGAAACCTAAGAAATTACCCCACTCCCCTGTCAGGATGAAGGAAGGAATGTGGTGTTTCCATGCGTGCAGGAATGTGATGAGCAGACGTGCACCCCAGTGAGGGCTGTTGAGCATAAGTGGATGTGAATGCCAGGGAAGGCTTATACCATAGGTTCAGAATTGCAGGTTTAATCACATGTGATTATAATTGAATGTGGGGGGAGGTGGGCAGTGCTGGTGTTGTAACTGAGTGGGGAGTGTGAGGGTGTGATTGTAATTAGGTGTGGGTGTAACACTCTGGACATAACTGAATGTGAGTGCCAGGGGTTGGGTACGTAACCCAATGTGAAAGTGTCTCAGTGAGTACATGTTAGTGGAGGGAACAGGGCATGATTGAAGCTGAAGGTGAGTGTGGCTGAGTGTGTGTGTGTGATGGGGCTGGTGTGTGAGGGAGGAACCAGGATGGCAGCAGTAGGACCACAAGGGATCAGCAGAATGCTCGAGCTGGAGTAAGGCGTGTGAGAGGTGAGCAGGGTGTGTGCGTGTGTAAGCAAAATGCAGCCTGGGCTTTCTAACCTGCAGTTTTACCTGGGACAGCCCTTCTGCTGGAGTCCTCAAAGTCACAGGCAATCCCACTGGCTTTACTGGAGCTGCATATTCATGAACAAGTACTCAGTACCAGGAACAAGGATTACAAAATTAGTGGATGCAGTTAATGAACCAAATAGTGGACAGTGCTGGGCTAGTCTGCAAAACACTGACTACTTGCTCAAATAAAATGCTGCACCTATTTTTTTTCCATGTTCATACTTCCAGTTCTTTTTTTTTTTTTTTTTTAATTAAATATAGTTAAGCTGTAAGTTTACTTCAGGAAAATTTGTACAAACAAGGAATTTCCAATGACTGTTAGTGGATGTTTGTGGCAGAGGTATTTGAAAATCCCTTTTTTTTTCATTTATAACATGTGTTTCTAAGAGCTGCATTAATCCAATCAAGGCAAAGAGCTAACACATCATAAACTATATGTAAAATCAAAACTAATTAGCACAGCTTGATTTTCATGTATCAAACATATACAATCAACAGCTCATAGACTTGAGACTGAGATGCCTCCAAGAAATTATTTGCAATGTGAATTCAAATAATGATTAAATTGTAACCTCGAAGACCATGTGTGAATCAAAAAAAGGAGGTGAATTAATTCAATCCTTCTTTTCCCCTCCAAACTAGTTGTGCAGCTCCAGTAGTTTGTGTGCCAGAATGATTTAAAATGATGCTACCAGCAACACACTCATTGCCTTTTACCAATATAGGCAAGTTTCCTATTATTTTCACCTTCCTTTTAACAGCTTCTCATTGAGACAGGCACACACTTCTCTTCGCATGCCTTAGGGCTTCTTGACACTTCAGAATTTACCAGAATAGCTATTCCAGAATTCTGGAATAAAACTGGCTACATGGGGGCTTTAATTAAGCAACTACTTGGGAACCATTATCCAGAATTAGTAAATTTCTGGGAGTAGAAAACCTTTAGAGAAACAATGTGTCTGAGTAGTGAGTAGAGACATGGCATGGGAGTGAGGAAAAAATGCTGTATTTTCTCAGTTCTGCTGGAACAGCTGCCTTAGCCCTCAATTTTTATATTCATTACTGGGGATAGAGAGCCATATTGTGGTTGTTTGCTAAAGACTGAACTTAATCTCCCTAGATTTTCCTTGGCTATAAGGTAGACACCTGCATAAGTCACAAAGGTTCACTCTACATAGATAGAGAGAACTTCTTCCAGAGGGTGGCTTGTATCACCATGACCTGAGCATCTAGATAGGCTGGTTGAACATCATCTACACAGCTCTGTTTCTCAATGAACCTGACAGGGACCCAGAGGAGTCAAAGGAGATGTTAGGGATTGCCTTTTACACTTAGTAATCTCCTCAATGAACTAAGGGGCCACATCTGATTGCTGAATTAGGTGTAGGTAAGTGGTAAAAAAGATGTTTGTTGCTGATTATTTTATGTTGAGAAGCACTTTGAGGTCTTCAGATGTAAAGAAATCCACATCCCCAGCTGTCTCAATGTTACTATAGAATTTCCTCCTTCCTTGTAATGTTCTCCTTTGTATAAGTGAATCTGACTTCTAGCATGTTTGACCCAGCAGAATTCAACTTTTGTGGCCTAATAAGTAAGACATGAGCTCAACTTTCAGAGTATCTTTATTCACAGATGTGCTCACCACACCCACTTTACTCTGACACCACTGCAGGGGCTCTGCTTCCACAGGAGGAACACACAATGCCCACTGGCACCTGAGGGTGTTTGAATGTAGTCTCCACATGGAACACTTGCCACTGTTTGTAATACAAAGGCTGGTCCAGGGTGCAAAATAGCTGTCCAAAAGGAAATCGTACTCCCTCCTGTTTCCTCACTCCTGGTTTCACAGTGGCTTAATTACAGCATGAGGGAGTGAGACTCTTTTTTTTTTTTTTCTTTTTTTTTTCTTTCCCTAAAGTAACCTGGTGGTTTTAGAGGCTTTGTTGTGTGACAGAGGCCTGAGGTCTTTCAAGAGGAGCAGGACACTAACCTTGAATCTCCTTTTTCCTGGGAAAAACAACTCTTATTTCAGGAACACTTTGAATAAAATAGGTTACGATCTGTTAGTAACACCACTTGTTATTCACCCACCCTGCTCAGATCAGAATGCACTTGCTGGACTGGACCCCCTTGCGATGCTTAGGAGCACCCTACTTGTGAGCCTCAGCCTGGTTACATGTCAGGTCAGCTCAGGACAGTGGTGAAGAATAGTTTTGGTTGGAAGGACCTTAAAAGCCATCTATTTCCAAGCTCCCTGTCATGGGGAGGGACACCTCCCACTATCCCAGGTTGCTCATCCAACCTGGCCTTGAACATATTCAGGGATGGGACAGCCACATCTTGTCTGGGAAACTTGTTCGAGTGCCTCACCACTCTTTGAATAAAGAACCGCTCCCTAACATCCAATCTAAATCTCTCATCTTTTAGCAGACATAGTAGTTTTCAAACCATTACCCCTTGTTCTGTCACTATCTGCCAGTGTAAAAAGTCATTCTCCCTCTTTTATAAGCCTCTTTCAAGTACTGGAAGGACACAATGAAGTGTCCCCAAAACCTTCTCTTCTTCAGCTGAACAATCCCAACTCTCTCAGCCCGTCTCCATTGAAGTGCTCCAGCCCATTGATGGTTCTCTGATTTATTATTAACTTCCTTCTCTGTTGTACAGGTGAGCTCTTGAATCGTGCTCCCAGCCTTCTCTGAGGTATGAGAGACTGAGGACATGGATTTTAGTCTGATCTGTGGGTGTTAAGTCACTGAGTGTCTGCTTCAACACCCATCCGTCACTGCTAAAGCTTTCAGTGACATCAGTGGCTCAAGACTGGGGCCTTCAAGTGAAAATTCTAAGGAATGAATCAGTGCACACTCCTATAAAGGTTCCTGCTGGAAATGACTTGATTAAAAATAACACACTTAGGAGAGGTGTTTCAGCTCCAGCCAGACCTCATTAACAGAATCACTCTTGATGTTCTCCTTGGCAAGCCTGGCGTTAGGTCTGCTTCAAACTTGTTTATGAGGTTGTTTGAGGTTTGTGCAGCACACAAGATCTACAGTTGGAAAAGTGTCACTGCATGAGGCTGTAATCCTCGCTGTGGTCAACGTGTTGAGAGTTTTATATTTCCTGACCGCAGGATCTTTCCATAAAGTGGAGGGGGGGAGGGAGATTATTGTGATTAACCAGCTGGTTTATTAAAACTTCTGGAAGCCATGGTGAAGCTTTAATGAGATTATTGTGTCCATAAACTGCAAAGTTTCTTCTGCTCTTTCTTATTATGGGGAAAAGAGAGGAACTGGCCAGGCCTTTCTCAGGCCATGTGAAAGGTTATTAGAGACCATAACTCTGGGTGTGAATGGTGGCAGTGAGAGAGGGAGAGGCTTTCCTATGCACTCACCAGCTGAAAATTTGTGAGGTGTTTTTTCCCTTCCCCATGGTCTCTGGAGGTGTAAACTGCAGCAGGAGCTTTAGGCAGCCACACTAGAAACAGGGACAGGAATCCCTCCTTCCCTCAAATCTCTCTGGTTATCCTGTAGGATGAAACACGAGCAAGTTTTTCACAGGCTGGTCATGATCTGCGGTTTGAAACAATCTATTGCACTTATAGATCCTGGTTTGGCAGGGTCCTTAAGCACCTATGCAAGACTATGTGTGTGACTTCAGCCTGATTGGGCTGTGTCCACAGTCAAAGGCACACCAGGCTCCCTTTTCAACCTCTGAGATTCATGAAGCAGCAGTTTTCACATGATAAAAACAAAATTTAACATTTGTATAGAGCAACATCTTTTTGTCTTGCTTTCCAACATCAGCTAACTCAGTACTTTGCCAGGCAGCAGAATAACGTGATGCAGTGCACAAGGAAGAGTTTAAATATGACCTACCTGGATCTGAGAAAAGCACAGTAACATCAGCTGTAAGAATTTCTTGGCCTTTCCACCTTGATTCCTCCATTCTTTCTACTAAATTGAAATGAAATATGAAAAAAAAATCCTAGTAATTTCCTAATCTTCTCACTGCTTGTTAATTATGTTATTCTAGATCTTAATTTCCTCATTTTCATTGCTCTTCCTTGGTTTTTTACCCTCTTTTTCTTTGCTTTCACAGTCTATTAAAAAAACACCACCAAAAAAAAAAGCAGGATGGCATTTAGCCAAATGTCATTTTGTTTGAAGATGTGGAAAAGGCACTGGAAAAGCTTCACAAGAAAGAAGAAAAATATGCCAGGTTGTGTCCATTCTGGTGAGCCTGTCTGGACATCAGAAACAGAATAAGAAAATTTAAAAAAAAAAAAAAAAAGACTCAAACAGTAGGAAACTCAAATATTTGCAACATAAGGAGTTATAAGTCCATCCTCTGCAGCAGACAGCTTGGAGCTATCAGACCCCACTTCCTTGGCATCTAGCCCAAATGGCACAATCGAGTCATATCAGTATCCATATGGGGCAGATTATTCTTCATTTGGGTGACTTTGATGCAAAAATAGACAATATCACACCTTCTGGTGTCAGGCTGCAGTAGACAGTGCCTCCATATCCACCTCTTTTTAATTGTACAAGTATTGTAATTGTTTTTTTTTTAACAAATCAGGAAGGAAGGTGGTGAGACTCTTCAGTAGATACCCTCTGTACATCCCAAGGTGCTACAGGTCCGAGGAGCCATGCTAATAATTTTAAAGCCCTGATTAAACATTTCTAAAAGAAACTAGTGTGTGGTCTGTTTTATAATGAGTGCAATAAAAATTACTGGACCCAATTTATCCTTAACAAATGCAAAGCCAGAGGAGAATCCTATTTTTTAGTTGTTACTGTAGCAAATATTTACATTTTTATTTTTCTTTTAGGCATCAGCTCAACAATTTCTGTTTATTTGTTACATAAATGAAGGGGAAAGGATGTTGTTAAATGAATAAGCCATTTAAATACAGGCATTATAAAAACACAGGGTTGGCTATTAAAGCAGTTATGAAGTCTGATTCAGCTTGCATTTCAATCAGGAGCAAAATTATAATTGATTCAGTAGAAACAGGGCCTGGCCTTAATTTCTCCAGTGCTGTCCACGGTAAAGTAATTGATTCACATTTTTGTCTATTTGATGCAACACAGAATATTCCTTAAATTTTCTTAGCAAGAACCCACTTTTGCCATTTGAGATAGGTTAGAACAGGATCTCCATCAAGGATGTGATTTTATTATCCTTGTGTGAGTAGCTTTCCTTGTAGTATATACATGGAAATAAAAGGAAATTGTGGAAGTAACCAAGCCAAATTCTGATGACAACCACACAGGGCCCAATAGGGTGAAACACCACCAGCGTAGGCAGGGCTGGAAACACCCAGAGATGGACTTTCTGTGGTCAAGGAAGGCTGAAGGGCAGGAGCCTTTTATCCTCCCTGCTTTGACTGGATATGAACTTCAGCATCCTCAACCCATTTCAGGAAGGAACCTACTTAGTTTTACACTGTGCAATACCCAAGAAACTACAGACTTTCCCTACCTCTTATCCAACTACATCTAGAGCTTCAGTTTATTTCAAACACTCTGGGAGTGGGAAGTTAGTGGTCTGACTGTCAAGCAGTGGTGAAATGGTACTTCTAGACTGGGAATCTTGTGCAGAAAGAGGTGATCATTTTTAACATTTGGGTTGGACTTGAATGAAAATGAAGGTGAAATTTGCTCATCCTTTGACACTGAATCTCCATGGAAAGCTGGGCCCATGTTCTTGAATGGCTGTGATAAATGATGATGCCTTAGGGTTTTCATGAATTTGTAGATTTTCATACTTCTATGTAGTTTCCTACATTTAGAGTAGCTAGCAACCTCTAACCCTGTGCTAGCTGTCTTAAGGGTCAGATAATAGCTGGAACACCATGCC